>OX453309.1:25736370-26386876 GCA_949710035.1 Crambus lathoniellus | reverse complement strand
TTAAGTATATGTCTAGCTTATTACATAGACTTCAGATACAGGCCGATTCTCATCGGCTTCCCTTTTAAAATCTTAAGGCCTAATTTTCTAGAGAAATGCTTGACACTTGCATCATGTGGTGTTTTTAGGTACGGCTTTCCTTTGCATTTCTTGACCCCTCGCCACTGATATGCTGTAAAACTATCTCATTCTCACGGGAACACATCGCGTGTCGTTCACACGGGCAAAGCCACAGAACACAGAAAGATTTGTCTTCTGTAGTTAAAGCCCTGGGCAGTAAGCTAGAAAAAAAAACAACGGGTTGCACTCCGGGAGTGCCAGCAAAAGAGAAAAGGTCTTCCTAGACTTTTTCACAAAAAAAAGAAATTTGACAAAGGAAAAGAAAAAATTACAAACTGGATTTGAACCGAGGTCTTCTGGCTTCAATGCCGCCCGTTTTCTAACCTGAACTATTACAACTTAGGAAACGGTGGCGAAATTTGCTTTCGTATTCTCATGACATTGTAACAGTTTTTCGAACAGTTCGACAGACACAGTTACGTGACCGTCTTTTCGATCTGACGGTCACGTGTCCTGACGCGAGTTTAACATTTTTTACCCATCACAAAAAGTACACAACGCCGCTAAAGAAGTTTTCACTTCAAAAAAGCTGAGATACTTCTTTTACTTTTACATGTACTGTGCCGTTAGGATACACCTACACAGCCGATGATTCATGTCCCTGTTCGTTTATGTCAAACAAATCGTAAAACGTGTGCTCGATACCAGGTTTCGACTCGCGAGTCCTGTGTGTGAAGGCAATAAAGCGTCGGGTTGTTATTGAAATTATTACTTTTTTCTACAGCTTATTTTTCGTGCTGTTATAAATTTACTGTATTTTTTTTTATCGAATTGCACCGGGGGTTTACGCAGTAAAAGCTATCCAAAACATTTAAAGTAAAATTCATTTTCATATTTTATTGTCGTTGTTAAAAATTGCGACTTGCGACTATGTTATTTTACACCAAGTACGAAAAACTCTAGTTGTGGCAATTTTATGGTAATCTATAGAGTACGCACCACATAACTTGGTGCGTGTCAATATCTGGAACTAAAATTATTACATGGGAATAAGGCTTATTTTCCAACCGACCGTGCCCTCTGACAAATGCCAAGTTATGTGGCGCGGAATCTACCATCCTTCAAAATCTGTCGGTGTTCATACTTTAACTGGCAGCTTTGGCATCATTTTGACTTTAAGTTTTAAAGTATAGTTTATTAATACACACGATTAACGACAGTTGTTTGTCTTTCTGCCTGCATTGAACTAAAGCGCAAATTTCTTGAATTGCGGTCGTAATAGACCGCTAACAGCTCAAGTTTAATCTAACATACAACTCTAATTGCTCTAATATCTCGTGGTAAGATGTCAAGATATTTTATGTTGAAGACAGGATAGTTACCAATGTTCAAAAAGCGACAGTGAATTACTGTGATTTATGTACTTTCGCAAAATAGGCGCAATAAGACGTCGAGTTGCGGAAAACGCCCGTACCGATTGAAGAAGAAGAAGTACTGTGATTATAACAGATTGTCTTTAAAATGCACATAAAAAGCTTACTTAACTATTTTCTACTTCACTTCAATGAAGTTCCTTTCAATCTGATCGTTTTTAGAATCAGTTAAAGTAAGTATTTTCTTTACGAACAGATAAAATAACATTTCATGTAATCCAATGATAAAGCGTTGACCTTATATTAGCATAATGGTTAAAGTTGAAAGGGACCGAAGAAATACATTATCTGTGAATGTGAGGAATAAAGGATGCAAAGAGATTTCCTGCTTTTTGTGGACAAGAGGAGATAAGGAGGTTTTCACACGGCCTTAGCGACACGCGATCTCGATGTTGAAAGGTCACAGCAGATACATCAACTCAAAAAGGGATCGACACCGTATCGCCTTTCATCTCGCGGTCAACCAGGCGTCAACCTAACGTAAGCACTAAGCACGTAACCAACCGGTACCCCTAGTATGAGTTTGGAAAACTGTATTCGTAATCGTAAATTATCGCTCTATCTCTTTCATGTCCTTTGACTGCTTTACCGACATGAGCAGTTCATCCGATAGTTTTCGTAAACGTTGACAGTTAAAATCAACTCATACTAGGGGCACAGATCAGCGTCGGTACATCGACTCGGCTACGGCTAGGCGATGCCGCGCTTACCGCTCGCTGGTTCCGAGGCGAGGCGATTACGTTACGATTCCGATTAGTGTGCTTTGCAGTAGGGAGTTTCATACAAAGAATACTGAACCGCTTGCGCGAGTTGATACCCTTACGTTTCGTTTACGAGTTGATATATATGCTATGACCTGAAACCGCGTAGACGGATTTTACATCGCAGATAGATAATAGTGAGGGTATTAGTGGATATTCCCCTTTCCTAGCTTCCCAGCGAGACCTTGTAAGTGGATGGGGGATCAGGAAGCGGCAAGTCGAGTCCCACCTAATCACGGTTCACATTGGCACTCCCCTCACTTCAATTAAAAAAGGGCCATTTTATATTACGACCTTACATCAATAAAAACGCGTGTTGGATAGCCACGAGACTGCCCCGCAATCGTATCACTGCTTTTGTAAGGTGGGTGGACGTTTCATGATTTTATTGATGCTGCATTTGCATTGCGTTTGCATCGATGGTGAAACGCTGCAAAAAGTCACAATGTAAAACGGGGTTTACAGCTAAAGTCCAACCACACACAAGTGTCGCAATAACGATTTCCTTCGCGTTCGTGTCGCAACGACATGTGTCACCATGTGTAATATACCTTACCTACTGTCCTTTGGACAAGGATCTACAATTTGATGAAAGTAGTTTTATAACCTTTATTCAAGCTACTGACCACAATTTTGTTCACAGTACAACTTATCGTCTTTTTTACGAAACATGTCTTTTTTTACGACGATTCACACGATAAAAACTACGCATGCGTCTTTTTTATACATTTGACAGTCACATCAGTATTTTTTGACAAGTCGTCAGTGAACGAAGCGTAACACCATTACTTAAAGAACTTAGTACCTAGTAAGAATCTATCTTACCTAAACTTAACACAAATTAAACAGATACTTGAAAATAGTATAATTAAATTTAAAATCACTGTTAATCTTTTACGTCTCCATAAAATCTTGTCCTTCGCTAGTAAAATATAGTAGGTATAATGGGGAAACTTTTAGTCTTCAGAGGGTGATGAAAAATGATCGTCCCTACTATCATTCTAAAAAGTCGGGAACTTTTAAAGTTATCTATTTCAAGAGCTGTCGCATTTATCTTAATGGATTACAGCTTTTAGTTTAAAGTTTTGTCACAGACTATTAATTTCAGCTCCTGAATTTACAACTTATCGTTCTTATTGGAGACCATCACATACATTTTGTACCAATACCAAACAAATGTAACCGCCTCTATGGTCTAGTGGTACACAGCACCGGTATCACACCCAGAGGTCCCGGGTTCAATTACCCGTGGGAGAAACATATTGTAATTGGTTTGATTGGTGGTAGGGCTTGTTCTAGTTTGCCTTGCTAGGTATCACCATCTTATTTAATTCTGACGCCATAACAACGATGTTTTCAGCATTGTCATGTTCCGGCAGTTAGAGTTTTTTTCTAATTGAGGATTCCGGGAGTAGTGCGTACCTTCAGCTTTATCATCACTTAACATCATAAGTCATGAAAGGTAAGTGCTAAAATAACCAATAAGTCTGCAAACGCTACTTATATAAAAGTACAATAAGGATATCATAATACGGATGATCGTGACAAAGAGCTGTGCTTGGCTTTTTTTTCATTAATTATAGTATAAAAAATAATAACATAAGTTTTTAACTTAAGAAAAAAATCTACAGAGGTTTAAAGCAACGCTGTTATGAATGCTCGCGTTGGGGTTAAAATATAAATGAAATAAATTAATTTATACATAAAAATAGAAAAGAGAATAATTATGTCTATACTTTGCTATGTTCTATTGTATGTATAAATTATTTTTATTTGTACCGCTTTTGAGCTTTCTCTGTTTTCCCGAAGGTTGGCTGGTAGAGAATGCTTTTAGCGTTAAGCCCGCCTTTTGTACCTTACTTTGTATTCTGTACAATAAAGCAATAAATAATAATAATAATAATAATTCAATAATAATTCTATAACAAGGAGCAAACTAGGTCTAATCCAAGGTCTCGAACAAAAATTTCTTCACTTTAGCCTTTAAGTTGGATTATGTTAAACTATCAACGAAAACCTCAGGTAGTTGATTAATCAACCGCGGTACAAAGTAAGCAGTAGTTCTTCTACCGTACACATTATTCGCCGTAATCGTGACAAGTTTTTTAAGCGATTCCACGAGTGAAACAATTTAGGTTTTTATTTAATTATTTATGATTATCTAATTATAAACAAGTTTAAAAAAAAATATTTTATGGCAACATTTTTTGCTGACTGTACTTTAATATTGTACTGTCATCTAAACCAAAACTACCTATACAAAATTTCAGCTCCATCGGACACTGGGAAGCAGGTCAAATTAAGCTTGCAAGATTTGTCCTCCACTAACTAACAAGGCAAGTTAATAAAATTATATTAAAAAAACCTTTTATTTAAAATCAAGCTTTTATTCAAATGTCCTAAAAAGAATAAAATAAACTTTGTATCAAGTCAAATCCAACAAATTTATTACATTAAACAATTTATTTGTTTTAAAAGCTTGTCGCTTTATTTAATTTCATATGTCAAATATAAGTCAAAGCATTTGTGTTTAGTGCAAGCCCAGTAACAATAAAATCTCGCGACAAGCTTTTAAAACAAATAAATTGTTTAATGTAATAAATTTGTTGGATTTGACTTGATACAAAGTTTATTTTATTCTTTTTAGGACATTTGAATAAAAGCTTGATTTTAAATAAAAGGTTTTTTTAATATAATTTATTTTTGTATTTTTAGTTATTATTGGACGTGTTTCTAAGTTGCTTCATTTCATTTAATGCATAATTATTGCATGGTCGTTTGCCAGTTAATTTATTACAGTCTAGCTCTTCAACTGCATCAAGTCTGCAAACACACAAATATATTTTACCACCAAATAGAGATTGTAGATTCTTACTACAGACACACATATTCATTAAATACAAGGCATATTCACATAGGTATAAGAGAAGGAAGCACTGTATTACGAACAAGAATAGAAAACACAAATTAGACCCAATAAGACAAAAAGTTCAAAATAAAAATGTGTGTGTGCCGTGCCGCAGCAGTACTCAATGGTCGCAGCTCAGCGTCATATTACTTGTCTTGCAACGCAAGCAAACGCTGATTTTCAGTTGTAAATTTTAGTACGTATTTCAAAAATAAATACTAAAGAACAAGACACATTTCAGTTTCTATCAAAGTTGATACACATAGTACATAAAGAAAAAAAGGTTTTTTCTTTTCTGTAGGTAGACTATGGTTGTATTAACTTGGAGCCATCTGTCGTTGACTTTAGTGAACTATTTATGTGCAAAGTGACACATAGGGTCTGAATATAGCAACTTCGCGTTTTTTCCTTTTTTTTATAGTTCGTTCGTTCTTATAGCCGCTACACACGTCCAGACCAGACCTAACCGCCGATTTGGTGCGGACGAACTTTGCTGTAAAGCAAATATAATCCGTGCTACACACGTTCGTACCAAATCAAATCAAAAAATCAAAAAGCTACACCAAATCTGGTCTTGGCCAAGGCTTTGTATCACATCACTGAACAAGGCCTTGTATCACATCACTTTTTTTAATCAAATACCCACAGAAATCACCTGGATTTGCCAATGCAATGCAACGGGCTCGTAAAGAAAAAGACCTATTAACAAAAAAAGGTCTTGGATTTGAAAAAAATTGAACGGTACCTGTCATAAAAGAATGACGAAAAATTCTTCAAAACCATTTTGAGTTGCCTGTAACTGACAGGGAAACTTCATTTTTAATTAAATGTCATTTTTTTAAGTAATTGAGAAAAAGCCTAAGTCCAGGGACTTTAAATTAATGTTTTAATATAAATAATAATAATTTTCACTTCTCATGCTCTACAAGTACGCAAATATAGCCCTACGAAGCGGGACTAAATAACCACTTTAGTCCCTAGGGAGTAAAATGTAATTACTTTTTTAATTTCCTTCATGTGACATTAGATAAACTCAAACAGCCAGTGAATATACTATTAATTGTGAAGTGTGGACCATCTTCATTGCGAAAATGTTAAGATGTTTTTTGTTTCATGGTTTTTCCGCAAAGAAGGTGGCGCTATGTGTTTTAAATTGTCAATTTATGACTGGTTTAGCGGAAAAAACTTACTGCGAGTTTTTGGCGCCATTTTGGCGGGTTAGGTTGAGTGGATATTTTAATTAATCGCAATTTGTTTCATAGTGGATTTTGTGACTCAAGATAGGTGTGGTTTTTGTGCCCCAAGTGTCTACGCAACTGAACGATATGTAGAATGATTAAAATAGGCGCTATCTCGGTAAAGTGATGACGAGTGTTTTATTATAGTGGTGTGGTGACTAACCTCAGCAAGAATTATCGAGAAGGTTGGCTTGACACACTTGACGCCAAAAACTCCAAGGAGCACTGGAATGTAACACACCTACATTCTTATGAAAACATAAGAAACTATAATAATTAAATAATACTCAATAATTGGCAGTATGGCTAAATGTCTTGGCCTGTCCTACAAAAGGGCGAATATTTTTACTACTACTACTACTGACCGCGAAAATGTCAGAATTTGTTAAATGTTTTTGTACTAAATTGACTAGTTTTCTCGCACTCGAAGTGAAAAGTACAGTTTGCACCTCGAGACTAAACGCCAACTTAATATACCCTCGGTTTCATTGACTCCCTCGCACGCTCGGGAGCCAAACCACCTCTGGTATATAATGGCTTCGTTTAGTCCCTCGTTATAAAATATTCTGTTGATAATCTCAAATTTATGTAAATAGTATATTATAGCATACTTTTCAAACAGACTGTTTTTTTGTCTCCATAGCAATTATGTGACATGGACTCATGTTCTTTCTCAAATAACCAATTCAAATCGGCTGTCGGGTTGGGACGTGTGTTCTATTACTAGTTGAATTTAGAGAGTGCGCCAGATAAGTCTGCGCGGGGTCAAAATCGAATACTAATATTTTCCATAAGCTTAGAACAAAATAATGTACTGTAACTAGCGCCATAAACG
Organism: Crambus lathoniellus; assembly: GCA_949710035.1. Lineage (NCBI taxonomy): Eukaryota > Metazoa > Arthropoda > Insecta > Lepidoptera > Crambidae > Crambus > Crambus lathoniellus. Next base: position 26,379,641 of record OX453309.1, on the reverse strand, counting down.
CCCCAGTCGCAGAGTTATCTGACACGCACTCTATGAAGATTGCGCTCGCTGAATGCTCGCTGATTATAACTTTATGGTACCTACCTACAATGACAAAGTGTCAAGTAACCATCACAACAAAACAAGAATATAGTACTTGAAAATTTGCAAGAATTCTGAATTGATAACTATACTGATTATATATTTAATTGCATTGTCATCGGAACTAAAGGTGAATTCCAAATTTCAGCTCAATCGGACATTGGTAAGTGGGTCAAATTTAGCTCGCAAGATTTGACGAACGGACATACATGCATACATACACTGCAAGTTAAATAAAAGCTTGTAAAAAGGTTGTAAAAAGACATCCTATGCTAAATTGCCCAATAATTAGATAATCGTGAAAGAATAAAACATTGTATCGGAACATTACCAGAAAGTTTAGGACAGGTTTTCCTTCGGGAATAAACTTTATCCTTTGGGTCAGAAAGCAGTTGTTGACAGTAAATAAGACTTTTGACCAAGTTGCCGCTAAGTTCGACCGGATGAGATACAATGTTGTACACAAGAATCGCTGGACGGTTAGTTTGTGTAGTAAAAGAAACATTTTTGAGAAAAACCATCACAATCAACTGCCTTTGTTCCCTAAAGCGATCACACTTATACTAAAGTTGTCAATTTAGAAATCTATCGTAGTAAAAATGTATTTAAGCATTTCTATGCACGAAATACACTTTAAAATACATGCAATTACTAGGTAGCTGACCAGGCAAACCATGTTTTGCCATATAAATTATTTCTAGAGATACTAATACTTCTCCAAGGTCTCCCGCTGTAGGGTTTGCGAACCGATATCGCACTAATAATACAATAGTGTTGTAACTCAAAATATGTCGAATTTGACATAACACTATACTCAAACGCAAAATTCAATGCCTCACAAGTCATTAAAACCGTCGTTGGCATAGTGCAAAAAATGAATAAAAGATGGCGCTATGAGCCGTTATACATGATCCATCGATTGACATAACCCCCCGCACAATATTGCGTCGTTTTTAGTTGCGACCAACACTGATCGAAGAAGCACATGCTGCTTTGCGCGTTATTTCGAGTTGCATCGTCGTTGTTGAATCAGGCATCTAAAGAGTTTGTTTTTATTTTGAATTAATTCATTATTGCTGACTGAGCTTAAGCATAAAATTGTTATTCATTCTAGTTATTACACTATTATCCCCTGATATGTCCGGCCATTTTTTCAAATCGGCGGGTATCTGTCACGGGAATGGCGCGGGGTCAAGGTCAGCTTGAGACACGACATTCTTATTGGTTATGTTAGTAATTTTAGATATGATACAGTTTTGTTGGATCATGAATTTAAGCTTATTTTTTGTCAATAAATAAAATATTTAGAGATATACCTATTTGTCCATTACACCATTTAGAACAACTCAATCGAATCGGCTACCGACCTATGAGAAAAATACTTACTAAACTATTTTATTTCTTAAATTTAGAGTTAATACATTCTATGTGACATGCAGACATTTTATGCATTTAACTGTACTTATAATTACCTAGCTGTGTGACCTCGTCATAACTCATACAACGAAGCAGCCATGACATGACGCGAATTCTCCGCGTTGGCGTCTACCGGGCGATTGACGCTTTAAGAACGTCAGAGCGTTCAATTTACTTTAAAAACTAAATAAAAAATTAAATAATAATAGAAGCGTATTTCAATTACAGCACAATAGTATTAACGCAAAACCCAAAACATTTCGCAAGTTAAAGTGGCACAAACGAGTTAGTTTCCGAAAGTCTAAATGTGACCAAGACATTTGCTTTATCATTGTCGTCCATAAATGTATGTGTATAAGTTTCAAAATTCAGTGATAGCAGAGAAACCTCTGAATGCAAGAGCAATTCAAACATGCTTGAATAAAATATGCAAATTAATTGCTTTGTCATAGACACGGTGTTAGGTGCTAGAACCTCATTTAATGCCATTATGAAGCTCATTATTCTAAGTTACGTTTAAAGTTTTCACTAAAAGTCTGCGTTTAAGTTTTGAAAATCATTATTTTAGTTTCGCTACCAGTTGCTGAGAGCTTTTGGAGTTTGGAAGTTATCTGTTTAAATAATGTTATACAAGAAGTCAAAAGTTCATTGTTATCCTACTAATATTATAAATGTGAAAGTTTAGATGTTTGGATGTTTGTATGTTTGTTACTCAATCACGCCGAAACGGCTAAAAGGATTTGGCTGAAATATGAGACACAGATACTTTGAGCCTGGAGAGGAGCATAGGCTACTTTTTATCCCGAAAAAATGTCACATTCCCGCGGGATAACGTCGTGTAGTTCACGCGGGCGCAGCCAGCGGGCGGAAAGCTAGTAAAATGAATAATTATCAGTTTGTGTATAATTTATTTAAGGTTTTAGATACATTTAAGAACATTAGTTTAACAACGTCAGCTGCTCAGTAAAGACACGCATAATCAACTATGGAAACTAATTGCAGTGCCACATTCATTGCGACAGAGACTTCATTTCTACTCCCTATTTGAGCTGGATATCTGCTCTTCATGAGGTTTTACTTTAGTTTTGAAATTTTGAGTAACAATAAAAACACATAATAAATAAATAATAAATAACTTCTTACATTCACACAAATTATCTAAGCCCATTTTAATTTCATTAAGAACTTGTATCATGGAAAACTTGATATAAATACTTTTATAAGATTTTAAACTTTCGCGTTCCATTATAATTATAAACAAGAGTAACGGGACTCAACGTGACCACGGTTGTAGCAACACAGCCGAAACGTCAAGCTGTAAGTACATAATAATATGTACTTCATAATAAATGTCGCGTTGAGTCCCGTTACTCTTGTTTATAATTATAAATACTTTTGTTTGTAAATACATACTTAATATACATAGTAAACACCCAGACCAAGACAAATAGACATGTTCATGCACACAAATATTTGTCTTGTTCGGGAATCGAACCCGAGACCACTGGCGCAGAAGGTGGGTAGCCTACCCCTGCGCCAAATCGGTCGTCATACCCTACACCCATAAACATAAAACCCTAAATCCAGAATAATTGGACCACCTTTAAATATCTCATTTTGATCAAACTGAGCTTATTAGCTAACAAGTTTATGTTTTTTCAACTGATTACAGTAAGAGTGGTGCAATCCAAGGAGGCGCAGAGGAGCCCGTAGCGCAGTGATAAACGCGCTCGGTCTGCAATCGTCGAAGTTAAGCAACTTTCGCAATGGTCGGACACGGGATGGGTGACCAAAAATGTATTATCTTGAGCTCCTCCGTGCTTCGGAAAGCCGTTGGTTCCAGCTGCGTTTGCAGTAGTCGTTTTTAATAGTACACGCTAATGCGCATTCAGCGCGCGTGGTGGGTCATGGCCCATTCTCCTTATCCATCCATAAGGAAAGACCTGTGACCCAGCATTGGGGACAGTAACAATGAGAAACGAAGACGTAAAACATTGGAAACTTAACTGCACTGCAACTGCATTTGACTCAAGTCCTGAGCATTCCTTTACACTGTCTGCTAAGAGAGTGTATCACTTCTGTAACCTTTTTAAGTGCAGTCACTTCTGTAACCGATTTGGCGCAGGGGTAAGCTACCTGCCTTCTGCGCCAGAGGTCTCGGGTTCGATTCCCGTACTAGACAAATATTTGTGTGCATGAATATGTCTATTTGTCTTGGTCTGGCTGTTTTTTATGTATATAAAGTATGTGTTTACAAACAAAAAAGTATGTATATATTTATCCGTTATCAAGTTCACGAAGACACAGTTTCTTAAAAAAAATACTTAGGGCATAAATAATTGGTGTAATTGTAAGAAAATATTTATTATTTATTTATTAGTTTCCTTGTTACTGTCCAGTCATTCTTTCAAGACTTAATTCTTTAACGTAGAACATAATTAAACAAATTGTGTCTGTAAAAGCACTCACCAAAACTACACATGAATGTACTGACTGACCTACATAAATAAATCCAATTTAGTTTAGCGCTCGGGTAGTGTCAGATGTTTGTTCCACGCCCTTTCAAAACTAAAAGTACTTATATTTACTGCGACTATACTCTCCAGTGACCAAGGAATTCTGTACACTCACAGACAGCTTAAGACTTAAGCTTAATTTAATTATCCAGCACTCGTACCGTAATCGGAATAATGGTGTCCTCGTTTGACAGTGCTTTAGTTATTTGGTGAATAATTACGTGTCATGTAAGCACTCTTGAAGTTGATACTATGCGAAATTGAAGGTCTTAATAGTATTTGATCTAACAGTCTTAGATTTAAGCACATCTTAGATTTCCGCGCGAACTGTTCATTTAAAAATAAAAACTCTTTTTAAGGAGATATAACGCACTTTATTACACATTGGATTATTTGTGTTTTTAAAGGATGTTTAGTGTTTTCCGACGTTTCGGCTCGGCAGGGCCGTGGTCACGGAAATCACCCACTGTAATAGGTAAGTATAATATACACCGAAATGATTCTGACCAATAAGAGACGGCGAAAAAAATGTTTTGTATGATTCCTTGATATTGTTTTATTAAAACCTTATCAAACTTGTTTTAAGTAAATTATCGATTAAAGAGTAGTTTTTAAAAGAAAAAATAATGGCGTGGTTTTGATTCACCAAACATAGATCAAATAATAAATATAAGGTTCAGTGATAAAGTTTAATTTAAAAAATCCTGTAATATTTTATTTAAAAAGATGTAAGTACTTACTTATACCAGCGTAGCAAGTACGCCAGCGTGTTCCAGGCGGAAGTATTCGCGATACTGGAGTGTGCGAACATGATTAAAAGTGAGATAGGCAATTATAACGTAGGAAAAATAATAATATATAGCGACAGTCAAGCTGCCATCAAGGCCCTTGACAAAGCGGAGACTACCTCAGCCCTGGTGAAAGAATGCAAACAAAGCATTCAGGCACTTGCCAACTTGGTTGAGGTAGAAGTTGCCTGGGTACCTGGACACGAAGGTAACGTAGGCAATGAGGAAGCCGATGAATTAGCCAGGGGAGGAGCTGATGAACCCTTCATTGGCCCTGAACCAAGACTACCAATCGCATATAGAATTACTAAGAACATTATCGGGATCAGAACAATCAAAGAAACCAACCAAAGATGGATGAGAAGAAAGGACTGCAGACAGTCTAAGATTTTCATCAAATCGGTTGACAAGAAGAAAACTAGAGAACTTCTGAAACAGAGTAGGAGAAATATAAGAACGATTGTAGGTGTACTTACTGGGCACTGCCCACTAAACAGACACCTATCAGTGATTAAACGGACAGAGGACCCGATCTGTCCGCAATGCAAAGAAAGAGAAGAAACAAGCTACCATTTCATGGCAGAGTGCCCGATGTACGCATCACTGCGCTGGGAGCTCTTTGGAACGGACAAGCTTAAGGAAGAAGATCTAAAGAAGTTAACGATAAGTCAACTCAACAGGTACTGTAAGCGCACAGGTAGGTTCGAGGGTCCGACGCCGGTGGGGTAAATGATAACCCGCCTCCCCCCCTGATTTTTCAGCTTTTAGGGGACTTGGGGAACTGGGTGAAATGGTCCCGACCTAGGTGACTGATCACCCGTCCGGCTTCGCTGGCGTCCCCCCTATAAATAATAATAATAATACTTATACCTACATACCTGTCATTTCGGTGACAAGTTATTCCATAAAATATTTTTTTCTTTAACTATTCTGTTTTAAGATGTGCCTTAAGCATTCAGTTTAAATCTTTTATATAATCAGTAAGATAAAACGCAAACAAAATATGCACCGAAATGACGACAGTCCAGGATGCCTACCATCAACTTTAAGACAGCGATTCAAAAATAGCGCGATGCAGAATAGGTTCCTGAAATGAATTGCTTTCTTTCGTACTCTGACCTTCTAAAAACTGGATCGCAAATGAATTGCTAAATGTGAATGACCGAACGATTTGTGTCCCTATTTCTTCTACCCGTCTCTTTCACTCGATTCTGTCAAGCCCGGAGAGTGAAAGGGACGGGTATAACCTGCAGGCGTCATGTTAGCTTGGCCGAGTTATAAATCAAATAAGAGTTGATGACAGCTCAGCGGCTGTGAAATGTCATTGAATGATCACTGAATCGCTGTCATTGATATAAAGCTGTCGTGGTACGAATAATCGTAGCAGATCAGTTTAGGTCCTAAACAAAACCGCAATAAGAGTTGATGGTAGGCACCCAGATATTTGGAATAGGCTACATAATCACTTTATAAAAATTAATTCAAAACATTTACAGAAGAACCATGCAGACATACCGTTACAACCACTGATAATTATATTATACGCCAAAGCAGAGTTATTAAAAAGGCAATCAGGAGTGGGTAGAAACCCCGTAGGGATCCGTCGGTACGTCCGCGAAATTAAGCAAATATTGTGTTGCCTGTCCGCAGAATGAGCTCAAAATAACCTCTGGTGGCCATTCCACCTGACGGTTATCCCGCGGGAACGGAAAACAGACAGCTAAAACCACGGGCGGCCACTAGTTTCAGTATAGTGTAGGTACTACGAAAACAGCGACACTATCTACAACGACAACTACATCGAAAACACTATCTACTATGATGACACTATACTAAAACGGCACTTCAACAATTACTTCAAAGACGGACTTGAAAATAACGCGATGCAAGTTTCTACTTTGTTAAACAATTTTTTTAGATTCTGGCACAAAAACTACAATCATGAGTTTTTAGCCTACAATTAAGTAAGTTGGTGATAAAGGACACAGCACATTACATCAACTCGGAAAGGGATCGACACCGTATCGCCTTCGCCTCGCCGTCAACCAGGCGTCAACCTAACGCAAGCACGTAACCAAACCGGATCAGCGTCGTCGGTGCGTCGGCTAGGCGACGCCGCGCTTACGGCTCGCCGCACAGTGGTTCCATATTAAAAAAAAAAAGAATGAGAGAAAAAAAAAATAAGTAAAAAAATAATTTAAAAAATAATTAAAAAAAAAAATTACAAGAAAATGAGAAAAAAACATTAATAAAAAAAATTGATGTTCATTTTCATTTTCAGACCACTGTGCGTAGAGCCGTAAGCTCGGGTACGGAGAGACGTGAGCGCGTGGACGACTAGCGGTAAGCGCGGGGATAGCAAGTTGAGCGACCCGCAAAGCGGTTCGTGAGCTGGTCCCGAGGCGAGGCGATTACGTTACGAATCCGATAAGTGTGCTTTGCAGTAGGGGGTTTCATACAAAGAATACTGAACCGCTCGAGTTGATACGTTTACGATCCCTTTCCGAGTTGATGTATGTGCTGTGACCTTAAGTAGGTAAAACCAGTGAAACCTACACAATATACAAAACTAAACACATTTTCCTGTTGAAATTCTGCGAAATATTAATAGTCTGAGTTTCCACAATATAAATAGCCAAGCTAAAAGCGCTGTAACTTAAATCTATTTCAAATTTCATCACTACAAACACAGATTTAGTTAAATAACAAGCTAAAACGTCAGTGAGAAATTTTTCTCGACAATAAACAGCATACATAAGCAATAAGGCAAATAGAATGTGACGAGAAGAAAATCTTCTGGGAAATCAGTGGGGGTCGACGATCCTAAAGAAATCTGAAATTGCACTTCCTTCGAGTGCATTGTGGCTGTTGAATTAGTAGAAAACAAAGGACGGTGGCACAATGTATTTATTTATTTTCTTATCTCATTTCTGAGTTCATTCCCTTTGTAAGTTCCTCGTTTCCAACTTGTGTTATATTTTATAAGTGTCTGTACTGTGGTTTGTCCTCATTATAAAGTACTTATAATGAGCTGATAGAATAATATTGGAGAAATACTGTGGATGTATTGATATTGCTGACAGAAAGAAGAATATATTCCGTCTTTTAATTTAAATCACATTTACAGCACTTGATATTAGCTAGAAGAAATACCAGACTACAATTACTTTTTAAAACTTTAAATTGAGATTTTTTTAAATTAAGTAGTTATTTTTCTTTATATACGAAACTATGCGCTTCAATGTAGTTTTTTAATTTAATATTTTATATAATAATTCCTATTTTTTTATAACTAAATATTGAAAAATATATAAACGTTGTTATAAGACGGGTCGATTTTTTCTAAATACATTATTTTAAATTTTTCAAATATATAAAAAAATGACAATTTCCCAGTTATTAAGACGCAAATAAACGAATATTATATCTTCAAATAAATTCTTAGTCCACTAAACTCAAAGTCAACATGCCTATATCAAACTTTGGCTGAACAATGAAAATTTATTGTGCCTAATAAATTTTACTAAATAAAAGGAGAAATTTCCTTCCACAATCTTAAGTGTCACAGAATGCCCTTCTTAGCAAAGTTAAACACCACGGATTAAATTAAAAGAAGAGTATTTAGCCAGCGCCACCGCTCGGGTGATATTTTCAATTCTTTAAATTTGTCCAACCATCCCTATTTTTCATTTCATTGTTTCCCGTTGATTATTTTCTTCAGAAGCCTACGTCGAAGATAACGAGGTCTCTTTAGGGGTAGCTCATTTCCCAGTAGATTTGTTATTTTTTAATTTCAGGCCGACGACTTCATTTAAAGATTCACACCTCTTAAGTACTTCGTTCATTGATGATAATTTTTATCAGAACGCTTCTTTAGTTAGGGTAAGTTAATAGATAGCGCAACAGTTAAAAGATATGATGCGTGGAGTTAATTAATAATCCATGCTTATTTTAAACTCGTGAGCATACGTTTATTTCTAAACAGTAAATACAATATTTCTATTTAGGCACCTACTCTGCTGAAAATTTTCCATACAAATAATTTTTCAAATAACATACCTACAAGGGCACATTTATTAAATTTTGGAATTATGAATTTGTTTTAATTATTTATTAAAAACTAGCGGATCCTCACGGTTTCACCCGCGTGGTACCCGTTCCCGTGGGAATATCAGGATAAAATATAGCCTATGTCACTCGGGAAGAATGTAGCATTCTAATGGTGAAAGAATTTTCTCAATCGGTTCAGTAGTTACGGAGCCTACTCGATGCAAACAAACAAACAATGAAATCTTTCCTCTTTATAATATTATTATAGATATAGATGAAGCATTAGAAAAAATCGACCGGTGTCACAACTAGCTACGGTACTTATATCAGAGCATTCGCCCGGACAGTGAAAGGTCGTGGGTTCGAGTCCCATCGCAGCTAGTTGAGAGACAGGTCGAATTTTTCCCCTAAGTTTCAATATTTTTCATAATAAAAATTGCATTGTTTCTTAGTCTCTAAAATCTTTTTTTAAGTAAAATTATTAATTTATTTTCAACCTGAGCCGTCCCACTACTGCAGGGCAAAAGCCTCTCCATCGTCTTTCCATTTCATGCGGTTTTGTGCTGTTGTGTACAAGTCACTCATATACGAGTCAAGACCGTCTCGGTCTGCCTGCCGTGTGAACATTGGATGACCGCTGGGCAAAAATCGTCAACAAATAGATCCCACAGCCATTGTTCTAATAATAATTGTAAAATAAAAATAAAGACCCATTATCTATTTTAACGAGGTGCTGACTAGTTAAAAGCTAGGTATAGGAAGGTTTATAAGTTTTTGAGCAGGACAAGTCAGAGACAGATAAGCCATTTTTGACTTTTTTGTTGTATCTAACTTGTTCAACTTACAGGAAAAAGGACATTTTTCATTTTCGGCTAGGACTTTGTACACTATTCGTACTAATAGTAAAAAATATAGTAAAGTCATATATATTTAAATTTTCATTGTCTTTCTGGATAAATGGTACAAAAATAAACTTTAAAATAAAAATTCTTTACCACACATAGTCACACTGGCAACCATATTTAAATCACGTTCGGAAACATTGATGTTTCTGTACGAAAAAACGATGACATTGACGACTGATGATAATCTGTCAATGTTAAACCTTTTTTTTAAATGTGAGTGTGACGTTTTACCACCATATTGATTTGGGGTTGCATAAAATTAAGACTAGATAATGCTTTTGTACCATCAAACGCGTTATTATATTTATCTTTTGCTGCCTATGGTATAGTGTACAAAGTCCTAGCCGAGGCTCCATGCAAAACTGAAAAATATCCTTTTAATAGAAAAGAAAGACACCAGACCGTAAGTAGCTTTCACGCGAAATTCGTACCCGCGCCCGGCACCCTGGGAATCCAGCCCGATGCTCTGACCAACTAAACTAAGCTATCAAAAGGCTGTAAAGACTTGTCAATGAATAAAACTTACGGTTAAAATGTGTTTAAATATGGGATACTTATGAACAAACGCTAAAAAAATAAACTTTTTTCACTATTTTTAGTATATCTTGGAGAATCCTCAATATTATAAAGATGTAGGTATAAGATAATTTTCAGTAGGGGTATTTGAACTAAATATTATCTTTCAAGCAAATAAACAACCCTAAACATTATTTCCTTTATCAGCAAACGAAAGCGTACCGATCACATTAAATGAAACGGAAACGAAAAGATATCGGAATCAATAAAAGTCATAATTATCAGCGGTAAACCTGTAAAGCTCTGACCAAACAGACGCGAGTAAGCGTTTGCGAAGCGGATGGGAAGTGCTCGAGTCGGGGTCGCTTATAATTTGTTCAATGAAGCAGGGTCCTATGACAGCTCATTCGTGCAAAGCAAATCGTTCTTTAATCTTTTGGAACAAAACTCAAGAAAATCAGCACTAGAAATTTATGCAGATTATGCTAAAAAATTACCTTTTTCCTTGTAACAACATTTTGCATTGCACGAAAATGCGCTGTCTTAATGACCAATGCTAAATTGAACAAATTTTAGTTGTCTATACTATACTATAATTAATACTATAAAGAGGAAAGATTTGTATTTTTGTATGTAACGAATGTTCAGGATATGAACAAATAAAATACTGTTTTATATGATTTAGTTAGCTTTATCCAAAATTCAGTCGTTTCATGTACATGAACAAGTTTTTATAAAATTTTGAAAGGTAAGATAGATAGATATGTAAAAAACGTAATGGCGACCGGTAGCTCGCCGAAGATAAAAGTGCGACGCAGGCGCCGCCGCCGCGCCGTGCGGCGGCGGGCGGCGACCTCAGAGCAATGAGTAAAGCGCGGAGTCTATCTTCCGTCCGCCCGCGCCCGCACCTCCGTCGTCGTCTTAGTGATGAGGGCCGGAACATCCTCCGGGGCCTTGAAACCCGAGGGTTTCAAGATTAACTGGATCGTCTTGATTAGGGATGATGCACATCTTATTGATGGCTCTACGCTTTGTGCCTCTTGTTGTGAGCACATCGGCGACGCGACTGATGTCGTCTGTTCCTGGATACAGTTTAACTATTCGAGCCAGGGGCCACTGAAGAGGCGGTAGATTTTCTTCTTTTAAAATGACCAGGTCGCCCTCCTTCAGTTCTTGCTGTCTTGTCTTCCACTTGGTCCGCTGTTGTAACTCGGCGACGAACTCGCGACGCCATCTCTCCCAAAAATGTTGCCTTAATCTTTCGATGATTTGGTATCGGTTTGGGCGCTTCGTGGTGATCGGAAGTGATGGAACAGCGGTGAGCGGTCGACCGATCAGAAAGTGCCCTGGAGTTAAAGGAGTGGGGTCATTTGGATCAGGTGAAAGGGGTGTCAAGGGACGGGAGTTCAAAATCGCTTCTATTTGTGTGAACAAGGTAGCAAGCTCCTCAAACGTTAGGGAAGCATTACCGGCTATGCGACGTAAATGAAATTTAGCGGACTTAATTCCAGCCTCCCACGCTCCTCCGAAATGCGGTGAGTACGCCGGACTAAACACAAATTTAAAACTTTCGTTAGAAGCAAAATCGCTAACCGACTCACGACTGGATCTGAGTATTCTCCTTATCTCGTTGTTTGCACCCTTAAAATTTGAACCATTGTCACAAAAAATAGTGTTGGGTTTGCCTCTTCGAGAGACAAATCTACGCAAAGATAAAATGAATGCCTCGGTGCTCAAATCGCTTACCAATTCTAAATGTATTGCTTTAGACGAGAGACATATAAATAGGCATAAATAGCACTTGGAGATACGGTTTCCCCTATCTTTGCGGCTAGATATCATAAAAGGTCCGGCAAAATCGACACCACACGAGTAGAAAGGGTATGATGAGTAACTCCTTTCGGCAGGTAAGTTGCCCATTAAGGGCTGCACCGTCTGGCCTCGCAATCGGACGCAGATGACACACTGCTTGGTTGTACTGCGTGCCAGGCATCGACCACCTATAGCCCAGAATCTCTCCCTTACGGAGGCCAGCAGATGTTGCGGACCTGCATGAAACAATCTCACATGTTCATGTTTAAAGATCAATTTAGTGAAATGATGTTTTGAATCTAAAATAAGGGGGTGCTTTTTATCATAGTCGAAATCAGAATTTTTCAATCGACCTCCCGTTCTTAACAAACCATTTGAATCTATAAAACAATTAAGAGACAATAATTTAGACTTTCGATTTAAAGGTTTATTATTTTTAATACTGTGTATTTCTTCGCTATAACTTTCCAATTGACTGTATTTTACTAGTAACAATAATGAATTATTTAATTCATCAGTATTTAAAGGTTCAGTAACTTTTGCAGTTTTATTTCTACAATTAAATATGAAGCGCAGCACATAAGCATAAATTCTTTTCAACCTATCTAAGTTAGAATATTTATCAAATTTAATTATTGAGTTTTCAAATGACAGCATAACCTTTATAGGATTTTTTGTTTCGGGTAAGTCAGAATGGACTAGTGTGTGTTGTGTGGGCCAGTCAGCCTGGTCCTTAGCGAGGAATGGTGGTCCTTCCCACCACATAAAAGAAGACCGAAGCTGCTTGGGGGTCACGCCGCGGGAGGCGATGTCCGCCGGATTTTGATCTGTAGGCACGTGACAAAAGGTAAATTCACTGGTAAGTTCGTTGATCTCATTGACACGATTGCACACAAAGACTTTAAGATCTTTAGGATGAGCCTTCAACCACCCTAACACAACTGTTGAGTCGGTCCAAAAATATTTTTGACTGATGTCACACTGTAAAGACTGTAATACCTTCGAGCACAGACGAGCACCAAGCAGGGCACCACATAACTCCAACCGAGGTATTGTGGTCGGTTTCAACGGCGACACTTTTGACTTGGCACACAATAACCTGACTGTGACACTTTGGTCCTGTTTATTCACAGAACGCAGGTACACGCAAGCAGCGTAGGCTTGCTGGGAAGCGTCCACAAAACAATGCAATTCTATATTGCCAGGGAATTCACACAAAACCCGTCTGGGAATCTGTATTAAAGATAAATTTGAAAATTCCTTTATAAGGCTTAACCAATTCTTACAAAATTCGATAGGCACTGGATCGTCCCAGTCAAGTTTAGATGACCACAATTGCTGCAGCAATATCTTGGCCACAATGACACATGGGCTTAGTAACCCTAGGGGGTCGAAGACTTTAGAGGTGGCAGAAATAATTGACCTTTTGGTTATTTGAGGAGATGGTTCAATATCAGTAGAAAACTGTAAAGAATCAGTTTTAGGGGACCAATTCAAACCTAGAACACTAGAATCCTTATTAAAATCCATAGGAGTTGACGAATCGATTTCACTATTAAATAGCTGATGACAGTTAGTCCTAAACTTTCTAAGAATCAAACATGCGGAATTTAAGACCTCCACCACTTGCTGATGGATGTACTTAAGCCCCTCTACCGTATCAGAACCAGTATTGAGGTCATCAGCGTAAAACCCTTCTTGGATGACATTACTAATAGATTTGTCCTCACATTCACGAGCAAGCTGCAGGAGACACCTCGAACTCAGGAACGGTGCCGACGCAGTTCCGTATGTGACAGTGTTGAGTTGCAGAACGTCGATAGGTTGATGAGGTTCATCGCGCCACAGTATAAGTTGTAGATGGCGCTGCGATCGATCCACTTCTATCTGTCGAAACATTTTCTCAATGTCCCCTGTAAGAACAAACCTATGCATGCGAAACCGAAGCAAAATTGACATCAAATCACTTTGAACCACTGGCCCTACCATTTGTATATCATTAAGTGACTTTCCGGAGTGAGTTTTAGACGAAGCATTGAATACCACTCTGAGTTTGGTGGTTTCACTCTTCTCACGGATCACGGCATGATGTGGCAAGAAGTAACCAAAGTCAGGTTTATTTACTTTAGTAAGATGCCCTAGATTAGCATATTCATTTATAAATTCTTTATAATCCAATTTTAATTTAGGAAATTTAAAAAATCTATTTTCTAGGCTTTCCAAACATTTTTTAGCAATATAATATGAATCACCGAGTACTTGCTCTGGTGTTTCTTTGAATGGAATTTTTACTGAAAATCTACCATTTGAAAGCCGAGAAACATTTTCTACAAAATGATTTTCACAGAGTTGCTCTTCGACTGAATAAGTTTTAGTTTGCAGTGGTAAGTCATCAATATTCCAAAATTTTTCTAAAGAATCTTTAATTTCTTGTGAAAAGTTACAGTGAACTTCGGGGATTGACTGACTAATTAACAAGGGACCACCTACAAGCCATCCGAGCTTAGACTCCTGAAGATATGGTTTATTCGAACCAAGTTTTATTATACCGTTACCAATTAAATCCCAATAAATGTCTGCTCCTAAGAGGATGTCCACCTCTGCTGGTAAAAAGTATTTAGGATCAGCAAGTACTATATTACTGGGAAAATGTAAATGCTCAGTGTTTATTACTGAGTTTGGGAGAATACCAGTTATGCGTGGAATTACTAAACATTTAACTTTAAATTCAAAGGGCATAACTCTTGATTTAATTTGAATTATACAACTTTGACTAATTTCCAATCGAGCTGCATTATTAATTCCACTAACACTCACAGAGCCGACACCCTCAGGTGACAACCCTAGTCGCTTTATTAAATTGACTGTAACAAAAGAGCTTTGTGAACCAGTATCACACAACACCCTAGCCGAATAGGTTTTACCCTCTACTATAATGTTTACAATAGCCGTACATAGCAAGACTTGCTTCGCAGAACCCAAAGATGGCTGACTGGTCGATGCTGTCAAGGAGACAGGCAAGGAAGATGAGCTTGCCGTTGCCTGCTGTGCTTCTGTATCTGTACTAACTTGTTTGTGTAAAAGTGTATTATGCTTCTTTTTGCAAGTGAGACACAAACCCTTCATATTGCAATGAAAAGAATTATGGCCGCTGCGTAGGCAATTTTTACATAACTTCAACTTATTAACCTCAGACACCCTATCATCAACACTCATATGTTTAAATTTTGGACAACTAT
The DNA here is from genome assembly GCA_949710035.1 of Crambus lathoniellus. Lineage (NCBI taxonomy): Eukaryota > Metazoa > Arthropoda > Insecta > Lepidoptera > Crambidae > Crambus > Crambus lathoniellus. Next base: position 26,364,318 of record OX453309.1, on the reverse strand, counting down.
ACAACGGGTGCGCTTCACTGCATAAATTACAACAATATTTATTTACATGTTTATCAGAAGCAACAACTAAACTCTTAGAATGAGCGTGGAGCTTCGGTTTGTTATCAGAAGTTTTATCAAATCGGCTAGAATTACTATATGCAGTCTCCAGCACATCAGCACGGCTGCGCAAGAAAGAGTAAAATTCAGTTAATAATGGTAAATCAGTAAGGTTACATTTATATTCTTCCCACTTTCTACTAGTGTTGATGTCTAATTTTGCCGAGACCATAAATATTATTAAGGCATCCCACTTATCAGTAGGCTGCCCTAGGGAATCGAGAGCACGTAAATGTTTTGAGACATGATCAACAATAAATCGCAAAGCTTTGTAAGATTCCGTCCGCAAAGGTTCAATATTGTGCAACGCTTTTAAATGATTATTGATAAGAATATTTTTATTATCAAATCGTTGACATAATAAATCCCACGCAATTGCATAATTTTTAGCACAAAATTCAATGGATTTAATTACAACTGAGGCGCTTCCTTCAAGCGAGGAACGCAAATAATGAAATTTATTTATCGCAGGAATCCCTTCATTACTATTTATCATTGATTCAAAAGTATCTTTAAATTCAATCCACGATAAATAACTTCCATCAAAAGTAGGCAACTTTATTGTGGGTAACCTTATTGTGCTATTCATTTGAGAATGGCAAGAACTAAACTCATCACGGTTTTTTTCACTTTGAATTTTTTCATTCTGTTTATCCAATAATTCTTGACCAACTGAAATTAACCGTAGAAATTGATTTTCAACTGTATCTCTCTCCCTTATTTGTTCATCGCTATCCTCATGCAATAAATCAATTTTATCTTGAATAACGTCATACTCATTCAACATTATCTGACATTTATTCAATTTCAATTCTAATTCTTTATATTTAACTGAGGAAATTGTACTTAATTCACCTATATTATTAAGATAGTCTCCGAATTTAGTCAATCTCCCTTTTAAAATACCTCTCTGTTTGACTAAACTAGACAACACCGCAGTCTGGTCAGCACCAGCGGTGGTAACTGATTTGCCTTGCTCAACACTAGCGGTGGCAACCGATTTGGCCTCGTCAACACCCATTGTATCTTTTTAAATAAATGTAAGTAGCCAAATAAATCGAAATTAAATATCGAAATAAATTATCACTTGGGCAAAACAAACTACGAAATAAATAATAAATGTGCAAGTCAGGCCTTATTTATGGGAGATGAGTCGCTCCAGATCCAGTCGCAGCCGAAGTTTCGCGATGCTCCGGCTACCGGTTTTACTTTCCGGCGAGTCTTCGTTGACCGACTCGTGCGACAGCCGCGCGGCGCTAGCGCTGGGTCCAAAGTCCAACGCGCGACCGCGTGGGATAGCTGGAATTAGTCGGCGAAAATACCGTTCAATATCGGAAAAACAACCACTTTTCCCTATAATGGAAACAAAACACAAAGAAAAGTTCTTAAATTTGTAATTAAAGCGACCTTGTGGCCAAGCTCTGCAATGCTTATGCGTTCTTTTAACCTTAACCTTATAAGTAATAAGCCGCCAAAATGTGCAAACTGCACTAGAATGAACAGGCGCCACAGCCAAAGATCGGTTCAATTATTTCAAACAAAGGAATGAGTATAAATACACTCGCAAATGCAATGAAATAAGTAGGTACCTATTATCACTCGCAATGACAATTCAATTTATGGAAAGGTACCTAAAAGGTAGGTAAAAAAAATGTAGGTAAAAAAAGGTAGGTAAAACAGGCAGCGTGCGTATTTATAGAAAATAGCTTTAAATGAACTTAAAACAACACTTATTTTGATTGCCAATTTGCCAGGCTTGCTCAAAGCTAGATTAGGTGACGTTATAACCTAACGCTTGATTAGCAAGCCGACTCGTTCACACAATAAAAGCGACTGAAATAAAGGAATGTTAGGTTTAGGTTATAAATAATAATTAGGATTAGGGCTTACTCTCCTCGGATTAGACCTCAGAATCACGCTGGGCTGGCTTCGTTGATGTGATTTTTCACCACGTCGGCGTCGTTCGCACGTGTTTTTCTGGCAGGCTCCAAGAGCAAATCCACTTTGTTTTACGTTGAGCGCCAATTTTGTTCAGGATATGAACAAATAAAATACTGTTTTATATGATTTAGTTAGCTTTATCCAAAATTCAGTCGTTTCATGTACATGAACAAGTTTTTATAAAATTTTGAAAGGTAAGATAGATAGATATGTAAAAAACGTAATGGCGACCGGTAGCTCGCCGAAGATAAAAGTGCGACGCAGGCGCCGCCGCCGCGCCGTGCGGCGGCGGGCGGCGACCTCAGAGCAATGAGTAAAGCGCGGAGTCTATCTTCCGTCCGCCCGCGCCCGCACCTCCGTCGTCGTCTTAGTGATGAGGGCCGGAACAACGAATAAACTCAAAAAGTACTGGACCGATTTCAAAAATTCTTTTACCGTTAGAAAGCTACAGTCTTCCCGATAGACATAGGCTATATTTTATCCCGATATTCCCACGGGAACGGGTACCACGCGGGTAAAACCGCGAGGATCTGCTAGTATGAGATAAAGTGACACCGTCCAGCGATTGCAACGCAACCCAACGACCATGTCGCTCTCGCGTGGTTGCGTATTTTATAAATAGGTATAGTTTATAAGTCCTAGTTGTAAACAGGTTAAATTAGGTGTAAGTAAATATTACTAATTCCTAATTGTTTTAACTATTAAATGGGTACGCCACACGTCTGTCAGTACAGAGCTTAAAGTGAGAGCCATACCCCCAGCTGACGTACGCATGCAAAAAAAGTAAAAATTAAATAACCATAGTTAACTTAATTGAATAGTAAACTATACCGTCTTTCAAAAGTGTCAAAGTGCTGCTGTCAAATATGTAAGTATTAAATTTCAGTTCCCTATATATACGACTGAAAGAGGCGCTGCTTTGGTTTTCATACAAAATAATACGATCACAATAACGGTTACTTACCATAACGACAGGTTTTCGTGCCAGCACGCGTAGCATGACAAAACCGAGAAGAGTTAGTTAGCTTGTATGGCATTGTTTATTATTATTTAACCACCTCTGTGGTCTAGTGGTTCACACCACCGATTTCAGACCCAGAGGTCCCGGGTTCGATTCCCAGTGGGGGTACTTATAGTATTCGGTTTGGTTGGTGGTAGGACTTGTTCTTAGTCCGCCTGGCTAGCTACCACCGTCTTATCTAAGTCTGACGCCATAACAATGATGTTTTCAGCGTTATTGTGTTCCGGCAGTTAGAGATAAGATAACCTGTTCCTCAGTGATTGAGAATTCCGGGAGTAGTGCGCTTCCACCTTCAGCCTTATGACCACTTAACATCAGGTGTGATGAAGGCTAAGTGCTACACCGTTGTGAATAAAAAAAAATGACTCTTACTCGTATGTTCTTAAACTATTCAAAGTTCTTGTTTGGCATTTATATTTATTATTTTATTCGCTACGTTTTTGGTTGATGTGTATTTTAAAGAAACTACCTTTTGGATGTCTATTTCCTAAGTTAGTGAAAATTATTTACTGCTATTATTACCGGGTTATTTATTTTGTTTTTAAATATAAGATGAATTTGTGATGGAAAGTGACTTTACATATTATATTATGTTAAAGTCACTTTTCAATTTGACGACTCTGTATGAAATATGACAGGGAGAAAAAAAAGCCCTTAGCGAGTTTCTTGCCGGTTATTCTCGTTACAAGGTCTCCCGCCGTAGGATTTGCGAACCGATAGCGTAGCTTCATTGACGTTCACAAGTGCTGTATCAGCCTAAAATGAATAAATGATTTTGAATTTTGAATTTTACCTCGAAAGTCTATAATTGACAGCCGAACAATAGGTTTGTCTACGATGAAATGTCATTCTTGACGTTTCGATATAGTCAAAATCTTTCTCGAGTTTATCATGCTACCAGTGCAGGACTAACAGTTTACACCGCTCGCCGTCGCTCGTGTCTCCCGCCCGCCTATTCACCTCCCGTTGCCCGTTCGTCAGTTTGCTCGGCGGTGTAAGCGGCGCTTAATGCTACTATAATGCAAACTGTTTTCGGTTTGTGCGTTAATCATTGCGGTAACCACCTGCAATAAATCTTCCATATTTATTATCAAGCCTCGGTTTCCCGGATCAATGGACAATGCATAACTGCCTCATAATAGCTATATTGATGTCGTGTAGGTATTATCACAGTATTGGTATTTTGGAATTCGGTTCAACTATTCGGTAAGAGATAATACCCTAGTTTGCGATAAATCCTTGGTGGTCAAATGAAATATTACATTATTACATTTGGTTTAAGTTACTAGTTCAGTTAGATAGGTGTTAACTGTCTTAACGCAAAAACTGTCGTTATGGTTATCGTTATAGTAAAGTATACTATAATTATACTAACTTGACGACCGATTTGGCGCAGGGGTAGGCTACCCACCTTCTGCGCCAGTGGTCTTGGGTGCGATTCCCGAACAAGACAAATATTTGTGTGCATGAACATGTCTATTTGTCTTCGTCTGGGTGTTTACTATGTATATTAAGTATGCATTTACAAACAAAAAAGTATTTAAGTATATATTTATCCGTTATCAAGTTTTCCATGATACAGTTTCTTAATGAAATTAAAATGGGCTTAGATATTGGTGTGAATTTAGGAAGTTATTCATTTATTTATTTATAGCCGTCAAAAGCTGTCAAAGTGCTGCTGTCAAATACCTATTGAATTTTTTGAAGTGATAACTTGAGGTGTGCACTTTTAGTGATGGGTAAAAAATGGCAAATTTGCGTCAGGGCCCGTGACCGTCAGATCGAGACTTCGTAAGACGGACACGTGACCTGATCGAAAAACAGTTACAATGTCATTAGAATACGAAGGCAAATTTCGCCACCGTTTCCAAAGTAGTAATAGCTCAAGTTAGAAAACGGGCGGCATTAAAGCCAGAATACCTCCGTTCAAATCCAGTCCATAAATACATTATTTTTGCTGGTTTTTGCATACACTCTATTGCAATTACTTACTGTTTAAAAAAATCTCACGAACATTTTTATTACATCCATAGGAGTAAGATGTGAAATATAATTTATGTAAAAGCATTCAGTGAGCTGTGGAGAGGTTGTACAGAATAATTAGAATAAATTGTTCTCGTTATGAAGTTTGGAGGCAGGCGCAGCGGCGTTAAATGTGCGGAAAACCATACATCACAATACATGGAAGTAGTAAAAGTATGAACGAGACGCTTCGAAGACAACAAGAACAAAGGTTGGTATAATTATCTTTTATGATTAAAGTATTTTACAGGAAGTTACTTGAATTTATTGTATAATTCGTTAATAAAACGAATATATTAAACGAATATATACGAATACTTTTTATGATGAAAGTTGATAAAGAACCGTAGAGTTATTACAGTATTAGTCGTAAATAAAACACATTTGTAGACAACAGGTACGCTGTGTTTCGTTTTTATTTTTAAAAATAATATTTCGTGATTGTGTAATCATAGGTTGAAGTATTTCGAAAAAATCGACCCGTCTCACAACCAGCTCCGATTGTAATTTTTGTTAAAAGTGTTGAAATTATTAACATAATAAATACAGATTTGATATCTCGGCATTGTATTATTACATTCTTTGTAATTGATTAAAAAAAAAACAATAATTGCTTTAATACAAAGTATAAAATATCTTGAAAGTACAGGGTGCCTACCATCAACTCTTATTGCGGTTTTGATTAGGACCTAAACTGATCTGCTTCGCTTATTCTTACCACGACCACGATAGCTTAATATCAATGACAGCGATTCAGTGATCATTCAATGACATTTTACAGCCGCTAAGCTGTCATCAACTCTTATTTGACTTATAACTCGGCCAAGTTAACATGACAACTGCAGGTTATACCCGCCCCTTTCACTCTCCGGGCATGACAGAATCGAGTGAAAGAGACGGGTAGAAGAAATAAGGACACAAATCGTTCGGCCATTCACATTTAGCAATTTATTTGCGATCCAGTTTTTAGAAGGTCAGAGTACGAAAGAAAGCTATACTGCTTGGTAGGCACCCAGGTCTTTTCGACTCACGCGCGACTGTTCGTGTCACAAAAAGTTGCGCGAGCACCGGCGGGCTAAGAGAGAATTTTAGAGATTAAAAGGGGGTCCACGCTGACGAATTCGCGAGCGGATTGCTAGTTAAAATAAAGCGTGCTAAACATATATTATATTCACCCATTAGAGCTATTATAAGCTTAAACGAAAACCCCAGTAATAACGTATACTCACTGCTTCACGTAAAAAAACAACAGAGTAATAACAAGCAAAAGCTAATGAAAGACCCTGCACACAGAGTATCTAATTTATTTATAAACTGTCTATTCCAGACTGTGGTGAGTTACAGCTCCCCATTATTTACAAAATCACCTCGCTACACTGTGGCACTCTCTCTACACTGTGGTTTGTTAAATAGTTACTAAAAATTAAAAGCGTGTTTGTTACCCGACGAAAATAAACCGAATTGAAACAAGTTTAATTATAATCTTGCTATTCCGCCTTTGTATGAATTCCATGTCTCGTTTTAATAAAAAATAATTATACTCGCTGCCTCGTGAGAACTAAAATACATTGCTGTGCTGTTCCGTAAAGTGCCGGCTTTGAATGGGCTTCCCACGTTTGGTCCCATGGGCGTCATAAGAGCTTAGGGAGCACAGTCATAAGAAGACCGGTAACTGGGTTTTCCGAAATTTTGCCAACTGCGTACAGTCCAACCAATTAAATCGTGTCGAAATTTGACGACCGATTTAGCGCAGGGGTAGGATACCCGCCTTCTGCGCCGGAGGTCTCGGGTTCGATTCCCGAACAAGACAAATATTTGTGTGCATGAACATGTCTATGTGTCTTTTTTATGGGTGTCATGTATGTTTATTAAGTATGTATTTACAAAAAAAGTATATCATCATCATCATTTCAACCGTACGGCGCCCACTGCTGGGCATAGGCCTCCCTCAAGGATCTCCACAACGATCGGTCCTGCGCTGCCCGCATCCAGCGGCTTCCCGCGACCTTGACCAGATCGTCGGTCCACCTTGTAGGAGGCCTGCCCACGGAACGTCGTCCGGTTCGCGGTCGCCATTCGAGAACCTTTCCGCCCCAACGGCCATCGGTTCTCCGCGCTATGTGTACCGCCCACTGCCACTTCAACTGAGCAATCCTTCGAGCGATGTCGGTCGTTTTTGTTCTCCTGCGGATCGAACCGGAGACCACTGATGCACAACTGACAATAAAACTGCCATATCCAAAAAAGAGTTTGTCAAGGCTTCGATCAAAATGTACAAAACAAACTCTCATTTGCTTCCCCTGAATATTCGACACATAGCAAAAAGTTTCGGCTTGGGTGGGTAATGAACGAACTTAGGCTACTGAAAGGGTTAAAACTGGGAAAGTCAAGACTTTGTTATGAAGAAAATTGGTAATTCATTGCTAAGATTGTGCTTACTTTACTTCGGTAATAGCTTTCAGAGTATTGGGAAAACTTTTTGTCGCTAATAAAAATGTATGATAGTTATTTAGGCCGTAATAGGACTTTCGTGCGTTGCTTAATTGCGTACTTTCGCCTTTTCACACAGAATAATGCAAAGAGTTCCATTAGATTATTCTCTTTGCGTTTTCCAGAATAAGTAGAGTGAATATGTTATAAGACCCTTACATATTATACTTCATCATTTCAGCCGTACGACGCCCACTGCTGGGCATAGGCCTCCCCCAAGTATCTCCACAACGATCGGTCCTGCGCTGCCCGCATCCAGCGGCTTCCCGCGACCCTGACCAGATCGTCGGTCCACCTTGTAGGGGGCCTGCCCACGGAACGTCGTCCGGTTCGCGGTCGCCATTCGAGAACCTTTCCGCCCCAACGGCCATCGGTTCTCCGCGCTATGTGTCCCGCCCACTGCCACTTCAACTGAGCAATCCTTTGAGCGATGTCGGTCGTTTTAGTTCTCCTGCGGATCTCATCATTTCTGATTCGATCGAGCAGGGAAATACCAAGCATCGCTCTCTCCATTGCTCGCTGGGTAACCTTGAGCCTTCTAATGATACCCATAGTAAAAGACCACGTCTCGCTTCCATAAGTCATAACTGGCAACACACACTGGTCAAAGACCTTAGTCTTGAGACATTGAGGAATTTTAGACGCAAATATATGCCGGAGCTTCCCAAACGCTGCCCATCCGAGCTGGATTCGACGAGAGATCTCTTTCTCGAAGTTGGACTTACCTAATTGGATACATATTATACTTGCACTGCCGTAAATCCCATAGTACGATTTGTATAGAGCTGAAAAAAAAAATCTATTGTCCCACATGTCAACAATCTCGTGAACTAAATCAAGATGATTATTATTATTCCCTTTATTACATACGTGGGATGAATCGTCGTGGGATGAATACGGAACAACTCATATTTTAAATACTTACAAAATTATATTTCTAAATATTAAATTTTTTACAATGTATAACACTAAAAAATATAACATAGGTAATTATTATCATTAAAATATTTTTTTTTTACTATTTTTAGGATAATATCTTGGAGAATCCTCAATATTATAAAGATGTAGGTATAAGATAATTTTCAGTAGAGGTATTTGAACTAAATATTATCTTTCAAGCAAATAAACTACCCTAAACATTATTTCCTTTATCAGCAAACGAAAGCGTACCGATCACATTAAATGAAACGGAAACGAAAAGATATCGGAATCAATAAAAGTCATAATTATCAGCGGTGAACCTGTAAAGCTCTGACCAAACAGACGCGAGTAAGCGTTTACGAAGCGGACGGGGAGTGCTCGACACGGGGTTGCTTATAATTTGTTCAATATAGCACAGTATTCCCCCTTCCTGATCCCCCATCGAGTACTAGTAGCTTGATGGGGGATCGGGAGGCGGCCTTAGGCGAGTTCCACATAACCACCGTCCACAAACCGCACGTGGATGGGGTATGCGTACAAGCATTCCCCTCACTATATATAAAAAAAAGGGTCCTATGACAGCTCATTCATGCAAAGCAAAACGTTCTTTAATCTTTTGGAACAAAACTCAAGAAAATCAGCACTAGAAATTTATGCAGATTATGCAAAAAAATTACCTTTTTCCTTGTAACAACATTTTGCATTGCACGAAAATGCGCTGTCTTAATGACCAATGCTACATTGAACAAATTTTAGTTGTCTATACTATACTATAATTAATATTATAAAGAAGAAAGATTTGTATTTTTGTATGTAACGAATAAACTCAAAAAGAACTGGACCGATTTCGAAATTTCTTTTACCGTTAGAAAGCTACAGTCTTCCCGAGTGACATAGGCTATATTTTATCCCGATATTCCCACGGGAACGGGTACCACGCGGGTAAAACCGCGAGGATCTGCTAGTATGAGATAAAGTGACACCGTCCAGCGATTGCAACGCAACCCAACGACCATGTCGCTCTCGCGTGGTTGCGTATTTTATAAATAGGTATAGTTTATAAGTCCTAGTTGTAAACAGGTTAAATTAGGTGTAAGTAAATATAACTAATTCCTAATTGTTTTAACTATTAAATGGGTACGCCACACCTCTGTCAGTACAGAGCTTAAAGTGAGAGCCATACCCCCAGCTGGCGTACGCATGCAAAAAAAATAAAAATTTTAAATAACCATAGTTAAGTTAATAAACTATACCGTCCTCCAAAAGCTGTCAAAGTGCTGCTGTCAAATATGTAAGTATTGAATTTCAGTTCCCTATATATACGACCGATAGAGGCGCTGCTCTGGTTTTCATACAAAATAATACGATCACAATAACGGTTACCTACCATAACGACAGTTTTTCGTGCCAGCACGCGTAGCATGACAAACCCGAGAAGAGTTTTGTCTACCTCGAAAGTCTATAATTGACAGCCGAACAATAGGTTTGTCTACGATGAAATGTCATTCTTGACGTTTTGATGTAGACAAAATCTTTCTCGAGTTCATCATGCTACCCGTGCAGGACTACAGGGTGCTTACCATCAACTCTTATTGCGGTTTTGTTAAGGACCTAGACTGATCTGCTTCGCTTATTCGTACCACGACAGCTTAATATCAATGACAGCGATTCAGTGATCGATCAATGACATTTCACAGCCGCTAAGCTGTCAGGAACTCTTATTTGACTTATTGCCCGGTCGATTAACCATGACACCTGCAGGTTATACCCGTCCCTCTCACTCTCCGGGCTTGACAGAATCGAGTGAAAGAGACAGGTAAAAGAAAAAGGACACAAATCGTTCGGTCATTAACATTTAGCAATTCATTTGCGATCCAGTTTTTAGAAGGTCATAGTACGAAAGAAAGCAATTCATTTTAGGAACCTATTCTGCATCGCGCTATTTTTGAATCGCTGTCTGAAAGTTGATGGTAGGCACCCAGTTCACACCGCTCGCCGTCGCTCGTGTCTCCCGCCCGCCTATTCACCTCCCGTTGCCCGTTCGTCAGTTTGCTCGGCGATGTAAGCGGCGCTTAATGCTACTATAATGCAAACTGTTTTCGGTTTGTGCGTTAATCATTGCGGTAACCACCTGCAATAAATCTTCCATATTTATTATCAAGCCTCGGTTTCCCGGATCAATGGACAATGCATAACTGCCTCATAATAGCTATATTGATCTCGTGTAGGTATTATCACAGTATTGGTATTTTGGAATTCGGTTCAACTATTCGGTAAGAGATAATACCCTGGTTTGCAATAAATCTTTGATGGTCAAATGAAATATTACATTATTCCATTTGGTTTAAGTTTATTTCAGTTAGATAGGTGTTAACTGTCTTAACGCGAAAACTGACGTTATGGTAATCGTTATAGTAAAGTATACTATCCGTCAAAGTGCTGCAGTCAAATATCTATTGAATTTTTTGAAGTGATAACTTGAGGTGTGCACTTTTTGTGAGGGGTAAAAAATGGTAAACTCGCGTCAGGAGTAGTCAGGACCCGTGATCGTCAAATCGAAAATTCGTAAGACGGACACGTGACCTGATCGAAAAACTGTTACAATGTCATTAGAATACGAAGGCAAATTTCGCCACCGTTTCCAAAGTTGTAATAGCTCTAGTTAGAAAACGGGCGGCATTGAAGCCAGAATACCTCCGTTCAAATCCAGTCCATAAATACATTATTTTTACTGTTTTTTGCATACACTCTATTGCAATTACTTACTGTTTAAAAAAATCACACGAACATTTTTATTACATCCATAGGAGTAAGATGTGAAATATAATTTATGTAAAAGCATTCAGTGAGCTGTGGAGAGGTTGTACAGAATAATTAGAATAAATTGTTCTCGTTATGAAGTTTGGAGGCAGGCGCAGCGGCGTTAAATGTGCGGAAAACCATACATCACAATACATGGAAGTAGTAAATGTATGAACGAGACGCTTCGAAGACAACAAGAACAAAGGTTGTATTATTATCTTTTATGATTAAAGTATTTTACAGGAAGTTTTTTGAATTTATTTTATAATTCGTTAATAAAACGGATTTATTAAACGAATATATACAAAAACTTTTTATGATGAAAGTTGATAAAGAACCGTAGAGTCATTATAGTATTAGTCGTAAATAAAACACATTTGTAGACTACAGGTACGCTGTGTTTCGTTTTTATTATTATAAATTAATATTTCGTGATTGTGTAATCATATGTTGAAGTGTTTCGAAAAAATCGACCCGTCTCACAACCAGCTCCGATTGTATTTTTTGTTAAAACTGTTGAAATTATTAACATAATAAATAAAGATTTCATATCTCGGCATTGTATTATTCATTCATTCATTCATTAATTGTACATTCTTTGTATTTGATTAAAAAAAAACAATAATTGCTTTAATACAAAGTATAAAATATCTTGAAAGTACAGGTCTTTTCGACCCACGCGCGACTGTTCGTGTCACCGGCGGGTTAAGAGAGAATTTTAGGGATTAAAAGGGGGTCCACGCTGACGAATTCGCGAGCGGATTGCTAGTTAAAATAAAGCGTGCTAAACATATATTATATTCACCCATTAGAGCTATTATAAGCTTAAACGAAAACCCCAGTAATAACGTATACTTACTGCTTCACGTAAAAAAACAACAGAGTAATAACAAGCAAAAGCTAATGAAAGACCCTGCACACAGAGTATCTAATTTATTTAAAAACTGTCTATTCCAGACTGTGGTGAGTTACAGCTCCCCATTATTTACAAAATCACCTCGCTACACTGTAGCACTCTCTCTACACTGTGGTTTGTTAAATAGTTACTAAAAATTAAAAGCGTGTTTGTTACCCGACGAAAATAAACCTAATTGAAACAAGTTTAATTATAATCTTGCTATTCCGCCTTTGTATGAGTTCCATGTCTCGTTTTAATAAAAAATAATTATACTCGCTGCCTCGTGAGAACTAAAATACATTGCTGTGCTGTTCCGTAAAGTGCCGGCTTTGAATGGGCTTCCCACGTTTGGTCCCATGGGCGTCATAAGAGCTTAGGGAGCACAGTCATAAGAAGACCGGTAACTGGGTTTTCCGAATTTTTGCCAACTACGTACAGTCCAACCAATTAAATCGTGTCGAAATTTGACGACCGATTTGGCGCAGGGGTAAGAACCTGCCTTCTGCGCCGGAGGTCTCGGGTTCGATTCCCGAACAAGACAAATATTTGTGTGCATGAACATGTCTATGTGTCTTTTTTATGGGTGTCATGTATGTTTATTAAGTATGTATTTACAAAAAAAGTATATCATCATCATCATTTCAACCGTACGACGCCCACTGCTGGGCATAGGCCTCCCCCAAGGATCTCCACAACGATCGGTCCTGCGCTGCCCGCATCCAGCGGCTTCCCGCGACCTTGACCAGATCGTCGGTCCACCTTGTAGGGGGCCTGCCCACGGAACGTCGTCCGGTTCGCGGTCGCCATTCGAGAACCTTTCCGCCCCAACGGCCCCAACGGTTCTCCGCGCTATGTGTACCGCCCACTGCCACTTCAACTGAGCAATCCTTCGAGCGATGTCGGTCGTTTTTGTTCTCCTGCGGATCTCATCATTTCTGATTCGATCGAGCAGGGAAATACCAAGCATCGCTCTCTCCATTGCTCGCTGGGTAACCTTGAGCCTTCTTATGAGACCCATAGTAAAAGACCACGTCTCGCTTCCATAAGTCATAACTGGCAACACACACTGGTCAAAGACCTTAGTCTTGAGACATTGAGGAATTTTGGACGCAAATATGTGCCGGAGCTTCCCAAACGCTGCCCATCCGAGCTGGATTTGACGAGAGATCTCTTTCTCGAAGTTGGACTTACCTAATTGGATTGTCTGTCCTAGGTAGACATAGTGGTCAACGGTCTGCGCCGGAGGTCTCGGGTTCGATTCCCGAACAAGACAAATATTTGTGTGCATGAACATGTCTATTTGTCTTTTTTATGGGTGTCATGTATGTATATTAAGTACTTATATATTTACAAAAAAAGTATATAAGTATAATATACTTATAAAAATATAAATATATTATATTTATCCGTTATCTAGTTTCCGTAACACAGTTACTTAATGATAACTACTTATGATGAGCTAGATAATTGGTGTGATTGTAAGAAATTTATTATTATTAATTCAAATTAAATGACATTGAGGTTGACCTTTATAGTTTTGACGCTTTCAAACAAATTATTAGCAAAAATGGGTCATTACTCGATTGGTTCGACTATACAACGCGTGGCGGTTATACTAGAAGTCACCTATTTAAGATGAGGCCTATTAAAAGGGTAAAAAACTAAAAAAAGACGTAAAAAAACGTAAGTATACTTCAAGTTTTTAAATATTTTAAGAGATAACATGTAGTAGTACTACATCTTAGCGGGCGGGAAAGTGTACTTCGAGCATGAAAGTGAAATGACGGTACCCTGTACCCTTACACGAGAGTATTTCTTGCTGCAGCAAGAAAATGTTCAATAAATAAATAACTTCTTACAATCACACCAATTATATTATCTAAGCCCATGTAAATTTCATTAGGAAACTGTGTCATGGAAAATTTGATAACGGATAAAATATATACCTACTTAAATACTTTTTGTTTGTAAATACATACTTATTATTGTTGGCAACACTGATGTGACGCGGCGAAGATTGACACCTGGTTTTTGAGGTTGACCGGTTTGACGTTTGGTGGAGGATTCCTGATTATTTTAATAAAACGTTGTGATTACATTTACATGCTCTTTTGCTTGCTCTTCCTGACTTGAAATAGTGCTTTCTAACATCAGAAGTTGGCTGCTCACAGTGCTCACACCTACAATAAGTCGAGATGGGAAAGAAAAGAAAGAACCGAAAGCACGAAAGTAAACGCAAAAACAAGAAGAAGCGTGCTCGTTATACATCAACCAGCTCGTCAGCGAGCGATGAAAGCGGCTCAAGCTCGAGAACGCCACCGTCACCACCGGCGCCGGCGTCCCGGGCTCGAAAAAGAAGTAAGGTATCGAATAAACTCGATACCGGTACTGTAAGTACAAATACTATTACTCTCCATAACATGATACCGGATTTCGACCCGCTTAAAGATAATGTCGTGTCTTGGCTACAAATAATTGAATCGTATGCAGCAACCTTTTCTTGGACAGACAACATGATTCGTTACCAGGCCCTAAATAAGCTAAAAGGGTCGGCTAAGGTGTGGTATGAGTCGTTGCTTCGGAATGATCTCACATGGACTACTTGGGTATGGGAAAATTGGAAAAATAAGATTTCCCAAACATTTAAAGTGAAAAGAAATATGTTTGAATTATTAAAAGATATTGTTGAACGTAAGCCATGTGAAAATCAGTCCTTATATGATTTCTTTTTTGAGCAAAAATCTAGAATTGATAGTCTGTGTCTTAATTTTTCTGATTTTGATATAATTTCAATTATATTGGGAAATATTGGCGATAATAACATTACTGCTTCGGTTGAAGCGAGTAACTTTGAGACTTGTGATAGTTTGGCTGGATTTTTGCATAGCCGAGTATATAAATCAAAAAATACTAAGCAACTATTTGTAAATAATTCTTTGAATGTGCGTGATAATAATAATAATAATAAAGTGTTGTCACAATCAAACAACATTGTGTCTCAAACTTCAACTACTACTAATCTACCCTCTACTTCAAAAGTCAAAATAATTTAAATCAAACTCAAAATCGTAAAACACTTGAATGTTTTGGCTGTGGAGGTAACCATAAACGTATCAACTGTAATGTGAAATGTGAGTTTTGTGGGAAAAAAGGACACTCAATGACAATGTGCTATTATAAAAAGAATTCAAAAGAAAAATCAGATAAACAGGAAATAAAACTTGTTCAATCTTCTAATACAAAAAATAAGTTCTTTAAAAGAGTGAAAATTAATGATACCATTCACAACGCTTTTATTGATACGGGTAGTAGTTGTTCTATTATTAGATCTGATTTAGTAAATAAACAAAATATCAAAAGGATTGTAATGACCACACCGGTGATGTTGCAAGGGTTTTCTAAAGATAGTGTAAAAATTGTCAAAGAATTGGTTCGAATTGATCTCACTCTAGATTCGGTAAAAAATTGTGGAGTAGATATGTATATTCTAGACGAGTTAACCGGATGCGACATTCTAATTGGACGTAACGTTACTGAACGTTCTGACTTAATGTATTCACGCATAGGAGAAAATCTTACATTTGAGTATGTGAAAACTTTGGAAAACTATTGCAACACCATCGATGAGTCTTTTGATAGCTTCGATACAGACTCACACAAACATGTACTTATTGCTCTATTTCGTAAATATCGCCAGTGTATTGCATCCAATATTAAGCAGCTAGGAGAAGTAAGTGGACATGAAATGGTTATAAATGTAAATGACCAAAAACCTGTCCAATTCAGACCATACCGGACGCCATACCGTGACAGGCTAGTTATTAGAGACATGGTTGAGGAATTGTTGGAAAATGGAATTATTAGAGAAAGCAAATCTGCATATGCTAGTCCTGCTTTATTGGTAAATAAAAAAAATGGGGAAAAGCGATTGTGCATTGACTACCGCGCATTGAATAAACTGACGGTGAAGGATAAGTATCCAATGCCCCGCATAGAGGACCTTATAGATAGACTCCAGGGTTGTCGTTTTTTTACTAGTTTAGACCTTAAAAGTGGGTACTACCATATAAAAATGGCCGAGGAGTCTATAAATAAGACTGCCTTTATAACGGAGGATGGACACTATGAATTTTTAAAATTACCCTTCGGTTTAGTCAATGCGCCAGCTTGTTTTCAGTCTATGATGAACAAAGTGATAGGAAATCTCAGATTTGGCCAAATTATTCTGTACCTTGATGATCTATTAATAATAAGTAAGACTATTGAAGAAAATCTAGCCTTACTGGAAAAAGTACTACAAATTTTTTATGAAAATGGACTGACATTAAACCTAAAAAAATGTCATTTTCTTAAAACCGATGTAGAATTTCTAGGTTATAGAATAAATGCTGAAGGACTTAAGCCTAGTGAAAATAAAATTAAAGCAGTAAAGGATTTTCCGGTACCTAAAAGTGTCCATCAACTACGACAATTCCTCGGCCTCATTAGTTATTTTCGCAAATTTATTAAAAATTGCGCGATTCTTTCATGTCCTCTAACTAAACTATTAAAAAAAGAACAACCATGGCTTTGGGACGTAGAGCAGGCACAAGCTTTTCTGGCTTTGAAGGACGCACTCACTTCAGATAACGTTTTAACACTATTTGACCCTTCTAAGGAGTGTGTGCTTTATACGGATGCTAGTCGCGAGGGTATTGCAGGCATCTTGATGCAAGTTACAGTAGACGGTGAAAAACCTATCCATTTTTATAGTCGTCAAACTACCGAGGACGAAAAAAAGTTTCATTCCTTTGAACTGGAATTGCTAGCTATTGTTCAATCACTGGCTAAATTCAGACATTATTTATTAGGTTCTCATTTTCGTATTGTCACTGACTGTAATGCAGTACGCTATGCGCTCACCAAAAAAGAGATAATACCACGAATCGCCAGATGGGTTTTATCGACTCAGGAGTATTCGTACGACATTGTCCATAGAGAAGGTACTCGCATGAAACATGTTGATGCCCTCAGCAGAAACCCGTTAGAGTCAGGAGAAAAATCAGAAGTAGAAATGATATTATCTATTACAGAATCAGATTGGTTATTGTCGGTTCAACTCCAAGACCCCAATATAGTAAAAATTAGAGAAATATTAGAAACGGGTGAGGCACATCAACATGAAGACATTTTTGACAAGTACGAACTTTTAGGAAATAAGGTGTACAGGCGAACTAGCCAAGGTCGTCGTTGGGTAGTACCTAAACCATGTATATGGCAAATTATAAAGAGTAACCATGACGACCTCGGCCATTTCTCGGTTGATAAATCTGTCGAACGAATATCAAGCCGCTACTGGTTTTCACAAATGCGACACATAGTCAAGAAGTATATAAAAAATTGTATAAATTGTATTTATTATAAAAACAAAGGGGGTCCAAAGGAAGGGGAACTGTATCCATTACCAAAATTTGCCCAACCCTTTCACACCTTACATTTGGACCATTTAGGCCCGTTTGTAGAAACACAAAATAATAATAAATACTTACTAGTTGTCGTAGACGCTTTCACCAAGTTCGTGTTTATATCTGCAGTACCCAGTACAGACTCAAGTAACGTTATTCACGAACTGGAAAATATAACTAAAATATTTGGCAACCCTAGAAGGTTAATAACAGACGCAGGAACTTCGTTTACATCGAAAAGTTTCAAAGATTATTGCACTACCAGGAATATTCGGTTACACACCGTAGCAACAGGCATGCCAAGGTCGAATGGGCAAGTCGAACGATTTAATAAAACCATTTTAGATTCTTTGAAAACTATGGGGGCTGATTTGCATGAAGATAGCTGGGACAATTGTGTGACACTAATACAGCAGGCTCTTAACAGTACCATTCATAAATCTACAAAAGCTGTTCCTTGTGAGGTTATGTTCGGATATAGACTCAATACCAACGCTGATAGCCTAGGGCCCGAGCTTAATGAGGGTAATGCCATCGACGTAACTAACTTGCGTGAAGACGTAGTTAAAAACACTCAAGAAAATGCCAAGTCACAAAAAGACAGGTTCGATGCCAGTCGTGTTAAAGCCAAGACTTACCAGGAAGGAGACTTAGTTCTTTTAAAAATACAAAGTCAAGCAAATGATGGTCGAAGTAGAAAGCTACTACCTGTTTTTAAGGGGCCATTTCAAATAAAAAAGTGCCTTGGAAAAGATCGATACGAAGTTCAGGACATGAGAGGAAACGAAAGGAGTAGCAGAGCCTATAAAGGGATAGCCGGTGCAGAAAATATTAAGCCATGGATTAAAATAGATAATTGGAATACTGATTAAGTATTAATTAAACTTGTGTTGGCAAGGTAATATATTTATTTAAGTTACATTAAATATCTCCTTTTATTATACTCAAATGCAAACTTAAATTATTAGGTACCTATTCATTTCAAATTACTTTAACTTTTTGTACTCAAAGCACAATTTTTCTAGTACTTCCTTTTCAATAGGTATTCATTTGACAATCAAATGTACACTGTTCATGATTATTACTTTACTTCTAAGTTTTCCCTTGCATTATTTATTTACCCTGTGTTGGATCACCCAAATAAGACTATTAAGAAAACTCTCACCCAAGTTATAAAGAGAGTGAGCTGAAGCAGTCACTGCCTAAGACTAAAGGAGTGAACTGGACCAGGCACTCTCACCCAAGGGATAAGGAGAGTGAGCTGAAGCAGTCACTGCCTAAGACTAAAGGAGTGAACTGGACCACGCACTCTCACCCAAGGGATAAGGAGAGTGAGCTGAAGCAGTCACTGCCTAAGACTAAAGGAGTGAACTGGACCAGGCACTCTCCGGTTCTAAGGGGAGTAAATGAAATAGTGGTAAAGAGGTTACCTGAGACTAAAGGTAACAGTCTTGACTTGGGTATTTCAATACATCGTTTTGGTCCATAACTTATGATATGACAGTGAATCTAAAATTACCTAAGTCTAAAGGTACCTTGAACTCAACTGTGGTGTTAAAGTGAGTCAAGATAATGCCGAGCTATCTAACCAATATTAAAGCATTGATACTGTTTTCAGGCCATTGCAGCTCGCTCAAAACACAGAACACTGCGACACCAGACGTGCCTGAGGACATGCACGATGCAGGAGGGCCGTGTTGGCAACACTGATGTGACGCGGCGAAGATTGACACCTGGTTTTTGAGGTTGACAGCTCTCGCGGGCCTTCCGGTTTGACGTTTGGTGGAGGATTCCTGATTATTTTAATAAAACGTTGTGATTACATTTACATGCTCTTTTGCTTGCTCTTCCTGACTTGAAATAGTGCTTTCTAACATTATATAGAATGAATACATATTATATAGAATGAAAGAGAAATCAGAAACAACAGGCTCCAATTACGTTGGAGCTATTAGATAAAAAAAAACATACTTATTATACATAGAGAGCACCCAGACAAAGACAAATGGACATGTTCATGCACATAAATATAATATTTATCTGGTTCGGGAATCGAACCGGAGACAACTGATGCACAACTGACAATAAAACTGCCATATGGGTCAGGCCGTAGATTTTGCCACATTCGAGGGTACAAAAGTCTCCGCCTCATATAATTTTAAATATAGTACTCTTAGAAATGTCTCAATCTTATCATCCTGTTTCCTAAGAAATAGCAAACCAAGGCAGATATAGATATTTGGATAAGTTTATATATTTGAAAAACTATTTGACATTTCCCTCCCAAAAGTGACGGATTTTTTATAAAAACCGCGAATCCGCAGTGGTAGGTGTACAGCTTAAACATCGATAAAATTATCATTTTTTAACTTATTGATGAGCTGTTTGATTTGACGTTATAAAATAATAATAAGGTTGCCATTCCTTTAATATCTTTGCGTCTTTCCTAAGAAAAAAGATAAATTTTCGGCAATAAGTTTTTTTTTTTTGAAAAACCATTTCTTTGCGCTACTTATATTGCGCAACCATTTTCACCCATTTTATGGTTTTAAAACATTTATTAAGATTTTCTTTGAGTGCTGGCATCACCAAAGTATCGTATTCTATGGTCAATGCAGCGTTGACGACCATATTTTTTGACATTTCGGTGTCAACTCCGATCAAAGTGAAAAGTGTCGCCTACTTTGCAGAGTGCATTTTTTGAGATTTCAAGGTAAGTTTTTGATTAAAACTTATAATTGTTGTTGCGCATGGTTTAATTAGATGTGTGTGATCTGTATATGTTAAACTAGCCTTGTTAAATAGTATATTTTAAGAGTTATAATCGATTTCATTTGCGCCTCGGTTCCGCAAAACTGTCTTTATGTCACTTTGCGATACCGGTTGCGTAGAAATTGCGCCACTTATTTTACGCTATTGAATAATAGTGCATGCACACAAGGTTTTCAAGTTTTTTATTATTTTGAAATTACTTTTAGCTGTAATTCCGCTAAAAAACATGACTAGCATTACTATTAATTGAATTGTTAGATTTTATTAATATTCTATAAGTACAGGGTGTTCGGCAGAACGTTAAACATACGAAAATAGGGGTAGGTGCGGTGGTCTGCTACCTAACCAGCCTCAAAGATTTTACCTAGGTCTAAAGATTTTTTATTTTGTATTTTATAAGTTTTGGAATTTCGTCACTTTCATACTAACTTTTAAACCCATGTAACTTTTTTTATTGACAGATCATTTTTTTTATTATTTTTGGCATCCTAATGGTTGGCAGGTCCTTTTAAAAGTGATACTTCAAGCAGGTTGTTGCTAGAGTCAAAATAATGGACTCTCAAACATTGAAAAGAGTTGAAATAAATTTTTCACACTTATGCTCTGAAATGTTAATATTATATTTGAGAAAAGAATGCAGTACGTGGCACTTTTCCGAGGTAAACATTCTAAATTTGAAAATCACTGCAGTAATGAATTTCAGTACTTACTTACTGCACTAAAATCAGTGCAGTAAGTAAGTACTGAAATTCATTACTGCAGTGATTTTCAAATTTAGAATGTGTACCTCGGAAAAGGTACTACCCAAAGATATTATTACCAACTATTTTTCTTTATTTTTTCTTTCGTTATTCCTGTGTATAAAAACAGAAAAAGCAAAGGGACATTTGCACCATACAGCCACATTATTATTATTATTATATAGGTAATTATTATAACATAATTAGGTTAACTTTTTTTTTAAATACGGTGCGCACAGAGTATATTACTTCGTATTGTACCACAAGCGCTATGTACGCTTAGCACGAACATCAATCGAAAAAACAAAATGAGATTTTTCATAGACAAAATATCCTTTACGAGCATGAAAGTATTACCTAAATAATACTTCCATGTTTACGAGTAATTTTGTATGGGAAATATGTACAGCGCCATCTACCGCCCAGAAGCGGATATTAAAGTTGCGCATTTTAGTAGCAAGTAGTAAGTATCAATAGGCTGTATGACCGTTCCACATGGCCTCACAAACCAATATTAAAAAAACGGCGGGAATGATTTTCAGCGGTTGATTTGATATCAATACAGTTTTCATATTGTGTAATAAATTATCAAAATGAGTTCTGCCAATGAAACATATATACAGACATCGTATGTACCTACTCCACCAAATATGAGAGCAGAAGCAAAATTAATTACAGAAAACTTAGGTACTGCCAGCAAAATCACAAGAAAGATATATGAAAACCTACGATCTGATTTGGAAAAGTGAAAAAAAGGCGCATACGTTTTCGGAATCTGTGTTGTTGGCGTATTTTAATGATACATCATTAAAATAATATTATTATGGGCGATTTATACATAAGTGTGCCCGGGAAAACAATAACATTTACATTTAATAATTGCCCGAACATGTGTGATATAAATTTTAATAAATATTATTTAGTTAAACAGTTTTTTTATTTCCTCGCATTTCTTGAGAAAAGCACTATACAAGCCTTGTACGGTAAGCAAATTACCTTGCCTCGAATGATTAAAGCCCTCGCCTGCGGCTCGTGCTTCAAACCATCCTCGACAATGTAATTTCTTACTTACCTGTCCTCGGCTGTAATGTACTATTAAAGTTGTATTATATTTATATAATTAATAATGAATAATACCAAATACCTCCATCTAACAAATTAAATGTATTTTTTTTGTAAATTGAACAAATCATACATAGGTACTTACTAGTTTTTGTCATCCTGTTTAACTTTTCATTGTGCGCCATATATAAAAAAGAATTACTCATAGGTACATTATTGTTAATTATTAATTAAACATACTTACATACCAACATCGTGTTTATTTTTCTAGTTTGATGCAATGCCTCTTGTTAGTACATGTTTGTTAAATAAAATCACATTAATGTACGTGCTCCTTAATAATTTTGCGCTACCATTTTGCACCACTTTGTGCGACCGACTCGTAGAAAATTTTGCGTCACCATTGCGCTATTTGTGGCAAAATCTACGGCCTGACCCATATCCAAAAAAGAGTTTGTCAAGGCTTCGATCAAAATGTACAAAACAAACTCTCATTTGCTTCCCCTGAATATTCGACACATAGCAAAAAGTTTCGGCTTGGGTGGGTAATGAACGAACTTAGGCTACTGAAAGGGTTAAAACTGGGAAAGTCAAGACTTTGTTATGAAGAAAATTGGTAATTCATTGCTAAGATTGTGCTTACTTTACTTCGGTAATAGCTTTCAGAGTATTGGGAAAACTTTTTGTCGCTAATAAAAATGTATGACAGTTATTTAGGCCGTAATAGGACTTTCGTGCGTTGCTTTTGCGTACTTTCGCCTTTTCACACAGAATAATGCAAAGAGTTCCAATAGATTATTCTCTTTTCGTTTTCAAGAATAAGTAGAGTGAATATGTTATAAGACCTTTACATATTATACTTGCACTGCCGTAAATCCCATAGTACGATTTGTATAGAGCTGAAAAAAAAAACTAAGTCCGGAAAAGGATCTTGCATTTTATTTTGAAGTAACATCTAAAACTTTCTATAGAACACTCAAAAAAAAGCATAAAGTTATAGAGCTGATTAAAACGGTAGTGGGATTATAAGCTAGAAAAAATAAAATGCAAGAATGCTAGTTGTGTTAGGAAATTGTTGAGAATATTTGTTTTTTATTAAACATTCAAAGGTCAAAGATAACTTTCAGTCACGTATTTCTCAGAGGCAACAAAGTTAGTGTAGTGCTCAGTTCATAGTCAACAAGCACTAACTTCTCTAGTTCAATTTGAAAAGTAAATAAATTAATAATTGCTTCAGCAAGTAAACGAGAAATTAAATTGTTCGATAAT
This sequence comes from Crambus lathoniellus, assembly GCA_949710035.1. Classification (NCBI taxonomy): domain Eukaryota; kingdom Metazoa; phylum Arthropoda; class Insecta; order Lepidoptera; family Crambidae; genus Crambus; species Crambus lathoniellus. The sequence continues at coordinate 26,340,837 of OX453309.1, read as the reverse complement.
ATTATGTAAGCGCCTTTGTGGTCTAGAAGTAATCTTCACCGTTATCAGACTTAGAGGTCCCAGGTTCGATTTCCAGTGGGGGTGGGTACATATTGTATTCGGTTTGGTTGATCGTCGGACTTTTTTAAAGTTCCCCTGGCTAGCTTACACCCTTAACTAAGGCTGATGCTATAACAATAATGTTTTCAGCATTATTGTGTTCCGGCAGTTGGAGATAAGATGTTGTAGTTCCTCAGTAAAGGGCTTATTACACTTGGCTAAATTCAGCATCTAATTAAGCATACATTGCTTGTTTTGATTGCATCACTTGCTACAAATGAGCTCAAAGAAAGCAATGTATGCTTAATTAGATGCTGAATTTAGCCAAGTGTAATAAGCCCTTAATTGAAGGTTCCGGGAGTAGTGTGCTACACTTCAGCCATATTAATACCTAACATAAGGTGTGATGAAGTCTAAGAGCTAAGTGCTACCCCGTTGTGGATTAAAAAAGGTAAACACTATAAATGGGCATTTTACATTTCATACTTAGAAAATATTAGTGTTTTATGGAATAATTACCATTTTTTTTTTAATATGACTGTGTGATAAAGAATATTGGTTTTGTTTTATTTTTATTTTAAATAGAAGTATTTCCAATAAATATTTTATTGATTCGTATTTAATTATTCCTCAAGGAAATGTAACTATTTAAATATTTTGTAAAAGTTTGTAAACTGTTCGCTGTGCATATATTATGACCAACTTCCAGCTTTTTTATTCGTGATGCAGAACAAAATAACCATCATTGTTTCTTTTCATTAAACGAACAGTTTTCTCTTTACATGTTTTAAGTTTTTAGAATTTCAGTAACGGAAAACAATTGCGTAACTTTTACTCTGATTTCTAAAGAGAATGCAATAACAGCTCGTATGAATCCATAATTTGTTTCTTACTCTACTGTTTTTATTGTTAAAATCGCTGCTGTTTTTTATATCGCCTGGGGCATGTTGCTTGCCAAGTTTTTTTACTATTCATGCCAAATTTGCATTGTAACAGTTTCAAGCTTAGGTCAGTCAGCATTCATTTTCGGAGATTATGTACTATATTAGGTAGCTTTTTAATCTTTACATCTATACAAATAAATAAAATTGGAGTGTCTGTTTGTAACATTAAAATAACCGCCTTTTACTTCATGCATATGATTTTTTATACGGTACATATACCAAAATTACATGTTTTACAATTTTTATCTGTCTGTCTGTCTGTCTGTTTGTTCCGGCTAATCTCTGAAACGGCTGGACCAATTTTGACAGGTCTTTCACTGACAGGTAGCTGATGTAATAAGGAATAACTAAGGCTACATTTAATCCCGGAAAAATATCACATTCCCTCGGGATAATTTATTATAAATGCGAAAGTTTGAGAATATGGATGTATGGAAGTTTGTTACTTTTTCACGCAAAAACTACTGAACGGATCTCGATGAAATTTGCAACAGAGATAGATTATAGGCTAGAATAACACATGGGGTACCTTTTATCCAGATATTCCCACGGGAACAGGATCCACGCGGGTGAAACCGCGGGCGGCCGTTATTAATAAATAAAATTATTCCTCATCGTAATCCTTTTGTTACTAAAATAGTATGTTTACCTTGAAGAGTTTCATAACAAGTCCTGTTTCATAACAAATTACTAAGCATTGAAAAATTTAAAATTAAGTATTTAGAAAAAATCAAACCGTCTCACAACCAGTTCCGATGGGACTCGAATCTAAGACCTTTCGCTATCCGGGCGACTGCTCTACCACTGAGCTACGGAGTCGTTACGAGAAGCATCGAATTTATCCAATATTTCTTACGCGCCTCTATAGCCACCGTTAATTTCATCAATGTGAAGATATTACTACCCCCACACACGAAAGAAATACCTTTCCAGATAGTTAACAATCGCTAAAGATGAAATTATTGCTATTGCAAGTTAGTTGTGAGGCGGGTAGTTTTTTTTTTCCACAACGGGGTAGCAATTTCATCTTTAGCGATTGTTAACTATCTGGAAAGTAGTTCTGGAAAGTAGTAGTAGTAGTAGTAGTAGTAGTAGTAGTACCTAGTAGTAGTTCTGGAAGTTCTCGAAACGACTCGTTAAGAGAAGCATCGAATTTATCCAATATTTCTTACGCGCCTCTATAGCCACCGTTAATTTCATCAATGTGAAGATATTACTACCCCCACACACGAAAGAAATACCTTTCCAGATAGTTAACAATCGCTAAAGATGAAATTATTGCTATTGCAAGTTAGTTGTGAGGCGGGTAGTTTTTTTTTTAATCTACAACGGGGTAGCACTTAGCCTTCATCACACCTAATTTTTCTATTAAAAATTGCATTGTGAATGCAAAAAATTAAATAACTTAGAAAAATGGAAAATAAAGTATTTAGAAAAAATCGACCCGTCTCACAACCAGCTCCGATGGGACTCGAACCCACGACCTTTCGCTATCCGGACGACTGCTCTAACCACTGTGCTACGGAGTCGTTACGAGAAGCGTCGAATTTATCAAATACTTCTTTCACGCTGTATAGCCAGCGTTAATTTCATAAATGTGAGGATATTACTACCCCCACACGCGAAAGAAATACCTTTCCAGATATTTGACAATCGCTTAAGAAGAATTTACTATGGCAAGTTATTTAAATTTTTACTTTTTTGCATTCACAATGCAATTTTTATCATAGAAAAATGGAAAATAAAGTATTTAGAAAAAATCGACCCGTCTCACAACCAGCTCCGATGGGACTCGAACCCACGACCTTTCGCTATCCGGACGACTGCTCTAACCACTGAGCTACGGAGTCGTTACGAGAAGCGTCGAATTTATCAAATACTTCTTTCACGCTGTATAGCCAGCGTTAATTTCATCAATGTGAGGATATCACTACCCCCACACGCGAAAGAAATACCTTTCCAGATATTTGACAATCGCTAAAGAAGAATTTACTATGGCAAGTTATTTAAATTTTTACTTTTTTGCATTCACAATGCAATTTTTATCATAGAAAAATGGAAAATAAAGTATTTAGAAAAAATCGACTCGTCTCACAACCAGCTCCGATGGGACTCGAACCCACGACCTTTCGCTATCCGGACGACTGCTCTAACCACTGAGCTACGGAGTCGTTACGAGAAGCGTCGAATTTATCAAATACTTCTTTCACGCTGTATAGCCAGCGTTAATTTCATCAATGTGAGGATATTACTACCCCCACACGCGAAAGAAACACCTTTCCAGATATTTGACAATCGCTAAAGAAGAATTTACTATGGCAAGTTATTTAAATTTTTACTTTTTTGCATTCACAATGCAATTTTTATCATAGAAAAATGGAAAATAAAGTATTTAGAAAAAATCGACCCGTCTCACAACCAGCTCCGATGGGACTCGAACCCACGACCTTTCGCTATCCGGACGACTGCTCTAACCACTGAGCTACGGAGTCGTTACGAGAAGCGTCGAATTTATCAAATACTTCTTTCACGCTGTATAGCCAGCGTTAATTTCATCAATGTGAGGATATTACTACCCCCACACGCGAAAGAAACACCTTTCCAGATATTTGACAATCGCTAAAGAAGAATTTACTATGGCAAGTAATATCTAAATACTTTATTTTCCATTTTTCTATGATAAAAATTGCATTGTGAATGCAAAAAAGTAAAAATTTAAATAACTTGCCATAGTAAATTCTTCTTTAGCGATTGTCAAATATCTGGAAAGGTATTTCTTTCGCGTGTGGGGGTAGTAATATCCTCACATTGATGAAATTAACGCTGGCTATACAGCGTGAAAGAAGTATTTGATAAATTCGACGCTTCTCGTAACGACTCCGTAGCTCAGTGGTTAGAGCAGTCGTCCGGATAGCGAAAGGTCGTGGGTTCGAGTCCCATCGGAGCTGGTTGTGAGACGGGTCGATTTTTTCTAAATACTTTATTTTCCATTTTTCTATGATAAAAATTGCATTGTGAATGCAAAAAAGTAAAAATTTAAATAACTTGCCATAGTAAATTCTTCTTTAGCGATTGTCAAATATCTGGAAAGGTGTTTCTTTCGCGTGTGGGGGTAGTAATATCCTCACATTGATGAAATTAACGCTGGCTATACAGCCTGAAAGAAGTATTTGACAAATTCGACGCTTCTCGTAACGACTCCGTAGCTCAGTGGTTAGAGCAGTCGTCCGGATAGCGAAAGGTCGTGGGTTCGAGTCCCATCGGAGCTGGTTGTGAGACGGGTGGATTTTTTCTAAATACTTTATTTTCCATTTTTCTATGATAAAAATTGCATTGTGAATGCAAAAAAGTAAAAATTTAAATAACTTGCCATAGTAAATTCTTCTTTAGCGATTGTCAAATATCTGGAAAGGTATTTCTTTCGCGTGTGGGGGTAGTAATATCCTCACATTGATGAAATTAACGCTGGCTATACAGCCTGAAAGAAGTATTTGACAAATTCGACGCTTCTCGTAACGACTCCGTAGCTCAGTGGTTAGAGCAGTCGTCCGGATAGCGAAAGGTCGTGGGTTCGAGTCCCATCGGAGCTGGTTGTGAGACGGGTGGATTTTTTCTAAATACTTTATTTTCCATTTTTCTATGATAAAAATTGCATTGTGAATGCAAAAAAGTAAAAATTTAAATAACTTGCCATAGTAAATTCTTCTTTAGCGATTGTCAAATATCTGGAAAGGTATTTCTTTCGCGTGTGGGGGTAGTAATATCCTCACATTGATGAAATTAACGCTGGCTATACAGCGTGAAAGAAGTATTTGATAAATTCGACGCTTCTCGTAACGACTCCGTAGCTCAGTGGTTAGAGCAGTCGTCCGGATAGCGAAAGGTCGTGGGTTCGAGTCCCATCGGAGCTGGTTGTGAGACGGGTCGATTTTTTCTAAATACTTTATTTTCCATTTTTCTATGATAAAAATTGCATTGTGAATGCAAAAAAGTAAAAATTTAAATAACTTGCCATAGTAAATTCTTCTTTAGCGATTGTCAAATATCTGGAAAGGTATTTCTTTCGCGTGTGGGGGTAGTAATATCCTCACATTGATGAAATTAACGCTGGCTATACAGCCTGAAAGAAGTATTTGACAAATTCGACGCTTCTCGTAACGACTCCGTAGCTCAGTGGTTAGAGCAGTCGTCCGGATAGCGAAAGGTCGTGGGTTCGAGTCCCATCGGAGCTGGTTGTGAGACGGGTCGATTTTTTCTAAATACTTTATTTTCCATTTTTCTATGATAAAAATTGCATTGTGAATGCAAAAAAGTAAAAATTTAAATAACTTGCCATAGTAAATTCTTCTTTAGCGATTGTCAAATATCTGGAAAGGTATTTCTTTCGCGTGTGGGGGTAGTAATATCCTCACATTGATGAAATTAACGCTGGCTATACAGCGTGAAAGAAGTATTTGATAAATTCGACGCTTCTCGTAACGACTCCGTAGCTCAGTGGTTAGAGCAGTCGTCCGGATAGCGAAAGGTCGTGGGTTCGAGTCCCATCGGAGCTGGTTGTGAGACGGGTAGATTTTTTCTAAATACTTTATTTTCCATTTTTCTATGATAAAAATTGCATTGTGAATGCAAAAAAGTAAAAATTTAAATAACTTGCCATAGTAAATTCTTCTTTAGCGATTGTCAAATATCTGGAAAGGTATTTCTTTCGCGTGTGGGGGTAGTAATATCCTCACATTGATGAAATTAACGCTGGCTATACAGCGTGAAAGAAGTATTTGATAAATTCGACGCTTCTCGTAACGACTCCGTAGCTCAGTGGTTAGAGCAGTCGTCCGGATAGCGAAAGGTCGTGGGTTCGAGTCCCATCGGAGCTGGTTGTGAGACGGGTCGATTTTTTCTAAATACTTTATTTTCCATTTTTCTATGATAAAAATTGCATTGTGAATGCAAAAAAGTAAAAATTTAAATAACTTGCCATAGTAAATTCTTCTTTAGCGATTGTCAAATATCTGGAAAGGTATTTCTTTCGCGTGTGGGGGTAGTAATATCCTCACATTGATGAAATTAACGCTGGCTATACAGCCTGAAAGAAGTATTTGACAAATTCGACGCTTCTCGTAACGACTCCGTAGCTCAGTGGTTAGAGCAGTCGTCCGGATAGCGAAAGGTCGTGGGTTCGAGTCCCATCGGAGCTGGTTGTGAGACGGGTGGATTTTTTCTAAATACTTTATTTTCCATTTTTCTATGATAAAAATTGCATTGTGAATGCAAAAAAGTAAAAATTTAAATAACTTGCCATAGTAAATTCTTCTTTAGCGATTGTCAAATATCTGGAAAGGTATTTCTTTCGCGTGTGGGGGTAGTAATATCCTCACATTGATGAAATTAACGCTGGCTATACAGCCTGAAAGAAGTATTTGACAAATTCGACGCTTCTCGTAACGACTCCGTAGCTCAGTGGTTAGAGCAGTCGTCCGGATAGCGAAAGGTCGTGGGTTCGAGTCCCATCGGAGCTGGTTGTGAGACGGGTGGATTTTTTCTAAATACTTTATTTTCCATTTTTCTATGATAAAAATTGCATTGTGAATGCAAAAAAGTAAAAATTTAAATAACTTGCCATAGTAAATTCTTCTTTAGCGATTGTCAAATATCTGGAAAGGTATTTCTTTCGCGTGTGGGGGTAGTAATATCCTCACATTGATGAAATTAACGCTGGCTATACAGCGTGAAAGAAGTATTTGATAAATTCGACGCTTCTCGTAACGACTCCGTAGCTCAGTGGTTAGAGCAGTCGTCCGGATAGCGAAAGGTCGTGGGTTCGAGTCCCATCGGAGCTGGTTGTGAGACGGGTCGATTTTTTCTAAATACTTTATTTTCCATTTTTCTATGATAAAAATTGCATTGTGAATGCAAAAAAGTAAAAATTTAAATAACTTGCCATAGTAAATTCTTCTTTAGCGATTGTCAAATATCTGGAAAGGTATTTCTTTCGCGTGTGGGGGTAGTAATATCCTCACATTGATGAAATTAACGCTGGCTATACAGCCTGAAAGAAGTATTTGACAAATTCGACGCTTCTCGTAACGACTCCGTAGCTCAGTGGTTAGAGCAGTCGTCCGGATAGCGAAAGGTCGTGGGTTCGAGTCCCATCGGAGCTGGTTGTGAGACGGGTGGATTTTTTCTAAATACTTTATTTTCCATTTTTCTATGATAAAAATTGCATTGTGAATGCAAAAAAGTAAAAATTTAAATAACTTGCCATAGTAAATTCTTCTTTAGCGATTGTCAAATATCTGGAAAGGTATTTCTTTCGCGTGTGGGGGTAGTAATATCCTCACATTGATGAAATTAACGCTGGCTATACAGCGTGAAAGAAGTATTTGATAAATTCGACGCTTCTCGTAACGACTCCGTAGCTCAGTGGTTAGAGCAGTCGTCCGGATAGCGAAAGGTCGTGGGTTCGAGTCCCATCGGAGCTGGTTGTGAGACGGGTCGATTTTTTCTAAATACTTTATTTTCCATTTTTCTATGATAAAAATTGCATTGTGAATGCAAAAAAGTAAAAATTTAAATAACTTGCCATAGTAAATTCTTCTTTAGCGATTGTCAAATATCTGGAAAGGTATTTCTTTCGCGTGTGGGGGTAGTAATATCCTCACATTGATGAAATTAACGCTGGCTATACAGCCTGAAAGAAGTATTTGACAAATTCGACGCTTCTCGTAACGACTCCGTAGCTCAGTGGTTAGAGCAGTCGTCCGGATAGCGAAAGGTCGTGGGTTCGAGTCCCATCGGAGCTGGTTGTGAGACGGGTGGATTTTTTCTAAATACTTTATTTTCCATTTTTCTATGATAAAAATTGCATTGTGAATGCAAAAAAGTAAAAATTTAAATAACTTGCCATAGTAAATTCTTCTTTAGCGATTGTCAAATATCTGGAAAGGTATTTCTTTCGCGTGTGGGGGTAGTAATATCCTCACATTGATGAAATTAACGCTGGCTATACAGCCTGAAAGAAGTATTTGACAAATTCGACGCTTCTCGTAACGACTCCGTAGCTCAGTGGTTAGAGCAGTCGTCCGGATAGCGAAAGGTCGTGGGTTCGAGTCCCATCGGAGCTGGTTGTGAGACGGGTGGATTTTTTCTAAATACTTTATTTTCCATTTTTCTATGATAAAAATTGCATTGTGAATGCAAAAAAGTAAAAATTTAAATAACTTGCCATAGTAAATTCTTCTTTAGCGATTGTCAAATATCTGGAAAGGTATTTCTTTCGCGTGTGGGGGTAGTAATATCCTCACATTGATGAAATTAACGCTGGCTATACAGCGTGAAAGAAGTATTTGATAAATTCGACGCTTCTCGTAACGACTCCGTAGCTCAGTGGTTAGAGCAGTCGTCCGGATAGCGAAAGGTCGTGGGTTCGAGTCCCATCGGAGCTGGTTGTGAGACGGGTCGATTTTTTCTAAATACTTTATTTTCCATTTTTCTATGATAAAAATTGCATTGTGAATGCAAAAAAGTAAAAATTTAAATAACTTGCCATAGTAAATTCTTCTTTAGCGATTGTCAAATATCTGGAAAGGTATTTCTTTCGCGTGTGGGGGTAGTAATATCCTCACATTGATGAAATTAACGCTGGCTATACAGCCTGAAAGAAGTATTTGATAAATTCGACGCTTCTCGTAACGACTCCGTAGCTCAGTGGTTAGAGCAGTCGTCCGGATAGCGAAAGGTCGTGGGTTCGAGTCCCATCGGAGCTGGTTGTGAGACGGGTCGATTTTTTCTAAATACTTTATTTTCCATTTTTCTATGATAAAAATTGCATTGTGAATGCAAAAAAGTAAAAATTTAAATAACTTGCCATAGTAAATTCTTCTTTAGCGATTGTCAAATATCTGGAAAGGTATTTCTTTCGCGTGTGGGGGTAGTAATATCCTCACATTGATGAAATTAACGCTGGCTATACAGCGTGAAAGAAGTATTTGATAAATTCGACGCTTCTCGTAACGACTCCGTAGCTCAGTGGTTAGAGCAGTCGTCCGGATAGCGAAAGGTCGTGGGTTCGAGTCCCATCGGAGCTGGTTGTGAGACGGGTGGATTTTTTCTAAATACTTTATTTTCCATTTTTCTATGATAAAAATTGCATTGTGAATGCAAAAAAGTAAAAATTTAAATAACTTGCCATAGTAAATTCTTCTTTAGCGATTGTCAAATATCTGGAAAGGTATTTCTTTCGCGTGTGGGGGTAGTAATATCCTCACATTGATGAAATTAACGCTGGCTATACAGCCTGAAAGAAGTATTTGACAAATTCGACGCTTCTCGTAACGACTCCGTAGCTCAGTGGTTAGAGCAGTCGTCCGGATAGCGAAAGGTCGTGGGTTCGAGTCCCATCGGAGCTGGTTGTGAGACGGGTGGATTTTTTCTAAATACTTTATTTTCCATTTTTCTATGATAAAAATTGCATTGTGAATGCAAAAAAGTAAAAATTTAAATAACTTGCCATAGTAAATTCTTCTTTAGCGATTGTCAAATATCTGGAAAGGTATTTCTTTCGCGTGTGGGGGTAGTAATATCCTCACATTGATGAAATTAACGCTGGCTATACAGCCTGAAAGAAGTATTTGATAAATTCGACGCTTCTCGTAACGACTCCGTAGCTCAGTGGTTAGAGCAGTCGTCCGGATAGCGAAAGGTCGTGGGTTCGAGTCCCATCGGAGCTGGTTGTGAGACGGGTCGATTTTTTCTAAATACTTTATTTTCCATTTTTCTATGATAAAAATTGCATTGTGAATGCAAAAAAGTAAAAATTTAAATAACTTGCCATAGTAAATTCTTCTTTAGCGATTGTCAAATATCTGGAAAGGTATTTCTTTCGCGTGTGGGGGTAGTAATATCCTCACATTGATGAAATTAACGCTGGCTATACAGCCTGAAAGAAGTATTTGATAAATTCGACGCTTCTCGTAACGACTCCGTAGCTCAGTGGTTAGAGCAGTCGTCCGGATAGCGAAAGGTCGTGGGTTCGAGTCCCATCGGAGCTGGTTGTGAGACGGGTCGATTTTTTCTAAATACTTTATTTTCCATTTTTCTATGATAAAAATTGCATTGTGAATGCAAAAAAGTAAAAATTTAAATAACTTGCCATAGTAAATTCTTCTTTAGCGATTGTCAAATATCTGGAAAGGTATTTCTTTCGCGTGTGGGGGTAGTAATATCCTCACATTGATGAAATTAACGCTGGCTATACAGCCTGAAAGAAGTATTTGATAAATTCGACGCTTCTCGTAACGACTCCGTAGCTCAGTGGTTAGAGCAGTCGTCCGGATAGCGAAAGGTCGTGGGTTCGAGTCCCATCGGAGCTGGTTGTGAGACGGGTCGATTTTTTCTAAATACTTTATTTTCCATTTTTCTATGATAAAAATTGCATTGTGAATGCAAAAAAGTAAAAATTTAAATAACTTGCCATAGTAAATTCTTCTTTAGCGATTGTCAAATATCTGGAAAGGTATTTCTTTCGCGTGTGGGGGTAGTAATATCCTCACATTGATGAAATTAACGCTGGCTATACAGCCTGAAAGAAGTATTTGATAAATTCGACGCTTCTCGTAACGACTCCGTAGCTCAGTGGTTAGAGCAGTCGTCCGGATAGCGAAAGGTCGTGGGTTCGAGTCCCATCGGAGCTGGTTGTGAGACGGGTCGATTTTTTCTAAATACTTTATTTTCCATTTTTCTATGATAAAAATTGCATTGTGAATGCAAAAAAGTAAAAATTTAAATAACTTGCCATAGTAAATTCTTCTTTAGCGATTGTCAAATATCTGGAAAGGTATTTCTTTCGCGTGTGGGGGTAGTAATATCCTCACATTGATGAAATTAACGCTGGCTATACAGCGTGAAAGAAGTATTTGATAAATTCGACGCTTCTCGTAACGACTCCGTAGCTCAGTGGTTAGAGCAGTCGTCCGGATAGCGAAAGGTCGTGGGTTCGAGTCCCATCGGAGCTGGTTGTGAGACGGGTGGATTTTTTCTAAATACTTTATTTTCCATTTTTCTATGATAAAAATTGCATTGTGAATGCAAAAAAGTAAAAATTTAAATAACTTGCCATAGTAAATTCTTCTTTAGCGATTGTCAAATATCTGGAAAGGTATTTCTTTCGCGTGTGGGGGTAGTAATATCCTCACATTGATGAAATTAACGCTGGCTATACAGCCTGAAAGAAGTATTTGATAAATTCGACGCTTCTCGTAACGACTCCGTAGCTCAGTGGTTAGAGCAGTCGTCCGGATAGCGAAAGGTCTTGGGTTCGAGTCCCATCGGAGCTGGTTGTGAGACAGGTCGATTTTTTCTAAATACTTTATTTTCCATTTTTCTATGATAAAAATTGCATTGTGAATGCAAAAAAGTAAAAATTTAAATAACTATTAAATAACTTGTTTGTGTGTGTATATGGAGGCCATATACGTGGAACTCTGACGCATAAAAACGAACAGAACCCTATTCCATTCAGGCAAAGAAACATACTAGTCCGCTAGTCTTTAATAATATAATCGGAGATATAAACAAGATGCTTATCTAATTAAAAATAAGGACCAAATTAGCTCAGCAGCTAGAGTAGCTAAAGTGGATCGTTAATACAGCTCTTCGGGTGCTAATTGCAGTTTTTCTCGGGCATAATGAATTTAATAGGCGTCCAAAGTTTCTCCGGCTAAAAGTTGTTTTAAAGATAAACTGGCGAAAGTTGCTTCTTTTAAATAAACTGTATCAGTTTCATATTGTGGCTAGTGTTATTAATAGAGATGGGAAGAGAAGGAAAGTGTAATAATTATAAACAAGAGTAACGGGACTCAACGCGACATTTATTATGTAGTACATAATTATGTACTTACGGCACATGTACCGACCACGGCTATAACAACATAGCCGAAACGTCAAGCTGTCAGTATAATTATAATTATGTAGCTACTACATGATAAATGTAGCGTTGAGTCCCGTTACTCTTGTTTATAATTATAATGGAACGCGAAAGTTTAAAATCTTGTAAAAGTGTAATAAATTGACGACCCTTACTTTTGAAACAAATTCCAAAAAAAAACATAATAATTAGTGAACCTTTATTTAAAGTATGACCTTAATTTCAATGCAATACCAATGCAATTCTGTTCAAGAGTAAGGGGGTTGTACGGCGCAGTGCAGTAACGTATGTAAATGGTTGCAGGGGCTTTACTGCGAACTGTAAAACAATGTTAAAGTAATATTGTAAGCGAGAGCTATACGCAGTGTATATCTCCGTTCTGCAATCAACATTACTATAAAGAGCCCCACAGACGGTCCGTCCACTTTGTCGTCCTAGATCTGCGGGCTGATTATGTAACTTATTAGCAATCGAATGCAATAAAAGTTCGATTGCTGCCTTAGTAAGAATGAATGTGACAACTGTCTTACTAAAGCAGCCTGTCAGTCTTGATAGCTAAGTGATTGCTAATAGCTTACAATTAATAAGCCTGTGGATCGGCTGTCTTCGAAACCTACATCGGCAACACCCTGTAGTCTGTACGATCATTGACTGTCGGCAATAGTTGAAAATCAGCTTTGAGGCCACACACTAGCAGTTGATAGTCGTTAGTTTTAGTCAGTAGTTTCTGTCCGGCTGATAACTGTCACTCAGCGGCCACCCACTATGCCTGCGCATTAGCCGTCAGTCCTCAATCTTAGATTGAACTGTAAGTGTGTGGTCGTTTTAAACCAACTGACAGACCGTTGCCAACAGGCGGACTGATCATCTGTGGGGCCCTTTGCATTCTTTGACAGCTCACAGTAAGGCCCCATATTTGATCCTCATCATCATCATCATCATCAGCCTATTAACGTCCACTGCTGGACACAGGGTACCTACCATCAACTTTATGACAGCTATTCAAAAATAGCGCGATGCAGAATAGGTTCCTAAAATGAATTGCTTTCTTTCGTACTATGACCTTCTAAAAACTGGATCGCAAATGAATTGCTAAATGTGAATGACCGAACGATTTGTGTCCTTATTTCTTCTATCTGTCTCTTTCCCTCGATTCTGTCATGTTCGGAGAGTGAGAGGGACGGGTATAACCTGCAGATGTCATGTTAGCTTGGCCGAGTTATAAGTCAAACAGAAGTATATGACAGCTTAGCGGCTGTGAAATGTCATTGAATGATCACTGAATCGCTGTCATTGATATTAAGCTGTCGTGGTACGAATAAGCGAAGCAGATCAGTTTAGGTCCTAAACAAAACCGCAATAAGAGTTGATGGTAGGCACCCAGGCCCCTCCAAGAGTACGCCATCGAACACGATCAGTGGCTGCACGCATCCAGCTCTTGCCAGCCACCCTGCAAAGATCGTCGCTCCACCTATTCTGAGGCGCCACCTAGTTTAATCCCCACCCTCTCTCTAAACAAATATTTGTGTGCATGCCCATGACTATTTCTCTTGGTTTAGGTATTCTCCATGAATTCTAATGGCAGCACTTATCTGAACACATTTGCTTAAGAATATCTTAATGAAACTGAATCATTAATGCCCGAATACTCGTACGCTACTTATCTTTGGGAGCGTCTCACACATCGCCCTGTCACTTTAAATTTCAATATGAAAGAGATGCCTCGATGTTTGAGACGCTCCCAAAGATGATTTGCGTTCGAGTATTCGGGCGTTAGCAATTTACTTATGACCAAAGAAATATATTAAGATGTAGTATCAAACGTATGAAAGAGACAACATGATGTTTAAACTCATCATCATCATCATCATCATGTCAGCCGAACGACGCCCACTGCTGGGCATAGGCCTCCCCCAAGGATCTCCACAACGATCGGTCCTGCGCTGCCCGCATCCAGCGGCTTCCCGCGACCTTGACCAGATCGTCGGTCCACCTTGTAGGGGGCCTGCCCACGGAACGTCGTCCGGCACGCGGTCGCCATTCAAGAACCTTTCCGCCCCAACGGCCATCGGTTCTCCGCGCTATGTGTCCCGCCCACTGCCACTTCAATGATGCAATCCTTCGAGCGATGTCGGTTGTTTTAGTTCTCCTGCGGATTTCATCATTTCTGATTCGATCGAGCAGGGAAATACCAAGCATCGCTCTCTCCATTGCTCGCTGGGTGACTTTGAGCCTTCTTATGAGACCCATAGTAAAAGACCACGTCTCACTTCCATAGGTCATTACTGGCAACACACACTGGTCAAAGACTTTCGTCTTGAGACATTGAGGTATTTCGGACGCGAATATATGTCGGAGCTTCCCAAACGCTGCCCATCCGAGCTGGATTCGACGAGAGATCTCTTTCTCAAAGTTGGACTTACCTAACTGGACCGTCTGTCCTAGGTAAACATAGTGGTCAACAACTTCGAGTGTAATGTTCCCAACGTTAACTGGAGCGGGTGCAACATGGGCATTGGACATGATTTTCGTCTTGTCCATGTTCATCTTAAGACCCACTCTTTGCGAAGCATTACCGAGATCTTCGAGCATTGTGTTCAGGTCTTCCAAGGTCTCAGCCATAAGAACTACATCATCGGCAAACCGTAGATGTGTTAGGTACTCGCTATTAATGTTGATGCCGCATCCTTTCCAGTCCAGCAGCTTAAAAATATCCTCCAACGCAGCTGTGAACAGTTTGGGAGAGATGACATCTCCCTGTCTCACACCTCGCTGTAGTTGGATAGGATTAGAGCTCTGGTTCTGTAATCGGACCGACATGGTGGCGTTTTGGTATAGGTACCTCAGCACCTCGATATACCTGTAGTCTATTTGGCACCTCTGGAGAGACTGCACCACGGCCCAGGTCTCGATCGAATCAAAGGCTTTCTCATAGTCCACGAACGCCAAGCAAAGTGGCAAATTATACTCTTCGGTCTTCTGTATAACTTGCCGCAGCGTATGAATGTGGTCTATGGTACTGTAGCCTTTCCGGAACCCGGCTTGTTCGGGAGGTTGGAAGTCGTCGAACCTGCGAGCGAGACGATTCGTAATGACTCTCGAAAACAACTTATAGATATGGCTCAGAAGCGAGATGGGTCTATAATTCTTCAAGAGAGTTTTATCACCCTTCTTGAAAAACAGCATCACATCGCTTCTGCCCCATGCCTTTGGCGTTTTGCCCTCGAGGATGACAGAGTTGAAGAGCTTCTGGAGGACCTTAAGTATCGGCTTACCGCCCGCTCTTAGAAGTTCTGTTGTGATTCCGTCATCACCCGCCGCCTTGTTGTTTTTGAGCTGTTTGAGAGCCATTCTAATCTCGTACAGGCTGACGTCCGGGATATCTTCGGTATAGTGTCGGGTAAGCTTGGCTCTAGGGTCTTTAGCCTTGCTTTCAACAGGTGTTTGCGTGGAATATAGCTGTCCATAGAAACTCTCAATCTCCCTCAGGATTTCAGGTGTTGACGAAACGATGCTACCTTCCCCAGTTTTCAGCCTCGTCAATTGACTTTGCCCGATAGACAGATCTCTCGCGAACACTTTGGAGCCTTTGTTCCGCTCAATGGCTTCTTTAATACGCTCGGTATTAAATTGGCGAAGGTCGCGCGTCAAGGACTTAGATATCTGTCTATTGAGCTGCCGATAACGATGGGCATCCGCTGAGTTCTGCAGCTTCATTTCGTGTCTCTGATCCATGAGTAGGAGAGTCTGACTGGAGAGTTTCTTCAATTTGAAACGGCGGGTTTTATAGTACTTAGACCCTACCGTGCGGACAGTATCCACCACCATGTTGTATAGATCGTCCACGTCTATGCTGTTCTCAAGGGCTTCGAAGCGGTTTTGAAGCTCGAGCTGAAAGCACTCAGGGTTTTGAATTTGAGCTGGTATTGGTCGGAGCGTGGATTTTATCAGTCGCGATCTTTCGAGCTTGACATCGATATTCAATGTGCCTCTTACCATACGGTGATCGCTTCCTGTCTTAACAGCGTTGATCACACTGACATCATTGAATATGTGCTTCTTCGTCGACATGATAAAATCGATCTCGTTTTTGACTTTACCGTCCGGACTGATCCAGGTCCATTTGCGGCTTACGGGCTTCCTAAAGAAGGAGTTCATCATATAGAGGTTCTCCCTCTCCATAAAGTCTGCCAGCATCTGGCCTCTATCGTTCCGTTGCCCAAATCCAAATTGCCCCACTCTCAGCTCATCACCGCAACGTTGCCCCAACTTTGCATTGAAATCCCCCATCACAACCGTGTAGTGGGTTTTATAGCTATGCATGGCTTTAGAGATCTCCTCATACATAGCCTCCACTTCGTCATCGTCGTGTGTCGAGGTCGGAGCGTAGACCTGGATAACATTCAGCGAATATCGTTTCGATAATAGGTACGCTACCCTGCTCGACACACTTCCGATGGTGATCACGTTGTTGACAAGGGATTTATGGACGATGAACCCGACACCACCAATGGACTGTTGGTCGCCCTCCCGGTGGTAAAGTAAGTTACCGGATTGCAGGGTTATCGAGTCCTCCCCCTCTCTTCGGACTTCAGATAACCCAATGATATCCCAATGTAACTTACTTATTGCCTCTTCCAACTCTACGAGCTTCGCGTCGAGCCTCAATGTGCGCGTGTTGTAGGTTGCCAGGTCGAGTCGTCGGTGTTGGTAGCCGGAGCCTACCCGGAGATTCTTAGCACCCCCTGCCCCGCCGTTACCATAGCCGCTACCGTAGCTAGGAATAGCGGGGCCGCCGGGGACTGGGGGCCGATTTGTTGGTTGTGTTGTCATTTTAAGGGGGGGTTGTGCCATAATCGCCACGCTTGGCAGGCGGGTTGGCGATCGCAGTATTGGCCTTTTGTAACTGGAGACGCTGCTGCCCATCTCCTGATGGCAGTTTTCCCTTAGTCGCCTCTTACGACACCCACGGGAAGAGAGGGGGTAGTGCTATTCTATTTATGTGCCGGCACTACACGGCACAATATACATATACATGTTTAAACTACTTAAATTCAATTTACCTCTATCAAGGGTAAGACTCAAACCACATGTCAAGGGTTGTTAGTCGATTATTGTCGGAGAATACTTAAGTCTGAATAATATCTTAACCCTGAACTAACCCTTAACCAACTGGCTGAAGTATTCCGACAATCCACTAATACAGCGAAGGCGAATCCAATAACTTACTAATTGAATTGAAGGACTATTACAACAGTCTTCTGAACTTCAACTGAATGTTTTGTTAGCCAATTATTTCCATTTTGGTGCTCGTCGAAACTTTGAAGGTTCTTAAAATATTCTATATCTACATTATCGGTATATACATTTTTTTTTTTTTTTTTTTTTTATTATACATATATTAAAAGGGGGTCCGGTTTGAATGAAACTTGTTATTTCGCAATAGATTCACTTGAAACTTTGGACATAGGTTCTTCGAGCGACGAAAATGAGTACTAAGATAAGATTTCTGGAATTTAAACTGCTTATCTATCAACACATACCTTAAAACACTGTCTAGAATGTGTTGAATTTTGGCACGCAAACAGTTATTACAACGTAGACATTGACTAAGAAGGGATTTTGTAAAATTCATCCAATAAGGAGATGAAACGATGGTATGCTTTCCTTCTTTTCTCTTCTTGTCAGTTAAAAAAGTCTTGAATGAGTGGTAGGAAAATATTATCGATTCATAAGTACGTGCTTATTATGTCTATGTGAATAAATAAAAATTTTGATTTTGATTTTTGATTTTTGGAATCACACGCGGGCGAAGCCGCGGGCAAAAGCTAGTAAAACTCTTGCGTTACTGACTGACTGACTGACAGGCAACGCACAGCTGAAACTATTAGGCGCAGCAAGCTGAAAGGCATGAATTTTCCTTGGGGAGTGTACGCACGCACTAAGAGAGGAACCCCCCTGAGGGGGTAAGAAAGGTGGTCAAAGTTTGTATAAAACTTTTGTGAAAATCTCAATTCCACGTGGATGAAGTCGCGGGTGGAGCGCTAGTCGTGAATAAAATACAAGAAGTAATGCCCTTAAGAAGACTTCAAAACGGATATCAAAGTCAAAGTCAAAGTCTTATTCAATTTAGATTGTTATTTACAATACTTATGAACTTCATAGAAGCTACGCCATCGGTTCGCAAACCCTACAGTGCAGCGGGAGGCCTTGGAGAAGAACCGGCAAGAAACTCCAAGAGTTGTTTTTTTTCTCTCTGTTTTATTTGATACAGAGTCGTCAAATCGAAAAATATGACTAAGGTCAGTTTCCATCACAATAGTTACACAATGGGTTATAAATTCGTACATTGATAAAGCTACGCTGGCCTACAGTGTAAAGTGATAGCAAAATTTGACGAGTCTTGAAGGAGGTAGCTTTTGGTTAGAGCATAGGGACCGGATTCACGGAGACGCGGGTTCGAGTCCCGCCTGAACATTACTTGCAGGGCTGGTTACTATGACAATTTTTTCTGTATTTACAGAATAGCATTGTGAATGCATAAAAATAATTAAAATTTTAATGTATATCAAGACTTGAAGAATTTCACACGTTTCGCACTGGCCTATAATATCAAAGTTGATTTTTTAAGTATTGAAGCTAGCACCATAACTTTCAACATTGTAAGCCGTAAAAACGCCAATTCCGGACATTTTACAACCTCAAAACATTAATATAACGATCTTGTTCTGTCTGTTTCTAACTGTTACTGCTGGCTGTGACCTTTGCTGGATAGGTTGTTTCACTTTCATACTTCAACTGAGCACATAAATGATCGAATACTCGTACGCTACAACTATGGGAGGGTAGAAGGACATGAGTAAATAAAAACTACGTATTTGTAGATCTAAAAATAAATTTTGGTCCCTTCATACAAAATCGATCAGCTGACTGTGCAGTTTGTATAGGAGACAAATGAAATTTTTCACGTTTCGATCTATGTTTCTTGGGGAAAGTTGTTCAATATTATGAGTACAAGCTGTGGTTTTGGGCTTGCATCTGACCAAACTAACACTCTGTATAATAATTATGTAGTTTGTATATTATTTTTATGCTTCACAATGCAATTTTGTAAGTATAGAGAAATGTGATAGTAAAAAACCACGAGCCCTATAATAAGTAGCTTTCAGGCGGGATTCGAACCCGCGCCTCTAATTTATATTAATTAATTTTAAAATAATATAAATTTATTATTTTAAAATTAATTAATATACATTAGAGTCCAATTTTAAAATAATATAAAATCTCAATATAGTTGTTTCATCTTAATCGATTGTTAAACATTTGTAAAAATGTTTCTTTCGGATGCGAGAGTTTCCTCACATTGATGAAGCAACGCTGGCCTACAGCGTAACAAGTGATAGCAAAATTCGACGAGTCGTGTAAGCCTTTGGGCGTTTGTGCACTACCACTGAATTTTACCGATCCGGAAAAAATCGGATGCTTGTATTTTAATAATTAATCATTTATATTAGTAATTAATTAAATACAAGCATCCGTTTTTTTCCGGATCGGTAAAATTCAGTGGTAGTGCACAAACGCCCTTTCGGTAGCTTAGTTGGTCAGAGCATCGGGCCGGATTCCCGGAGGCGCGGGTTCGAATCCCGCCTGAAAGCTACTTATACGGCTCGTGGTTTTTACTATCACATTTTTCCTATAATTATGTAGTTTCTAGAACATCGTACCAATTATTTGAACAATTGATGTTCTATTAGCAAACAACAACATAACAATAGAGAGTATTTGCAAATTGATTAAGCCCGAGTAATAAGTGAATTAGCAACAGTTCGTAATTACCAGTCAACTACATAAATGTAATAAATTCAATCAGGGGTTAATTCGTTGATTACAATTCGACTGAACAGCCATAGGTAATATTGGAGCTATAAAATTGGGTACCTACCTACCTATTTAATTCAAAGTATTACGATGATGCCGCATAATGATTTCTCTGTTCTATTTTTTCGTGATACGAATTGCGCCGATAAGCTTAAACAAAACATGACATATTGCACTCCGGGAGTGCCGGCATAAGTAAATATGTAGTTTAAAAAACTATAAAAACACACTTTTATAGGAACAGACTAAAAGTACAAAATAACCGTCTATTCAGTAACTGAAATTAAAAAGCGTGGTGCGCGTTGTCAATATTAAGTACTTGAATGCATGCTTTGCAAAGGGCGCACCACGCTTTTTAATTTCAGTTACTGAATAGACGGTTATTTTGTACTTTTAGTCTGTTCCTATAAAAGTGTGTTTTTATAGTTTTTTAAACTACATATTAATTTTTTACTTTTTAGTTTAACAAATGGCAAGCTATGGATGGGGATGGTAATCGATTTCACAGTCCATTCATGTGTCTGCCTACCCCGTAAACATTATAACTCAAAGGCGTGATTGTATGTATTTAGTTTTACAAATTCAGGTGGAGTCTATCAGTTACCAGATGCGCGAGCCGAACCCTTACTTCCTCTCTGCTCCATCATCAGACCCTCACCACCAAGTGTAGCGAATAGGTCTCATCAGAACGAAACAAATGAGCCTAAACTCGAGGGGTTTCCTAGTGGTCATTAAGGAGTGCCACTGGCTTTCTTCCTGCTCCATCATCCGACCCTCACCACCAAGTGAAGCGAATAGGTCACATCAGAACGAAACAAATGAGCCAGAACTCGAAGGGTTTCCTATTGGCCATTAAGAAGTGCCACTGGCTTCCTCCCAGCTTCATCATCAGACCCTCGCCACCAAGTGTAGCGAATAGGTCTCGTCTATACGAAACAAATGAGCCCAAACTCGAGGTGTTTTCTTGACGTCATTAAGGAGTTTCACCGGGTCCTCCTAGCTCCATCATCAGACCCTCACTGCCAAGTGTAACGAATAGGTCTTATCAAAACGAAATAAATGAGCACAAACTCGAGGTGTTTCCTATTGGTCATTAAGAAGTGTCACTGGCTTCTTTCCTGCTCCATCATCAGACCCTCACCACCAATTGTAGCAAATAGGTCTCATCAGAACGAAACAAATGAGCCAGAACTCGAGGTGTTTCCTATTAAGGAGTGCCACTGGCTTCCTCCCTGCTTCATCATCAGACCCTCACCACCAAGTGCAGCTCATAAATCTCGTCAGAACGAAACAACGGAGCCTTAAGTCGAGGAGTTTCCTAGTGGTCATTAAGAAGTGCCTCTGGCTTCCTCCCTGCTCCATCATCAGACCCTCACCATTAAGTGTAGCGAATAGGTCTCATCAGAACAAAACAAATGAGCCTAAACTCGAGGGGTTTCCTAGCAGCCATTGAAGAGTTCTATTGCCCACCTCTTGACTCCATCATCAGATCAGCTCGATGGTAGCAAATTATTGTATTGTCATCGGATTCATATAGACTTGCAAAGTTTCAAATCAATACGACAATTAGAAGTAGGGTAAAATTGAATTCCAAGATTTTCTTACATTGTGACTTAGTTACAAGTGAAGCTAATAAAAGTGTGGTAAAAAGGGATGACATTTTCACAAAAAAAGGAAATTGACAAAAACTAGCAAAAGAACGGTCTGGATTTGAACCAAGGTCTTCTGGCTTCAATGCCGCTCGTTTTCTAATCTGAGCTATTACATCTTTGGAAACGATGGCGAAATTTGCCTTCGTATTCTAATGACATTGTAAAGCTGCGTCCAGACTTGTGTCATGACATCGGACCGGACTCCGTGTCATCGTACAAGACTTGTTACGCTCAATGTGGACGGTCTAGGTTGTGCTGCCGTAACATTTTGGCGTGTCAGAACCAGAACACCGTGTCTTTATCATGCATCGCTAGTTTTGTTGGGCATGCGCTGTGGTAATACTGTATCAAAGAGACAATGTATTATAAAGACACGGCGTTCAGACACGCCAAAATGTTACAAGTGTAGACGCATGGTGTCAATCGAACAAGACTGCGTGGCAAGGCACCAGAACTGCTGAGTTCAAAGATGGAATAAAAAATAAAGATTATAAGTATTTAATACCTACTAGCTGTGCCCCCGACTTCGTCCGCGTGGAATTGTGACTTTCAGCAGCATTTTAAATTTTGAAGGCTAATTATTTTGCATATACTTTTGACGACCGATTTGGCGCAGGGGTAGGCTACCCACCTTCTGCGCCAGTGGTCTCGGGTTCGATTTCCGAACAAGACAAATAGTTGTATGCATGAACATGTCTATTTGTCTTGGTCTGGGTGTTTTCTATGTATATTAAGTATGTATTTACAAACAAAAAGTATTTAAGTATATATTTATCCGTTTTCAAGTTTTCCATGATACAGTTTCGTAATGAAATTAAAATGGGCTTAGATAATTGGTGTGAATGTAAGAAGTTATTTATTTATTTATTAGTTATTTATATACGCTTTAGGCCGTCCAGGTGTCGCAAAGGGGGTGCATAAAAATAACACTAACTATTTTTTCAAAAAGTGAAAAAAATCATAGCTTTCGAAAAAAGATCTAAGACGAAAAAACAAAAAGTTATCTTTATTTTGGAAAAAAAAGTTTTTTCTGCCGCTTCGCCGGCCGCTGCCTTCGCTCGCTCGGCTCGCGCTGCGTTTTGGTCACAGTTCTAACTTAACCTAACCTAAAACGACTGTTAGGATCTCTTGGGCTCGGGGGGCGGCGGCGGGGGGCTTAGCCCCCGAGCCCTCTTGGTGGGGGGCCCCGTCCCCCTGCTCCTCTGTTTTCATCCATTTGAACTGAATTCAGAACTTATAAAGTAAAAAAAATTTTTTGAATCAACAGATCCTAAAAAAAATTTTTTGTTTACCATTGGATGTCGCTCAAATACCTCCGGGGTTCTTAAAAGGGTATCAAAAATTTCAATAGATTTTGGCTGCGACGCACCGTTTTCGATATATTGACATTTTTATAAAATAATCATCTTCTGTACTTGTATTTATTCTGTGATGCCGGCACATGTCACGACCTGATCCATTCCTATCCCGTGTCTGTATCTGTGTCATCTGGCATACTTGTACGCGTGTCATAAACACAAGTGTGGACGTCTCCTTGACACGCGAACAATTGCGAAATCCTTTGATAAAAACCGACTCTCGATGGATCGGCTCGTAACACGTAACTTCGATGCGTAACAGCACACAGACCAGCGTCCACACTGCACCTTCGTAACTCCGTACATTGTCCGTACATTTATCTGTGTCTAGCAGTTTCTTCCAGTGTTCGGAATGGATTTGAAGCTTGTAACATGTACGCGAACTTGTTCGCGTGTCAAAAGACGTCCACATTATCCATTCTGACACGCGTGTCTGACACGGTACGGGGTAATGTTCGGTGCAATGTTACAAGTCTGGACGCAGCTTAACAGTTTTTCGATCAGGTCACGTGTCCGTCTTACGAATATTCGATCTGGCGGTCGCGTGTCCTGACGCGAGTTTAGCATTTTTTACCCATTACAAAAAGTGTACAACGCCTTATAAATAAGTTTTCATTTCAAAAATACTGCTCCGTGTGGTTCTCGTTTTAGTACGAGTACCTTTTTAAAATGTACAGCATGTAAACAGTCATATAATCACTAAGTAAATGAAATAGAATAAAAATTAATAGAAAAAAACACGATTGCCTAATCGAATTTAAAGTAAAAAAACGTTTTTGAAAAAAAAATGTAACCGCCTTCAAAACGGATCTTCAAACAATAATTAACAAACACTAAAAAACGAAAAAAATAATAAGATTTTTTAATTTAAAGGACGATGATACCTGACTTTTTCTAATTTATCTTGGTACTTACTGAACTGTTTGAAGTCGGTGCCGTCTTACGTATTGAGGTAAATACGTCCTACACCTCACGCTTGGGACCGGGTTTTTTTTTAATATGTTTGTTATTTCACTCAGTATATTTCGTTCTTATTCTTTTAAGCTTGGCACCGACTTCAAACAGTTCAGTAAGTACCAAGATAAATTAGAAAAAGTCAGGTATCATCGTCCTTTAAATTAAAAAATCTTATTATTTTTTTCGTTTTTTAGTGTTTGTTAATTATTGTTTGAAGATCCGTTTTGAAGGCGGTTACATTTTTTTTTCAAAAACGTTTTATTTTTCGATTTTTAGTGGAGTAGCTTAAGAAACTACATGGTGATTATGATAAATTGTTGTAAATATCCTATCCGTTACGGAATTCAGCTTTCCATTTTTAGCTACTTAGATAACTTGAAGGAATACAACTGAAGGTCCATTCGTGCATATGGTATTTATAAAACATCATAATATAACTCCTAACTGTTGAGGAGTTTCACCTCTCATCAGCAGCTCACCCTAATAACCTGAAAGAATATAACTATTGGCCCATACGTACGATTAATACTTAAAGAAATATTCTCCAGCTCCTAACCGTTAAGGAGTTGTAGCCTTCATCACCAGCTCATCACTATGAGATGATGACTACCAGATGCAAATACTTGACTAACTTCAAAAATAAATGGAACGCATAAGGCTTGCCTATATTTGAGAATTTCTCTCAATTTTCCTGGGATTTGATCCCCTGGTGAAAGTAAGATCAGGTCAGAAGTACCAACTTTCGAAAAAAAAATATTTTGAAAATGATTCCCAATTTGATGAAACTATGAAATCGTCCATATACCCAAATAAAGTCTGAATACACATTATTCAGGATAACTCCTGAACTTTTTGCCAGTTCTTGATAAAATTTGAATGGGACCACACGAGAAGCGTCACCTTTTAAATAAAAAAAGAATTATTCAAATCGGTTCATTAACTAAAAAGTTCTGAGGTAACACACATAAAAAAAAAAAAAAAAAAAAAATATACAGTCGAATTGATAACCTCCTCCTTTTTTTGAAGTCGGTTAAAAACAAGCTCTTATTGCAGACGGGGGGACCTTTTAAAATTAGGTATTTAGGAAGTAGATTCTAATACATGGCAGGGTTTTGATATTTGCGATACATGCAAGGATGTTATTTTTTCTCCTTAAGTAAAAGACCCTATCCCTATAATTGATATGGAAAAAATGTAGTAAAATAAACTACACATTCCCATAGTAGGTTTTTTCCTATACTTACAGAATTGCATTTCTAATGCAAAAACCAATAATTTAAAATCATAATTTTATGTACTCTAACTCAATAATTATTTTGGTAAACATGTTACACAGAATAATATTCTGTGTAAAAGGTATTAGGTACCTATTGTAAAAATACCCTGTATTGTAAAAATGTATCTAGTCATAGGTTCTGTCTTAAAAAAGTCTGGTTCTAAATCTTGGAATAAAAATGAATAATAAAAGGAGTTACAATATAAATTTGGAGGTGAACACGGGTGTCACCACACGCGCCAGTCAACCGTTGCTGTGATCGTGCTGTATTTTTTGTCTCTGTTCTATTAAATACTCCTACAGTTTTGCCGGAGTAAAATTTCATAGTCTTCATTTTAAAGCATCTATTTCTAGTAGTAGATCTCAGCCATAAAATCTCGTTAACTGTATCCGAAGGATTCTCGGAATGCAATATCCACACGTAGGAATAATGTCTCTGCGAAAGCAAAGCTAACTGTATTAACATCCCCATTTCAACTGCAAATGGCGCTACGACTTGTATTTAAACTCTGAGATTCGCATGTTTTTATTTGCAGTCGCAGGTTTAAACTCTGAGATTTAGGTAAGTTAGTTTCTACAAACAGCTTTTTGATTTTTATGAACAACATATTTTAAACAAATAATTAATATCACATCATACTTTGCACTAATTATTTTAATTTATAAATACGTTATGGCATTTTGTATTATTTCCTTAATTTCCTCAATCCATTTTATAAAGAACCTGTAGAAGAGGCTGATAGAGAGAGAGCTGATAATGAAATTAGTACCCATTGAAAACTTACTGTAAATTAATTTTACTTCAGTTATTCGTGATATTGAAGGATACCCAAGAATCAAAATTGCGTAAAATATGAAACACTTATGATTTCTACTTTTAAATTAAATTGTTGTTTTATTAGAACGACATTAAATACAGGATCACACAAACATTCAACAAAGAGAACATCATGTAATCCTGTTTTGGAAGTTATTCGCTGAGACGTCGCCGCACGTGGCAAACGTTCTGCCTCGCGCGAGGCTGCTCGCTTGGTGAGGAAGGACCCGCCTAATCACGTAAAACGGCTGATCGGATTTTTATGAAATTAAAACAGAATACTTTTAATCCTGGTTATTGGCCCCTAAGTATTTTCTCGAATGTCCACGCGGACGAATTCGCGGGCGGAAGCTAGTATTAATATATCTTAGGGTGGGCGCATAAATTTTTTTAGGTGGTTAGTCAACCCTATTCACAAACACCTAGATGACAGTTAGAAAATATAAACAGTATGAAGTAATTTTCAAAAAATAAATGTATAAGGTAATTAAGAACTTTTATTTTACTTTCTATTTTGCACTAGCACCCAGCAATAGCTCAAAATATCACGTTAGTTTTACTTCCCAATAAAAAAAATGTTTTCAAATAAAGTAAAATTGTTGTCACATTCCTGCTTTAGCACTAGCACATCCAATTAAGCCCTCTTCAATCATAACGATGCCTATTCTCATATGAAGCAGATGTCTCTGTCACCAGCGAGCTCAAACCGTTGAATGATGGATGGATGAACAGGCAAATCATTAATTTAAAACTTACACGAGACGCTAACCCGCGCCCCTGGTTATTTCAAAAACAAATTATCAAACTTCAGATTGAAGAAGTTGTATGGAAATATACGGGGGTTCAATTAGATTCGGTGGAGGTGTTTTGTTTACAAGTTTTCTATTTTAAAATTAGGTTTTAATGTATCAAAATTTTGGTTGAAATTTTTGGAAGATTATTGATGGTTTATTTTAATAGATACGTCATCATTCTCAGTTGTAAAAGACCCACTCATATATTTAAGACTAGTCATCGCTTTCGCTCGAAAGCGACAACTGATCATAAATCTATGGACCCACAGTTCATGAATTAAGATATAAAAAAATTGCGTCGTATAAGCCTTTCGGTAGCTTATTTGGTCAGAGCATCGGGCCGGATTCCCGGGGCGCGGGGAATAGCGCCTGAAAGCAACTTGCAGGGTTCATGGTTTTTAATTATCACAATTTTTTCTATACTTACAGAATTGCACTGTGAATGCATGAAAATAGTTTAAAAATCTCAGTGAATCAAGATTTTACGACATTGCGAAACGCTGCCTAGTGCCTATGTATGCCTGGCTAGGTTCTATGTAAGTATGGAAACTTTTATCACGGTATTACAGTTTCTTTGCTGGCTGTGAAAAAGTGTAGTTCTGGCTTTAGACTGGCGCGTTTTGGTTACCGGGCATAGAAATAATAGTATATTTGCCCGGTTATTGACTATCGCTGAATTAAAAAAAAATAGTTAAAACATTATCCGCATGAAAAGCTCTCATTTTTGATTTGGTTTTATTTTTCATGAAACCAGAGTATTCGGTCGTTTAGGAAATAAATGGAATAGGCGGCACTTTGACGGCTTTGAAAATTTTAGGCTGATACAGCATTTGTGAACGTCAATGAAGCTACGCCATCAGTTTGAAAATCCTATGGCGGGAGGCCTTGTAATTATAACGAGAAGAAGAAGGAAGTAAAACTTGTAAGCATTATACCAGATGGTATGGTATTTCGTGGTTTGGTTACAGCTGTCTTTACAATGTTAAAAGTTATTGTGTCTAACATTACTTTTTTACACAGCGTATTTATTTGTGTAGACTTCTTAAGTCCAAACCATTTGCCATTCAACTCCTGATCCATGGCGTTTAAGGGATCCATAACTGTGGCTTATCATTCGACAGTGTGAAAATGGCGTCTACTTAAGTGGCGTAAGTGTCATCACGGTACGTGCGAATGTTTATCATTATGCGAAATGGCGGGAGATGAGCGAACAAGCAGTTAAATAAAGAGATAAATGGAGACTGTTGCCAGTATAAATATATGGTTTTGTTTTTGCAGCCGTCTAAAATTCAGCAGTGTTTATAAATTTGTAAAAACACAGTAAAATTTGCCAGCAATTTTATTCGCGTTAGATCAAATGGCTACTGTAGTTATCAAGGTAGTTTGGAAGTATAATACGACAATACGACTATAAGAACCAAATTAAAACAGTAACATTTGTAGGAATCGAGACTAAAATGCACGAAATTAACATAACTTGAAAGTGGTCACTTAAATTTTAGTATTATCTCTTTAGTTTCACAATTAGGATTTAAGATTATACTTGTTTTAGTATAAAGTATTACTTGTACCTATCACTTGTATCAAAATAAGTAAGAAATAAGTGATTTTACGTCCATCTGATTCTGTGTAGGTACTTTTTTTCTGTCCCCCTATGATTTGACTATATATTTTATTTGGGAGCTTACCGCTTCATTTACAATCATTCTTTAAACCTAGTAACTTTTAAGCTACAAACAAGATACTGCATATAAACTGTAACATTAACAAAGCATTATAACAATGATATCGCGGCAACAATTTGCATTGATATTAATAACATTTTGTTACTAAACATGACTTTCAAATTTTGATAATGGTACTAGCAAAAACTAAATACTAACAACGGAATGAGAATCGAAAATTTTCAGGGTTTTATTTAACACAACAATCTAAAACATACATTAAGATGGCTTCAAACTTTTGAAGGTTGCGACAAACGTTGCGTATTTTGATTGCCGAGTGTCACAAGTGGAATCGTATGAGAGATTGCGAAATGGCGGGACGCGGGATTCCGCGCGAAGTTGCGAACAATCTCGCAACACTAATCATGGCAGCTTAATTACATAACTCATCTGAATATGCAAAGCAATTTGAGTGAAGCGTAGAGTCTGTCTATGTTTAACAGTCGGTAAAGGGTAATTTTAAAATATAAATATCAGACAGCTGCACATGCATTTTGATCTGATTAAGATGCGTGCCGTTAATAACATACTTATATTTATTCATATTTTATAATACGCAGACGCAGAACATAATACATGATGGTGCTACGGTTCTAGCTCTAAAAACTTTTAATACTCATATTAAGAGTTTATCAAAAGTTTTTTTATTTAACCTTAATATTAAAGTTTTTATTTAACTTGAATTTTCTATAAATTAATAAATTCATATTAGTTTTCTTCTTAATGGCACAAAATATTACAAATATTGGTAAGTACTCAACTACAAAACTGATCAGATTGTTAAGTAACAGACGGATTCGTTAATTCATCAGTCGGTGGTCGGTAACGACTACAAACGCAACCGGTATTCAAGGCTTGACGTACCTTCCGAAGCAGGGAGGAGCTCAAGATAATCAAATTTAAACCCATAACAGACCACTGCGAACGTTGCTTAACCTGAACGATCGCAAGGTAGCGCGCTAACCACTACGCCACGGGATCCTCATTCGTTGTCGTCGTTAAGGACAATCTTCGGCAATCGAGAGTCGGGAATTTAAGAGAATTATGTATAAAATGATGTACCACAACAACAGTACTATTATATATTCTGTGCCACAACCTTGAAAAAACACATCACAATCACACAGTTATCCAATGAATGTTTCTTGTTCTTGAAACAATCTTATTTACGATAATACTTAAGGATAAGTGTAAAAAATCAGAAAATCACTAAAAATGTGTACTTAAATCGCACTCCCGTATTGTAATAACGGAGTCGTAAGTATCAAGAATTTTTAAATGATTTTTTACAAATAATAAAATTAAAACTATGAAAAAAGTTTTTGAAACCTATATTTCTTAATAAACATAATATTCTTGTTTTGTTTAAAGAAATCACAAACTTGCCCAATTTTTTCGCTATACAAATTACTATATATAGAAGCGGTCGGCTTTTCGAGTGCGAATGAATTACATTGATATACCTACCAAGCATTTATCTAAAGCGAACAACCCTCAAATTTTCCTAACACAATATACAGACCAAAAGATTTTACGAATCAGAAACCCTTAATTTCTGTGAATAGAATAACGACCTTCACTATTTGCATTTTAGATTGCTAACCAAATAGCCGAGTTGGTACAGCGATGGGAACGTTTGGAAGATAAAAATGAAACTATCCGTTTTCTTCTAGTTCTCTCGTTTCAGTACTCGCCATTATTGAAGGAGCGATTTTACGCTTTGGTTGCTTAAATTGGATAGCCTGAATAAGTATTGATTTAATCGAGTAGGGGAGATTGTTCCAAAACCGTATAGCTAAGGATTAATGCCTATAATATAGCAATGAATAAAACAGGGCAAAGTCTAATCAACGTTTTTATTTAACAGTCTTATTAGGAACATTATGTAATACAAAATTGGTTTAAATCTTGTAGTAGTAAGGAACTATAATCAAAAAAGTAAACCATTCGGAATTCCGGTTTTGCCCCGGAGGGTGTCCAAAACCGTATATTGTATACGATATTGCACCTAGAAGTCTGCGTTCAGTAATGCAGCCGAAATATTCAAATGTATGAAGATCATCGGTTTCCGAACCCTTATAGCTGTCACGTGATAACCCTCCACAACAAATGCACAGCCATCATTCAAACGACTTTTACCATATTCTTTTCGGCAATACAAACATAGTTATCTTTTTTTTTATCCACAACGGAGTAGCACTTAGCCCTCATCACACCTGATGTTAAGTGGTGTTAAGGCTGGAGGTGGAAGCTCACTACTCCCGGAATCCTCAATCACTGAGGAACTGGCTATCTCAGGTAGCTCTAACTGCCGGAACCCAATAATGCTGAAAACATCATGGTTATGGCGTCAGACTTAGACGGTGGTAGCTATCAAGGTGGACAACCCAAACTGGGAATCGACCCCGGGACCTCTGGGTCTGAAATCGGTCTGTTGATGGCGCGGGATCTATTGTGGTAGTTGAAGTCAATGGAGTAGGCTGATTATGTCAGTCAGTGCTGCTTGCAAGTAGCCAAAAGTACCTTCAGTTACACTTTCTATAGCTTTTCACATGAATTCTTGGTCCCAGTCTTGTTTGGTAGTATTTCTTATTTATAATTACGAGGCATCGTTGTTATTCTTTAATTAAAAACCAAAAAATAATGCATGTTTTGGTTTTGGGGCAAAATCGTATACTAGCCCCCGTACGGTTTTTTCCCCAGAACATCAGCTTTACACGCGCACTCATTCTCACTCACAAACACAAACAAGAATACCGACATAGACAATGTCAATTCTTAGTTAATACACATAATAATTACAGAGATAATAATGTACTGACCTGGTATTTAGTTAGACAAAACTATTCCCACTTTTCTTCACCCACAAAATAAGATGAAACCGTCTCAAAACAAGATTTTTTTTATAACTTTGCACACAGCGAACATGCTCCAACCATTTTTTGTGGCTGACGACTTCTTATTGGTTGGCGGCTGCATGCGGAATTTGAGCGCGAAATTAGAAGTAATATAGAAAATAAGTG
Organism: Crambus lathoniellus; assembly: GCA_949710035.1. Taxonomy (NCBI): domain Eukaryota; kingdom Metazoa; phylum Arthropoda; class Insecta; order Lepidoptera; family Crambidae; genus Crambus; species Crambus lathoniellus. The sequence continues at coordinate 26,309,454 of OX453309.1, read as the reverse complement.
CACTATACGGTTTTACCACAGCGGTGACACTCCGTGTCCGTGAGAGTTCGAGCGCCGGTGACGTTTAGCCGACGCTAGGGTTGATACCGAAATTGAATATAGACTTATGTCAAAGAAGGTTACGTGTAGGATGTTATATAATTTGTGTAAGAATATTTAGGTAATGAAAGACACGTTAAATTTTCAATCGACTTTTATAGATATTTTTATTAAATATCTTTACAAATGGGAAATAATAAAATTTCCGACAAAATAAAATATGAACGACATTGAATAAAATACTCAAATAAGAAACCGAGCAGCGTTATATTTTGTTTGCGAAAAATTAACTAAGCTAGCGACAATTTACGAATGACTAATTTCGAGTCGAAAATACTTTATTAGAATATGTTCAGGAATACGTAGGTATATCTCGGTAAACAAGTATCATTTTGGTGAAACCGCAGGTTTTGTCTGTGCAGTTATGGATAAGGTTGTGATGACGAATAACTACCGAAAGTATATCCTAAGGGATGGCACAGTGGATATATTTTGCCTAGCGTGCCATCGTCCGGGTGAATCCCTTAGAATCGCGTTTCGCCCCAACCCGGGGCATTCTCAGGAGATAGTTCGTGCTAGTTCGTGCGAAAAACCAACACCAAAAACACGTGTAGAGTAGTCTAATCGGTGACGGTGCAAGGTGTATTGCTGTCTTGCTAGATGCAGGTATTGTGCACTGGTGTTTTCGTGGTGTGCATGTGCAATTTTTTGCGGGCGGGCGGGCGGTGCATCTTGCATATTGTGTTTTTTGCGGAAGTAAGCTACATATATTTCGTTTTTCACAATGGTTAGGGACTTCCGCCAAGTGACGCCTGATTCAATCAAATTCTTGCATTTTCGTATTTTTAAATGTTATATTTTTTAATTTTTTATGATGTACAAAATTTATGTTTAGAAATATAATTTTGTAAGTAAGTACTTATTTTAAATATAATAAAGGGAATAATAATATGTGTACGTAAAATAAGCTACTAAAAATACTAAATCGTCCAAAGAAAATACTAAGTTAGCGACAAAAATACTGAGTAGGTAAGTGAATCAATAATCGCCCAAATAAAAATGAGTCCTCTCAATAATTATTTATTATCGACTGAATTTTAATAACTTTCGCATTTTTTGGCTTCCTAGTAGTTCCTATTTGAATGTATGAAGATTGCGCCAGCCCTCGGCCAAGGCATTCACCCGACTGCCCGTTCCCCGCCCCGCGCGCCTCTCACGGCCCCGCTCACATCCAGACACCCACACATAGCCGCAAGCGATTTTACGTGCACATATGCTTAAGTGTCGTTTCTTTTCGCGTAAGTGTATATATTCTTTGGTTTTACCTCGGTAGCCGATTTTGTAACAGTCTCCCCTACATTCTGATAATTAAACGATATTATATAAGCGAGTTATTAATAAAATAGACAAATTCAAATACGAGGCAACTATTTGCAAGATCGTATCCAGACCAATTTTGTGTAGTTTGGGTTCTGGCAAATAACTTTGAATGTAAACACCGAATCTTTAAGTTCAAAATCTGTAAGGTTTCACCCTAACGATCTTAGTTACAAAATTTAAAGACAAGATAGTTTAAAATATAGGCTTTAAAATGAGAAGTTGTCATCGTTCAAGACACTCAAGACTAATTTTAAACTATCGTAGCCGCCGTCAAAATTGTAATACCTTCTGTGTAACAATTAAAAAAAAGTAGAAAATAAGACCTAACGACTGAATATAATTATTATACTTTTGTTTTCCGTATGGTTTGAAAGTGTACTGTTTTCGCACTATTAAGCTTATCTTTTCAAAGTAAAGTAAATCATAAATGGAGGCAAACCCAAGCCCTCTTATTCCAAAACGTGGACTGACGTTAGACCTGGTTTAAAACTGAGGCTTTCATTTGGAATTCTGTCTTTCATATTGAAAATGAATGTGACAGCACCAGTTTAGGACCAGTTTTAAACCCGGACTATTTTAGTCTTCGATCATTACAATTGTACTAGATGAAGGCTCACGAACTTAACGAAAACTTTATATGGCCAGACTGTCTTTTGTTTTAAACGGAGTAAAAAGGTTACGAATTTTACGATCTTACATTATAAACATGAAGTTTGACGTTACCTCAGTATTAAGTCGAGCTTCATGATTATAAATGACAAAAGCGTTCCAAGTTTAAAATACCTTAGTATTATTGACACTGTCAAAATAATCTACTTATAATAATTATACTCTCAAGTGGGCTTATGAGGTTTGTCACTCCAAGTATGTATCTAGAACTAGGTGTTATTTTTGATCGAAGATTTTAGTCCACGTTTTGGAATGAGGGGGAAGGTGTTTTTGTTCCTACCTGTTTTAGTACTTGTATGGTAGTCCTTGCAAAGGGCAATAAAACTGTGACCCGTGCATTTCCAATGTAAATCTAGCCGCCGGTTCAGCCGATGAAACATTTATTTACTCCGACCAGCTGTCGGGCGCGGATTTAGGTCTACTATAAATCTGTGTACGCTTTTCTAACCCTCGTGTACTGAAAACGGTTGCTTTTTCTATCAATCACAATTTCGTGAAGCGAATGAAAAAGTACTTTGAGAATAAAAGACAATTAGATAAGGGTAAACATAATAAAAAAGTAATAATTAATTAACAATGCACACAGCATAACTACTTAACGGACAGGGTTAAAAATAGGGAGTCACCATGTCGATAGAATGTTTTGCTATTATTAAATATTCACACTTCACCTAAAAAAAAAAGAATCGGTTTCTAAAAACTTTATATAGTTAGAAATACAAACAAAACATGACAGTCATGTAATAAATTTGAAGTGATTTGAGATCACAAACCTAAAATTTTTTGTCGTTAAAGTTGAAATAACTATGATGCCTTCAGCTTAGTTATTTCAACTTGACCGAGTTTTGACAAATTATGTAAAAGTAGGTGTGAAAAGGTAGGATAAGACTTTTCATTATGAAATGATGAAATTTTAAAGCAAAAACCTTACGAGAAGTCCATCCATAAGTGATATCATTTTTAACATTAATTTAATTTGAATGAAAAATCATATTTTTGAAACAAAATATGTACAGAACATGGCAAATTATTACAATACTGTTTGCCTAACCACAAAAAGTAAGAAATCTTTTTGTTATAAGTTACCAAAAGCAAACTTAATACTTAGGAAGGATCTCCTGCTGATTCGCAAGGAAGCAAGGCTTTCCAAGTTACATTTACGAGTTCATCATTGTATTTATTAGCTTCCTACTGAGCCCAAAAAGAAAAGTGAAATATAGCTGAAAACAATTTGCAACTCCCATTAGTACAAAACTTTGTCTATAATTTCATATTTAATTTGTTTGGTCGGAAAATTTATGTATCAATTTGAACAAAAGGTTTACAGGCAGCGTTTGGGTAATGAAATTGTTTATTGTGATAAAGGAAAATTGTGATTGACTATATTGTAATAAGACTCTGTTAATTATTAATAATTTTAACGCTTTTGGGTTTGGTACGCACCTACTATACTATCAGCTAAATTATATTTCTTTTTTATTATACAACTCACAGAATTACTCATTATAATTTAGCATAAAAATTTGTAATATACTCAAACAAGAATATACACAACAAATCTATAACATCTATATGAAGCACCTCGGCTTAATCTCTCACAACAGGCATTTAGGCCCTTATTATAGAACGGAACTCAAGTGGAGATCTTTTCTCAAGTATAGTTAGCAAGGGATGAATGTATTCGTCGCATGTATTTGCATCCCTTTCTAACTATACTTGAGAAGAGTTCTTCACTTGAGTGTTGTTCTATAATACCGACCTAATGCCCGAATACTCGTACGCTACTTATCTTTGGGAGCGTCTCAAACATCGCCCTGTCACTTTAAATGTGAAACGTATGAAAGAGATGCCATGATGTTTGAGACGCTCCCAAAGATGATTTGCGTACGAGAATTCGGGCGTAAGTCTTCACTTAATGCCTCTGGGGATTATGCCTTTTAAATTGTTACTATAATTGACAAAGGAACACATAAAAACATGAACTACTCTTCTCAGTTCTAGGCAGTTCAGTCAGCTACACAGTTAACACTGTAAACTGTGTAAACTTTACAGAAACTCAGCAAGAGTGACGTTACGAAAGCGTCGCGCGCACTGTTAACAGTTCCAGTGTAATTTTAACCTGTAAGCCAATAGTGAGTTGAACTTCTATTCAGTTAATCAAAATGCATTCCTCACATAGATTTGGCTAATCAGCGAAGCGTCGTCAAAGCGCAAACCCGTCGTTCACAGTTAGTAACTACCTACTGCATTAGTTAAAACTTGATTTAAATATTAGATTGATCAATTTGATATTTGTCTTCGAAAAACCACTTTTAATTTACGTGCGTAATGAAAAGCCATTGAAATAGAGAAAAAGAACCTCACAATCTAAATCCAAAGAATTTGTCAGCGATCTAAATTTGTAAATGTCCTTTTTCAATCAATTTTTAGACATAGCGACTGTAAAAATATTACTACAATATAAACTAATAAATAAAAATATAAACTCTTAAAACATCATTTCCTAAGCTTTCGTAATTCTAATACCTATTCTCACACCGTTTGCGAATTGAAACTTATTTCGACATATCGTTCGCTAAAGAGCCACACAATCACAAATCCATCGTTTAAAGTTAGTTACAACTACATTAGTTAAAGCACGGATGTTTTAACTAATACTAACTAATAGATTGATGATCAATGCTTGCTACCGAACTGTCTCCTAAAAGCCACTTCGAAGTTACATTTCTGTTGAACCCTTTTAAAGTTTAAACGTGTTATCAAAGTTACCTTAACGTTCTAGTTTACATATACTTGGTGAAGATGTTGTGGTTGTAGTTTGGAGGACACTGTTAGAATAGAATTTAATGTAACTTCGCTCGTCGGCTTACTCAGGAAGCCATTTTTCATTCGTAGCTTATGAAAATGTATTCTGTGATTACAAATGTGTTTAAATTTTCGTCGTTCTTAAAAATACGGTTCTCGATGAAAAATACGTGCGAAAATTTACGATGTTTAATAGTAATACCATAGAAACAAAAGTATTTTTAATAGCAATAACATACAAACACCATTATTACGTTCGTAGGCATTGACAGGATTGAAGCCGCAGAACAAAGTAGTAGAAGAGCCCAAGCGGTGTAGTATGTAAGAGTATAACCATTTACCCGAAGCGTTACGCAATTCATTCAACACATATTTTACTTTTGTTTAATTTTGAGTTTCTTTTGTACTTTTTATAGTTGCCTACTGAAATAGATAGATGATTATAAAAAATTAAAACCGCCATCAAAAAAATGACATCAAAGTAGTAAGAAATAATCCCTCACCAAATAACGTAAGTACTTTGAAGTCGGGCGTGAAACATGTACCTACAATATTTTGTTGTTTTTGTTAAAACCCGCCCGACTTCAAAGTAATTACGTTATTTGGTGAGGGATTATTTCTTACTTTTTTGATGTCATTTTTTTGAAGGCGGTTTTATTTTTTTATAAAAATAATTTTTATTTCACTCTTTTTAGTGCATCATGCAGGCAATTTACGTGTATTCTGGTAAATAGGTATGTGATCAAACTGAGAACCTCCTTTTTGAAGTCGGTTAAAATATCTTGAGATATCCCCTTTCCAACAAAATAAGAATCATCTAAATCTGTTTATAAACAAAGGAGTTATGCCTAAAGATACGTAATAAATTCACATAAAGTGGTAACAAAAACGAAAGTATTTTCAAGAATTCCTGAAAACTACTGAACCGATTTCAAAATTTCAAGAAATTGGACCAACTTGGGAAAAAACCTAACTAAACTAACCTTAAATGATAACGTTTGAATCATTTTTTTTGGTTCAGCCGTCTTTGAGTAATCGGTGTACATACCTACATATAAAAAAAAACGCGACGAATAGATTACCTCTTCCTTTTCAATTTTTGAAGTCGGTTAACAAAATATATTTATAAACTAGCTGTGCCACGCAGTTTCACCAGCGTTAATTTGAGGGAAAGGAAAAACCTACTAAAAAAAAACCCGTTTTTGTAACGTTTTTCATTATGCTTCGCTTCTGTTGGACGTAACGTGATATAGCGACCTATCTCGATAAATGGACTATTCAACACAATTTTTTTTTTAAATTTGTTCTAGTAGTTTTTGAGATTAGCGCGTTTAAACAAACAAATAAGCAAACAAACTCTTCAGCTTAACTTACAATATTAGTACATATATGTGGATCTCTGTCACAAAATTGGCCATAGCCAGCTCAGCACAACAAATAATTAATTGAGTTCCTTGTACGTTCCTATGGAGCGGAACAGGAAGGATCGCTTCTAACGAACCATTGAATGTGGTGACACACGACACGATTGTTGGGGAAACAATGCGAATGTAGGGTTATTCTTTAGTCAGTACGCAAACTTTAATGTTTAACAAGACATTAAAGTTTAACACATTAAAGGCAAAGTCCCCAGTAAAGGTCACAGCAGATAATTATATCAACTCGTAAACGGATCGTAAACGTATCAACTCGAGTTCAGTATTCTTTGTATGAAACTCCCTACTGCAACGCACACTACTCGGAATCGTAACGTAATCGCCTCGCCTCGGGTCGGGACCAGTGAGCCGTAAGCGCGGCGTCGCTCGGTCGCCTAGCCGTAGCCGAGTCGACGTACCGACGCTGATCAGTGCCCCTAGTATGAGTTGATTTTAACTTGTCAATGTTTCCGAAAACTATCGGATGAACTGCTCATGTCGGTAAATCTGTCAAAGGAAATGAAAGAGATAGAGCGAAAGTTTTCGATTACGAATACAGTTAGCCAAACTCATACTAGGGGTACCGGTTTGGTTACGTCACAGTAATAAGATCTATCACTGTGGTTACGTGCTAGTGCTTACCTACGTCTAGTTGATGCCTGGTTGACAGCGAGGCGAAAGGCGATACGGTGTCGATCCCTTTCCGAGTTGATCTATCTGCTGCGACCTTATGGGTCCGGAAGAGAAAAAAATTTAACCTCCCATACTATTGTTGAGTTAGCTACGTCAGTTTGTATGAGAGATCGATTTTTTTTTGTTAGTTCCAGACCCATATTTTTCGGGAAAGTTGTTTAGTTTCATGGTCTTAACAACATATTAAAGTTTGCGCACTGACTAAAAAATAACCCAGTATTTCTAATATGAAGTTATTAGTTTTACGTTTATATCGAGTCTTGAAGGAAGTTTTATCCTCACTTTAATATTGTTAATGCGAAAGTAACTCTATCTATTATGTCCGTGACATTTCCACGCCTAAGTACCTACTTGAACTACACATATTGTTGAAATTCGGTATAAAGATAGATTAAACTTTTGACAAAATGATGTGGACCACTTTTATCTTGAAAATTTCAAGTGATCCCTAACGTTATATACACTAGACACCAGTCACTAGACACTGTGTATATGTTATGGATGAAGTGATAAATGAGGGCACTTTTCATTATGCTACATGGCTAAATAAGGCAAAGTAATATTATATCTTGAACTTGCTTTTTTATCAAATTCCCCAGACAATATGAATATTGCCGTGTGGCTTTGTGAGAAATCATATTTTTGTAGTAACTATGAACGGACTTCATACTGGACAACTCACCTACTACGGTTTATTCAACTTCAATTAATTAACCTAATGTTGATTGAACTAACGGACGACTCATCCACTGTTCATAGGTGTGAGGAGCGAAACGACAAGCATGTCAGGTTTACATGAACCAACCGCGTGAGCCGAGCGAGCGAAGCGAGCGTACCCCGGCAGCGACCATCGAAGCGCCAGAACCGACTAGGAAATGGGGGTCTATTGTATGAATTCGGTTCTGTGCCCGTAGTGTAAGTTTTTATTTATTATTTATTGTACAGAATACAAAGTAAGGTACAAAAGGCGGGCTTAACGCTAAAAGCATTCTCTACCAGCCAACCTTCGGGAAAACAGAGACAGCTCAAAAGCGGTACAAATAAAAATAATTTATACATACATAGAACATACCAAAGTATAGACATAAATATATAATATACCTACATACATACATACATATAATAATATTGTAACTTAAACAGTGAAGATGATCAAAACTACATTCCACATCATGACTGAGATCCTTCAAGAAGGAACGCATGAACATTTCTTTTAAATGCGAGCTTGGATGGAGATCTTCTTATGGAATCTGGGAGACTGTTCCAGAGACGGATAGCATGCAGTGTGAAAGAGTCGGCCATATAGCCAGAATGGAAGAGGGGAGTTGAGAGTGCTAAAGAATCGGAAGAGCGAAGGTGACGATCGTTAGACTTACAGAGATATTTAAACTTGCATTTTAAGTATTCAGGTGAGAGGTGATTATTTAAAAGAGTGTAAAGAGTACTCAGCAGCCTCAACTGTCTACGCTGACGAATGGGGAGCCATTTAAGCTGCGACCGGTAAGAGGAAATGTGATCAAACTTACGAAGGCAGAAGATAAAACGAATGGCATAGTTTAGAAGCCGGTCCAGCTTGTTGAGAAGATCCTCATTCAAGTTAGAGTAACAAATATCAGCATAGTCAAGGAGAGGGAAAATAAGGGAGGTAACAAGAGTGACCTTTATTTTAATAGCGAGAAAATTTTTGAAGCGGCTAAGGAAGCGGAGACAAAAAGTAACAGTAGTTTTATGTCAAAAAACGCAAACTATTTCGATTCCGTATTTATGTCAATTTGTATGAAAACTGTATTAGCGCCTCTAGCGGCGAGTAGCGCGCTTATATAGTTTTTATACAAATTGACATAAATACGGAATCGAAAAAGTTTGCGTTTGCTTGACATAAAAACTTACACTAGGGGCACTGGATTTCTTTCGAAATGGTAATTTAATAAACCGTAGGTGAGTTGTATATTATGCAAATATCCCAGCCCGCAGTGTTAATAAAGAGCTGAATTCTACGTTTGAAACAAAAAGTAATAAAACCTGGTTTTTAATTACTCTGCTCCATATGTGGTAAACATTATCACTATTGCCCGGGCGATATAAATATTTGAATAATTGATTATCAAGTTGTCCTTCCAGATTGGGTATTTTTCAAACTGCCCGGGCATTATGAAAAATGCCTTATTAATCACTCGGCCCATAACATATACGTCGACTGTCTACGTGTGTGTGTACACTGTCGCGATACTTGGTTGCGGTACAAAATAGTGTTCGGTGACACCTAAGTCTCGAGTCGACTCTTAGCATAAGAAGCGGAATACAACCAAAATTCCTTGCGGACAAAGCCGCAGGCATTAACTAGTTGTGTGATTTACTTACCAAGATATTATTTTGTCGTAGAAAACTAATATGTTTTCAACGCTCACACTAAAATATTGGAAATTTTGTCAAAGCCACCAAATTACATACCGTCGTCGTCATCGTAATAAGTCCCTTAGTTCTTCACGGAGTTTATAATTCGGAAAATAATTAGGTAACGTAATTAGCTGTCACGAAAAAGAAATTACAAGCTAATAAATTTTATACACAATCTTGTCCACTTACCTTATTAATCTTCGTCTACGTATAAACTAATTAATGTCTTATTTACGAGGTACGTTTTTAAGATATTAATGAATCAATTTTTTTATTATGAAGATGTTTTTTTTTTAATATACTTTTCTACCTCGTATGGTATGTTCCTACTCTCATAATAAACAAATATAAGACGAATTTCTATGTTTTTATCCTATAAAAGTTCAAAAACAATTGATCAAATTGTGATGATATGGTGTTTTGGGAATGCCGGCGACGGTTCGTGGCCCAAAAAATCTATTTATAAATATTTTTTATACTTTACCACATGCCAGAATTTTTACTTTTTTGCATTCACAGTGCAATTTGTATAGTATTATATTAGCATTAAAAAAATGAAAATCAAGTACTTATTAGAAAAAGTTGTGAGATTGTGAGTTAGATATTCACTAATAAACTCATTTTCAATATTTTCGGAAAAAAAAATTATTTGATAACTTCGATGAACGTTTGCATACAGATAGACCCAAATACATCATATAATACTTTACCCTGATATGCCCACGGGAATAGAGAAAAGATATTTTTTTTTTCCCTAAAGGAATAATTGCGTGCTAGTTCTCCCATCTGTATGTATTCCTCTCCAACATTGTTCACATAGTATAGCTGACTCAATGATTGGTTGGCCCCACACTTTTGCCGTAACCCGATGTACGTGACGGCCGAATAGTAGCCCTTTATTCACGTCAATGACATACGTCCGTGAAGAGCTGGGGCGTCGTTAGGAGGGTACGTTATTAGGTACCATGGGCAACAGCCACTTCTAAGGTTAAAATGGCTTGCACGCCGCGCCGTCACAACATACGTTTAGTTCGTGCAGGGCCGATACGCGCGCACACGAATTTTGATACTAACTGGTTAAGCGACGCTGTTGCTCATAGTACCGTGTGTATACAGAGTGTCTAGTAGTTTAGATTTGTGTAGGGCCTCAAGTCTCCAGTGCAAACGTAGTAATCGTGTCAATATAGTATTTTTCTGAAATTCATCCATACTAGTATTATAAATGTGAAAGTGTGTTTAATTAATGCCGCTAGTCTCTTGGGTACCTTGTCTCGAACAGGTGAGTTAGTGGAAATATTTTATTTATTTATAATAAATTGTTTGCCATAATAATATTAATGTATTGATATTGAATAAATAATATTAGAGGTATAAGGTAGATTTTATAAGATCAATTATTAGTTAATATTAGTACGGACCGAAATATTTATAAACATTTACATACTCGTAAAATACGAAAAGTTATAGTTTGCCCACAAAACACGGAAATGAAGCATGCGATTTCTTCTAGCTTCTATATGTTTCTTGGGCCTATGTTATAATTAATTAAATTATATTTTATTCAAAGGTCAAAATTCACATTTACTGTATAATATTTATTACCCTGTAACAACAATATCAAAAATAAAAAGAAGATACATTTACAACAACATATTATAAGTATTAAAAATGAATCTGTATGCCAAATGTCATCACTATGACATATCCAATATAAATCAAACAAAATTAAAAGGGATATGAATGAAGAAATCTGTAGAAGTAATAAATGTTGACGAGAAGCCAAACAGCACGCTTACCACCTCCGGGCTCGTCACCTCGCTCCGCCTCGCAGTTGTCGGCAACTGCCTCTAAGCCGTGTGTTCAGCTGACTTCTGCAGTTGCGTCGAGCGATAGTGACGAGTACTTCTCTCCGCCGACGTCGCCACCACCTGTACGCCGGAGGAGGGGCCGGCCACCGAAGAGTTTGGGGCTTCTGGGGCAATCGGCTCCGGTCAGGGCCCCCGCTCCCGGTGGAGTGCAGCGCATGCGATGGACAATTACCATCAATGAAAATGTCATGCGCGCATATTTTGAGGCAACAGAGGCAGGAACTAATCTTACTGCGTATCGTGTTCGGATGCTTTCTCTGTTTCAGGCTCTCGAACCATCAATCAACGTTTCGGCTCAACGACTGTCGGATCAGGTGCGAGCCATTCAACGGGGTCACTTGTTGGATGACTCGGTACTTGATCGGCTCCGTACAGAGGTGCAACGTAACCGTATCATTACTACTGCATCGCAGGCGGCAACTCAAGCTTCTGCCGCGGCCACATTGCAAGCTGGCGTTGCTGATAGTGATCGTGGAGATGATATGGTTACTACTGTAAGTCCCCAATACAATGATATATTGAGGAGTACTCTTGAAGATGTAGTTCGGGAATTTCGATCGACTTCGGTTCACCTTAGACCTCGGCTTCCACGTTTTCCCATGCACAAAAAAAATAGGGCGCTGATGTGTGCTTTAGATTTGCTACTACCAAATTACTTTGATAGTAGTGAAGACCTGGCTGATACTCATTCGATCCTGTACTGTGCGGCTATTACAGCTTGTCGTGTTGCTCATGTCAAATTTCCAAATACTGACACAGCAACACGCCCTCGCCTGGCTGTACCAGCCTGGCAGTGTAGGATTGAGCGTCGTATCAGTGAGGCTAGGGTACTCATCGGTAAGCTCAGCTGCTTTAGGGAGGGCAACATGCGCCCTAGGGTCATGCGCTTTGTGAAACGTGCATTCTTGGGGACTGGTATTAGTCCTCAAAATTATATTTCATGTGTCACAGAGCGCATCGACTTCCTGAAGCAGAAAATTTGTGCATGGGCTAATCGTATTCGAAGGTATAGGGTGCGAGTCGATCGCTTTACTCAGAACCGCATGTTCGAGAGAGATCAACGACGTGTTTATGCATCCTGGGAGCGATCGGATCAGAGTGATACTGATACGCATCGGCCGGATGATGATGCCATGATTTCTTTTTTGCACAACATCTGGTCCGTGCCTGTCACTCACTCTGAAGGCGCGTGGATGGAGGATGTTGAGCGTTTGTGTGAGCTTATACCTGATATGAATGAAGTAACCATTGACTACCAAGACGTAGTTTGTGCAGTTCGTTCCTTACCCAACTGGAAATCTCCAGGCCCGGATGGACTGCACAATTTCTGGTATAAATGGTTACCTACCTCGCACGTTTGCTTAGCATCTCAATTTCAATGTGCTTTATTATCTCAGTCGCTTCCAGAATTCATGACAACAGGCATAACCTATCTGCTCCATAAATCTGGTAGTACTGCGGACCCCAAAAACTATAGACCTATCACCTGTCTGCCAACAATTTATAAAATTCTTACGTCCATTTTGAGGTCGAAGATTAATAAACACATTAATCAAAATTCTATTATGGTCGCCTCTCAGAATGGATGTAGGAATGGGGCCCGTGGTACTAAGGAGCTACTCCTCATTGACATGGCTATTAACCAACAGGTTCGTCGAAACCGAAAGAACCTGTCGACTTCCTGGATAGATTATAAGAAGGCCTATGATTCCGTGCCGCATTCGTGGCTCATGAGGGTGCTGGAGTTGTATAAAATAAATACAACTCTACGCACTTTCTTGATATCGTGCATGCGAAAATGGAGAACGGTCCTTTTCTATCCAGGATCTCGACGGATTCTAGGTCAGGGCGATCCTATAAAAATAGAGCGAGGTATCTTCCAGGGTGACGGTTTGAGTCCATTATGGTTCTGTCTGGCCTTGAACCCTCTGAGTACACTTCTCGAGAGTTCAGGGTTAGGCTATCGTTTACGGAGAAATGGTCAAGTAATATCACACCTGCTGTACATGGATGACCTGAAACTATTTGCCCATAGCAGTTCTCATTTGACAACGTTACTGAAGGTTACTGAAGCTTTCAGTAATGCCATTAAAATGGAATTTGGTGTGGACAAATGTGCAGTCATGCATGTAAAGCGTGGTCAGATAATGGAATCTACGGGTATACAACTCTCGGATTCTATTCATCTTAGATCTCTCTCCGTAAACGAAACCTATTAATATTTAGGTATGTCACAGGCATTAGGCATCAACGATGCTGACATGAAACAGTCGTTGCGTGAGCGTTTCTTGGGGCGCCTATCAAAAGTCCTTAAAAGTCTTTTGTCTGGCGGAAACAAGGTTCGCGCATACAATGGATGGGTCATGCCGGTACTGATGTATTCCTTCGGCATACTTAAATGGACTCAAACTGAACTGGATGCCCTGGATAGAAAAGTTCGTACATTGCTAACAGCACACCGCATACATCACCCACGTTCATCGACAATGAGATTGTATATCCCGCGGAAGTGCGGTGGTCGTGGCTTCTTAAATGCTAAGACATTGCATAACCGCGAGATATGCAATCTTAGGGAGTATTTTCTCCAAGTCGATATGGGATCTCATAGAGATGTAGTTGCTGTTGACAATGGACTGACTCCTCTATTTTTAGCAAAAGAAAACTGGCGCAAACCTGTAGTACTTAGTACTTCCGACCGCAGCACTGTGTGGCAAAGCAAGGAGTTACATGGCAGATTCTACCGGGCTCTCCATGGGCCCGACGTAGATTTACTAGCCTCAGTATCCTGGCTCCGTTTCGGTGATCTTTTTGGTGAAACCGAAGGTTTTGTCTGTGCAATTATGGATGAGGTTGTGATGACGAATAACTACCGAAAGTATATCCTAAGGGATGGCACAGTGGATATTTGCCGAGCGTGTCATCGTCCGGGTGAATCCCTTAGGCATATAATCTCCGGTTGTTCTCGTCTCGCAAACGGCGAGTATTTGCATAGACATAACCAAGTGGCCAGGATAATACACCAACAACTTGCTCTGAAACATAGTCTTGTGGCATCCGAGGTGCCGTACTACAGGTATGCACCAGAACAGGTCCTTGAAAATAGCCATGCCACATTGTATTGGGATCGATCTATCATTACAGACAGGACTATTGTTGCTAATAAGCCTGATATTGTATTGATAGATCGACACGAACGCCGCGCGATAATTGTTGATGTCACTGTTCCCCATGACGACAACCTTGTGAAAGCTGAAAAAGATAAAGAAAACAAATATCTTGATTTAGCTCACGAGATTGTTGACATGTGGGACATTGATTCAGCAATTGTTGTTCCGATAGTCATATCTGCCCATGGTCTGATAGCCAAGAGCCTCGATAAACACCTTAAGAGGCTCGCGTTAGGTGGATGGATCGGGAGTCAGATGCAGAAGGCAGTACTTCTGGACACGGCCCGTATAGTGAGAAGGTTCCTGTCTCTGGATCCTTAACCATCGGTAGCCGGGACCTTGATCTTGCTGCCGTTGGGGAACTGCATTTTTGTATTTTTAAATGTTATATTTTTTAGTGTATACATTGTAAAAATTTAATGTTTAGAAATATAATTTTGTAAGTATTTAAAATGTAATAAAGGGAATAATAATAAAAAATTTAATGTTTAGAAATATAATTTTGTAAGTATTTAAAATGTAATAAAGGATATAATAATAATAATAACTTCTTACAATCACACCAATCATCTAAGCCCATGTTAATTTCATTAAGAAACTGTATCATGGAAAACTTGATAACGGATAAATATATACTTAAATACTTTTTGTTTGTAAATACATACTTAATATACATAGTAAACACCCAGACCAAGACAAATAGACATGTTCATGCACACAAATATTTGTCTTGTTCGGGAATCGAACCCGAGACCTCTGGCGCAGAAGGTGGGTAGCCTACCCCTGCGCCAAATCGGTCGTCGGTTAATTGGTTCTAATAGATTAAATGCCAAATATGTCATTTGTGCAATTAACTATCATGGCACGAAGAGTGTTCTACAAGAAGCCCTCCAAAAATTACACGCACAAAGAAATTACTGTTGGTAATTAAATAAATAAATGTTTAGAATTAAACTAAATGTATAAAGTTTACTCATATTGTTTTTATGGTTATTAATTTTACTTTATTGATATACAGATTGTTGAATTAAAGTATTTATGTAAGTTTTTTTTGCCTGAAACACAGAGAATCATAGTTCAGGCTCATTATTATTATTGACTAGCTTTCCGCCCGCGGCTTCGCCCGCGTGGACTACATGACGTTATCCCGCGGGAATGTGATATTTTTCCGGGATAAAAGTGTTCCAAATTTCAGCCAAATCCGTTTAGCCGTTATGGCGTGATTGAATAACAAACATCCAAACATCTAAACTTTAGCATTTATAATATTAGTAGGATTAGATGTGTATCTAGTTTTAGCCTTTACTTTTATATTTTGTATTGTATTGTATGTTTTAATGAATACAATTTTATTTTGTTACCTACAAGTCAATGACCTACCTAGATACATTTTCCTCTACCAGAATTTGAACTTAGAACCTCAGAGTAAAGGTGCTATTCCGATCCCGGCTGCAAGCTGCATCTGCAGGCAGCACTAATATGACTATATGCAGTTGTATGAAATACATTACCAAACTGTATTTCATACTAATGTTTACTATGTATATTAAGTATGTATTTACAAACAAAAAGTATTTAAGTACCTATATATTTATCCGTTATCAAGTTTTCCATGATACAGTTTCTTAATGAAATTAAAATGGGCTTAGATAATTGGTGTGAATGTAAGAAGTTATTTATTATTTATTTTTTTATTTATTTTACTAATGCTTATAGTACCTACTGCCTGCAACTGCATTCTGCAGCCAGGATCGGATTAGCACCTTGAATACAGGCACACAAACCATTCTTTCACGAAGCTTGTTTGCAGGTTTAATTCCGTTATCCTACTAATTTATAAATGGGACCAGTCCCATTGGGATAGCAAAGTAAAGTCTAGGTTAAAATTTTTAATACTTAAAGCGTTTAAATTCAAAGATTGGATCGCAAAAACTTTTAAGCTCACATTTCCAAGAAGACAGCTTCAGAATAGCTTATCTCAGCGTCTGTAACAGCTTCTGACGTGCTTCCCGAGGCACGAACAAGCAGTTACTGTAAAATTTTATTCGTTAGAGAAGAAACAGATATTATCTTGGTCAGTGTCTCCGTTTTATAGCGACGTCTAACAAGAAAGCGATGTTTTGAACGAGCTTTTTAAAAAGTTACCTTGTAAAACATTGTAATTAATTGTTGCATTTCAACAGTACTGAAAAATTTAAAATTAAGCTTTCACGGGTCGACCTTTTCTTATACCTACTTCCTTTTTTAAGTTTTCAATAATAAAAATTGCATTGTGAATGCAAAAAAATAAAAAATAATTTCAACTAATGTCTTAAGAAGTAGCGAAAATCATAATATGAGATACTAGAAGCGTGAAATCTGTTCCCGTGGGAATATCGGGCTAAAATATAGTCAATGTAACTCAGGAAGAATTTAACTTTCGTATGGAGAAAGATTTTTTTAAAACGGTCCAATACTTTTTGAGTTTATCCAGTACAAACATACAAACAAAAAAAAAGTATTTTTTCCTTATAATATTAGTATAGATATTTTTGACCTCTTGAACTCATTCACTGCATCATAATTTATGCTAATTGTTTCGAAAACCAGTCGGCAATAACATTTATAAATGCGATTTAATTGGCTCTAAGGGACAAGTTAGCTGAGCGTTTCAATTTGTCAATGTTTGCATTTTCATTCTTTTTTTCTTTTTATACAGCGTGTGTATTCAAATACATTTTTTTTTCATTTATCAGATCGGATTCAACGATGGAGAACAATAAAAGTTTATCCAGTACAAACATACAAACAAAAAAAAAGTATTTTTCCTTATAATATTAGTATAGATATTTTTGACCTCTTGAACTCATTCCCTGCATCATAATTTATGCTAATTGTTTCGAAAACCAGTCGGCAATAACATTTATAAATGCGATTTAATTGGCTCTAAGGGACAAGTTAGCTGAGCGTTTCAATTTGTCAATGTTTGCATTTTCATTCTTTTTTTCTTTTTATACAGCATGTGTATTCAAATACATTTTTTTTCGTTTATCAGATCGGATTTAACGATGGAGAACAATAAAACTATGTCGATAGTGAATTTTATGTTACGATTTGTGTCCATAAAGTGAAACTTTTGAATTATTTAACTACCTATATTTTTTACACGTCATCAATTGACATGTTTCGGTTTGTGTTCGAAACTAAAGTGAAGTTAAAGTGACGGCGGAGTTTATGCCTATGTACAGAGAAACACCCTTACAAGGGTGTTTCTCTGTACATAGTTAAATAATTCAAAAGTTTCACTTTATGGACACAAATCGAAACAAAAAATTCACTATCGACATATTTTTATTGTTCTCCATCGTTGAATCCGATCTGATAAACGAAAAAAAAATGTATTGAAAAGCTGTATAAAAAGAAAAAAGTATGAAAATGCAAACACTAACAAATTGAAACGCTCGGCTAATTACAAAGGCACAGTATGAAACTACGCTCTACGCTATTTCAAGGAACCTTTGTGTACGAATGTGCTAAAATCTTGGCAGCTTTAGCTGGTATTTTGTCAGTAATTAGAATTGCAAGATTAAGAAGGCGGCGGCGCGGCAAGCGAATACGCTCAAAGCCTCTGCAAAATTGTAAGGAAATGTAAACCTACTATGGCTTTACTAGCTCTCCAAATTAAAAACTAAAGCCGTTTTGTACAAAATATTTTAAGCACATTACTTTCAAGGTTTAAGATATTTATTTTTATTTGTAAATAATTATCATATCTATATTTCTATTATATCCCCTAGCACTAGCAAGTGCACTTGAAAATAAAAGAACAATCAGTCCTGCCTTATCATTATAAAACACAAAGTAGAACCTAAATATTATTATTTGAATAATCCTACTAATATTATAAATGTGAAAGTTTAGATGTTTGGGTGTTTGTTACACAATCACGCCAAAACCGCTGATCGGATTTGGTTGGGACACTGATACTTTGTAGCCTGGAGAGGTACATAGGCTACTTTTTATCCCGGAAAATATCATATTCCTGCTGGATAACGTCGTATAGTCCACGCGGACGAAGCCGCAGGTGGAAAGATAGTGATAAATAGATTCTAACAATCACACAAATTATTTGTCGAGACTAATATCTTATAAACTCATACAAAAATTTGTTTCGTTACATTCGAAAGTACATCCCAGGAGTAGTGCGCTCCCACCTTCAGCCTTCATCATCATCATCATTTCAGCCGTACGACGCCCACTGCTGGGCATAGGCCTCCCCCAAGGATCTCCACAACGTTCGGTCCTGCGCTGCCCGCATCCAGCGGCTTCCCGCGACCTTGACCAGAT
The DNA here is from genome assembly GCA_949710035.1 of Crambus lathoniellus. Lineage (NCBI taxonomy): Eukaryota > Metazoa > Arthropoda > Insecta > Lepidoptera > Crambidae > Crambus > Crambus lathoniellus. The sequence goes on along the minus strand of OX453309.1, from coordinate 26,290,695 downwards.
CGTCGGTCCACCTTGTAGGGGATCATCATCATACCACGTCATCCGGTACGCGGTCGCCATTTGAGAACCTTTCCGCCCCAACGGCCATCGGTTCTCCGCGCTATGTGTCCCGCCCACTGCCACTTCAACTGAGCAATCCTTTGAGCGATGTCGGTCGTTTTAGTTCTCCTGCGGATCTCATCATTTCTGATTCGATCGAGCAGGGCCTTTCGACCTTCAGCCTTATCACCACTTAATATCAGGGGCCCGTTTATCAAAAGCTTGTAGCTTGTAATACAAGTGGAAGTCCCTTTCTAACAAAAGCTGTCAAAAAGTGACATCCGGTTGTATTACAAGTTACAAGCTTTTGATAAACGGGCCCCAGGTGTGACGTAGGCCAAGTGCTACCTCGTTGTGGATAAAAAAAAGATCTGTTTCTGATTTCGGTAACATGATACATATTACATTCCATTAAATTTATGTTTTGATTTCCATAATAGCACGGTAGTTGTAATGTTACGTAATTTCTGATTTTGGTAACATGGTACCTATTACATTTCATTACATTTTCGTAACGTGTTTTGATTTCCATAAAAGCAACTACTTGCCTTTGCCTCTGGGTAGTTCTAATGTAACGTAATCTAACATTAATATATAGCTATGTACGGTAACTTCTATGTAGTGTACTTCCCGTGGGAATTAATTAGGGTGGCCTAATTGAGGTGGAAGTATCAGCTCCTATCTCATTCCTAATGAATGATCAATTAAACTGAATCTTAAATCAGAACTCTAAAGACTTTAGCACGAAAATTACTGTCGTAATGATAATCGTAATCGTAAACTATACCATTAGGCCAGTCATCTAAAACATTCTAGCTCGCAAAAAATCGCCATGGTTAGATATTTTGGAATGTTGTTAGGATAGATACCAATAGTGTAAAACTAAATTTGCAACCTCAAAAGACCTAGGTGCATACCATCAACTTATTAATATTTGCAGTGGCATGTGATCAGACCAGTAGGTATCATATAAAATCTTACAACCAACAACGGTGCAAAGAGCTGCTTCTGTTACTATGCAATGATCTAGCCATCTTTTACACCCGTGTGCATCACTGACAAATGTATACGAATCCTGCGGTAACAAGTTAATATCAACACACGACCATGACTGTTCAAGACAAAAGTTAGACATTTCAGAGAAAAATAACTCACCGGGATGCGCGTTAAAGTCACCTAGCATGTAAACGCAGTCCACGTTATTATGATCTATTATTGCGTTCATTTCACACATGCATTCCGTGAAATCCACTAAGTTGACCGCCGCATCCGTCGGCATATACACAGAAAATATTAACAAAACTCGACTGCCGAGTACCACTTTAATGGCCGCAAGCCGCGCACTGTTACACTGTATGACTCGCACTAATGGAAACAAGTGTTTACGCCACAGCAAAGCAACCCCACCGTGGGGCCGCCCACGCAGGATGCCTGCCGAGGTGTCGACCGCCGATGAACCCGTGTAGCTAAAATCTTCGTCTATGCTGTTCAGTACTGCGAGGTCGTGTGGCAGCAACCAGGTTTCTTGTAAAGCGATGACATCCGCTTCCGAACAAAGTCTCCTTATACATTCCATCGATCTTATGACGCCTTTACAATTAAAACTTATCATCTTGGTCGTGCTATCCATTTATGTTGTCATTGTAATAGTATCTTTGCCTGCCATTCTAGGCCTAAAATTAATATACCTTCGATAAGAAATCCCTTCAGGCCAGAAATCGTCACACATGAATATTTCATATTTGTTCTTAGGTATAAACACTGTGTATGCATCATATTCTTTCTCTATTTTCATAGTTTGTTTTTGCAAAGATACGTTAATCCCAGTCTTTGTTTTGACATAATTTACAATATCATTTGGCGAAACATCTTTTGACACGTTATAGATATATATAGGTATTTTAACGTCTGCTGCCTTAAACTTAATGTCTGAGGTAACTGCTGCCCTACCAGTGTTTCCCTTAAAACGATTTCTCTTTTTATACTGTGCGAGCTGCCACTCACTTTCTGTTGACTTTTGCAAGTCTTTTTCAATAACAGCGGTCTTTTGTTTTCGAGACTCTGATATCACAGCGTCACGATACGACTTCTCATTGTTATGCGTAGTTTCGCAAGGAAACTGCATCTTATTTTCCTGCGGAACTGTAGGCAGTGGTAATGGACATTGCATAGATGTATGTGATGAGTCATCGCAACTCACAGTAACTGTCTCCGGCAGGGAACCACTTTTGTTCATATTGTTACGTATTGCATCGCTCTCCGACACAAACTGCAAACCTATCGGGCCACTATCACAGCAATAAGTATCCACAATATGAGCTCCTCTTTTTATATTAACATTAGGATTGTTGTATTCAAAATTATTAAAATTATTTACCAAAGATGTCTGTTTCAAATTTTGCAAGTCATTTTCCACATCTTTTAACTGTTCCAAAGTCGCATATGTCGTTTTTATCGACTTAATTTCATTTTGCAATACTAGCAAATCTTTTAAAAGTCGAGTTACATCGACATGGTCAAAGCTGATTGGGGGTAGTTTTTGTAAATCTTTGGCCACAAAAACTGGGGTTTCTTCGGGATCCGTAACCTTGAACAGCGCAATCACATCGAATAAAGTACGTTGCGTTTTGCCGTCGCCTTTTCTATTTTTCTGTCGAGTATCACTTTTAATGGATTCAAATAAAAGCTTTTTTGCACTCTCAATTTCGCTCGTAGTAAAAGCCGTTTCACATATTCGAACTAAAGACACTTCATCCATAACATCCAATTTATTTTGAATGAAGGATAGCACTTCGTTGATAACTATATTACAGTTATTACACTTTACAATAGTCGATGCCATTTTCGTGAGCACCGAGAACCGAGTCAACTGAACGCGAACGACACAATCGACCTACCGCAACGGCGCGCGAGCGCAGACTGATGCAATTTGAGCTTACTTTAATTTTCGAAGGTTTTTTTTTTACTGAAGTGTTTGTTTGTTTGTCCGTATTTCACGTCAAAACGGAGCATAGAGTCGACGTGATTTTTGGTAAGTATGGGAATAGTTTTGGACCTGGAGAGTGACATAGGCCCTTAAGGAAATGGTTAACAACGACGCCACCCAGACCCGAGGAAATATTGAAAAGTTAGTTTTCAATATTTACCTGACCGGGAATCGGAGCCCAAATCGAAGCACGTTGATAACCGGTGCGTACACTAATCGGCCACGGAGGTCATGAACTAAAAAAACTAAAAAAAATATTTTGTAACGCACTCTTTAGATGTTTTAATACTATAAATTGATTCGCGTTTCGTACCTAAAATTAGGACTTAAAATCAAAGAACAAAAAGCTAAAAAGCTATGCCTCGTTAGCATTGATACCAGTCATTAAATCTAAAATATTAGCTTTAAATCTTCCATTTCAAAATTCCTTACAGAACAATCAATTTGTAATATAGAAAGGTTAATTGCCACGATTTAACAAATAAATGACATTATTTTACGAGATTAAAATGGTTTGGAGACCTACTATTTAGGAATTACGATAGTAGGAATGGAACGGAAATGGAATTTAAATTAGGACACGATAGATTCAGTTCGTGCCTTGAAAAATTTAATATAGGACCTGTGTTATGTAAGGCTTGCCATTTCTGGATTAAAGCACTAGGTATTTGATAAAGTTTTTTGTTTTCTTGACTGTGCGGTAGGTACTGTTTTAGAATAGCTAATTTTATTAGGGTTCCGTACCCAAAGGGTAAAAACGAAACCCTATTACTAAAACGCCGCCCGCTGGCAGTCTGTCTATCTGTCTGTCACCAGGTTGTATCTCATGAACCGTGATAGTTAGACAGTTGAAATTTTTAAAGATTGTGTAGTGTGTTACTTATTGATACAATTTTACTAAACCCGTGAATTGACCCACATAATATTTTAATGTTAAACTAGCTTACCGCCCGCGGCTTCGCTCGCGTAGACTACACGACGTTATCCCGCGGGAATGTGATATTTTTCCGGGATAAAAAGTAGCCTATGTTCCTCTCCAGGCTTCAAAGTATCTGCGTCCCAAATTTCAGCCCAATCCGATCAGCCGTTGTGGCGTGATTGAGTAACAAACATCCAAACATCTATACATCCAAACATCTAAACTTTCACATTTATATAATAATAATAATAATAAATCATTTATTTCAGGCAACACAATGAAATTTTACAAAATCAGGCCCATACAATAAATACCTTACAGACTAACATACATACATTTATATTATACATAATTATAAACTATTTATTTTCACGTATAATCGGCGGCGACGTGTTGCGCAATGCAGTGTCCGGTAGCCGACCCCGAAACCGGCGGAACAGGACACCCTTCGGCCAAAAGTCTTCTTTCATGAAGGTCGACAGATGATCGGTCGGCACCCTCACCACAAATGAGTTGAAGTTCACATTGTGGGACTCCAACCGCTCGACCCTCAGATTGAACTTAGTTTTCACTCTCATGTACTCCACAATGTCTTCAGATTTTGTGGAGTAATGCAAGCGGGACACGTACACCAGCGTCGTCGGGATAGCCGGCCGAAGCAGGTGGTTGTGTCCGGTCGGGGCGGTGCCGCACAGGTTACGACGAGAGGTCTTCTTCTTCCTTTCCACCTTCTTGAAGCCGTCATCATCGCATCCTGCATCCTGTCTCCGCGGCGGCGCTGGTTGCACAGCTTTGGAGACCAATCCTTGTTTGGTTCCCTCCTTATCCTTTGTAACCCGCTCAAGTTGTTGGTTAGCGGGCTGGTTGGCTGCGGTGACAGCGGCGTACGGCACACGTTGAGGGGTCGACGTGCTCACTCGTGACGTCTCCGCCTTGGCGGAGGAGCGGGGTGTGGGGCGCGGTGCATCGCTAGCTGCAGCGGCGGCCGGTGACGTATCCATATGCGCCGACTCGAAAAAAATTTATAATATTAGTAGGACAATGATAGGAAAAATAGTAAAAAACCACGAGCCCTATAAGTAGCTTTCAGGCGGGATATAGCAAAATTTGACGAGTCGTATAAGCCTTTCAGTAGCTTAGTTAGTCAGAGCATCAGAGGAGCGGATTCGTATCCCACCTGAATTATACTTATTATAGGACTCGAGGTTTATACCCGACTTCCAAGATTGAAAAGGAGGAGGTTATTTACTATCACATTTTTCCTATACTAACAAAACTACATTGTGAATGCATAAAAAAACCCCAATAAAATAATTATTTCAAACTTAGCTGAAAAGGTGAAAATGTCATCTTTTCACATTTGGTGCAAGAATAAAATTTAGCGCAATCAGTGTTAAGTCCTAATTATACAACCAAGACAAATTGAATAATATTTCCATTTGAATAAAAGACAGTGGCTTTCATTTGACAGGTTCAGATGAGTAATTTCCATAAAGTTAATATACCTTAGCGGAATAGAGAAACAAAGGGCTGAGCGAGCGGGATGTCACTAGCAACAACACTGTGAGATAAAAGGAGATGCGTGATGCAACGTAACAGAACCGTTTTTGGCTACTGTTTGACAGTTCGTCAGCACTTATCAGCACGCTGAGAATTTAGGTATTTTATTTTTTTCGGATTTTACGTGCAATCTTAGATATTTTTAGCCAATATTGATATGGAAACATGGTGACTTGCTCAGTTATTGATTGTTGTACAACACAATGAAATAATCCCGCAAAATGTTCAGTTCACAGGTAAATTATTCCAAACCGACACCTCCCTTCCTAAGGTTTATTTTTGCCAATGCGCTTCGAATTTAAAGCAAGAAGTGTGATAATGCTCTTCAACAAACATTTATTTATGTAACAAGCAAATATTGATTACACATAATGCAGAATTTACGAATATTTTGTGTAAAGAAATAATTTTCGTTTTACACTAGGGCTGCATCAAGTTATCGATATTTCGTGTCCACTGTCTATCACGCGGTAAAAAATGAATATGTATTAGGTACTGTAATTAAAGTACCTGTAAGACGTTTAAATATGAATTACCTGGGAATGTAATTCCATTTAAGATACTTAACTGATCCATAGGTATCAGTTTTTGACTGTTAGAATAGGTACCTACATATACTATCATTAGTAATATAATTATCTTTCAGATTACATACTAACATGGATACCAGAAACTAACTGGACTAAATTGATTATTATGCAGTAAGCATTTTGATGAAAAATATTTCCAAACGCGAGAAGTGAAACGTACTATCACTGTGGAAGCACCAACAAATTGTTCAAAGGATTGTGCGAAGCATGGCCGGGTCGCTAGTGTATAATAAATAATTTAAAATCTCTTCGGAGTTTTTCTTAAATATGCATACTTCACCGCAGAATCGTAGTTTTAGCCATGCAAAATCCCTTCCCAAGATGGAAATTTTAGTTATATTAATAATATTCATCATTTCAACCGTAAGACGCCCACTGCTGGGCATAGGCCTCCCCCAAGGATCTCCACAACGATCGGTCCTGCGCTGCCCGCATCCAGCGGCTTCCCGCGACCTTGACCAGATCGTCGGTCCACCTTGTAGGGGGCCTGCCCACGGAACGTCGTCCGGTTCGCGGTCGCCATTCGAGAACCTTTCCGCCCCAACGGCCATCGGTTCTCCGCGCTATGTGTCCCGCCCACTGCCACTTCAACTGAGCAATCCTTCGAGCGATGTCGGTCGTTTTAGTTCTCCTGCGGATCTCATCATTTCTGATTCGATCGAGCAGAGAAATACCAAGCATCGTTCTCTCCATTGCTCGCTGGGTAACCTTGAGCCTTCTTATGAGACCCATAGTAAAAGACCACGTCTCGCTTCCATAAGTCATAACTGGCAACACACACTGGTCAAAGACCTTAGTCTTGAGACATTGAGGAATTTTGGACGCAAATATATGCCGGAGCTTCCCAAACGCTGCCCATCCGAGCTGGATTCGACGAGAGATCTCTTTCTCGAAGTTGGACTTACCTAATTGGATTGCCTGTCCTAGGTAGACATAGTGGTCAACAACTTCGAGTGTAATGTTCCCAACATTAACTGGAGCGGATGCAACATGGGCATTGGACATGATTTTCGTCTTATCCATGTTCATCTTCAGACCCACTCTTTGGGAAGTATTGCTGAGATCTTCGAGCATTGTGTTCAGGTCTTCCAAGGTCTCAGCCATGAGAACTACATCATCGGCAAACCGCAGGTGTGTTAGGTACTCGCCATTGATATTAATGCCGAATCCTTTCCAGTCCAGTAGCTTGAAAATATCCTCCAACGCAGCTGTGAATAGTTTCGGAGAAATGACGTCTCCCTGTCTCACACCTCGCTGTAGTTGGATAGGATTAGAGCTCTGGTTCTGTAGTCGGACTGACATGGTGGCGTTTTGGTATAAGTACCTCAGCACCTCGATGTACCTGTAGTCTATTTGGCACCTCTGAAGAGACTGCAGCACTGCCCAGGTCTCGATCGAATCAAAGGCTTTCTCATAGTCCACGAACGCCAAGCATAGTGGCAAGTTATACTCTTCGGTCTTCTGTATAACTTGCCGCAGCGTATGAATGTGGTCTATGGTACTATAACCTTTTCGGAACCCGGCTTGTTCGGGAGGTTGGAAGTCGTCGAACCTGCGAGCGAGACGATTCGTAATGACTCTCGAAAACAACTTGTAGATATGGCTCAGAAGCGAGATGGGTCGGTAGTTTTTCAAGAGAGTCTTATCACCCTTCTTGAAGAACAGCATCACATCGCTTCTGCCCCATGCCTTTGGCGTTTTGCCCTCGAGGATGACAGAGTTGAAGAGCTTCTGGAGGACCTTAAGTATCGGCTTACCGCCCGCTCTCAGAAGTTCTGTTGTGATTCCGTCATCGCCCGCCGCCTTGTTGTTTTTGAGCTGCTTGAGAGCCATTCTAATCTCGTACAGGCTGACGTCCGGGATATTTTCGGTATAGTGTCGGGTAAGCTTGGCTCTAGGTTCTGTAGCCTTACTTTCAACAGGTGTTTGCGTGGAGTACAACTGTCCATAGAAACTCTCAATCTCCCTCAGGATTTCAGGTGTTGATGAAATGATACTACCGTCCTCAGCTTGCAGCCTCGTCAGTTGACTTTGCCCTATAGCCAGATCTCTAGCGAACACTTTGGAGCCTTTGTTCCGCTCAATGGTCTCTTTAATACGCTCGGTATTAAATTGGCGAAGGTCGCTTGTCAAGGACTTGGAGATCTGCCTATTTAGCTGTCGATAACGAAGGGCATCCGCTGAGTTCTGTAGTTTCATTTTGTTTCTCTGATCCATGAGTCGGATAGTGTGGCTGGAGAGTTTCTTTAATTTAGGACGGTGGGTTTTGTAGTGCTTGGACCCTACCGTGCGGACAGTATCCACCACCATGTTGTATAGATCGTCCATATCGATGCTGTTCTCAAGGGCTTCGAAGCGGTTTTGGAGCTCGAGCTGAAAGCACTCGGGGTTTTGAATTTGAGCCGGTATTGGTCGGAGCGTAGATTTTATTAGTCGAGATCTTTCCAGCTTGACTGATATTCAATGTGCCTCTAAGCATGCGGTGATCGCTTCCCGTCTTTACGGCGTTGATGACAACGACATCATTGAATATTTGCTTCCTCGTTGACATAATAAAATCTATCTCGTTTTTGACTTTACCGTCCGGACTAATCCAGGTCCATTTGCGGCTTACGGGCTTCTTAAAGAAGGAGTTCATCATGTAGAGGTTCTCCCTCTCCATGAAGTCTGCCAGCATCTGGCCCCTTTCGTTCCGTTGCCCAAATCCAAATTGCCCCACTCTCAACTCATCACCACAGCGTTGCCCCAACTTAGCATTAAAATCCCCCATCACAACCGTGTAGTGGGTTTTATAGCTATGCATGGCTTTAGAGATCTCCTCAAACATAGCCTCCACTTCGACATCGTCGTGTTTCGAGGTCGGAGCGTAGACCTGGATAGCATTCAGCGAATATCGTTTCGATAATCTGAGTATCAGGTACGCTACCCTGCTCGAGACACTTCCGATGGTGATCACGTTGTTGACAAGGGATTTATGGACGATGAACCCGACACCACCTTGGGACTGTTGGTCGCCCTCCCGGTGGTATAGTAAGTTACCGGATTGAAGGGTAATCGAGTCCTCCCCCTCTCTTCGGACTTCAGATAACCCAATAATATCCCAATGCAACTTACTAATTGCCTCTTCCAACTCTATAAGCTTCTCGTCGAGCCTCAACGTGCGCGTGTTGTAGGTTGCCAGATCAAGTCGTCGGTGTTGGTAGCCGGAGCCTACCCGGGGATTCTTAGCACCCCCTGCCCCGCCGTTACCATAGCCGCTACCGTAGCTAGGAATAGCGGGGCCGCCGGGGACTGGGGGCCGATTTTTGTTGTGTGTATCCATATCGTGGGGTTTTGCCATAATCGCCACGCTTGGCAGGCGGGTTGGCGATCGCAGTATGGCCTGCTGTTAAATGGAGACGCTGCTGCCCATCTCCTTTGGCAGTTTTCCCTCTGTCGGCTCTTACGACACCCACGGGAAGAGAGGGGGTAGTGCTATTCTTTTTATGTGCCGGCACTACACGGCACAAAATTACTATATATTAATATATTATTATTAGACGACCTCCGTGGCCGAGTGGTGTACGCACCGGTTTCAAGGTGCCGCTATCTCTAGAGGTCCCGGGTTCGATCCCTGGGGGGTACCGCGTAACTTTATGAATATGAACTTCATACGTTTTTTGAAATTTTAAGTCAATTTTATAAAGAAAATAGCTACTATCAGTTCCTTGTTTTGTGACGTCGCTCGGGTATAACGATAGCTAGCTAGCAACGTTCAACAGAACAAAGCCGCAAAAATCTATCAAAATAAGAAATTCAAATGACAGTTGAAACTCTTGTCCATATCCATATTTTTTAGCCGGTAGCCCCCTTGGGGGGCATAACTTTATGGATATGAACTTCATACGTTGAACTTTAAGTAAATTTTATAAAAAAAATTGCTACTATAAGTTATTTGTTTTGTGACTTCGGGTATAATGATAGCTAGCTAGCAACGTTCAACAGAACAAAGCAGCAAAAATCTATCAAAATAAGGAATTCAAGTGACAGTTGAAGCCGATACCCATACCCATATTTTTTAGCCGGTAGGCCCCGCAGGTCGGGTAAATGTTGAAAACTAATTTTTCAATATTTCCTCGGGTCTGGGTGTATGTGGTAATTACCCGTCGTTGTTTCTAATTTCCATAATACTAGTGCTTAAGCTACTATACCTTGGTATTGGAACAATGAATGTGATCGTGTCCAATATATATTTATTTATTACTGTAACTATTTAATATTGCCGATATCGATATTAATCTGAAAAGCGACATGACGTACATCACTGACACGCATACATAAACAATTTTACACACACAAATGCGATCCAATTTCGGTTTCGTTTGACAGCTCGTGGTTGTTCCTCTATTCCGATAGGTATATTAACTTTATGGTAATTTCACAAATGCCAACTTCTGAAATATTATGTCTAGATTTTCATTCATAGTGATTTAGATTCTTCTTTGTTTGGAACAAATAAATGTCATGATAGTGCGACAAGCATTTCTGTTCCGGCGATGAAGCTTAGACTACATACTGAGGTAACTGGAGAGTGCAGTACTAACACTTTCTTGTTGCACTGTGGCTGTCTTCCGTCTCACCTACACTTTGAAAAAATACGTATGGTCATATGAGACAACTGACCACTACGAACTAAATGTCAAATTTGCTGGGCACACTTTTTATTCAGGGTGAAAACTCCAGTTACCTCAGTATTTAGTCTAAACTTTTTGGGTTCAACAGTCCATTTTGACAGCTAATTTCATATTGCAAGTGGCTCCTTTGTCACGGCTGTCACCGGAACAGTGTAGGAATGTTAGTGTTAAAATTGTTAGAGTATTTTGATCAGTCGATCAAATGTAAAAGCATTGCTGTTTGGTAGAAATCCATTATTTTATTGTTCATGCAAAAACAACCCTTTTTTATAGTGAGTGTGCGGGCGGTGGTTATGTGGGACTCGCTTATCCGCTTCCTGACCCCTCATCCAGTGACATGGACTCGATGGAGGGTCAGTAAGGGGGAATACCCACTAAACCCCTCACTACTTGCTCTCACCGCCGTCAGTAGGAGCCGCACTGTGGAGGGTCCGATGTGGCAATCTCCTCCTGCATGCAAACACAACCCTGTTTTAATAAGTTTCAGCGTTTAATAAGAAAATACTAATAGGATTTTATCTATAAACGAAAAAACTGTCGAAACGCTAGTACCTATATATTAATTTAATTTCTCGACGTAAAAGATCAACAAGAAAATCTGATCGAAAAAAATATGAGATGAACATAATTTAATATAAGTTGGGTAGTTGAAGACTGCTTTTCCTAATATAAATTTCAACCTAACAATACACCTCAGAGCCACAAAATTAATTTCCCATTTTCCCATTCAGAATTGTAGGCCTAGGATTCAAATTCTATACAAATTCTCATCTATATTACGGAAGAAATACTTCGGATTGCTGCAATAAAGAGCTCGTTCTGTTGTGTAATAGCTATTTCGTGTTAACGATATTATTTTCTCATCTTCTCTGAATTCTAGTACGAATCGCGATCAATCTTGTCAATGTTTTCTATCGGGTCTTTAGTCGGTACTTATTTACTTTTTATAAATAATAAGGTCTGCTATTCAATACGTTTATTGCAAACCTATTCCGTTTATGTGGAAGAATTAACCCAAAGCTGTCCTTCCCTAGATTCACAAAGTGCCGGAAACGCTCTCAATAGCGGAATGTATGCAGTGTCTCTGTCACTCACTATAGAATAAACAAAGCACGGAATTCGAATCCGATTCCGTTTTCGACGGTTTGTGAATAAGGGGGCTTATCTTTTGTTTTATTATGCATATTTATTGTTATCTTAACACAAAAACAAATACCTAATAATAATATTTTGTTCGAACTACTTATGTTGAGAACCCGTACTGTTACATAAAACTACGATTTAAATGAAAAAAAGTGGATCCATATTAAATATTTAATGAAATAACCGTCAGCTAATTATTAAAACGTAAACATAACGTCAATGTAATGAGTACTTACGTTCTTGGCGCTATCAATCATTTAAGATGAAAAGTTGTCTAATGATTTCAGAACTACAAAATGATGTATAATTCAATGATGTTCACAGTTTTTACACTTGCTTGATTATAATATCGGTCAAGTCTTTAAGGTATAAGCCGAATCACAAGTTGTATCCAAGACAGAACCAAGCTTAATAATATCCTCTAAGCTCCCAAACTTATTTCGTAATAATACGATTCGTTGAACTGGCGAGCGTCTTAGCAAATCCTTTAGCAGTTAATTTCACAGTTTCCCCACATTATCTCTAAGAAGGACATTTTAGATGGCCAGTCGCAAGTTTAGCGGTTAACCAAAATTAGTTCCAGAGAAGATAATACTCAAGTTCAACTTCGTAATTTAATACAACCCCGCTTGCGAAATTGTACAACTATTCGAAACTTTAACAAGTATTTCATTGAAAATCGACAAGTTTATTATTGTATCGGAATCTTGAACGCTGACTACAACTTGTTTTTAATACAAATCTTATTGTGTCAGAGAAATGGTAGCGTAAGATATTAAGTTGAAGTCTTTATCTTCTTATATATAAAAATGAATCGCAAAATGTGTTGGTAAGCGCATAACTCAACAACGCCTGGACCAATTTGGCCAATTTTTTTTTAATGTTCGTGGAAGTCCAAGGAAGGTTTTAACGGTGAGAAAATAGGGAAAGGAGGGGTAAGTAGGGGTAGAGTAGAAGTAGGGTAGAGTAAAGGTAGGGTAGGGTAGGGTAGGGGTAGAGTACGGGTAGGGTAGGGTGGAGAAGGGGGTAGGGCCACGGGAACGAAGTCGCGCTGGTCAGCTAGTTAATAAAAATAATGAATAAGTTTTGTTAGAGGTTATAATGGTTCGGCCAAACCTACGCATCAGCGTTGCGGGATGACATGCGGGCTTCCCTGTTTGCAGAGCGGAGTTCCCCCCTTCGTGGTCGAGCCTATGCCCTTTGCGTATGCTACGCGATGCACATAAAAATCATAATAAAAAGCGTGCCTTATTTATTAAAAAGCAGTTTATGTCACATCTATGTGCCTTTTTTATGTTAAACACGCGACCTTTAAATCGCTCGCTCATGACAACAACTATAGCTTTCTCTGTCCCTCATAGAATATTATTTGTATCGATGATTCCGGCCGTCGTTCTTTTGTTAATTTGTTTATTTGCTACGATTACTGTATTTATATTGATACAAATGAATTACAATAGTTTTTAACATTATGAACCATAGTCAGCCTTCCTTAGCACACCAGACAAATCTCTGTAGTTTTTGGTGAGTTTTTATGTTTTGTTACTTAAATAAAATATATAAAAAACTGCACGCCTTTCTTTGAGCTCGCTAGTGACGCACGTGCGTATCGCTTTAAACGCTTCATCGACGCGCGTGTAGATAGGCTATGAGCTACATACAAGTGACAGTATCTGCTCCGAGCAGCTGATGCGCGATTGACGCTTCCTTTCGCTTCGCAGTCGCTTAGTCGCGTCTATTTGACCAGCCCCCCTAGCATGACCAACAAAATTCGATATGATATGATAAGTTATCCGGTTTAACTGTCAAAAGACTATGGGGTTTTGACGTTTAAATGTCGATAAGTCGCTCTATCATGCGATACATATAACGTTTTGGGTGATCATGCTAGGCTTACAGAGCTTGAAACCGCCAATTTCACATGTCATGAACTAGCAGATCCTCGCGGTTTCACCCGTGAGGTACCCGTTCCCGTGGGAATATCGGGATAAAATATAGCCTATGTCACTCGGGAAGAATGTAGCTTTCTAATGGTGAAAGAATTTTCTAAATTGGTTCAGTAGTTTTGGAGCCTATTCGATGCAAACATACAAACATACAAACAAACAATCAAATTTTTCCTCTGTTAAAAGGTGGTAAATGATAGGGTGAACTGTATTTTCACATGTATATAATAATAATTAAACAATACTGGCGACAACAGATTAAATATGGACGCGTGTATGGGCGCAGCCGGACGATAGCGTAGTATCGTGACGTGTGGTTCGGTCAGCGGTCCCCCGCTCGCCGCTGCCGCTAGTGTTGTCCGCCTGATGCGCTTGCTGCGCGAACATCCTCTTTATAATATTAGTATAGATTTATAAAACGGAAAGTAATTATCCAATGCTAAAATGAATGAAACTGAATCCAATTTCATTTATCGATTAAGTACTGTATTTATTAAGAGCTTTACAAACCGAATGAAAACCATTTTCACGTTAAAATCACTCATTTACTTATACCTGAATTACTGTAAAAAGTAGTATTGGTATTTCATCTACGAAGTTAACTTTGAGTTCAGTGAATACTAAAATAAGCTGAAACATCAAGTCATTATAAGTCGAAATCTCTGGGCTTTCGGGTCAGTTCTAAAAGCAGCCATTACTCAAAGCAAGCTTTTAAACTCACTAAGCGTTGTGATTTATGTCGTGGACTTTGATCGCTCTTTTGCAGTCGATTTTGAAATGTAACGCACTTTTCCATGGTGGTGAAAAAACGATGTTGTCGATGCACGGGATTAGTACTAATCGAACCTACTATTTGTGCAAAAGACTAATGGTACGGACACATTGTCATGCTTATTACGAGCACGATCTGCAGACGTACACATGTGCTAGTTTACCAACCGTTGATTTTTGAGCGTGCTAGAAAAAAACATGCTCATTATTAGCTAAAGACGTTCACACATGCCACTACACTACTGAGCACTTGCTCATTTTAGTGGAATACTTGCGTGCTTGAAATAAGCATATTGTGTGTTCGTACCATTATGCTTTCACCAAATAGACGAACTATTACACAAAGAAGAATTTGTGTTTCGAGCCCTAGTTCACACACGAAATAAAAGTCTTCCGCTGGTGGTAAAATATGTATTATATAATGCATTATACAATCATCGCCAAAAAAAGCAAAACGAATACAAACAATCCCTGTTATGAAAACATCCCTATAAACATTTTTTTACAATCACACCTATTATTTGAGCCCATAGTAAATTTCATTAAGAAACTCCTAAAAAACTAAACTTTGTTATCGATGTTTTTTAGTTAGGTAAGACAGCTCTACTACGCCTCTAACCATTGGTGCCGTAACTGAAATGATTTAATAATATTTTCATCCCATCGATTCGAAAAGCGATGATTTTTTATCTAATAACAGGGTCCAAAACGATTCATTTTTTACCTGTTATGACAAGAGGGAATAAATGAGATTTGAATTTTGAACAGCTTCATAACAGGGTTCAAAACAATGAGATTTGAATTTAGAACATAATTAAAGAAGCATTGGTTGGAGTGTAGCAAAGGGTGTGCAGTACTTAAAAAAAATTCAACTGATTTTGTATGGGGCCGGGACTTTTTTCGGGACCGAGAAATTTTCAAAAACAGAATTTTATAAAATTGAGAATATCTCGTAAACGGTGAGTCGTAGCTAAAATCTAACAAAATTTTCAACCCCCCTACGGCATCCCCGGTGATACTTATAAGAAATCTGATGGACATATTTTTTTTTTATTTAATTTTTTTTTATTTCAAAACTCTAATTTTTTTTCTTGCCCGACTAGCGCTATGATTTATCCGAACGACAAAGAAAGGTAGGTAGTTTGAGTTGTCTTTACTGCTTTTCTTATAGAGGGGGATGAAAAGCAGAGTGTATCACTCGGCCGCAAAATTATTTTCACCTCGGGTGGCGTATATTGAATCCCTCGCTGCGTTCAGGATTCTACTTTAGAATCCCTCGCTGCGCTCGAGATTCTACTCTAGATTCCTTCACTGCGCTCTGGATTCAAAATAGCGCCCTCGCCGTAAATATATTATTTTGCTCCCTTGTAATACAATCTACTATTTCATCCCATCGATTCGAAAAGCGATGATTGTTTATCTAATAACAGGGTCCAAAACGATTCATTGTTTACTTGTTATGACAAGAGGGTATAATAGTAGATTGTATTACAAGGGAGCAAAATAATATATTTACGCCGCCCGAGGTGAAAATAATTTTGCGGCCGAGTAATGCACTCTGCTTTTCATCCCCCTCTATAAGAAAAGCAGTAAAGACAACTCAAACTACCTACCTTTCTTTGTCGTTCGGATACATCATAGCGCTAGTCGGGCAAGAAAAAAAAAATGAGTTTTGAAATAAAAAAAAAAATTAATAAAAAAAATATATGTCCATCAGATTCCTTATAAGTATCTCCGTGGATGCCGTAGGGGGTTAAAAATTTTGTTAGATTTTAGCTACGACTCACCGTTTACGAGATAATCTCAATTTTATAAAATTCCGTTTTTGAAAATTTCTCGATCATACAAAATCACTTGAATTTTTTTTTAAGTACTGCACACCCTTTGCTACACTCCAACCAATGCTTCTTTAATTATGTTCTAAATTCAAATCTCATCGTTTTGGACCCTGATATGAAGCTGTTCAAAATTCAAATCTCATTTATACCCTCTTGTCATAACAGGAAAAAAATGAATCGTTTTGGACCCTGTTATTAGATAAACAATCATCGCTTTTCGAATCGATGGGATGAAAATGAGATTTGAATTTTGAACAGCTTCATAACAGGGTCCAAAACGATGAGATTTGAATTTAAAACATAAATAAAGAAGCATTGGTTGGCGTGTAGCAAAGGGTGTGCAGTACTTAAAAAATAATTCAACTGATTTTGTATGGGGAATTTTATAAAATTGAGAATATCTCGTAAGCGGTGAGCCGTAGCTAAAATCTAACAAAATTTTCAACCCCCCTACGGCATCCCCGGAGATAAGGAATCTGATGGGCATTTATTTTTTTTTAATTTTTTTTTTTTTTCAAAACTCAAATTTTTTTTCTTGCTCGACTAGCGCTATCATGTATCCGAACGACAAAGAAAGGTAGGTAGTTTGAGTTGTCTTTACTGCTTTTCTTATAGAGGGGGATGAAAAGCAGAGTGTATTTTTTATTTCAAAAAATTTTTTTTTGTTCAAAACTTTTTTTCTTATTTCGAAACTTAAATTTTTTTATATTCCTATTATACAGGATAATTTTGTAATCAGTGCACAAATTTTTAGGATCGTCTCAGATACGATAAGTGAATAACTTTCTCCTAGAAACATGGGTCGAAATACGACAAAAATTTTTGGACTTCCCATACTAATTCGATCACGTGATCAGTCCGATTTGTATGAAAGGTCAAAAATTTTTTGTCATATTTCGACCTATGTTTCTAGGAGAAAGTTGTTCACTTACCGATTCTGAGTCGATCCTAAAAATTTGTGCACTGATAAAAAATTTATCCTGTAGAAAAAACAGAGAAAGCTAAGCCCCCCGCCACCTTTCTTTTATTTTTCTAGATAGTTTTAGTTATCTTTATTGCTTTTCTTATAGAGGGGGATGAAAAGCAGAGTGTATTTACTTTCCTTATATTCGAAATGAAAAGTAGAGTGTATTACTCGGCCGCAAAATTATTTTCATCTCGGGCGACGTATATTGAATCCCTCGCTGCGTTCAGGATTCTACTTTAGAATCCCTCGCTGTGCTCGGGATTCTACTCTAGAATCTTCACTGCGCTCTGGATTCAAAATAGCGCCCTCGCCGTAAATATGTTATTTTGTTCCCTTGTAACACAATCTACTATTTCACCTCGGGCGGCGTATATTGAAACCCTCGCTGCGTTCAGGATTCTACACTAGAATCCTTCACTGCGCTCTGGATTCAAAATAGCGCCCTCGCCGTAAATATATTATTTTGCTCCCTTGTAATACAATCTACTATTATAATTCATTTTTCGAAACGCATCAATTGGTGCCGTTACGGGAATGCTTTTGGTGCCGTTTAAATTGGTGCAGTAACTGGAATACCTCACTGTAGAGTTCTACGTAAACTTGATAAACCTTAATGCTTTTTTGTTTGTATAAACATACTTAATATACATAGAAGACACCCAGACCAAGACAAATAGGCATAGTCACGCACACACATATTTCTCTTGTTCGGGAATCAATCTCGAGACCTCTGGCGCAGCAGGCGGGTATCTTACCCCTGCGCCAAATCGGTCGTCAAAATGTACCGCAAAGCTGAGGAAAGTTATAATTATAGCAAATTTTATCCAAGAGCCTGTTAATTATCGTCAAACCAAATTAATACTTAAAGCCACGAAAAGAAAAACTTGATGAAAACTTAAAACGGCAATGTAATTTGTAATCGATGAAACTTCACTGAGACGACTTGATCAAAGTCCAAGTTTTCATGTTTTTTTTTCCAATTTAATTTCTTTTTCACCGCGTCCCGTTTTCACCGTGAGAAAAGTTGTTGAGCTAACTTTAATTAGAACTTTAGACGCTAACAAATTTGATCTACCAATATAGGTATAGGTACTGGGTGAGATAACTCCTGAAATATTTTAAAAAAATTTTTTGTACAGGATTTGTAAAGTGGTGGTGATTAAAATAAGGTTTAGATGGTTGTGTTATAGATGTATAATAATAATTAGTGTATGTTATGTATGAATGTTATATAACGTATGTATTAATACATATATAATACGTAACATACACTAATTATACAACTAACACAACCATTTAAACCTTATTTGTATGTGGTCAAACCACTTTTTATTGAAATATCGGTCAAAACCCTTAGTAATACAAACTTGTATTCAGTTATAGGAAATACCAATCATACATCATCCTATTCATCATCATTGCAATTGGCATTGGTCAATTATATCACTGCGCTTCATGCAACTAATTATGTTTAACCAATACTAATTGTTTACTAATATTTTAGTCAAACGTACTTATGTAGTTATATTGTAGTTATTACCTGTATATTGCTAATAAAAAAAGTAATTCTAGAGGTATCATAGTTTAAAAATTCTATGGCGCTCCGAAGTCTGTTTTGAAACTATGTTGAAGAAAACTCCATCATTTTAACCCTTCCAGCCAAAACAACGATGTTTTCAGCATTGTTGTGTTACGGCAGTTAGAGATAATACCAGTTCCTCAGTAATTAAGGGTTCCGGGAGTAGTGCGCTTTCATATTAGCCTTATCATCACTTAGCATCAGGTGTAATGAAAGCTAAGGGATACCCCGTTGTAGATAAAAAATAAAATACTTGAATATATTTATCTTTATATCTAACTAAGATTTTAGTGACATAGATTCGTCTTATTAACCTTACGCCTCTGAGGCTGCTTCAAAAATAAGAGCACTTTCCTATCGCATGCTATCGTAATGGACTAATGACTGGTTTGCAATTCCTTTTTTAACATGCTTAAATTAAGAGTGCTAAATTAAAAACATTTGCTATGCTATTTTCATCACAATTGTCCCAAAAAGCGACGACAGCACTCGCATCGCAAGGATGGAATTTATACTTATGTTTATAGATTTTTTAATGTCTATATATGCATTATCTCTAAGAATTTTGTTTATGTAAATTTTGCTGTAAGAATCCCACAAGCGCATTATGATTTTCGTATTCTGTTGGCAATCATTCTTGTCAAAGCCTCTGTCCACTTCACATGAGACGCCATTTTTATTCAATCCATTTTTAAAAGCACGAAACACGATAAAAAATCTCTCAGTCAATCTGATTTTTTACCCGACTACGGCAAAAAAAAGGAGGGTTATGTCTTAGCAAGCTAAAATGCATAGCACATTCACAATTTGGTGAATGCGTGCTTTTTTAGTATGCTTTGAAATGGCTTGCTAAAAACGTACTTAAAAGAAGCAAATGTAAGCCAGCTATAAGTCTATCGGCTAAAACTCACATGTATAGCCTTGAAACGGCACAGAGATCAGTCCTCAAAGTTGCAACTTCCAAGTCGTTCTACTTCCCAACGAACCAACTTTACCATTACTGCGACGTTCTAACAGTCCGCCAGTTGTATATTTTATATACAGCAATGCTCCAGCACAAGACCTGTCCCCTAGCGCCTGACCTGCAAGCTAAAAGAAACAAAGTTGTCGTTCCCACCATCCCACTCAAAACCTCCTTTAGCCAAAGATTTTTCTGTTTTCTTGGACCCTACCTTTATAACCAAATTAATAAAGACATTAAAATATACTCGCACAATAGACATAACCTTAAGATTAGTTTGGTAGCGTGGCTAAAACTTAAGTCCTATGCTGACACTGAAAGTCTACTTAAACCTGTTGGCTAGTAATCTCTGTTCTTTTCAGTAACAGTACCTATTGTTTGATTTGAGTCACAGCACCCACTTCAATACCCATACAAACATTCACACGCACACCTGCAGACACTAACATTCATTTACTCACACGAATACTCACTCACACACACACTCGCACACACTCACACTCACTCACACACTCACACACACACCACTTGTATCCACTAATGTTTTTGTTTTACTTTAGAATAATTGTATTAAAATAAGGATTAGATGTTTATTTTGTAAATTCCATCATGTTAACTACTTACTACATTGATCAAATGCTACTAGGTAATGGTTATGATTTAATTGTATCTACCTGTACCTACCTGAATAAATGTGTACCTATTACATCCGGGATGTACATCTGGGTCACTGGTTTTCCTGAAACTCAGGCTTTTGCTTATTTCAGGCACCAGTCTCCACAAGTACAACGTTATGTGCTAACTAATTGTAATTAGTTTGTAACTCACCAAGTTTGTGGAGAAAATCAATAAATGATTTATTTATTTATTATCCATTCCCACCACTTTTACCTTTCCTTCACTTAACAAATGGCGCCGAAAAACGGCTGTTATCAGTGCTGCCATTCGAATTATGAAAATAACACTAAATTATGCCAATAGGATATTTCACAAAAATATCTTGACAAAAATATAGTCACTATTTGTCTGTAATAAAAGACATTCAGTAGCGTCGACAGTTAAACCTATGCTCGTAAATGGGTGTTCATTATTTCTGTCTCGTATTGAAAGACTAGCTTTTCCTAAAATCCGTTGATGAATGGGATACCCTTTCAGAGGGGCCTGTCATATCAATTTGACATATGGATTTGTCATTACAGACGTCCATTGAAGGTATTTCATAACCTTTTATTGAGAGAGAAGCTTTGAATTATTGGTAGAATTGGACGAATATAATGGTCTCTTTTACTTATTGGTACATAATGTAGTTAATCCTGAACTAAACTAGCCACATATCAAAAGATCATTTAAAGACATAACAATTTTTTTAATTAACGTGCGTTTTGTTGACACTTTTATTATTCAGTATATTCATTTTTGTTGGTTTTTTCCCGAAACAACGTCCTTGCAAAAGTCGGAGGACTGTTGCAGCTGATCCAAAAAACACTTAAACATGTGACAGTTAATTATTAGAGAAAGATGTTTTATTTAAAAAAAAATTGAGATGTATATTTATAGACCAAAACTCAACAATTGAATGTTGATTATTTTTAATGATTAATTCATTAAATTAATTAAACAAAATGTTGAACATCACGACAACTTTTAGTTTTTTGGAGATTTAAGTTTTACCCCAAAGATGTTTAATTTAACCTTCAAGTACCGACGTGCATTTTTTGAAATGTTAGTACCGATGTGAGGCCTGAGAGGCCGCGTATGTTATATAGGGTTTTTAAAAGAAAGTGATGAGTTTAATATTTGTCTTTGCATTATTATCCTTACTTATATTATAAATGCGTCTCTGTCTGTCTGTGTGTTACACAATCACACCTAAACTACTGAACCGACTTGAATGAATTTTGGTACAGAGATAGTCTAGAGCCTGAGAAAGGACATAGGCTACTTTTTATTCCTGAAAAATATCAGCTTCCCGCAGGATAACGTCGTGTAGTATACGCGGGCGAAGCCGCGGGCGGAAGGCTAGTGAAAAATAAAAGAAAATCGGTTTTAATAAGTTATAGAATATAATACAATAAAATTTGGTTTGAATATTGGGGAATAAATCAGACTATTCGATATAACAAATCAAAACACAAAAATACTCCTCTCAAAATAACAAGAAATAGTATTTCTTACGTACGACTAATATAACTCTTATGCTGGGGCATCACCTGCGTGACGCCTAACGGCGTTAATAACGGCATGCGCGTCTTAGCGCGCTTATTGTATCAAATTAATGTGCTAAAACCCGGCTAAATCTGCGTATTATATTAAACTAGCTTTCCACCCGCGGCTTCGCCCGCGTGGACTACACGACGTTTTCCCGCGGGAATGTGATGTTTTTCCGGGATAAAAAGTAGCCTATGTTCCTCTCCAGGCTACAAAGTATCTGTGTCCCAAATTTCAGCCAAATCCGTTCAGCCGTTTTGGCGTGATTGAGTAACAAACATCCAAACATCCAAACATCTAAACTTTCACATTTATAATATTACTAGCTTTCCGCCCGCGGCTTCGCCCGCGTGGACTACACGACGTTATCCCGCAGGAATGTGATACTTTTCCGGGATAAAAAGTAGCCTATGTTCCTCTCTAGGCTACAAAGTATCTATGTCCCAAATTTCAGCCCAATCCGTTCAGCCGTTTTGGCGTGATTGAGTAACAAACATCCAAACATCCAAACATCCAAACATCCAAACATCCAAACATCCAAACATCTAAACTTTCACATTTATAATATTAGTAGGATAGTAGGATAGCGCAAATGAAGCATTAGAAAAAAATGTGGGAACATAAACCTTCCAAAAAAAAAAATGTCCACAGTCCAACTACACCTAAAATCCTAACGTGTTTTTTGCACGAATAGCATCTATAAATCGATAATTTTTGAGTTTGGCATGGCATGAAAGACAAGTCTTTCGTGTCTTGACTTCCTTAGCTTCTCTGATCCGCTGGAATCTTCATCCACAAGCCAGCTCTCAATCACTCGCTCACTTTTTGAATTCAATTTTTTATACATATCCAGGATCTCTTTAAATGCTGTAAATCTGTCGCACAACTATTTCGTTTTCTACCGGAAGTCCCTGGTGTATCAATGGTTCATAATATCTGTGAGAATAATAGCAAAAAATAAATCAAAAAACTTACGTAAGTACCGACGTGGGGCCTGAGAGGCCGCGTCAGAATTTCAAAATGTAATTACACACCCAATACGCGTGCGACAACAACACTGCCTGTTTCGACGTCAACGTGGGAACAGAACTTGCAGCTACTTAAAAGCGGGAATCGGTATTGTGCGGAGAAAGGGGTAAACTAAAAAGTCAAATATCTTCCGGGGCCTCTCAGACCGCACGTCGGTACTTAAAGGTTAAGGATCACAGTTGTTGCTCATTATTGTGTCTGATCTTTTATCTCTGTGACCTACCATAACTAGATGCTATAGTGAAGTAAAGTGATAGTCATTTGCAATAACAATATGTATTTTACTTTATTACAAGATTTTCGATTAAAATTATAGTTAGGTACATAACAAAAATAAAAACTAAAAGCCATACTGCCAGCTGGCGAGCAACGCGTCGTTTCACCTTTTGTCTTTTCTCAAGGGTCAATTAACAATTTGCATTAATGACACAAACATTGTAAGTTAAAGGATTTTAACCGAAATATATCCATGAAAATGTCCTGTTCATAAAATTATTATGGCCTTAATTAGACATACAAATGCAGTTTTGTT
The DNA here is from genome assembly GCA_949710035.1 of Crambus lathoniellus. NCBI lineage: Eukaryota > Metazoa > Arthropoda > Insecta > Lepidoptera > Crambidae > Crambus > Crambus lathoniellus. The sequence continues at coordinate 26,266,954 of OX453309.1, read as the reverse complement.
GAGCAACAAAACTAATCATTCTAATTATAGCAATGTCAAAGAATAAGATCGTGACTTCTACTAATTTCGTGTTTTCTTGCAGTAATGGAATATTCCTTACGCCGCGTAACATAAGATACGCGGTTACGCACCATTAGCAAAGATTCCGCAGTTTCACCCTGTCTCAATTCCGTGGACTATTAAAGGGGAGATTTCATTATAAGAATGGATCTCCTGAATAAGCGATGAACGTTGAGGTGCGACGGGCGGCTTGGTCACAGTATAAATACTACTATCAGTATTCCATCTTCATATAAAAGGTCGGAACGCGAGTAATGAGAATGACTCATATGCAGCTCTTCCTCCTTCTCTCGGTATGATCTGAAATGATCTCGGTATGAACTTTTTCCCGAGAGAGAGAGAGAGATATATATATAATATGAGTCATCACCAACATTTTATAGCAACATCCTCCTTATTTGTTTAACCAACTCTTCCCGTCGTAAAGTTAAATTTACGTCCCGCCCGGTATTTCAAAAACACAACACAGCAGCAGCATTTCGTGGCAATTTTTGATACTCTGCTACGACATGCTGGAACAACCTACTTCCTCCTTTAAAATTCTGTTCTCCTTTAAAGCCCAAGGCTTTCAAACGTAATTTATAAAAGTATTTGCTTGAAAAACAAAGAAGTTAAATCTACTACGGATTACTTTCGCTGTGTTACAGTATATGTTCATTTTGTTTTTTACTTATGTGTATTATTAAAACTTATGTAATTTATTTATTACTTTACCTATTATCACAGTCTACTTACTACATACAGTCGTTCATCGGAGGCGTCTAGACAGAGCAATCGTGCGGGGTACGCGGGGCAGGAGGGGAGAGGGTCCTTCCCATCTACCATACAAAATTTTGTTAGGTAGATGGGAGCTTTGCGACAGGGCTTTCGCATTTGATTTCAAATATTGAATTGGAAAAATAATATTTAGGTACCTAGTTTCTTTTATACTGGTTTTATGTAGGGGGTTTTTAAGTGTGTTTATTACGATTTTTGGAATTCAAGATGGCGGCCGCGTTATTTTTTCAATTTTGTGATATTGGTGTTATGTAAGGGGTTTTTAGGGATGCTAAGCTCGATTTTGATGTGAGTTTTGGAATCCAAGATGGCGGCCGCGCTTTTTTTTTCAGTTTTGTGATATTGGTGTCATGTAAGGGGTTTTCAGGGGTGCTAAGCTCGATTTTGATGTAAGTTTTGGAATCCAATATGGCGGCCGCGCTTTTTTTTTCTGTTTTGTGATATTGGTGTCATGTAAGGGGTTTTCAGGGGTGCTAAGCTCGATTTTGATGTGAGTTTTGGAATCCAAGATGGCGGCCGCACTATTTTCAGTTTTGTGATATTGGTGTCATGTAAAGGGTTTTTAAGGATGCTAAGCTCGAATTTGATGTGAGTTTTGGAATCCAAGATGACGGCCGCACTTTTTTCAGTTTTGTGATATTGGTGTCATGTAAGGGGTTTTTAGGGATGCTAAACTCGATTTTGATGTGCGTTTTGCAATCCAAGATGGCGGCCGCGCTTTTTTTTCAGTTTTGTGATATTGGTGTCATGTAAGGGGTTTTTAGGGGTTCTAAGCTCGATTTTGCTGTGAGTTTTGGAATCCAAGATGGCGGCCGCGCTTTTTTTTCAGTTTTGTGATATTGGTGTCATGTAAGGGGTTTTGTAGGGATGCTAAACTCGATTTTGATTTGCGTTTTGGAATCCAAGATGGCGGCCGCGCTTTTTTTTCAGTTTTGTGATATTGGTGTCATGTAAGGGGTTTTTAGGGGTTCTAAGCTCGATTTTGATGTGAGTTTTGGAATCCAAGATGGCGGCTGCGCTTTTTTTTCAGTTTTGTGATATTGGTGTCATGTAAGGGGTTTTTAGGGATGCTAAGCTCGATTTTGATGTGCGTTTTGGCATCCAAGATGGCGGCTACGCTTTTTTTCAGTTTTGTGATATTTGTGTCATGAAAGGGGTTTTTAGGGATGCTATGCTCGATTTTGATGTATGTTTTGGAATCCAAGATGGCGGCTGCGTTTTTTTTTATTTTGTGATATTGGTGTCATGTAATGGGTTTTTGGGTGTGCTAAGCAATTATTAACTGTCTTAGTTTTAATAGATTTTTCCAGCGCATTTAATGCCGTTAATCACGAAATTTTCCTAGATATGCTCGGTCGGTTAGGTATTTCTTCTATGGCACCTACTTGGTTCTCTTCCTATCTTGGCGATTGCCAGCAAGCCGTGCGAGTAGATCGGACGCTGTCTGACTGGCTCGACTTGGAGGCTGGCGTTCCACAAGGCAGTGTACTCTCCCCTCTTCTCTTTTCCTTGTTTATCAACTCTCTTACCTCTCATTTCTCCTCTTCTTTCCATCTCTATGCCGACGATCTACAACTTTATGCGCAACATAATATCCACAGTTTAAATAATGTTGTCGCGCTAATCAACTGTGATTTGATGAAGATTTCTGTGTGGTCAACTAATTATAGCTTATCAGTTAACGCGCCTAAATTTCAATCTTTAATTGCTGGTAGGGTAGTTCTCGATAGCTGTCATGCGTAAACTCGAATAGTATCTACAATTTGGTATTTAACGGCGTGATAATATCCTACTCTCAACAAGTGAAGGACTTGGGTTTGACTATATCGATGCCTGCCTCTCTTGGAAAGATCATATCGAACAAGCATGTCTCAGAGCCACTAATGCACTTAGATCTCTCTATAGGTTTAAGTTCTTTCTGCCTACCAGTATCAAGATTGCTCCAATACAGACGGTTGTCTTACCTATAATTGTCTACGCTGATGTCTGTAGTACCAACGTCAAAAGAAAAAAACCTTCTCAGTAAGTTGGATCGTTTCCTTAAAAACTGTATTCGTTTCATATATCGATTACGTAAATACGATATCTCTCAACACCGTCAACAGCTCAATTGGCTCCCTATTCGCGAGCGTCGGAACGTTAGAGTTGTCTGCATGCTCCTCAATATTCTATTAGATCCACTTACCCCAGATTACTTGAAATCCAGATTTCAGTTTCTGGGCGACTCTAATGAACGTAGCCTTCGCTCTAGTGACAACTTTCTCCTGAAAACACCATCCCACTCTTCTGGCTTCGTCTCCCAATCATTATCTTTTTCGCCTGTACAACTTTGGAACGATTTGCCCTTAAAATATCCGCAGTGCCCCAAATAAGTGAGTGTTCAAGAAAATGATCCGCGAACATTACTCGAGCTGATTACACTTATCATGATAGATCTGTTCTGACTTTATGTGTTATTTATTTATAGCTGTATGTATAATATGTGTATGTATAAATTATATATCCTGTTATTGCTACTTTAGTATGTATACCTTTCATTAGTTATTTAATTTTAGTATTTTTTTCTTGCATTTAATTAGTTCCTTCTGTTTTCTTTTAACTGTCACTTTATTTTATTGCTGCTGTTCATTTTCTTCCTGACACCCTTTCCAGTTGACTGGAAGAGAATGCATATAAGCATTGAGTCCACCATTTGTTATATATTTTGCAATAAAGATTAAATAAATAAATATGCACGATTTTGATGAAACTCGGTATTTGGTAGTATTTTGACAAGAAAAGAGCAACTTTTTCATACAGTAGGCCCTTGAAGTTGAGCGATACCGACACCTGTATAGGTATTAACGTAAGTACGGAAGGGTTGTCTTAAAATGTGAAGGTAGATGTTTTAGGACCCCGAAGGTATTGTGAAAAAAAAATATTCGGGGCAGGAATTCTCAAAATTTATTATTTTACATGCTTTTGTTTAGTTTTGATTCGTCAATTTTAACATTGCGTTACTTATTTCTTGTCAAAATAGTACCAAAAACCGAGTTTCATCAAAATCAGCCCACAAACAAAGAAGTTGGCCGCCATCTTGGATTTCTTACATTTTTTAAATTGCTTTGCTGTTTTCTTGTCAAAATAGTACTAAAAACTGAGTTTCATCAAAATCGGCCAACAAACAAAAATTTGGGCGCCATCTTTAATTTTTTTTCATTTTTGACATTGCGTTGCTATTTTCTTGTCAAAATAGTACCAAAAACCGAGTTTCATTAAAATCGGCCCACAAACAAAAAAGTTGGCCGCCATCTTGAATTTTTAATATGATTTTACATTGCGTTGCTGTTCTCTTGACAAAATAGTACCAGAAACCGAGTTTCATCAGAATCAACCCACAGACAAAAAGTTGGCCACCATCTTAGATTTTTCAAAAATTTTATCATGGCGTTGCAGTTTTCTTGTCAAAATAGTACTAAAAACTGAGTTTCATCAAAATCGCCGAACAAACAAAAAAGTTGGCCGCCATCTTGGACTTCTAATATTTTTATCATTGCGTTGCTGTTTTCTTGTCAAAATAGTACCAGAAACCGAGTTTCATCGAAATCGGCTAAGAAACAAAAAAGTTGGCCGCCATCTTGGATTTTTAATTATTTTAACATTGTGTTGCTGTTTTCTTGTCAAAATAGTACCAAAACTGAGTTTCATCAAAATCGGCCGACAAACAAAAAGTTGGCCGCCATCTTGGATTTTTAATATTAGGTTGCTGTTTTTTGTCAAAATAGTACCAAAAACCAAGTTTTACCAAAATCGGCCCACAAACAAAAAAGTTGGCCGCCATCATATTATCCCCATAGGATAACGTCTCGTTCTCGTGCAGTCCACGCAGTCGAAACCGCGGGCGGAAGGCTAGTCACAATATAAACCTGTGTACCTTTTTAGTAAGTTAGTCAAGATGTATAAAATGTAACTCCTTTTTTTTCGGCGTAGTCTTACAACTATACGCGTGACAACCCTTACAGTTTTACAACTGTCTGGACTTCGGCGGCATTTTCGCCAATGTCAAACGCGATGACTGACTGTATGTAGTAAGTAGACTGTGCTTTTATGCTATGTGTATTCAGAAATATTGTGTGGCTATTAGTGCTGTCATAAACACAGGTACCCAGGGAAGATCAGCGTCGTAGGTAGTGTCTATGATATCCAAAACATGCGGAGTGGATACCTTTTTAGTGCCACATTAATATTCCATACTTTAATGTACCGCCGAGTGTGTGTCACTAAATAAATAATTTTCTTTCTTTCTTTATATAAAGATGAAACACTGAAAGTATTTATTTAGTGGCTCGGTAGGCCCCCTTACAAACTGTCGGCTGACTAGTTTTTGGTTGGTTTGGGTACGAGGTTTTATGAATGAGTACGACATTTAAAAAAGTACAGTCAATATAAACTTGTAAAAAAAACTGTGACGTGAAAATTTCTTTATGCCACAAATATTAACTGTGTATTTTTTTATTAGGGCAATTATTATTCGTATTAAATCAATTCCTCGCATATTAACTAAATTTAAATCTATATTCCATACTTACCAATTCATAAAAATATTAATGAGAAAAAAGCCCCGTCAGCAGTTTGTTACTTTTTACGCCTAAACTTCTGAACCGATTGAAATAAAATCATTAAAAAATAATAAGTAAAGGGGGAACTAGAAAAAAAAATTTTTTTTGTATTATGGATTATTATGGACTTCAGTAGTTACATGAAGTCAAATTTAAAAAGAAGTTATCTCTCTTCATAATTTGTTTTAATTGTGCAACGCGTATAATTATCTGAGGGCCTACTCTGAAACGCAAGACCCGAAACTACCTTCGTTATACCCGTCCTTCTCACACCCCGGTTGTGACAGAATAGAGTGAAAGAGACGGGGCTAACCGAAGTTTCGGAGTACGGCTCCTGGTTCTGGTAACGTTTTAACCTGTACGCTCGGAGATGTGTCAAGTCAAAGCCATCTTCTATCTCACTCGTTGCACTTGTAACAAGCCATGCTCCTTGGAAAAGCGGCAACGTTGCAGTAGATGACGTCAACGTGTTCTGTTCCGGTGGCCAAAACTGGAACTAACGTGTTTTGTTCATAATGTCATTTTACTGTCAAGTTGCACTGTCCAACCAGCGCTGCTGTCACCGGAACAGAAAAGATTGTTGATCTAAACACTTTACTCTTTGTTCTATATAAATAAACAATCGTGTAGTGTTGCCAGGTTAGGCGATAACTCTCAAATTATGTGGAAGTAAAAATCAACGAACACTCGAAAAACAGTATAGAGGTAAATGCTTGGAACACAATTTTTGACTTTGTAACTTTGTTTGGGCTAATAAGGAGGTAAACATAGCAAAAGTCCCCGCCCGTAGCCCTTTCATCCGGGGGGGAGGGGGCGGTTTGAAGGTCTCATTTTTTTTTCAACCCTATTTTAGGACAAACTAGTTTTTCCTAGGCCAAACTAGCTCATCGCGTTGACATTTCAGAGAGCGACTTTGCCTCGGAAGACCTGTAGATGTAGAACATGACACAAAAAAAATAACCACCATTTTAACCAATCACGTGTTCTACAGGACTTCCGAGGCAAACTCGCTCTCCGAAATGTCAACGCGATGAAATATTTTGGCCTAGGAAAAACTAGTTTGTCCTGAAATCGGGTTTGGCCGGTACAATATATACAGTATTTTACAAAACTTTTAGCCCAAACAAAGTTCCAAAGTCAAAAATTGTGTTCCAAACATTTCCCTCTATATCTCTTCGTTGACTAGGCTAAACTTGATATAATATAATAAAAAAAAATAACTTTCGCCGTAATTCAATTCACATCTTAGATTTCTGCGCGAACTGTTCATTTAAATAAAATACTTTCTCGGATTTTGCACGCATTTATTTAACAACTTGGTTAAATTTGCTTGTTACAAAATAAAAAGAAAATCTATTATTTTTGCACATTTTGGATATTTTTTTTATCTGGATGTGGCAAGTCGGAATACTCTTTGGTCATGTCAAGAAACGTTGCTGTTTGATTTTCTTGATTGCTGTTTGGGTGTTTTAATACAATTTCTATTGTATAATTAGTGCATATAAATACGTGATCATTGTTGGAAATTACTTATGAAACCTTGGATCTCGAAAGATTTGGATTCCCGAAGGAGGAACACTGCGTCAGCGATGGATTCGTGCGATACCTCGAGCCGACTGGGAGCTTACAACATCAGTCATCATCATCATCATGTCAGCCGAACGACGCCCACTGCTGGGCATAGGTACAACATCAGTAGGAGTGTTTAATAAACATTTTCGTGACTGTGATATAGTTAAAATAAAACAACCCTTAGTTATGTACGCGTATTATTTGATTTTAAGGCGCTATAATCAGGAATTCATCTCATCTCATGCATACAAGAAATTAGGATTAGTAGACGACATTGACATTTATGGCGTTGCCAATCCGAGCAGCATGGCCTGTAGGAGCGCAAGCAGCCGAGAAATAATAGCGGGCCATGGTCAAGTGCATAAACAACTTGACACCCGTCAATCTCGAACTTGTGGTGGCGGAAATCGAAATTTAAACTTTATTAATTACATTGTAACGTCATTTTTCGAGTGGTTGGCTGAGGAGGCACATGTACCTATCTATGTATCCGAGTAATATGTCGATATTTTGTTTAGGACGTCTGTGTTCCTTATCCGATCGTACAGGTAGCATCACAAAAATGAGCACAGGACAAAAATTAAGACTATGATCAAAGTAGAGATAATTCATAATAAAATGAGATAAGTTTCAGTTAGCCATTAGAGCGTAATATAATACAATTTTACAATTACACCAAATTATCTAACTCATAAGTAGTTTTCACTAAGAAACTGTGTTATGGAAACTAGATAACGGATAAATGTATACTTTTTTGTAAAGACATATATAATACACATACACAACACCCAGATCAAGACAAGTAGACATGTTCATGCACACACATACTTGTCTTTTTCGGGAATCGAACCCGAGACCTCAGGCGCAGAAAGCAGGTATCTTACCCCTGCGCCAAATTAGTCTTAAAAAAGTACACTTACAAGAAATCTCATCGTTTCAAAGTAAAAGTCATGTTCGGGTATAAAAACCCGCAATCCGCGCTAGCTCCAATGTAAATAGATCCCAAAGGTTATAGAGGTAGTTCAAGGGATGATGTTAAATTTAATTTGCGCTTCCAAAGATTATGCAGAATAATCCGGGACTCATTTCCCCTGATTACTTATTAAATCTCCTACGTAATTTGTTAAGAACTCGACGTAATGCTAAATTACGTTGAAAAATTTATATTGTCTGCTTGAGGAGTTGGAGGGTTAACCTCAACCTTTTGTTTTAGTACCGGCTTTTATATGTCGTTTAAATAAATGTTGATACTGAGATTCAGATACGTTGTTTTAATGTAACGTATAATTTATTTAATACTTTAGGTAGCTACTACATTTTAATTTAAAATTCATAACAAAGATGTTTTCAGCATTATTTATTATTATATATGTAGGTATATTATATATTTATGTCTATACTTTGGTATGTTCTATGTATGTATAAATTATTTTTATTTGTACCGCTTTTGAGCTTTCTCTGTTTTCCCGAAGGTTGGCTGGTAGAGAATGCTTTTAGCGTTAAGCCCGCCTTTTGTACCTTACTTTGTATTCTGTACAATAAAGCAATAAATAATAAATAATAATAATTATCGTATCCGGCAGTTAGAGATAAGACAACCAGTTCCTCAGTGATAGAGGATTCCGGGAGCAGTGCGCTTCCAGCCTAATCATCACTTAAGAGAGGGTATAAACCTATAAAATATGAGTCAAATGTATGGAACTGTCATAAAATCACGTGGTCCAGACGAATTAGTTTGAAAGTCGAATTCAAAATCGCTCACGGCATGACATAAAATAAACAAAGAAGCGTTTTTATCTACGTTTGTATAGAATAATAATTGAGATTCCTATTTGAAAGCGAACCGACATAGCAAGCAGATCGTCTACATTGATGATTTATTTGTTGGCTAATAGAATCAATTATGTACTAATAAGCACTAGTTAATTATAGTTAATTCATTGCTCTTGGTAATCACGTGTAGTTGTGATATTCAATGAGACACGTGTCAAATTCTATTTAGTGATTAGTTTACTAAATCTAATTAGGTAGATAATATTATTTGGTTCTATTATATTCTGATCGGAGCTTAGTACGTTGTGGGGTAGTTTTTAGCATCATAATGAATTGTACAGAGTCTTTTACATTATTTTCGACTCATACTCTGAATTGAACAGATAGTCGAGTCTCACTTTCATTATTTCTCTTTTTTATAAAACACATTTTTTTTCAATAAAAAATATTCACATAATTTACCTGAGTAAATATTTATTATTAAATTGGGTTTCGATAAAAGAATAAAGGGGCAACGTTTTTAAACGTAATATTTAACGGAAACCAGTAATGAAGTTCTAATAGACATCTATCTATCTCTATCACGGCTGTCACCGGAACAGACAGGGAGTGTGGGTCTATATGCCTGTTTTTAATTTTCTTTTGTTTATGCCGGCCCTGGCTTCTATGTGTTTCAGTAAACACGGTTCGGACGGAAAATCAGGGTGCCTATTATCAACTTTAAGACAGCAATTAAAAAATAGCGCGACGCAGAATAGGTTCCTAAAATGAATTGCTTTCTTTCGTACTATGACCTTCTAAAATCTGGATCGCAAATGAATTGCTAAATGTGAATGACCGAACGATTTGTGTCCTTATTTCTTCTACCCGTCTCTTTCACTCGATTCTGTCATGCCCGGCGAGTGAGAGGGACGGGTATAACCTGCAGGTGTCATGTTAGCTTGGCCGAGTTATAAGTCAAATAAGAGATCTTGACAGCTTAGCGGCTGTGAAATGTCATTGAATGATCACTGAATCGCTGTCATTGATATTAAGCTGTCGTGGTACGAATAAGCAAAGCAGATCAGTTTAGGTCCTAAACAAAACCGCAATAAGAGTTGATGGTAGGCACCCAGCTCTGGCCACAAACCTATATGCTGAGTCGGAACCATGTCTGGGACATAGACCTTAGGCTGTATTACGTACTTTTGTGCTAATATATTTTTTCATTTGTGATGTCCCAATTAAATGATTTTTCTTTCTTTCTTAAATATAAATTAAATATTTATAGAATTAGATTAGAAATAAATTACTGGTTGATTCGAGTGTAAACTGCCAAATCGTTTTACACTAACAGAAGCGTTTTCCAGTTCATAACTCACATTCTTTCTATTACTTTTTCGCTGTCCGGAGCCAGGTCGCGTTCCACTTTTCACGCGAAAGTTTGCGTTATACTTACAACTTACAAATGATCTAGTGAAGCGGGGAACGCATTAGTTGGGAAAGTAATTCCAATGGTTCCTTCGCTTTTATACTTTTTAAACCGCGACTGGAAAAAAGGGGAGGTATAAGTGTGACGTGTATGTGTGTCTGTCTGAGGCATCGTAGATACTCTAGTAGTAGTAGTATCTAGTAGGAATAGTCCGATTTTGATGCGGTTTGTTGTTGAAAAATGGAAAATGAAGTATTTTCGAAAAAATCGACCCGCCTCACAACTAGATCAAATTTAAAATAACTTGCGGTTTGTTGTGTTTAAGCTGACGTAATCGAGACAGTTATGGTGACCGTAGGGGAAATTTTATTTTAAGTTTTTTTGGTGTCGTTTTTTTAATTATTGCTCATTTACCCAAATACTTAACTTCAATTTGATTTGTAAATTCTTTTAGGAGCAACCCAAAGCTTTTAAAGAGTCATTTGTCTTTAAATACACAAGAAAATCAATTAATTCAGACGGGACTCGAAACCGCAACATTGGTTCCAGTTAACTGCTCATACCTACAATTGAACTACAGCGACTTTTTTTTATCCACAACGGGGTAGCACTTAGCCTTCATCACACCATGATAAGTGGTGGAAGCGTATTACTCCCGGAATCCTCAATCACTGAGGAACTGGCTGGCCAATATAAATGTTTTATTTACCTCGCATGAATGATGTAAAGTAGAATGCTTACCTCGGTTGTAAGAAGCTATTACACCCTCAAACTATATTCCTTGGGTGCACTCGATCCTTTAGCGCCACTTCAATTATTAACAACAAATTAATAAGTATTCATTTTAAATAAATTTATTGTAATCCATTTTATTCTTAATTATTCACTTATAGTTACAAAAAGAAAGTTACTAGTTCTAGCTAGTTACTAGTACCTCCAGAGATAGTGACACTTTGAACTGGTGCGTACACCACTCGGCTACTGAGGTCTTCGAATACTTTTTACTTGTTAGTAATTTAATCAAAAGCAGAGTAGGTAAAATTTTAAGTTATTTTATTATTTTCCTTCATCTACTTTCTACGTACACTTGTAAAATGAATGATTAATGAAATTATATTCTGTAGCCTCCGCACTGAAAATTATTTTCAATTTAATTTATAATATCAGCAAGCTCAAAAAGCCACTCTTTTTATTTTGAACAACATTTTACATCAGTTTACCACTTTTTTATTCACAGACTTAATTCAATTTTACTCAAGATGGAAATCAAAGACATTTTCATCCTGTAAGAGGGAGCCTTTTACATTATTTTTCAAGGAGTACTTGGTATTCCGTCAAACACAGTTCAAAGAGAAAGAGATTCTCTTTGATTTTTAGTGTTTAACTCGATATTTTATGCGTTGTTTTTAATATAACAAAGGATTTACCTACCTAACTACTAACGCACTACAACGTACGAAGCTGAATCGTAAAACGTAAAATGTTTTTGTAATTATGCTCGCTTTTTTAGTCTCGGAAATCAAAAATGTTGTAGTTCAACTAGGAATATTTGTGTGTCGGTTAATCACCTCTTCTCACAAATGATAAACTTTAACCGCCTCTGTGGTCTAGTGGTTCACACTACCGGTTTCAGACCCAGAGGTGCCGCGTTCGATTCCCAGTGGGGGCACATATTGTATTCGGTTTGGTTGGTGGTATCACTTGTTCTTAGTCCGCCTGACACCATCTACCACCATCTTATCTAACGCCATAACAATGATGTTCTCAGAATCCTTGTGTTTCGGCAGTTAGAGATGAGATACCCAGTTCCTCAGTCATTGAGGATTCCGGGAATAGTACGTTTCCACCTTCAGACTAAAGGCTAACTGCTACCCCGATGTGTATAAAAAAATGTTCAACTTGTAATGTTAGTCTCTAGGTTAATTAACTCTGTTCACAAATGAATTTTTATAAACTTTAGCCTTTTACAAGGGAGTTCCAAATGTCATTTTAAATTCAAACTAATGTCGCCGTAGCTGCCCCCGACTTTGTTCATTTGATGGCTGAAACCTCCCTCTCAAACCTTATTTTCGTCCTATGCTCCTTTGTGAGATGTACTATGATACCAGAACCAAAATTGTAGGTCTTAAAGTTGCTTCTCTGCATTGAAACGTATGCGCAAATAATTATCATCATCACTGCTGAAGCACAGTGCGTTGTAAAATTTGTCGTTTTAGGTGAAAGAATACTTAAATACTACGCATGTTTATTAGGGCTCTGCTGAATAATCAGCAACTTGTGCTGAGCAGTGTCCTATTTAGTTTCATTTTGTTTTCTTAAAATGTGACTAATAATATTGTAATGGTTGTCTTTTTCTGGAACTAAATTAATATTTTTGTAGTTTGAAGTTTACACAATAGTTAAATACATACTCGTAGTTAATGTGGTTTCAGTTATTTTCACGTTTAGTAAGTGTTTGATTGTACACACTAACTTTTTGAAATAATTGAAAGTCCACTCTTCACTGAACTAACAACGTTCAACGTTTCCGGTAAAGAATAGAATGGCAATAAAAAGCGATCTCAGAGAGTGAGAAATTGAGAAATTAAGCTTGGAGTGGAGTAAGTTATGATTCACCTAATAGCATGCTAAGGAGCAGAGAGTGGCCGATAATGAAGCTGAAATCCAGAGCAGATTTTATCAGCGGGCGATTCTAAAATGATCAGTTACATTTTTTTCTTTTTTTTACTAATTAATCGCATGTGTATGCAACTACAAGTTGCAGACTCCGTTTTTGAGCTCAGATAATATTCGCAAATTCCTCTGCTTGTTAATCAACTTGGTTTGTAATGGAAAACAAACTCTCTTTGCTGTAAGTACGGTGAATCTATTTAAGGCCATTAATATTCTTGACAATTGAATAATATTTACTTTTACATTAATACTTAAAGTAAATGGATCGAATGACCGAACACACTAACTTTTCTAAATGAACCAAAGTCCACTCTTTACTGAACTAATGTTCATCGTTTCCGGGAAAGAAAATAATGAATAGAGTGAAAAATTGAGCAATTAAGCTTGGAATGGAGTAAGTTATGATTCACTAATAGCATGCTAAGGAGCAGAGAGTGGCCGATAATGAAGCTGAAATCCAGAGCAGTTTTTACCAGCGGGCGATTTTAAAACGGTCAGTTACTGTTTTTTCCATTCCGACGATTAAATCGCGTTTGTAGTTGCAGACTCCGTTTTTGAGCTCAGATAATATTCATAAACTCCTTTGCTTGTTAATCAACTTTGCTTTTAAGAGGAAACAAGCTTTAATTAATTGTACGGTAAGGCATTAACTATCTTGATAATTTAATAAAAGTAATCCTACTAATATTATTAATGTGAAAGTTTAGATATTTGGATGTTTGTTGCTCAATCACGCCAAAACGGCAGAACGGATTTGGCTGAAATTCGGGATACAAATACTTTGTAACCTGGAGAAGAAAATCGGCTACTTTATCCCGGGAAAATATCACATTCCCGTGGGATAACGTCGTGTAGTCCATGCGGGTGAAGTCGCGGGCGGAAGGCTAGTTACCTAATAGTTATTTGAAATGTTTGTAAGCTTGGTAACGTTAGTCTAACGCACAAACTTAATAAACATGAAAATAACTCTGTTTGACCTTTTATCATCATCATCATCAGTTACCATATTACAAAATCAATTACTGGGGCGAACATTGCTTTAGAATGGGCCATGCATGACCAAACACCTAGACCCAGTGCCAATAGAAGGTCGGATGATGGACCAAATCGAGACTTGCTAATCATTATAATCACCATAATCGTAGACAAAACGCGGTAACCACAACGAGTACAACGACACCGCCTCGAAAGTATGATTTGTAACAACGAAATAAAACAAATGTACCAATCTCCTCTGAAATCTCTTTTAAAATTGAAACTTCCATTGTTATTCATCGATGTACGCTAAAGCCAGTACTGGTAGATTTGCGTCGGCGAGCTATCGAACTAGCTATTTCCTTTCCGTTGGAATTGGCTTCCGCCGGCTCGTGTCGGCAGTTTTTCTTAGATTCACTCCTACTTCGGAATTAGCCGTGTGTTACACCCCTTATTTCCCTTATGTCGCTCGGCATTGGATTCAATTTCAAATAGAAATCTGGTCTCGTGACTATTTTTTTCTTTTCATTTATTTATTTGGCTATTATAAGCTAAAGAGCTATTTCTGTTTGTATAGGTAAGATGAACAGTCTAAGTACCTTTTCACATGCACACGGTCACGGCACGGTTGCTGTGCCCGTGTTTAGTAGTAATGTATGAGCTACGTAGGCAGCTTTCACATGGCACGGCGACTGTGCCGTGATCGCGTATCGCCCGGTCATATGAAAGCTGTCTATGTAGCTCATACACCTTGAAATGTATGAACCGGGCGACACACGATCACATGGCACGGCAACCGTGCCGTGACAGTGTGCATGTGAAAAGGCACTTAGGGTTAGCCTTTTCCTTTCACTCGTTCATTACCCCATAGAATAGAGTTTCGTATGTCATAGAAAGAACTTCAATATTATTAATTAATAAGTTTTTAGTACAAATTTCATTTTTTATGACAAGCTTTTATGCTGACTGTTTATATTGTACTGTCATTTATATTGTCTTGTCATTTATATTGTATTGTCATTTAAACCAAACCTGTATAAAAAATTTCAGCTCCATCGGACACTGGGAAGTGGGTCAAATTAAGCTTGCAAGATTTGTCCCCCACTAATTAACACAAACTAACAAACATGGCAAGTTGATAAAAAGCTTGAAAAAAGTTAAACTTTTCTATTAGGTATGTTCGGAAAAGATTGACGTTTCTGAACGCATCTCTAATGTCACGTCAAATTGACATTTCGCTGTCACTGACAGCTCCACACTTGATTGGAATTCTTGTAAGAAAAGCATGTCGGATTAATTTTGCTGAATTGTTAAAAACCGCTCGCGTTGAATATGCCTGGCATATCGAGCTTGAATTGAATCTTAAATTATCTATTCGATCCCGTGTTGTACGAACAGGATTTTGACGCCATCTTGACGAGTGGCCGGTCGCGAATATCTTTCCACGACACGCGTTGTTGTCGGGACAATATATCTTGATAAGCAAGCCCCGCGTGTGTTATCGTGTAGTGCTGAAGCGCCCAGTGTCTTGGGACCGTTGTGTTGTGTTGGTTTTGTGAGTAAGGTGACGAATTGGTAAGGTCTGCAGAAGAAAAAGGAGGAGCCAGGGGCGCGCGCCCCATCCCCACGCTGCCCAGGGACTTTCTACAGCACAGACCGTATGTAAAATTCACCTTACTTCACAATTTAAATTAAGTCGCTGTGTATCGCAGTCCAATTGTTCAGTTACATCCCCGCTGAAACCTAGTTCTTGTCCGGAGTCTACTCATGATAAATCTTCCACTGCGCCAGCTGATTCCGCGGTATAGGCAGGGGTGTACTGAACATTTCTTGGTAGCAAGAGCGTGGTTTGAAGGCCTGAGAGGCCCACGCCAAAACTTTGTCTATTAATCAATGCCGTTTTGATGACCAGCTGGTCCGGACTAGATTAATTTGTACTTGTAAATGGTAATTAACTTGCATTTGAAAAGTAAAGGGCATTCCTTTGTTATTGGTTCCATGTCTTGTAATTAATTGTCATGTATTGAAGTTCCAAAATGTAAACAGATACCTTTCTTTGTTCATAATAATTATTATTTAGTTTGTTAGCAAACTTGAGTTGTGAATATTGACAAGTTGTTGCTAAGTAATAGCTAATAAAAGGTTAGCTAATAAGTTTGCACTCAATACTTAGTGAAACTTAAATGATTTGGGACATTGTTTACACATTGAAACTCATTGAAACTTGTGCTTTGAAATAATTAAAATTAACTTGTTGTTGTGTTGATATCCAAGTGAATTTCAATAGTCAGTGATTTTGAGTGAATTTCAATGAAGTGAATTTCAATAGTCAGTGAGTTTTGTTGTTTTCTGATAACCTCCAAATATGTAAGAGTTTGTGTCATTATAAATACTTTGTTGTTGTAATATTGGAATTTTGTGGTTATTAGTAACCTCCAAATATTGGAGATTTTGTGTTATAGTGAATATTTTGAATTTGTTGTTTTTGTTGATAAATTTGTGACGTTACAATGACGGCTTCCTCTGCTAAAGCCAAAATACGTTCTGAGTTACGGTGGTTAGCTTCTGCGGTCGCATTGTTGGATCGACCGGATAGGACGGAGGCCTTGTTGAACAGATACGTAGATCTGCCCATACGTTTGGCTGTTGTTGATGAGCAGTATGCCTTATTTTTGGAAAAGACTGTTGAAGCCGATGTGGAAATGCGACAAGAAGTCGGTTTGGATGTGGACCAGTGTTATGATTTTGCGGACAGAATTACTCAGGTGGCTCGACCTTTGCAAGTGGCAAGAGAGAATGAACCGAGCCCGTCCCCGGTCACATCTAAGAGTATGCCCCCTCTATTTGCTAGATTGGCCCCCTTAGACTTAAGGCGTTTTGCTGGTCGTCTAGAGGACTGGGAGGGCTAAATTAATATTTTTGATAGTCTCGTACATGCCCGGGATGATTTGACCCAGGGCCAAAAGTTAGCGTACTTGTTATCCGTGTTGGAAGGGGAGGCCCTTGAATCGGTTCAACATTTGGCCCCCTCGGATGAAAACTACCCTATTGCTAGGGATTTGATTGCCCGTCGGTACCAGAACGTACGACGTCTGGCGGACAACCATGTTGCCGCCATTTTGAATTTACCCCGCGTTGCCAGCGTGATGCACTTGAGAGTGGCTTTGTTGAATCCGCTGTTGGTTGCCTACAACGCATTAAAAAACTTAAAACTCCCAGTGGAGCAGTGGTCGTTTTTGTTACTGCACATTGTCCTGGGAAAGTTGCCGGACTCTGTTAAGGTCCGTTTTGAGCAGCAGTATGGTGGGGATAGTGCGACTTATCTGCCACCCTTCTCGGACCTCTTGACGTTCCTGGAAGGAGAGAGTAGACTGGCAGATAATTCATCTCTGGCCGGTCCTATGGGACCCGAACGACCTGTGCCACAGAGTAGGTCCCCCACCGGACCCCCCCGTAGGGGGCGTATGGCCTCCGCGCGCCCGGCCGCTATGCCGCCGTCCAGGAGACCGCCCGCTGCTTGTACTGTCGGGAACCGGGTCACAGCACGACCCGTTGTGATAAGTTCCTCGACCAGCGCGTCCAAGGCCGTCGAGCGATCGCGCGACAACGGACATGGTGCTACTCGTGCTTGGGCCTGCACATGCAGCGCGAATGTACCCAAGCGCACCCATGCCGCTTTTGTAAGGGCAACCACCATCCCCTCCTCTGCATGAACAGCCCAGAGGGCGGCGGAGCGCCGCAGCGCGTCGCTGCAGGATCACCTCGTATGGGTGGGGGGCTCGGACCCCCCGCGGTGTTTGCATCCCGCAGCAGTTCTAGTGGCCACCAGAGTGGCCCCAGACGCTCTCCGCCACGTTTGGAGCCTCAAACGGGCGGGGGTCCCAGGGACCCCCCCATGGGAAACCGATCCCCAAGGATGGGGATGAGTTATGCGGGCGTTGCCGGAGGTCGTAGAGGCCCCCCGCGACGTTTTGAGCCTCGCACGGGCGGGGGTCCCACGGACCCCCCCATGGGAAATCGGTCCCCAACTAGGGGGTTCGATTTTGCGAGCGATGCGGGAGGTCGTAGAAGCCCCCCGCGACGTTTTGAGCCTCGCACGGGCGGGGGTCCCCGGGACCCCCCTTCTGAAAATCGGTCACCGTGCCCCCGCGACTATGGGTCGACGTACACGGTGGATGCTAGGCACCGATTCTCGCCGCCGCTCGCCGAATACCCGCGTTTGGAGCGGCGCCCGCCCCGTCTTCAAGGGGCCGGGAGATATAACTCGCCTGATACCGGGCGAATTGGACGTAGGCAGTATGTGGGAGAATGGGACCCACTGGATCGCTATGAGCGACCCCCTTACCATGGGGGGACGTCTGGGGACCCCACATACTAGCAATCAACGTGTTTACGGTCGATTGTAGCCACCCCTCCAGAGACCGTTTTGTTGCCCACGGCCTCTGTGCTTGTCAGGGGATTGAATGGCGACCTTGTGGAAGTTCGCGCCTTGTTGGATTCCGGTGCTCAGGGGTGTGTTGTGTCATCTTGGTTAGTTAGGCGGTTGGGCCTCAAGGTGCACCCCCACACGGAAGGCGTGAGAGGTGTTGGCGATGTGAAAGTCCCCGGGTTGTTAGGGCATGTTGACTTCACATTTACATCACGTAATAAGTCCACGCCAGGCATTAAGACCTCGGCGATTGTGTTGGACACAGTTGTTGGCCGTCAACCTTCAGTTGACTTGGGACCGAGTATGTTGTCTTTGGTGTCTGATTCCCCACTCGCCGATCCAAATTTCTTCCGCCCAGGCCCGATTGATGCTCTCCTTGGAGCCGATGTCCTGGGGCGAGTTTTGTTGACGGGGAAGCGAGTTTTGCAGCCAGATGGCTTGGTAGCTCTGCAGACGACACTCGGTACAGTTGTGATGGGCCCTGCTCGCCGCGTTTTGGATTCCCTTGATGAGGATCGCGGTCTTGTTTTTAATGTGTCTCTCTCCGAAGTGGTGCAGAAGTTTTGGGAGGTTGAGGAACCTCCACCAGCCCCGCGGGTAGACCCAGTAGCGGATGAATACGAGTTGTATTACCAGAATAACACTGGTCGCCTCCGCTCTGGTCGTTTGATCACCCGTCTCCCCTTTCGTGCCAGCCGACCTCCTCTGGGCGAATCCCGACCGCTAGCGGAACGTAGGCTAGTGGCGATGGAGCGTCGCATGAGCAAGGATCCGGTCTTCCGCCAGAAGTATGTTGAATTCATGCGGGAGTATGAGGAGTTAGGGCACATGTCCGTGAGCGATTTGGAGTGGCGCTCCGTTGAGCACTTCTTTTTGCCGCACCACGCCGTTTTGAAATCCGGAAAGATTCGGGTGGTCTTTGACGGTTCGGCTCCCACCTCTACTGGAGCGTCCTTGAACCAGTGTCTGCATGTAGGTCCCAAGCTGCACACGGAGATCTCAGACATTTTGACCAACTTCCGGCGGCACCAAATTGTATTTATGACTGACATCCGGATGATGTTCAGACAAACGATCATCCATCCAGAGGATAGGAGGTACCAATTGATTTTGTGGAGAGAGAGTCCTAGGGACCCCTTGTTGATTTATGAATTGAATACGAATACGTACGGTTTGGCTTCGAGCCCGTTTGTTGCGATTCGTTCTTTGTTGGAGTTGGCCGAGAAGGAGCGCTTGAGATACCCTCGCGCCTCCGCCATTTTGGCCAGTGACGTCTATGTGGATGACATTTGCACGGGCGCCTCATCTGTCTCAGAGGCGATTGTCCTGAGAGACGAACTCACCGCCCTTTTGAAGTCGGGAGGTTACGAGTTGAGGAAATGGATATACAACTCGCCTGATGTACTGGTAGGTTTGCCCGAAGAGCACCAGCAGGACCCCCACCTATTCGAAAATGTTGATAATCCCCATGTGGTGACCGTCCTTGGCGTACAGTACAAACCGGTCTCTGACACGTTCACTTATTGTGTGGATTTACGACCACCGAAAGTCTGGACCAAGCGTTTAGTATTGTCTACTGTCGCACGTACCTTTGACCCCAATGGGTGGATTTGCCCCGTGCTGTTTATGGCCAAGTGTTTCTTGCAACGGTTATGGGCTTCGGGTGTGTCGTGGGATGAACCCCTCTCGGACGAGTTACTCCGAGATTGGTCGAGCTTCGTTTCATCCCTCCCCGAGATTAATGAAGTCCATTTGCCGAGGCTATTCCTCCCTTCTGAAAATTGTAAAGTTACTCTTCACGGCTTTTCCGATGCCTCCGAACGTGGATTTGCTGCGGCCGTGTACCTCCGCACCGTTACTGTTGACGGAGTTGTTGCTGTGCATCTGGTGATAGCGAAAAGCAAAGTCGCTCCCCTTCGGACTCGTCATACGATCCCGAGGTTGGAATTGTGTGGAGCTGCCCTCCTAATGCGTTTGTTGAACCACGTATGGCTCACATTAGGTCGATCTATTAAGATACAAGAGGTTTATGCTTGGACGGACAGTCAGGTCGTCCTTTGTTGGTTGAAGGCTCTCCGGCGCACACCTTGGACGTGTTTGTGGCCAATCGAGTGTCGCAGATTTGTAATTCCGACATCGAGTTGATTTGGAGACACGTGCCGGGAACCATGAATCCCGCGGATTGTGCGTCTCGGGGTTGTGTAGCCCCAACCCTAATTAACCACCCCCTCTGGTGGGGCCCACAGTGGTTGATGCGGCCTGAGTCGGAGTGGCCGCCCTCTCCAGCGTTGTCGAACGTAGCCGTTCCTGATATGCGGGCATGCGTCCTGGAGACTAACCCCGCCGGGGAAAAGGATTTGTTGTTGGATCGGTACAGCTCCTTACAGAAGCTGCTTGGTGTTACCGCTTGGATCAGACGTTTTGCGTACAATTGCAGAAACCCACGCGCGAGGCGTGATTCGTCGGTTCTCACTCCGGACGAGCGTAGGGACGCGCTCTTGTTTTGGGTCCGGAGAGTACAAGCTGATAGTTTTGAGTCCGAGATTGAAATTTTGCGTTTAGGCCGTCGCAAGTTGAAGGGCGCGATATCGCGATTAAATCCCTTCCTGGACGAGAGTGGGCTTTTGCGAGTCGGCGGAAGACTTCGAAATGCGAACCTGCCGTATGGAGCTCGTCACCCCCTTTTGTTACCTAAAGCCGGACATTTGATTCAACTGATAATAACAGATCGCCATGTGAATGCACAACATGCTGGCTGTAATGCTTTGTTGGCCATTTTGCAGCGTGAATTTTGGATTTTGTCTGCTCGTCGAGCCATTCGCACTGTGGTTTTCCGTTGCCTGCCTTGTTATCGATTGAAGGCCGCGACCATGCAGCCCCAGATGGGTGATTTGCCTGCTGATCGCGTCACGGAATGTAGAGCTTTTGCCGGAGTCGCCACCGACTTCGCCGGTCCCTTTACTGTAAAGGCTTCGAGACTGCGTAATGCTAAAACCTATAAGGCGTACTTGTGCGTGTTTGTGTGTTTGTCCACCAAGGCTGTCCATTTGGAAATTGTCTCGGAATTGTCTACCGAAGCCTTTGTCGCCGCCTTGAGCAGATTTGTTTCCCGTAGAGGACTGCCGACATTGATACGTTCCGATTGTGGTACTAATTATAAGGGAACGTGTAATTATCTTAAGGAAGTAGTTAAGTTTTTTGTTGATAATAAAATAGACATTGGAACCACCCTCTCCCGGCGTGGGATAATCTGGAAGTTTAGCCCTCCAGCTTGTCCGACCTGGGGAGGGATTTTTGAAGCTTGTGTAAAGGCTGCCAAGACACACTTGCGTCGCGTGATTGGAGAAACTATTCTCACGTTTGAGGAACTTGATACGGTATTTTGTAAAATTGAGGCCGTCCTCAACTCGCGACCCTTGTGCCCGTTGTCTTCGGACCCGAATGACCTGGAAGCGTTGACCCCAGGTCATTTCTTGATCGGACAGCCCCTTTTGGCTTTGCCTGAATATCCGATTCAGGATGTAGGATCCCATCGTTTGTCGCGATACCAACTTTTGAAACAGATGTCCCAAAACTTCTGGGCACGTTGGTCGATGGAGTATTTGCATATCCTACAACAGCGCGTGAAGTGGACAGATAAAACCACCCCACCCCAGACTGGCGACCTCGTGTTGATTAAGGATGCTAACCTGCCGCCCCTATGTTGGCGAAGGGGGCGCATTGTTAAACTCTACCCCGGAACTGACGGAGTTCCTCGTTTTGCTGAGGTTTTGGTTCGAGATTCGGTTTTGAAGAGAGCAGTTAGTGGGCTCTCCCGATTACCCGTAGATTGACGTACCGTTCTTAACGGTCCGGGGCGGGGGGATGTTCGGAAAAGATTGACGTTTCTGAACGCATCTCTAATGTCACGTCAAATTGACATTTCGCTGTCACTTGAAGTTGACAGCTCCACACTTGATTGGAATTCTTGTAAGAAAAGCATGTCGGATTAATTTTGCTGAATTGTTAAAAACCGCTCGCGTTGAATATGCCTGGCATATCGAGCTTGAATTGAATCCTAAATTATCTATTCGATCCCGTGTTGTACGACCAGGATTTTGACGCCATCTTGACGAGTGGCCGGTCGCGAATAACTTTCCACGACACGCGTTGTTGTCGGGACAATATATCTTGATAAGCAAGCCCCGCGTGTGTTATCGTGTAGTGCTGAAGCGCCCAGTGTCTTGGGACCGTTGTGTTGTGTTGGTTTTGTGAGTAAGGTGACGAATTGGTAAGGTCTGCAGAAGAAAAAGGAGGAGCCAGGGGCGCGCGCCCCATCCCCACGCTGCCCAGGGACTTTCTACAGCACAGACCGTATGTAAAATTCACCTTACTTCACAATTTAAATTAAGTCGCTGTGTATCGCAGTCCAATTGTTCAGTTACATCCCCGCTGAAACCTAGTTCTTGTCCGGAGTCTACTCATGATAAATCTACCACTGCGCCAGCTGATTCCGCGGTATAGGCAGGGGTGTACTGAACAAGGTAGTTAAATATTTTCTGAAACTATTTTCACTAAGCAAGCACCGTAATAAGAAAATAAAAGTATAAAAGGAATCATTATTCAAACATTTATTTTGAAATGAGAACGAAAATATATGTAATCGCCGAGTTAATTTGAACTCGTAAACTAATTAAACGTACAAACTCGTAAATATATCTTTTATGTAAATATTAAATGGGTAAGTATACCAATTATGAACAAAGTCCGATGAATGAAACGAATATATACAATTCGTAATAATAAATAATTATACCAACGTAATAAGGGTTTTAGGGCTGACAAAAATTAACATTTCAGCATTTTATGCATTAACGAAATTCAATATTGAAATTCATAATGCGGGCTGCTAAAGCTTGGAATGCGCTGCTTGCGAATGAGTTCCCTGATCATTATAACCATGGCCTTTTCAAATTAAGAGTCAAAGGGCGCCTCCTGGGTATGTCTGCATCCTGTCTGCTAAGCTGGATGGTGGTCAAATGCATACCCAGTACAAAATTAAAAAAATACGGTGAAACAGTCATCTTCATCTCAATAATCATGGAGATAAAGTTGTCATGTGACGGATACCTATACGTATAATAATAAGTCCGTCAGCGCAAGGAAATGAGCAACATGCACAGTATGCGCTACTGCAGTGTGCTTGCATCTTATGACTCCACGTGCTACGAACAAACAAACAGACTAAACACGTAAATTAATAACACCAGCATCGATTACTTAACTGATGCCAAAATACGAGTGATTGTTAAAGGTGCGAGTACACGGGTAATTTTTGGCAAGAATTGCCTGGCAACAGTAATGGATCAATCTGGACCAATTAAGAGCACCCGCACGTTGAGTCATTAGTCGCGGCCACAAAACGTGACCACTAGTGGCTCAGTCAAGCCACTAGACACAGTCACTAATCGCAGTCGCTAGTGGCTTAGGGGCGGCCACCTAGCGCGGCCACTTATCAACTACTTTTGGCAGGGACGTCGGGAAGAAGCTGGCTAGTGTGCGAGCGATGGGAGCGACAAACGCGGCCACTAGTAGCAAGCACGGGCGACTCCCGATACTACAGTCTTGTCTCAGCTTGTGATCGCGTTTAGTGGCCGCGACTAGTGGCCCAATGTGCGCCCGCTCTTAGCGGAGCGATGTTTCTCCATATTTCGTGGTATTGTGTGGCCGTATCTCAGTAAAAGGTTGCTTCATTTTGACATTTTGCCATCGCCCTTAATTGCTTGATGGAGGTCGTGACGTCATACTTGGCGGGGATTAACAGGAATTGCTCAATGTTTGTTGCCCGTGTAAGCACGCCTTAAGAACCTATATTTTTTTTTGTTTAGATAGCATAGTTAGGTACACCAAAAACAAAAGAACTTTGCCCATAAACGATAAGGTAAAAACGCCAACTAAATATGAACAACACGCTTAGTAAGTTAAATTAGAGCTGTATCCAGCACGTTCAGATTATAATGATAGTGGGAGGAAGTTGTTCCCAACGAGCAAGTTTTAATTTGATTAGTTCTTTCTTCTCGAGTAACAGGCGTTGCAAAGTTTTTGTTGCCCACCTGCTAATGTTAACGAGTTCGACATTATTAATTATAGTCTGAACAAGTTGCGGGTAACACGTAATGTTTTGGTTTGGCATAATGAATATTTTTGTTTTGTTTTAATAAGAACGTAACTGATAATAGTTAAAGGAATTTTGGGGTGGATCGCCTATCTATATTATCGTGTCCTGCATGTCCCAGCATTAAAAACGGTAAACGGTAAAACATATGTTCCACAATGGTAATTGAATATTAAACTATACCGTCCATCAAAAGCTGTCAAATAATAATAATAAATAAATAAATATTGGACACCATTACACACATTGTTCCAATTCCAAAGTATAGGTAGCTTAAGCGCTAATATTATGGAAATTGCAAACAATGACGGGTATTACCACATACACCCAGACCGTAGAAATATTGAAAAGTTTGTATTCAATATTTACCCGACCGGGAATCGAACCCGGGACCTCTAGAGATGGCGGCACCTTGGAAACCGGTGCGTACACCACTCGGCCACGGAAGACGTAAAAAATGTATATCGAATTTCAATTCATTATACGACCGAAAGAGGCGATGCTCTCGTTTTCATACAAAATAAAACGATCACGATAACGGTTACCTTAACGACAGTTTTTCATGCTAGGGCTACAGTACCCCCTAGCCTTATTAGTTAGCATTATTGTGTTCCGGCAGTTAGAGATGAGATAGCCAGTTTCTCAGTGATTGAGGATTCCGGGAGTAGTACTGTGGCGGGGCAGCCAATTAAGAAGGCAGGTAGTCCACAGATATTATAATCCAAAATAAAAACCTAAATAGCGAATTACACAAATAAATCACTACATAGTATAAAACAAAGTCCCTTTCTCTGTCCCTATGTCCCTTTGTATGCTTAAATCTTTGAAACTACGCAACGGATTTTGATACGTTTTTTTTTTAATAGGTAGAGTGATTCAAGAGGAAGGTTTATATGTACTTTTTATCCCAATATTCCCACGGGAACGGGAACCACGCGGGTGAAACCGCGGGCGGCCGCTAGTATTTTTATAAAATCCGAATACAAATATTTACACACAAATTTATCTGGAAACAACACACAACGATATTAAACTTACCTGTTTGTAAATTCGTTACAGGTTTATAATTAATTCACAGAAGTAATTTATGAATTGATTTATATGATGATAGATTGACATGTAAAACGCAAAACATGGCAACGACATGACGTGAAAGTTTCGAATTGTATAAAAAGAGGTCATAAAAATGATACCGCTCCATTTTCAGCCTTATCACCCCTTAACATTAGGTGTGATGAAGGCTATCACACCTAATGTTAAGGGCCACAATCCTGTCTGTTCCGGTGACATCCGTGACAGAGGAGCTTCTTGCAATACGAAATTAGCTGTCAAAATAGTCCAAAGATTATCACCGGAAGAGAAAACGTTGTCGCGCTGTCAACGCCGCGCGTTATCAAAAACGGTATTGCACGTCGCGTGAACGTCAACTGCACGTACACCTGACTAATGCGTCATAAGATTACCGCGATTGGGGCGCTGAACGATATTTTTGTTTGTCACGGGTTTACTTATTTTTTTATTTTTATTTCATTATTTTTAAACTAGCTTTCCGCCCGCGGCTTCGCCCGCGTGGACTACACGACATTATCCCGCGGGAATTTGTTATTTTTCCGGGTTAAAAAGTAGCCTATGTTCCTCTCCAGGCTACAAAGTATCTGTGTTCCAAATTTCAGCCAAATCCGTTCAGCCGTTTTGGCGTGATTGAGTAACAAACATCCAAACATCCAAACTTTCACATTTATAATATTATAGTAGGATAACACACACATATGTTTGCAAGTCAAGTACTTACCTAAAACCTAAAAATTTGTGTAAGATCAATACCGCAGCAGCGTAGAAGAGCTGATGACTTTGAAACGTCTGACCAGATCTTCACAATTTGTAGCTAAGAAGCATCTCGATCACGTCATTCAAACAAAACAAACCGCATCAAAATCGGTTCAATCGTTCAGGAGCTACTATCATCATCATCAGCCATTTAATGTCCCCACTGCTGGGGCACTGGCCTTCCTTATGGATGAATAAGGAGAATGAGCCATGACCCACCACGCGGGCTCAGTGCGGATTGGTGGGTATTAACGACTGCAAGTGCAGCCGGGACCAACGGCTTAACGTGCCTTCCGAAGCACGGAGGAGCTCGAGATGAAAAGTTTTTGGTCACCCATCCCGTGACCGACCATTGCGAACGTTGCTTAACCTCAACGATCGCTGGCCAAGCGCGCTATCCACTGCGCCACGGGCTCCTCGCCAGGAGCTACTATGCCAGTTAGCTATCGCCCGGATCGCACGGTCCCCCACGGTAGTCTTGGAAGATGGTCCCGCTTGCTCGGCCATCTCCCGCCACGCAGGGGCCCGGGCCACCCCTCAGGCCGCAGGTAGTGCGTCTCACCACGACCCCCCACAGTCTGTGTGCCTAAAACTGACGGTGTAGAGAAAGTAGTGAGGGGTTAAGTTGGTAGTGGTGCCTGCTGGTCAGCCCACCTTGAGTGGGTAACCTTAGGGGAGATTGTGAGGAGGCTGCCTTCCTCTGTCCGGCCCCCTCTAAAGCTTTCGAGCTTGTTAGGGGGCCGGTGCAGGGGTAAGAACCGCCCAGCCCTGACGCGAAGCCTGTTAGTCTTGGCGGGAGGGATGGGCGCGGCGAGGGACAGGCCCTGTGTCTGACTGAGTCCAACAGGCCGTGTGGTATACGTAGAGACAGTATTTGCCCTCACTATAAAAAAGGAGCTACAACGCCAGAGACAGATACTTAGACAGATACACAGACAAATACACAAAAGATACACAGACACGTCAACCTTTTGACATTCGATTTGGCGCAGGAGTACGGATATGGGCGGCTGTATGTACGGCCTTATGCGCCAAGGGTCTCGGGTTCGATCCTCGAACAAGACAAATGTGAACAACACGTAATGAGTAGTTGGAAGATGCAAGCAACTTTGTCGCTCGCTGTGTGAGCAAAAGATGCAGCAGATGAAACCTAATAATGAACCTCCTTATATTTAATTTACCTTAGTTAATTCCGACAGCTTCTTGGTTCATTCCTTATCAGATTCCGAACATATTCCCAAAGTGTTTACTGGGAACTTTTACTTATCGATTAAGTACGTAACTGTGCGAAACTTTTCGCCAGTTAATTAAACTTGGAACTTGGCCTAACAATTTTACTGTTTCACCCGTATTATGGGAGTAAATAAAAGCTATTTTCGCATCTTTATTACTTTTTATATTGTTCTTATAACAGAATATAGAGTTCGCTGTGGAGATAAGCACGACAAAGAGAGGTTTGTTTTGAGTGAATAGTTTTTTTGAAACCACATTTGAATGAAGCAATTGAGTGTTAAATAAAGACAAGTTATTTAATGCAGAGATGAAATGAGTTTAATATAATATAAAAACGTTTATAGATAAAAAGGTGTGATTCCACTAAAACGCAAAACGATTCAAATTTGCTTATTGTCAATTGTTTATTTTGTAAGTTTCTGTTATAAAACCTTAAAAATAATTATGATAAAGACCTACCTACTTGTAGTACACCCCCGGTACTACGGTGCCTTGGCTAGACTATTCGAAATAGTATTGCTATTACTTATAGTTTTAGCATTATGCAGAGTTTACACGGGCTTAGTGCTTGTCATTTACCGCCGGTTTCTGAAACGCCAATCAAAATTAAAATTAGCTAACAGACTGTCACAATTAATTCCCAATTAATTCCCAATTTAAAGAACCTTGGGTTTCTGAAACGAAAATTATCTCACAATTAGGCTGATTTGTATGGGCACTGACAGACTGTTAACAGACTGTTGACAGTCTGTCACATTTTTCTTTCAGAAACCCAAACTACAATTAATTGGAGATTAATTGGAGATTAATTGGGAATTAGGTAATTTAATTTTAATTGGCGTTTCGGAAACCGGCGGTTAGTAGCTTGTCTTGATTAGTGACAAGTGACTGTCTACACGGTAGTGTTAGCAGATGGTATTAGTTACCTGCCATCCGATTGAAATGGACCGCTGCCGCCGTATTTTGCGTAATAGCGAAAACACACGTTAACTTTTGCCTTGCAATTTGGATGAAGCAACCAAACGTAAACGTAAAAGTGAATCATTTGATGTTCATTGCGCATGTATCTCTGCGCCTTTTAACCACTACTACTACTACGCTGGCTCAGCGACCCGAAGTGGATCTTGGCCTCCGACATTAAAGTGCGCCATTCCTTCCTGTTTTGTGCCAAGTGAGACCAGTCGGGCACTTCCAGCTCTTTCAGGTCTTTGACAACTTCATCTTTCCAGCGGTATCTTGGACGACCCACTGGACGTCGTCCAGATGGTTGGCCATGATACGCTCTTTTGGCAGCTCGATCTTCACCCATTCTCTCTACGTGCCCCAGCCAGCGAAGTCGGGCAGCTTTTATTTCCCCAATGATATTCGGCTCGGACACCAGCTGTTCTATCTCCCGGTTAAACCTTTTCCTCCACTCCCCGTCATCGCCTCTTGTTGGTCCCAGTATCTTTCGTAGAATTTTTCGTTCTGCGACTAAGAGTTGGTTTTCCTCCCTCAAGGTTATTGTCCAAGTTTCACACCCATACATTAAAATCGGTCTAATGATCGTTTTGTAGATGCGGATTTTTGTAGCTCTGTTTATCAACTTGGATACCAGCAGTTTGTGAAGGGCTGCGGTGCATCTTAGCGCGTTGACTATACGGATGTTGATTTCTTCCTCCCTTTGGTTAGTGTCAGTGACCGTACATCCAAGATACTTAAATTTGCTAACGCCTTTGTAAGTCGTGCATTTTACAACAAGATCGTTTCTCTTTGCTTTGACATCTTTATATCTTTTCATATGGAGGTATTCTGTCTTCTCACGACTGATTCTGAGACCAAGCTGTTACCCTTCCTCTTCTAATACCACTGCCATGTCGGTCACTTCTTTCTCGTACTGCTCCAGTATGGCAAGGTCGTCAGCGTACCCAATAATTTTGTGCCTTCCGTTCAACTCTACTCCCCCATCTGTCATTAGAACTTTTCGGACAGTGTATTCGAGAGCGAGGTTAAACAGTATAGGCGATAGGGCGTCTCCCTGCTTTAATCCGGTCACTACTTCGAACTCCTCGGTTAGTTCTCCTCCGACTCTAACTCGCATTTTGCTGGTACTCGTGGCGACTTTGATCATTCTGACGAGTTTTGCTGGTACTTGGAAGGATGATAGGATTCGATAGAGTGTCTCTCGGTCGATACTATCGTATGCCTTCGTAAAGTCAACGAAGAGACAGTGAACGCTTTGGGCGAACTCCCATCGTTTCTCCATAATTTGTTTCAGAAGAAACATTTGGTCCACTGTACTTTTGCCTTTTAACCAAATTGATTCAATTTGGTTGAACCGTGTAATATTAGCATAATGTGTCGTCATTTTAATCTGTCACTAAGCACTTGTCGTGGCTGTTTACACAAGCCCGCAAGTGACAAGTGCTTAGCGAACTGTGGTGGGAGTAGTCTTGCCAGTATCACTAACACTAAGCACTTATTCAGCCTGTTTACAAGGTGGGTATTTGTGTAAGTGGCAAGTACTAAGTAAGCATTAGGTACCAAGCCCGTGTAAACTCTGCATAACACAAACACTAAAATCACCTGTCTGAAAAAAATTGGTTACGTTTTTTTTGTATATTCTGTTATCTATATATATAAAAATGAATCCCTATTTCCCTTGGTCACGGCATCACGCGTGAACGGCTGGACCGATTTGGCTAATTTTGGTCTTGAAATGTTCGTGGAAGTCCAAGGAAGGTTTTAGCGGTGAGAAAATAGGGGAAGGAGGGGTAAGTTGGGGTAGAGTAGAAGTAGGGTAGGGGTAGAGTAGGGGTAGGGTAGGGTAGGGGTAGGGGTAGGGTAGAGTAGGGGTAGGGTAGGGGTAGGGTAGGGGTAGGGTAGGGGTAGGGTAGGGTAGGGGTAGGGTAGGGTAGGGGTAGGGTAGGGTAGGGTAGGGGTAGGGTAGGGGTAGGGTAGGGGTAGGTAGGGTAAGGGTAGGGTAGGGGTAGGGTAGGGTAGGGGTAGGGTAGGGGTAGGTAGGGTAAGGGTAGGGTAGGGGTAGGGTAGGGTAGGGGTAGGGTAGGGGTAGGTAGGGGTAGGGTAAGGGTAGGGTAGGGTAGGGGTGGGGTAGGGTAGGGTGGAGTAGGGGGTAGGGCCACGGGAACGAAGTCGCGCTGGGTCAGCTAGTTTGTTAATAAATTTCAAACTAGATATTTTCTATTTGACGTGTCAAAAACTGTTGTGCTTTGTTACATTTGTTTACTCTTTCAATATCACATTTCACATATTTGCTTCACAGCAACCGCACGCTTGTTAATAGAAATTTAATCCTACATGTATACTGAAAACCTTTTTTTGTGTTTCAGTAAAACCAATGAACGCAAGCCTGAATAAATATCAAACAAAAAGGCCCGCATTTTGTATCTCGTCGGTTGACAGGGAAATGACGATTTGTGGTCGCTCTGATAAATCATTTCGGGCCCGAACGTAATAACGAGAGCGGCAGAAGTCAGGGCTTTTTGTCATCAAAAGTTTTTTTTCAACCACAATGAATTGCAATGTTCAATGGTCTTGTGTTACTTTGTGTTGTTGGGGTTGTCGGTGATCAAATGCTTTTAAGAATCAATTCATGAGCAGACAACTAATGGGAGAGGAGTCCGGGGCGAAATAGTTACTGCGCTTGGCCTGCTATCGTTCAGGGCACGTACTTCCAAATTATCGAAATCAACCTATTTTTGATTCAAAAGTAAACAATCAAATATTCTTTATTATGAGCAGATAAAAGTATAATGTTGAAGTTTCATAAACGATCTTGAT
The DNA here is from genome assembly GCA_949710035.1 of Crambus lathoniellus. NCBI lineage: Eukaryota > Metazoa > Arthropoda > Insecta > Lepidoptera > Crambidae > Crambus > Crambus lathoniellus. The sequence continues at coordinate 26,235,692 of OX453309.1, read as the reverse complement.
TATTTTGTGGCTAGAAACACGATATTCGTATCGTAACTCGACAATAAAAAATTTCAAAAACAAAGAAATTTTTTATTATTTTAATTTTATTTTGGTTTTATACTTAGATTATTAATCTCTAATTCATGAATAATATATAGAAAAATAGGTAATGACATATTGTAGACTATTCTCAGGCTACTTTTTCAAAAAGTGAATTTATGCTCAAAATAACAACAAAAACATTGAAAAAATGAAAAAGTGAGGTTATTTTCATTACTCTTCACACGTAAGGAAAAAGACAAAGACAGAGTTTTTGGAAGATCCTGCCTTTAAGCAACTTTCGCAATGGTCGGTCACGGGATGGGTGACCAAAAACTTTTTATCTCGAGCTCCTCCGTGCTTCAGAAGGCACGTTCATCTGTTTGCAGTCGTTGATACCCAACAATCCGCATTGGGCCGGTGTGGTGGGTCATGGCCTATTGTCTTTATGTATCTGTAAGGAAGGCCAGTGCCCCAGCTGTGGGGACATTAAATGGCTGATAATGACTGACTCGGAGAACACACAATGCTGAAAACTATTATAATAATCATCATCTTGGGACAAAGGCTTTGCTTTCCTTATGGATGTTTGAAGAGAAAAAATTGTAACATTATTGAGTTTCATACCGTTGCTTGGTCACTCTTATGTAGTAAAATTAACGTATTTTCCGTGTCAAATCTATTCACGCCAGTCCAAACCACTCCCACACCTGTGGAAGCAAAGCCGTGTTCGTTCAGTCTAGACGCGGCTAATGTACGGGTCTATACACAGGGACAAAAAGCTAAGCATGGCACTTTCTGCGTGAAGGTCGCATATTATTGCTTTAATGAAGTAGTTTTTTCAACGTTCAGCTTCAATGGCGACCTTAGTCAAAGAGAATGCAATAACTATGACCTTAGTATAAGATATACATTCTAGCTTTTGAATATACTGTTAATCAGTATAAAATAATTAGTTTGCTTATGAAAACTATTTGTAAATGATAACGGGGCGATGTTACAAGTAATACCAACTGGTGACTGTGTCGACCCTGTGTGTGACCTTATGGTTATTAAGCTAATATATAAAACAGATTGCTGGATAAGGTTACAAGTAATTCCAACTGGTGACTGCGGCGCCGCAACTCAGTCCCCTGTCAGTACGCCAATTACTATACCTGTCATATCAATATTTATTTTTAATTCAATTTCATTCCATAGCTTTAAAAGGTCTAACAATATAGGTACTTGTCAAATTACAAACCTGGATAATGATGCCTAATCACCGCAGCCTTTATAAAGAAACGTCAGTACGAGCTTACAAGTCATTCCAACTAGTGTTTGACTGGTAACATTTACTAGACTGTAATACAACTTTCATAATTATGACGACGTGACACAACACCTCAAAATTCCTTCGTTAATAACCCTAATTACTACCTATTGTATCAGCATTTCTACTTACCTGTCAAATTACGAAACTGGATCACATCATCATCAGCCGACCTTTATAAAGAAACAAATTGATAAATGATAAAAAGACGGATGGCGGGGGCGGGGTTACAAGTAATTCCAACTGGTGACTGTGTCGCCGCAACTCAGTCCCCTGTCCGCTTGATAAATTGACGCCCTCCATTGTGATGTATTAATATCAACCTAATAAAATTCCTTCGCTAATAAACCTAATTACTACCTATTGTATCAACATTTCTACTTACCTGTCAAATTACGAAACTGGATCACATCATCAGCCGACCTTTATAAAGAAACAAATTGATAAATGATAACAAGACGGATGGCGGGGGCGGGGTTACAAGTAATTCCAACTGGTGACTGTGTCGCCGCAACTCAGTCCCCTGTCCGCTTGATAAATTGACGCCCTCCATTGTGATGTATTAATATCAACCTAATAAAATTCCTTCGCTAATAAACCTAATTACTACCTATTGTATCAACATTTCTACTTACCTGTCAAATTACGAAACTGGATCACATCATCAGCCGACCTTTATAAAGAAACAAATTGATAAATGATAACAAGACGGATGGCGGGGGCGGGGTTACAAGTAATTCCAACTGGTGACTGTGTCGCCGCAACTCAGTCCCCTGTCCGCTTGATAAATTGACGTCCTCCATTGTGATGTATTAATATCAACCTAATAAAATTCCTTCGCTAATAAACCTAATTACTACCTATTGTATCAACATTTCTACTTACCTGTCAAATTACGAAACTGGATCACATCATCAGCCGACCTTTATAAAGAAACAAATTGATAAATGATAACAAGACGGATGGCGGGGGCGGGGTTACAAGTAATTCCAACTGGTGACTGTGTCGCCGCAACTCAGTCCCCTGTCCGCTTGATAAATTGACGTGCTCCATTGTGATGTATTAATATCAACCTAAACAGCCGGTTAACTTTCTTTATCCGACTCCTTATCGAGATAAATGAAAGGTTTTTCTGGACACTTGTGAAGAACTAATTTTGTTTAATCATACTTATGTCTGTGTAAAATGTAGTATAGTAAAAGTGTGGCCTGTACCTTCATTAGGTTTGTAATACAAACAAAGTCAGGACACGTGTGTGTAAGCGCAGCCGACTGATACCGAAGTCTCAATCTGACTCAAAGGACTACAATTAAAAATTTGATTAAAAAAGTGGACTGTATCTTATTTCACATTTTTTTTATTTACGGCGGGGTAGCACTAAGCCTTCATCACACCTGATGTTAAGTGGTGGTTTAATGGTTTTCGGTATTTTTGTCATAAGTTGACCATATTAATCCCATCTTAAGTATGCTTCAAAAAATACAAGTGCAAACAGAAACTAAGAAACGTGTCATTACTTTATCAAATGAAACGTGATTTGACCGCTGTGTTTGGCTTTAGAAAATATGATTAGCTTAGGAATCTTCAAGATTTACATATCAACTAGCTAATCCGGCAAACTTCTTACCGACTTATCGACAGCACGTCACCTACCGACTCCATTTGTAAATCTAAACCATTCTCGACCCCACCTGAAGACACACATAAATTTCATTAAAATCAGTCCAGCCGTTTAGGAGTTCAGTTACATACACACGCACAGCAGAAGAAAATAATATATAGGTACAATATAAGATTTCATTGTACTTCCAACTAATAAGTATTATAAGTCCTGTTAACCAACAGACAGTTACGTTAAGTGTTGGTTGGCCACCGGTTAAACGGTCAATCCATCCAAACTTACAAATTTAGGCATCATCAACAGGTTACTTTAACCGAGGGTTAGTTTTTTTTAACTTTATATTATTGTAGATAGGCAAGTGCTTGCCTGCTATCTCGCCTGATGGTAAGCGATGATGCGATCTAGGAGGAATCGTGCTTCCCTCCCTGGAAGCTAGACGCTCGGGTCCTCAGGGAGCTGTACCTGGAGCATCGAGCGCTGCTCGCAGAGGGGGGTAGGGTGACCCCCGAGGAGATGCCCCCCGGCGCATAGCGGACGGGTTGCTGATGGACGTATGGGAGGGGAGGCTGGAAGGGGAAACAGCCGGGAGGCGGACGATCGATGCCGTTCGCCCTCTCCTCCGAGAGTGGTGTCATCGCCGGCATGGGTCGCTAACCTTCAGGCTGACACAGGTGTTTTCCGGGCACGGGTCCTTTGGAAAATACCTGTGTCGGATAAGAAGGGAAGCGACCACACGGTGCCATGATTGTGGCGCTGGGGTGGACTGTGCGGTGCACACCTTACAGGCGTGCCCTGCCTGGGCATCCCAGCGTCGCGATCTGCGCGCCGTGGTAGGGACGGACCTCTCGCTATCAAGCGTGACTCGTGCCATTCTTGATAGTGACAGGTCCTGGCAGGCGGCAATCTCCTTCTGCAAGGATGTCATCTCGCAGAAGGAGGCGTCGGAGCGGATCCGCGAGCAGGAGGCTCATGCGGACCGTCTTCGACAAAGGCGGCCGGGGCGAAGGTGGCTGCGCTTTGCGCGCCTCATTCCCCTCTAGCGGGGCGCTGCGGTCCGGGTGGGTTAGCTGGCCTAACGGCCGGTTAACTGCCGTCCGGATCGCATGGTCCCCCCCCCCCCCCCCCCGGTTGTCTTGGGAGATGGCCCCGCTTGCTCGGCCATCTCCAGCCGCGCAGTGGCCAACCTACAGGCCGCAGGGGGTGCATACCACCACGGCCCTCCTACAGTCGGTGTGCTTAAAACTGACGGCGGAGAGCAAGTAGTGAGGGGTATAGTTGGTAGTGGTGCCTCTGGTGGTAAATGCTCTTTAAGTTATCGATGAAGTAAAACCGTAAAGTGCGTGAATAGTAAAAAGAATGACGCAAGTACCTTATTTATTATGATGTTTGAAAATGAAATTAATTGGTGGTAGGTAGGTACCTCTTTACTTCCGTCACTACATTAGCTAAATACAGAGAAAACTAGTTCTTTACAATAAATTTTCTTGTAAAGATACATTCAAGAAGTCAATTATACTTCCTATTACAATACATATCATCCTAACACCAATTTGATATTCAAAGAACCGTCCACCATCTGACGCTATGAGAAAAAGCAAAATCCCATCTCATCACTTACGATTTCGCCAGAAAAAAGTTTATTGCTAGCCATTAGAAGCGAAAAATATGTGAAGAATCTTCCAAGTTTTTCCATACAACGCGTAAGTAAGACAAACGACGTTCGTGTTTAAGCCTAGTTGAGGCTAATTCTATCTGGACAGTTGTCAGCGGAGTCAAGCCTGTACCCTCGTCTTGGTGATAAATTATGAAAGTGATGCGCGGACTACTGTACCGTTGCAGTACCTCCTTAATTAGCCTAGTCGTCTGCTTAATCAACTTGATAGAGTCAGTGATTAATCTATTTACATAATTACGAGGGTGACACTCGATTAATTAATAATAGTATTTTTTTGGGATACCTTCGTCTTTTAGAAACGACACACACACCGAGTGTGTACCCTTTCTGCTGCTGCACAAAATTGTATTCTAACATTTATGTTAATTGATTGTCTGTTTTCTTTGTTTTTATGTTAAACTAGCGGTTGCCCGCGGTTTCACTCGCGTGGTTCTCGTTTCCGTAGGGATATAAAAGTATTCTATGTGTTATTCCAGCTTATAATATAATCTCTGTTACAAATTTCATCCAAATTCAGTAGTTTAGTAGTAGTCCGTAGTTTCGCGTGAAAGAGTAACAAACATACATCCAATACACACAAACTTTCGCATTTATAATCTTAGTAGGATTATTACCATGTGTGCTGTGGCAAATAAACTGTTTGCCTCTCTATTTTATTCTACCATCTGTAATATATTCTGCGGTTGGTTTGTTCTATATTAAAAGTATCCTAAACTAAATTGATTCAGTTAAACGTACCCTAAGTACACTGTTAGTTAGTGTAAATAAAACACTCTTTTACGGATTCAATCACGCGTTGTGTTTTAAAGGATTTTTAGTTTTTTTTCCGACGTTTCGGCACCCTTTCCAGGGGCCGTTGTCACGGAAACGACGAAATCTAAGATGTGCGTATATGTCAATGTAGCTTATCTGTAGATGCATAATATTAAAAATAATAGGTATCTTTGAAATATCGAGTGTGTCAATGGCTATTGATTTATATTACAAGCAAATAATATAATAAATTATTAATGTGCTTATTACACAATTAACTATAATCTTTTCTATTGAGGTATACAAAAATTATATGGTTAAAAATAGGTTATTGTTTGTAATGCCTAAATTAAAATAATATTAATGGAACAAAGCTTTCACTAGAGAATCATTCCATTTTAATTGCGCATTCCTGCCACGGATAGCAGGCCTAAGACACATTTTGTACCCAAAAGCGAAGAGATCTGAGAGATCACACAAAGCTGCACGATATTTCAAAGGGATCCAGCATTCATAAACAGAGTTATACATTGCTGCGCACGCTATAAGTGTGGGATACACTGCGCCCCGATCGCAGTAATTCTATGCAGCGCGTCTTGACTACGTTTGCGTCATGACGTTTGACTTCGTATTGCCGTAACGACATAACGACGCACACGTCACGCAAACCTATATAGTCCCACAATCCTGTCTGTTCCGGTGACATCCGTGACAGATGAGCCACTTGCAATATGAAATTAGCTGGCAAAATAGAATGTCGTATGAAAACTGTTTTAGTTCCAAAGATTATCATCGGAACAGAAAACGTTGTCGCACTGTAGCCGCGCGTTATCAAAAACGGTATTGCACGTCGCGTGAACGTCAACTGCACGTACACCTGACTAATGCGTCATAAGATTAGCGCGTTCAGGGCGCAGTACGTGTATTTTCCCTTTAAAACGAACAAAATATCTTCAAGGTCAGTCATGGACATTTAATATACGTATGTGAGCCACAAGCAGAAAATGCATATTATTATGTCATCAGGCAGATTCCCAACAAACGCGTCTGTGGTCTAGTGGTGCACACCACCGGTATCAAACCCAGAGATCCCGGGTTCGATTCCCAATGGGGGTACATATAAATTCGGTTTGGTTGGTGGTAGGAATTCTTCTTATTCCGCCTGGCTAGCTACCATCTTATCTAAGTCTGACGCCATAACAATGATGTTTTCAGCATTATTTTGTTCCGGCATTAGAGATAAGATAGCCAGTGCCTCAGTGTTTGAGGATTCCGGGAGTAGTGCGCTTCCACCTTCAGCCTTATCACCACTTAACATCAGGTGTGATGAAGGCTAAGTGCTACACCATTGAACACTTCTATATGAAGCTGCGTCCATTAGAGTAGAACCGCGGCGCGCCGAATTCTTCGTCTCTAATGGACGTGGCTTCATAGAAATTGTATAGCAGGCGACTTTTTGCGGTTCGATTCGGCTCTACTCGGCGCGCCTAGTCGATGCCAGGCTTAACACATTGAATTCTAAATAAATGATCAGCCCCCCTAGACAAGTGGCATTCTATTATCGAATTCGCCAGTCGAATAGTAAGAAAATGTATGGGTCTGACATTAGCGGTCACGTGACATTTCTATAGCTAATGTCAATCCTATACACTTTCTTTCTATTCGACTGGCGAATTCGATAACAGAATGCCACTTGTCTAGGGGGGCATGTCATCATTAATTCCCACCATACAAATGGTCTTCTACGTAATACTACGTACTCGGCTCCTCGTTTAAAAATGGCATGTGTGGTGACTACTACGCAATATTTAGTATAACAACATTACGTAGATTGGCACCCGTTATATTTTTTTTTATTCTGGATGCCCATCCTACGCAATATTACCTACGTATGCGTAATATTGCGTAGTAGGCGCCACACATGCCATTTTCAAACGGGATGCCGAGTACGTAGTATTACGTAGAAGACTATTTCATCTTCTGTCCCTTTTCCATCTAAATCACGTTTAACGTAAGTTCCTGGTTTTTAAATTTTTTGCCTCATACTGCCCTAGAAAACTTGTGATTTCAAAAGTTTTTAAATAATAAAGTTAGGTACTTTTTTCCTTGTCATGTCTTATTTGGGATGCCAACGAACCTAAAAACGCCCTTTCCAGGAGGCCTAATAACACAAACACCCATGAAAGTGCTACGTTGTATTACGTAGCTGGCCCCTAGCATCACTAGTACCTACGAAATATTGCGTAGTTAGCATTCAATGTGTCGTAGACGTGGGCTGCAGTGGTAATCACAATTTTATACATGGCGAAGCTTAACCAACGTGCGTCTCCGTGCGCAGCAGTGAGGCACGCTTTTACGATTACGAGAAATGCACATTCATTTTCCCCGGTGTACATACAAAATACTGTGAGCTGTCATAATAAATGTTTTGACACATGAAATGTCGCTAACGCCATTAGCCAACATTCCCCCTCCTTTTGTCTCTTACGTAAGTAGCAAGTACAGCCGACCATTACGGCTACATTTGTTTAACTAATGTAAGCCTTAACACTTTACAATAGGGTGCTAAAAAGCATTTTAGTATACCAACCCTTAACCATTACATTGTGTTCAATTAAATAGACGCACGCTCTTAGTTTTGTTAAGAGGTGTAGAATTGCTCGTTGTTTCAACGCTATATGCTTTTATGCGAATATAGTGCTCTTTTGGTGGGGTTACTACATAATTGTAGCCAGAATATTATAAAGAGACTTCTCTTTGTCTGTCTGTTTATTTGATATTATCATTTTTATCAGGAACCCAAAAGAATCATCATATCCGGCATACGACACCAACTGCTGAGCCTGTCCCTATGCCCGTAACCGAGCTTTGTCAGATTTTATTTGCCAAACCTACTATGCAGCCAGAATATATCCAACCGAAAACCACCAGTTTTACATGTGTACTATTGTGTACCATTGTGAAAAAAATATTTATTTAAGTAGCTTCGAAAAAAAGGTACTTCCGCAAAAAAAACATGTATCAATTCTTGTAGTAATTTAACTAAGTTTGGAAAATTTTGTATCACAATTTTGAAACAAATAAGTACTGCCATTATCTTCCAGCTATGTAAGTGCGCAGTTGGCGTGTCCGAACACCGTGTCTTTATCATGCATCGTTAGTTTTGTTTGGCATGCGCTGTGGTAATACAGTATCAAAGAGACAATGTATTATGAAGACACGGTGTTAGGACACGCCAAAATGTTACAATGTCCTTATGCAGTGCAGTGATTAGACCGATGTCGAAAGATCTACTCTCATAAAGTTTTCAACGACATGTTGTCTTGTGACATGAACATAAAAGTCTTTAAATATTTACTTTATCGGTACATAGAAGTTAGACATAGTATAAGCAGAACCGATTATCCATTGACGCCTGACCGGCCGAATAGGGCCGGAGAATAATGGAAAATCTATTGTGTCTCATTTCTGGGGCGTTGAAGCATTAAAAGTAATAATCACGTTACTTATTTACTTAGTTGTATTTGGTATATCGATAAACCAGGTATAAAATGTTACGGCATCTTCAATGTCAAATAAAATTGAGGCCGGAGAAAGAATTCGTAAAAAGTAATTTGGATATCCAATGAACCAAATCCACGTACACTTTCTTTATAAAACGAATACCTATAAGAGAAGTTAATAATGTTTCTTCCTTTCTGATTTCTTTGTCAATATATCAATGAAACATTTGGTATCAGGAACGATCTTTAGAATAAAATGAATAAAATTGATGGCTTTAACTTTAACTTGGTTGATACAATATACAAATGGGGATTATATTTTTTTTTTTTTTTATTTCTTATTTAAAATACACAAAGAATATACATAAAACTTTCACCAAACTGTGTAACAGTTTGTCGGCGAAATATAAATAATTATGCTCTACTACTTATGAAATTACACTATCTAACCTTAATTAGGTGTTAAAGTTACATAAAAAAATAAACTAAGGCAAGAAAATTTAAATTTAAACAGAGTAGGTTAGAGTAGGTTACAGAGTAACATTGATTAATTTCTAATTAACATAAATCTAAAAATATGAAAGAGCGCTCCTTGCAAATTCTCAACCATTTTTTCTTGTTTTCTTAAGCCGCAAAGTTTTCGACTTTTAATGAAAAATGTTCAAAAAAAATACCATTCCCCCCTTATCTACGAAGTTTGCATATAGAAAAATCTGAAATTATTTTATGTGATAGAAGTTTATGTAAAGATTACAGGAAAAATAAAACGTATATCTCTAAATTGTAAACTTTTTCAGAAATCATCAACAAATATTATATTAGTTCCACTATCGGTCAAAAGCCTGGCGTTGCCCTAAAACTGCAATATTCTACACCGCAAATGCTCTGACGTATCTAGCCTTGCCGATGAAACCATTTTCACGTTATATTTATTTAAGTTTATGATGGTACGGAACCTTGACTCTTGACCGGTTTTTTTTAATACTGAAAGCTATATTATCCACAATAACAATTGAATCGGTTAATTAAGACGGGAACATGTCATGTATGGCTCGCAAATTTTTCAGGAGACCCTATACTTTTTAAACTATTGTACTTTATTTACATATTCCGTTTCTTGACTGTTATGTCTGTCTTGCCATAAAGAATCGAAATCCATAAATGTTGCTAAATGAGAAAAGAGGTGACATGTTCCCGATTCAATTACAGTCAGTATAGCGTTAAATTTTTATTATTTGCGTAAAATATTATGCCACTATCAGTTTCATATTCGTTTCATATTCACCGTTTATTCCATTTTACACAACAATGCAGAGACAGTGATACATTACCCGTTCTCAGAAAACTACTACGTCAAAAATAATGTTGCCACTCTACATTATTACGATTATCCATTTTTTCGTGGAATGCTCGAAATCCATCAAAGACCAACAGGAAAGAGTAAGGCGCAAGCCACATTGCTAGCTGGCAAGCTGGCAAGCTAACAAGCTGAGCGATGTGACGTTTTAACTCTTTTCATACTGCGAGAGAGAGACGAGCGAAGTCGCTTGCGATATGGTAGCGTGTGTTTATGTGTGTGTATATATGATAGTATAAGCCGCGCGGATAAAGAAACTATATGGAAATGGCGGCCATCTGGTCATGCTTTCTCGCTCACACATACCGTTATGCTGCATGTAGACCACGTGGGTGGGTCATGCTATCGCGCTCACACTTAATGCTTGGCCGCCATTTACAGATTGTTTCTTTAACCGCGCGAGTTATAGTCAGATACGAGAAATAATTTCTACCTTCATTTGTTATTTAATTCTGATGAAGTTAAGATACTAGACAATATCTAGATTGATGAATCGCACACAGCTTGTCTGGCTAAATTCTGTGCTTATGATGTTTAATAAAAAAAAGTTCAATCAAATGAGAATGTTCAATAAGTTTATAGGTTGACATCATGAAGCTCGACTTAATACTGAGGTAACTGGAGTTCTCACCCTGAATAAAAAAGTGTACCCTGCAAATTTGACATTTATGTATGTAGTGGCTGTCAGTTGTCTCATTTGACCATACGTATTTTTTCAAAGTGTACGTGAGACGGAAGACAGCCACTGTGTAATTTTTGGGGACAAAAAAGTGTTAGTACTGCACTCTCCAGTTACCTCAGTATTAAGTCGAGCTTCATGGTTGACATAAACGATTAAACACAACCATAGATTGAAAACACTTTTTGGGAATATGCAGTAAGTATTTAGAAATATTTGTACTTAAGTGATTTCATACAAAACAAAAAAGTGTCAATATTTTTAAATCTACAATGAATATTAAAAAACACAGCCCAAAACGTACAGCCCTAGTTCTTATGCATTTCAACAACATACCAAATATTCATTGCTAAAAGATAGAATTACTCGACGTATCAACCTAGAATGCCTATGTCGTAAGCATATCAACCCAAGCACAGAAGAAAGCAACCCGATTCCATTTTATCCAGAAGCTGGCAGAACAACTCACAAGGCCATTTATGGAGCGCTGAGAAAAAAATATTCATCTTCAACGGGATATCAAAATTGCTCTCCATCGGATCCTACAAATCAATGAAGCGGACACTTCAGCAGTTGCAGGTGGTAGCTTTGATAAGCTGGAAATACGTAAGACTTGCTCCATTTGTGACACAAAGAAAAAACTCAAGACGCAGTACCTGTGTTTCAAATGTAAAGCCGCAATATGTTTCGAATGCTCAAACAACCTGTGAATTCACTGCCGTGAAAAAGGGTAAACCACTAGGTTGCAATTTTATTAAAAAAACAACAACAGTGGCTCAAAAATATTTTTCTTATATTATTTGATTAGTAAACTTTATAAAATAAGAAATAAATATATGATTTAAAGGTTCTATTATTTTGTTTTCCCAATTTTTAAATAGGTCGTAATTTTTTATTAAAATTTAAAGTCTAACAAGTAATTTAGATATTTTTCCAAAATTATTGATTTTATTTCCTGTTTTTTTATTTTAGTAAATACTATAATATGCTTTGAAATGCCTATTTTATTCAAATTAACCCGACGTCTGTAAATATTAATCATAATTGAGCAATTTAATGCGCGCGGTCTCCTAGACCGGTGGTAAGTGGTTACGGAAGCAAAACTAGTGGTAAGTGGCTAAGGGTTAAGATTTAGAGAGTGGAAAACGTTATCGCCATTTGTATGGAGGCCGTTTGTTACACTATCCTCTTAATCTAGGCAGTATCTAGCAATTATTTTTTATTTGAGTTAAATCACAGATGAGGGTGGATAATAATTTCCACCGGATCTCGTACTATTTAGTGCCTTCTGTTAGCACAAGAACACTTCACTTGAATACCAGCACCAAATTTTAGTATGTTGTTAGGCATCATCATCTGTCTACAAAAGTGCAGGAAAACATATTTTTTTGCGCCTGGATCCCCTGTAAAAGCAAAATCAAAATGGCGGCTGTCGCATCAAGAAAATCTGCATACTTATAACTTTTGAAAAATACCCTTGACATATTCGTGTGGGGTATCAAATTAAGAGGTGAAACGTCACATCCCAACAAACATTTTAGTCGTAATAAGTGAAAGTTACTTACTGAAAGTGCTAAAAACATCGTTTTGAAGTAATTTTAGAATTAATACAACTTAGAGCCTTATTACCTTTAAACAACCTCTAATCGACACTAAAATGTTCGATACAACCGCTACACGACTCTATTACGACATTGAGTCGCATAAAGTAGGCCCTTTTGCCGTGATAGTAACGTAATGGCGACGCACGTCGCGTCGTGGCGATGTTTGTTGGGATCGCTCGGCTTGTTAGCTCGCTCGCTAGCTGGCATTGGGCTTGCGGCATATTCCTCGATCGCAAGTACCGAAAGTATTCGGTAAAAGCTTATCTTATTAAAAAGTTTTCGAGAGTTGCGTTTTTGTCCGTGAACATCTTGTTACCTTTTTTATCTCTCTGTGAATTTTTATTTGTATCTTCCTATGTTCATTCTTTTGTACTTAAATTTGGTCGTTATTGGTTAATTTGGTTTATTTTTTTTTTGTTTATGTCAAAAGTCAGTGCAGGTTTGTAATATCCATCTCATTTGCCTCCAACCTCCGACGACTTTTTTTTATATTGTATGGGCTTGTTCTTGGCTTCATACTGAACCTTAGGGTTGAGAAGAAGCCTAAGATGGGGCGAGCTTACCCAGAAGCAGCCTATTCACTCTAGCTTTAAAAATAACAGGGTTGTAGTCATTCGGGAAAACAGACGCAGGCAGGGTATTCCATTCCTTGGCGGTGCGCATCACAAAGGAAAAAGAAAAGCGCTTGGTACGCATCCGCAGGATGTTAACCAAGCAAGGATGATAGCCTGCTGTACGTGGTGGAACGGGGAACGACTTCGTCGTTTGTGACGACCTGCGTGGCCGAGTGGTGTACGCACCGGTTTTCAAGGTGCCACTATCTCTAGAGTTTCCAAGTTCGATCCCCGGTCGGGTAAATGGTAAATATTGGAAACGAACTTTTCAATATTTCCTCTGGTCTGGGTGTATGTGGTAATACCCGACGTTGTTTCGAATTTCCATAATACTAGTGGTTAAGCTACTATACTTTGGTATTGGAACAATGTTTGTGATGGTGTCCAATATTTATTTATTTTTTTGCAAACATACACAATCCGAAAAAGCAAAAAAAAACTTTATTCAAAATGTTTCCTTTTACATACTTAAGTTTCAATACCTGCAATTTAACTTGAACTCTAAAGTAAAAGCTTAAAAGTACTAATAACTTTCTTTATTAAAATATTAGTTTTTTTAATTTTATTTATTGAAATGAATTGAATGTTGTGTAATTGAATTGAATTTTATGTTAGTTCTTGCGATTTTCTATTTTACCGTCCCCTCCCTACACACGAGCCGCAAGAAGCTAGAGGTGGAAGCAAGTGACGACTACCGGTGTCGGCTAGCTATATAAAGCTATATAAAACTAGCTGACCCGGCAAACGTTGTTTTGCCATATAAATTATAGAAAAGAATACTCCGAATTGCAATATTTGTAATTCAGTGGAGGATGTTTATCATATCATCATGGAGTGCTCTAGGACGGCCGATCTTAGGAAGAAAATATGTATACGAACATATGATATTGGAGCGTGTAATTGCATTTTGATGCAACCATGCAGTAAAGAGGCAAAATTGTTATACAGATTTGTTCAAGTAGCTGTTAAAAATAGATAATATATTGATATATATGATAATATATATATTGTTATTTTACATTGTATCTAGACATTAATTATGGGGGTGGCATATCTTCGGACAAAACCCCTTAAAAATAAAGATTAAAAAAAAAACTCTAATTGATTATAGTACGTACCTAAGTATACTTTAATGTTATAGTACATTATACTTCGTTTTAAAGTAAAGTAAATGTAAACGTATTCTTTAAAAAAACTTTAAATTTTAACTTTCCCGGTATTTATATATTAGAAATTTGCATATTCATACGTAAACATCCAAAATACTTTACAAAGAGACAAGACATTTCATCACGATAACACATCATGGCATGGCCACAAGTTGATGATACCAGTAAATATGCTTCAAATGAACTCCTCCAGTCCACTCGAAATGTCAGAAAAAATTCATAATAAGTTACCGAAAGAATTAGCCGAAGAAAAAAGTTACAACTTATACATAAAAATAGTTAAAGAAGCTGCTCTTAGAAAATTGCTATTATAGTGTATTTAAATGATAAGTATTTGAATATTTAATTTTTCTTTGTTCTAAGCTTAATGGAAAAGATTAGTAAGTATTCGATTTCGACCGCGCGCAGACTTATCTGGCGCGCACTCTAGTCGTCTTATTTCTATAAAATGCTATTTAAAGGTAGTTTCTAAAATATTTCCTTTTGAACGCATGTAGCAGTGATGCTCGCAAGGAAGGTTCGTTGCATGTATTTTCATACTTGGCTTCACATCACGATCTTTAATTTTAAAAGCTTTGAAATTCGTTAAGTCTGTAGTAAGAATAAAATTCACAGAACACATAAAGATTTTTCTCTTGTTGTAAAATTATTCAAATATTCTCAGAATTTTGAGTGATTTTCATTATTATAATTTTTTACCTGAAGTTTTCTGATGTAGATACCCATAATCACTCGTCATACAATTTAACAGTATACAATAAAATTATACAATAAAAGATTGTCTTTTTTTACAATCGACAGCATATCTGATGCGTATGTATATGTATACCTATGCGCGCCACCGCGCGCCGATTGCTCTGGGTGCCTACCATCAACTCTTAAGGCGCTACTCGGAAAAGTATGGAGTTTTTGATTTAAAACTATAGGACGGTTACAGTTGTTACAAATCTGATAATAAGATATATATTTCTTCATACCTTTATCTAGAATCGTATAGTTTCAGAAACACGATTTTATGATTTTGGCTCGACACTTTTTATTTTCGAAAATACCTCTAAAAAATAAGAAATATCAAGATTATTCTTAAATGGGGATACATATACTATTGAAAATTGGTTTAATTAGTGGACACCAATAATATTTAGGATCGTATAGAAGCATTTTTTAAAATTCGCTATAGTTTTTGAATACGCAGTGATTTTGTGTTTTTTTTGCGTAATCGGCAAAATCGGTCTCGCTCCCGCGCGCGTCGTTTTCTCATTGCTATCTCGCTTTAGCATAATTTTTCCGAGTATCGCCTTAATGCGGTTTTGTTTAGGAACCTAAACTGATCTGCTTCGCTTATTCGTACCACGACAGCTTAATATCAATGACAGCGATTCAGTGATCATTCAATGACATTTCACAGCCGCTAAGCTGTCACATACTCTTATTTGACTTATAACTCAGCCAAGCTAACATGACACCAGCAGGTTATACCCGTCCCTCTCACTCTCCGGGCATGACAGAATCGAGTGAAAGAGAAGAGTAGAAGAAATAAGGAGACAAATCGTTCGGTCATTCACATTTAGCAATTCATTTGCGATCCAGTTTTTAGAAGGTCATAGTACGAAAGAAAGCAATTCATTTTAGGAACCTATTCTGCATCGCGCTATTTTTGAATCGCTGTCTAAAAATTTATGGTAGGCACCCTGCAGTAATAAACTAGCTACGGTGATACTCGGTTGTTTTACTTACATACTTCTCAGTGGTGACGAGGTTTTTCGATTACCCGCGAAACGAACTTTAACAATGTCTTATATCGGGAATTTATCAATTTTTGATTATAAAACGTGCGAGTGGGCCCTTTTTACGGGGCGTTTAACTCAGTTTTTTGAAAATAAATTAATTGAAGCAAGAAAACAAGGCCGGGATATTGATCACCCATCTGTCTGTGAAAGAATTTTTTAAATCGGTCCAGTAGTTTTTGAGTTTATTCATTATATACCTACATACCTACTTTTTATAATATTAGTATAGAGTATAGATGAAGTATTAGAAGCTAGCTAAGAAGCGAGCTTAGTAGACGGGTCGATATTTCTAATAGGTACTTCATTTTCACTATTTTCAATAATAAACGTACTACCTACTTAATAAAAAAAAATGTACACATGCTAAAAGACTGAAAATAAAATCCATTTTCATTACAGCTGGTAGTAGCAAACAACACAACCATAAGCCTCGTATAACGACGGTACATTGCGGCAATGTGAAAAACATAATTAACAACGACCCAAAAAGTTTCATTAATTTTATATTATTTTAAGGGACGGCATTTTTTTAGAAATTTGAGCTAGTGGACGCACGAGTCTTTGTTGGTTGGTTTATATACATCTTAAGGCACGCGGACTCCTAAATAGTGGAAATAATATATCTATTGCTATTGCATTATGAGCATACTATCTTTCCGCACGCAGCTTTACGCGTGTGAACTAAACGATGTTTTCGCGTAGGTATGAGATATGTTGCCGGAGTAAAAAGTATTAACCCGGCGTCATTTTGACGATGATTTTTTTTTTGCATCCATTTTGTGGTTTGTGCTTTCGTGTAGCTGGAGATACAGCCTCCATCTACCCGCCCTGCAATGCGACGCTGCTTGCACAGCGAGATACACGTTCGTGAAATTAAAACGGGTCAATATGACCCAGCGTCATCGGTGGCGCGGTAATTTTATGTCTTACTTTTATTCGCTTATTTAGTGTTAATTTATGTCGCTGAACATATCGGGCCTAAATGCTAACAATACATCGGTCTAATTTCAACAATACCCGAACGAAAAGGCAAAATTTCCTAAAAATGTGGGATTTGATTCGGTACACGAGTACTTTCAAAGCCGCAAGTCACGTCTAAATTTACCTTGTCAGTTGCGCCAAAGAACCGCAGATTTCGTGGGTGAACCTACTGAAGAACCTCCCCAAAAAATGCCAGGAACTCTCAAGAGATATCAAGTAGGTCCGTCTAATCTAAAAAGATAAGAAAACATAGCATACTTGTCAGACATGCCGCATTTACATATGCCCAGATGATTTGATTCCATACTGCAATAATTGCAGCAGTTCCATGGCTCTGAATGATGATGTAGAAGACTGATCTCATTGTACCTGCATAATAAGAAGTTGATTTGATCTCTTTATTACGAGATAAGATTGTTGATTCCTATTATTATTAATGAAATTTATACCAAAAACTAAAAATATAGACACACAATTTTTTTATAGATGATTTTGCATGTGTTGTTAAGTAATTCATAAAAAAATATTTATATAATCCTTTAGTTTTATTTTTGTTTTTTAGCTCTTTAAAGAACTTTTTTAAACATAGACAGCAACTAAAATTAAGATGACTTATTAAATTTCCTGAAAAATTATCGATGAAATTTGGGTCATTATGACCCGGGGTCATCGTCTTTGAAATTATTTTCACGTCATTGGCGCCGGGTTAAAGTAAAAAGCTGTTACAAAACATAAAAATTTTGGTTCAACACCGTTCAGGTTTTGGTTTGCTATCGACTCGATGAGAAGAAGAAAATAAAAATTAACAAAAGATCTATCTTTTTATCTATCTTTTTTTTTTGTTTTTTTATATATCGTCGGTCGGAAACAGTAGTGGAACATTTCAAAATGATGCTGTTCTGAGTAATTGAGGTTTAAAGTTTTTGAAAATATTCAAATGTTATTTTACGTTAACTAAAGATCATTTTGTGTTTTTGTATTTATTGAACAGTATGCAGATTATAGCTAAGTTTATTGTGTGTTACTAAGATTTAGGATGTCATTTGTAGTTTTTGAGTTATCAGTATTTTTGTGAAATGTTCCAATAATGAACTGAAAATTTCCTGAAAATCTAAGAACTAATTGGAATATTTCTAAATAAGCCAGTAAGGAAATTAAAAAAACAATCAATTTAGAAATCTTAATGGTTTATCTAATATTTAAAAAATAAAAAGAGAACAGTTTTATCTTAAATTTAGGTCTGGAACTTATTTTTATATTTTTTCGTTATCAAAACCCAATCTCCGTCTGACCACTACACTGACAGTTCAAAGCGCGACTGGCACAAAACACCAATAAACAATAATCATGCAAAGAATTTCAGAGTCATACTGGAATATTTCTAAATATTCTATTATTGAATCACGGTTGCACTTTAGAATTTAGATTTGCAGCGGTACATTTCAAAATAAACTGATACTGAAAACGAAGACATTACTAAAATGTATTTTTCCTTATCGGAATAAATAGTTTCCTGTCAATTAGAGCTAAAATTTGAGTTGTACCGTTAGTGATTTTGAAAAAATATTCCATTCCCTACCATTCAACATACTTAACTCAAAACACGTAATTTTGGAAATGTTCCGGTAATGAATCTGACCGACGATATAAAAAAGGGGCAAACGAGCAGACGAGCCACGTGATGGGAAGTAGTCATCGTCGCCCATGGACATCTACAACACCAGAAGGGTTGCATATGCGTTGCCAGCCTTTGTGTTTATAAAGCGGATATAATGGGAAAGAAGGATTACTACACAGTCTTTCTGATCTTTTCTTTAACGACTTCCGTGGTCGAGTGGTATACGCACGGTTTTCAAGGTGCTGCTATCTTTAAAGGTCCCGGGTTTGATACCCGGTCGGGTAAACATTGAAAACACGGAATCGGATTCGAGTTCTATACTTTGTCTTTGTCTATGCTATAGTGAGTGACAGAGACAGGGCATACATTCCGCTGTCGGGAGCGTTTCCGACGGTTCACGAATGTGGGGGCTTATCACGTAAACATTGAAAACGAACTTTTCAACATTTCCTCGGGTCTGGGTGTATGTGGTAATACCCACCCAGTTTCCAATTGCCATAACACTAATGTTAAAACTAATACAGTTTGGTAGGTATTGAAACAGTGTAAGTATTTGATCGTGTCCAATATTCATTTATTTGAAAATTAAGTATTAAAAAAAGTCAGCCCATTCACAACTAGCTCCGATGGGACTCGAACTCACGACTTTTCACTGTCCGGGCGAAAGATCTAACCACTAAGCCACGGAATCGCTTATTCTCATCTAAACTTCGCATTTATAATATTAGTAAGATTGCCCTAATGCCTGAAGTCTGACAAGTTCATGACACAGCGGCAGCATGCCGCGAGTGATAGGATAGAACGATATTATACGCTTCATTTGTCACACTATGCCAATATCGCCAGAGCACCGTAGATATTAACAAACATAAACGTCTAAGATGAAATATGGACCTGGAATTAATTTAGAGTCTTCATTATATCAGCTCGTCATCTTAACAGTTTGGTATTGGAACAATGTACCTATGTGATGGTGTCCAATATTTATTTATCTATTATTTATACCACGTGACAAACTTCATCCAGCTCACTTTAAAAAGCCTTTAAAAACAAACATCCAAACTTCTCATTTATAATATTTTTAAGATTGTCCTTGACTGAAGTCAGTGTAAATTTTCATGACACAGCGTGCCGCGAGCGATTGGACTAAATATACGCTTCATTAGTCATACTATGCCAATATCATCAGAGCACCGTAGATATTAACAAACATAAATGTCTAAATTGAAATATGAACCCCAGAATTAATCAAGAGTCTTCAGTTCGAGGTCTTAACATGAACGCCGAAATTGACTTCCATTCACAAAGAAAGATGATTAGCCTTTTATCAACTGTTGTAACGCAAACTATTGTTCTGGAATTCATCGCAAAAATTACATGGAACAATGGGAACATCGATTCGCCACTGTTTCCCAATTTGTCCCCGCCATTGTTGGGGATGACGGCCAATTTGTGAGTGGTGGGTAATCGTATGTTTTTCCTCGACACATGGGTAGCATTGTAATTTTACGCGCCATTATGTAAGGGAATGATATAAAACTGCGGCGTGGTACGACATAATCATAAAATTGTGTATTAAGTCTATAAATAGGAAAAAGCATGTAGTACTAGGAAAATATTGACGATTCATAAGTACATATTTATTATGTCTAAGTGAATTAAGAATATTTTTATTTTTATCTTATCTAGTAGATTAAAATTGAACTATCATATTTTTATGTAGATACACTTTCTAGTCAGGACATTTTTAGTCTTAAACTAACATTTGGAAGCCCAGCCTCGCACAAGTCCAATGTCCTTATAAGTAAACCATCCCTTTGAATCGCTTTGTCTATTGATGAAAGCCGCATTAAAATCCGTAGCGTATAAATAGTTTGTAATACTCATATATTGTAAGGGTACAGAGTGACGACAGAAAGCTACTTTGTTATATACTATATTTTTTTTTTACTATTTAGAAATTAGTATTAGAAGATTAGTAATATTAAAAATTATAAAAAACTTAATCAACAGTAAGTAAAATATAATCCCTAGGATGTGTAGAAGGTACTTGATAATTTATTTGTTATTTTTATACTTAACAAAACTTTTGCGTTAACTTTACATGTGTATAATTTTCTGAACGACATTAAAAAATTTTAGTTCATCACGTTGCCATTTTTGTCAAAGGCAATTTTACACGATAACTTGATGGACTGTTATATTGACAGGCTTTGTTTTACCGAAACAATGGTGTAAAATATGTTAAAAAAAGCTCCGCAAAAAGGCCGGGAGTTACCAATAAAACATTGATCGGAATATCAATTCATCGAATGGAATTCACATTCGCGGAAGATTTAGAGGGTCGTATGAATTGGAAATCAAGGGACAGCCCACATCTTGTACACCTGTCTAAACAAAGGTTACTTAGGAAATAGCTAAGCAAAGTAGGTATTTTTAAATGAACTGCCGTAGCACGAAATCTGTCGTTAGGGTAATCGCATGGTATAGTGCGATAAGATTTCTTTGGCAAGTGGATGCCAGTGACAAGAGCGCTAGTTGACTGATCGACTAGGTAGAGTAGAGGAGTGTTAGTTCCCGATTACGTCCGCGCGCCAATAGATCTTTGTCGCATTATAAACTTTATTATCCGTGAAAAGCTGTCAAATTGCTTTTGTCAAATATTTCTTGAATTTTAGTTCTGATACAAGAAAGAGGAGCTACTCTGGTTTTCAAACAATATAAATGATACGATAAAGACAGTTTGTCCTGTAGCCCTAGCACGAAAAACTGTCGATATGGTAACCATTACCGTGATCATATTATTTTGTATGAAAACCTGAGCAGCGCCTCTTTCGGTCGTATAAGGAACTGACATTTAATACTTAATTGATAGCAGCACTTTGACAGCTTTTAGGGACGGCCTCTCTCTCTCTCTCTCTCTAGCCTTTTTCAACCAATAGCTTGGTGTAGGCCTTCTTCAACTGTTTCCATCTATCTCCGTTTTGGGCAGTTAGGGTCCAGTTTCTACCCGCCACCTTCTTGATGTCATCCTTTCATCGCATTTGTGGCCTCCCTCGTGGTCTTTTTTGGTCCCATCCCATGGTCTCCAGGGTTGAAGGACGGTATAGCTTATTATTCGATTACCATTACGATAGTTTTCATGCTAGGGGTAAGTACTGTATTTACCGGGCGACTGCTCTAACCACTGAGCTACGGAGTCGTTCCCATCGAAGCTGGTTGTGAGACGGGTCGATTTTTTCTAAATACTTCATTTTCAAATTTTTTTAAAAGTAATAAAAATTGCATTGTGAATGCAAAAAAGTAAAAATTTAAATAACGTTCATTAGTGTTTTTAAAAAGCTAAATTGAATGAAAAAATTCTTAATTCTATACTTTAATTTGCGTGATCCCTCAAAAACTTTATAACGCTAGCTAGATTACTTAGCCTGTTCCTAACTATTTGCGGAATCCTCCCGGGGGTGTCTCCTGGTCTATACATCACTCCTCAGTTATCTGTGCGACGACGTTGATTGATGCCCCTCTGAACAAGCTTGCTAAAACACATTTGTTTGAAACAACCACCGCTAGGTACATGTTTAATGAATTAGATAGCACTTTTTGTATCAATTTGGTTTTTGATCAATCACCTTCCAACTTGGGAGTTTGAATAAAGACGAGTTTAGAACATGCAACGCGCTGGAAGGGTTTAGATGAAAATACTTTTAGTAAACAAATAAATATGTGCATACTCATAAAAATAAAAACCCTAATTCAGAAACTTCAGCACTTTTGTGACACTTTTGGGAACGACGAACGATTAAAAGTTAAAAATTACCTATGTTTTGTCAAATTATTATAGACACACTACAAATTGTCAATGTGCAAACGTTACTATCGCGCTTGAATTACGAATTATATTCTTATTTCTGTACCTTATTTCTGAACAATAAAGTACGATCTATCTTTCAAAATTTCTTTCAATCGCGATAGCATGTTAATTTACTAACTAACACTCAGCCCTCAGACCTGAATTATACATTAGAAAGACAACATGCCGAACAAAATCAAATATTTATCACTTAACCGTAACGAAATGACAGCCAATTACTTAAAATCCTACCCTTACCAAAAGCTGTCAGCGTTTTATCCGATCCCAAAGAAGTACAATCGTACATAATGGATGAAGTTAATCCGAAAGAAGCATGTTAATTAAATATGCGAAACAAACAGGCCTTTTTAATCTGCGGATGTGTACACAGACGCTTAACAGAAATTTCCCCGAACAAATTGTAACTGTCTAATTGAATCAGACAACTCAAACTTTACGGCAAACAAGACCTTATCATTAGGCTGTTTGGTTACTGTTTATAGGTTGGGCGTTTTAAAATTAAATGTTTTACAGTAGCGTTTTAACACAAGTTGTATATATGGAAAGAAGTCTGAATAATAACAGTCTAATTGAAACTGACAACTCAAACTTTACGGCAAACAAGACCTTTACATTAGGTTGTTTGGTTACTGCTTATAGGTTGGGCGTTTTAAAATTAAATATTTCACTGTACCTTTCAAACATAAGTTTTCTATGTGGAAAAGGACTTAATAATTCATTTCATCCTTACAATTGGAACTGTCTAATAGAATCTGATTACTCAAACTTTACAGCAAACAAGCCCTTATCATTCGGTTGTTGGGTTAGTGTTTATAGGTCGGGCGTTTTAAAATTAAATGTTTCACAGTACCGTTAAAACATAAGTTGTCTATGTGGAAATAAGTCTTAACAATTATTTTAACCTAACTATTGAAACAGTCTTATTGAATCTAACAACTCAAACTTTACTGCAAACAATTAAGGACTTATCATTAGTCTGTTGGATTACTGTTTATAGGTTAGGCGTTTTAAAATTAAATGTTTCACAGTACCGTTAAAATATAAGTTTTCTATATGGAAAGAAGTCGAAATAATTAATTTTAACTTAACAATCGGAACAGTCTAATCGAATCTGACAATTCAAACTTTACGAAAAAAAGACCTTATCATTAGGTTGTTGGGTTACTGTTTATATGTTGGGCATGTTTAAATTAAGTGTTTCACAGTACCGTTCAAATATAAGTTTTGTATATGGAGAGAAGTCGAAATAATTAATTTTTACCTAACAATTGGAACAGTCTAATTGAATCAGACAACTCAAACTTTACGGCAAAGAAGAACTATCATTTAGGTTGTTGGGCTACTGTTTATAAGGTTGGGCGTTTTAAAATAAATGTTTTACAGTACCAATAAAACATAAGTTTTTTATAAGGAAAGAAATCTTAATAATTAATTTTAACCTAACAATTGGAACAGTTTAACTGAATCTGACAACTCAAACTTTACAGCAAATAAGACCTTATCATTAGGCTGTTGGATTACTGTTTATAGGTTGAGCGTTTGAAATTAAATGTTTCACAGTACCGTTAAAACATAAGTTTCCTATATGGAAAGAAATTTTAATAAACTACAAGCTTTTGCTAGTGAATTCGCTCGCGTTATATCAATTTTAACCTTACAATTGGAACAGTCTTATTGAATCTGACAACTCAAAGTTTACTGCAAACAAGGACTTATCATTAGTCTGTTGGATTACTGTTTATAGGTTAGGCATTTAAATGGGAATGTGCTTGTTCTTTTATTAATAGTGATAATGTAGAGAAATAAAGAGTGGATGATCTGAAAAAGAAACTGTGAAGTGAGCATGTGTGTTAGTTTTTTTTTCGCAAAGTGTATATATAACTGACTGAGACTAAGACAGATTCTAGATTGTTTCCTTAGTCTGAAATATGAAACGTTGTCGTGGTACGTCCAATACATGCAGTTTAACTATAAAAAAATTACAAACGAAGACATATTCATATTCCAAAAACATTTCAATAAAAACAGTTTAATAATTCCTTTACATTCCAACACCAAACATGTCTTGTAAATAATGTTTTTTGGTATAGATACATTTTTATGCAACGAATATAATGACAATCTTAGTCGTTTCAGACATTGTTCCTTGAAATATAAAAAACTAGCTGACCCAGCGCGACTTCGTTCCCGTGGCCCTACCCCCTACTCCACCCTACCCTACCCCACCCCTACCCTACCCTACCCCTACCCTACCCTACCCTACCCTACCCTACCCTACCCTTACCCTACCCCTACCCCTACCCTACCCTACCCTACCCCTACTCTACCCCTACCCTACCCTACCCATACTCTACCCCTACCCTACTTCTACTCTACCCCTACTTACCCCTCCTTCCCCTATTTTCTCACCGCTAAAACCTTCCTTGGACTTCCACGAACATTCCAAGACCAAAATTAGCCAAATCGGTCCAGCCGTTCACGCGTGATGCCGTGACCAAGGGAAATAGGGATTCATTTTTATATATATAGATAAGATTGCCTGCTGTCATTGTTTTTAGCTTTTGTTTTTGCTATATCTATGAGGTATCATAGTAGCATTCAGATTAGCAAATAGTATTAGGATTGTAGTAGAAGAGGAGTAAGTAGTACTGTCCGGCCATTTTTTCAAATCGGCGGGTATCTGTCACGGGAATGGCGCGGGGTGACATAAGGTCAGCTTGAGACAAATAAAAAAGCCCCAAAGAATGGTGATTGGTTAAAACTGTGACGTTTTATCGCTTCAGTATCAAATCCCACAGATAATAACAGACAATAAACAAGTAAAACACAGATTGGAGTAGCAGAGTAGAGTACAAACGTACCAAAATGTTCCATCGCCCCGAAGCCTTATAAGGCTTTTGACAGATGCGGCCTGTTAAAAAAAAGCCTTATAAGGCTTTGGGACATATGAGTAATGTTTAAAGTAACGTGTTGATTGAACCTTATGCACGCCTTTTTTCGCATTGTGCGTTCCACTATAAATAAAATTATCGGTAAATGTTCATAAAACTCTAAAGTATTATATTAAAATATCTAGAAAGCTTTGTGTACGTCCTTCGTGAAAATCTCTATGCTTCTTTACAAGATTAGATAGGATGTAGTATGCTTGACAACAAAACGTTGTTCTGTTATGAGCAAACAATTTTTCTTATTTTTTATAATGCAGCAGATAATATTTTAGCAATAGTATTAGAATCGATGTTTTCTGACGAGTGAAAATAATGTTCTGAGTAAAATATTAAAACAGCTTAAGTATAGAGCATTTGGCGGTATTTCAAAATTTGTGATTTATTCATCTTTTCTTCCTCTTTCTTGTTTAAATACAAAATTAATTTTAAATTTTCACAAGTTTATAGCTAAAGTATGTAGTTTATAAACAACGTATAGAAAAGCCACATGCCACTTTGTGAAGCTATTTGCCAAAATCTACTTCGCAAAAAATATCGTGAAAGAGGACACAACACTGGCGGCTCCAGTCCATGACATTTTTTCATTAACCACAATAAAGTGGGAGGTTATTAATAACGTAAAAACTCCCAGTATGACCACATATTTCATTCTTAAGTATACATTAAAATGTAAACAAGCCTGAGGCGACGATATTCTTTGCAGTTATTTTAATATACAAGACGATGTGGCTTAAAGTAGCGTCCTTTTATAGGGCGCGTAAGTTGCTTTTTTGCCTCGGGTGTATACTTTATGAACTGACTTTGGAAAATAGGCTATAATAATGACATCGCCCCTGGAACGTTGGACTTGGGAAAATAATAAGAAAGCGACGACTTAATGGACACCGTTTTATAAGTAGTACTAAAGTTATTTAATGTGTGTTACGCACCCATTCAAATAGAGTATTTATCACCATGTACCTACACTGAAATATTGTCTGTCTATACTAATATTATAAAGAGGAAAAATTTGATTGTTTGCATCGAGTAGGCTCCGAAACTACTGGACCGATTTAGAAAATTCTTTGACCATTAGATAGCTACATTCATCCCGAATGACATTAACTATAATATATCCCGATATTCCCACGGGAACGGGTACCGCGCGGGTAAAACCGCGAGGATCCGCTATAACGATATAAATAAATGGATATAAGTCCACAAATTCCTAATAGTTTTAAAGGAATTACTCGTAAACACGACACACCAATTAGATAATAATATATCATTAAAAAAAAACTTATTTTTTACTAATAAATCATCTTCATTCTTAACCAAACCTGAACAAATTTCATTTAATTGTTTAAACTTAAAAAAGTATTTTGAAAGAGTTACTTTTGCATTTATAATTTAGTTTAGCTTAAAATATCACGGATGTATTAATTTTATATATTTTACAGTTAAATAAGTGTTAAAATTACATCGAGTTACTTAAACTTGCCAAATATTGATAATTATGCCATCACCCCATTCACATCACGTATCTCCCCTACGCATCATACTTCACGGAAAGAAAGTTCGCTCCGGGCTTTATTCCCGTAGTTTATTACTTTGAGAACAATATTTTCGCCGAATGAAGGGAATCGCATAATATTCTTTTTTTCTCTTTTGTCTGAAACCAAGAACCTGAACTAAATGCCCAATAACAGTTGGCGCTCGGTCCAGCAGCGCAAATGCGACCATTCGTGACGAAACGAAAAAAGTCAGAAAATGTATTTTCCCAGTATGCGCAAAAGATTGATGGTACAACGGTATGAGCAAATGACCGTGAGAGTTTTTAGTGAATACTTTAAACGACAAATTAATTAATATGAATCCGCAGTTTGTTCTGCAAACAATGGATTATGATAATTCCTAGGCGGATTGCAATGTATTTTGTATTGTAATATGTTTATGATTTTGTGGTGCGTACTAACATTTGATCGAATAGTTAAAAACGCACCAAAACCTTTAAGTAGGGCAACATGTAGTTTAAGTATATGTTATTGTTTAAGTAATTAACATGTTTAGTGTATGACCTTGTTGATTGTCCAAAAAAACAAAAAAAGGATGGAAAATGAAGTATTTATAAAAAATCGACCCGTGTCACAACACTCACAACTAGCTCCGATGGGACGATAGCTAGTTGTGATTTTTTTTTAAATACTTCATTTTCCATTTTTCAATGATAAAAATTGCATTGTGTATGCAAAAAAGTAAAAAATTAAATAAAAAAAGGATCAAGATATTCAAAAACGTATCCTTTTACTAAACGTGTATGTCTCTAGCAGTAATTAAAGAATCAATATATTATGATGACGTAGGTACACAGATCGTCAACATTGCTAACAAAGTAATATGTAAAAAGGGATCAAGTATACGGTTACCCCATTTACATCACATATCTACCATAAAGCATCATACTTCACGGAAAGAACGTTCGCTAATAGGCTTTTATCCCCATGATTTACTACTCGAAGAACAATATTTTCCTCTAACAAATGGGAATCGCATACTAATTATTTTTTCTCTTTTGTCTGAAACCAAGATCCTGAACTAAATACCCAATAAGAGATGGCGCTTGGTCCAACAGCGCGAATGCGACCGACCATTCGTGACGAAACGAAAAAAGTCAGAAAATGTGTTTTCCCAGTACGCGCACAAGATTGATGGTACAAACGGTATGAGCAAAATGGCCGCGAGAATTTCCAGTGAATATTTTAAAATGACAAATTAATATGAATCTGTAGTTTGTTGTGCAAACAATGGATTGTGATTATTCGGAGGTGGATTGCAATGTTTTTGCACTTCTGACTTGACTTTTATATATAAAAAAAGACTTATAAGCATTACTGTTTTATCAAATTGTTAACAAATTCCCTTTCGCTTTTTTAACCGACTTCTAAATCAAAAAGGAGGAGGTTCTCTATTCGTCTGTATGTATGTTTTTTCTCTTTTTTTTTTTGTGTATGTCCACCGATTACTCGAAGACGGCTGATCCGATTGAAATGGTTCAAACGTTATTACATCAGGTTGGTTTCCAAGCTGGTCCCATTTTTTGAAATTTTGAAATCGGTTCAGTAGTTTTCAGCAAATCTTGAAAATACTGTCGTTTTCGTTAACACTTTAAGTGAATTCAATACGTATCTTTAGGCATAACTCCTTTGTTTATAAACCGATTCAGATGATTCTTATTTTGTTAAAAAGGGGATACCTCAAGGCATTTTAACCGACTTCGAAAAAGGAGGTTTTCAGTTTGATCACATACCTATTTACCAGAAAACACGTAAATTGAAGGCAGGTTTTAACAAAAACAACAAAAAATTGTACATGTTTCACCGACTGCAAAGTACTTACGTTATTTATTTGGTGAGGAATTATTTCTTACTTTTTTTATGTTGTTTTTTTGAAGGCGGTTTTATTTTTTCATTAACTTTTTTTAATTTGAAGATGTTGTTATTTAATAATATTGTATAATATTATGTGCTTTATGCTTTAAGCAATTATTGTAATAAGTAAAGATGTATGTTTTTTTTTGTAAATGTCGTTACCTGTGAAACGCTGGCAAGTTTATTGCGCCTGTTTTTCTTGCCAGTTAAAAAACTCTTGATTGGGCGGTAGGAGAATATTGACGATTCATAAGTACATGCTTAATAGGTCTATGTGAATAAACAAATATTTAATTTGTCTGATGATGTTGATTATACCTACTCTTAAAAATTACTTACGTATATCATTTTTAACTAACTATAATAATATATTGGCAACAATATTATCCAACAAAACTCTTAAGATTTTGAGTATTTATTATGCATGTACAATGCAATTCTGCAATTTTTCTTTCAACGAAAATCTAGTCAGCAAATCTAAGATTTTATTGCTTTTGATTTTCATACCGGTTAAAATAGCATGAATCAAGCAACTTGAACAATATTAGCATACCACATAAAATTCCGCATTTACGAAAAAAACTTGTATAACAAATTGATATTATTACCAGTCTTTAGGGGCAGTCAGGGGCCTTACTGCGAACTGTCAAACAATTTTATAATTTAAATTTTATAATATTGTAAGCGAGATGGCTCTATACGAAGGTATAGTTCCGTCCTGTAATCAACATTACAATAACACTGTTTGACAACACGCAGTAAGGCCCATGAAATTTCAAATGAAAACAAAATACAACGAATAAACAAAAGAATATCGCGTATCACGAATCAACAATCGACATTGCTCAGTTTGCCAGAGCTGTGTAAACTACTGTCAACTATTTCATATCATACAAACAAACAATGATCAATATTTTGATCAGTCTTGTCACGTAGAGATACAAATCCAAACAGCCCGCATGGAAGCTATCTAGTTCCTTTACTATCTCTATATTTAGTAGGTACAATAGTTTTATGTAAACAGCTTCGTTTGCCTTTGCCTGATTCCTTCTCTGTTATCGACCGATTCATTATCAAATAAGGTTTTGTTTTACACAGACTAACACCCTGTGTTAGCCAGTGTAAGCCTGTGGGCGCCGTTGCAATAACTTTAACCATGGCTTCAGACCATCTAGTCCAGTCAAAATAAAGTTTGGAGTCACATTAATGGCACCTTTAACAAATTTATTTTTAAATAATAATATTGCCTTTATTTTGAGCACTCATCGTGATTTTGTAGGTATACTGGTGTCCGTTCGAGAGAAATACCTAAAGTTGTGTTTTGGCCGTTTATAATAAGACAAAAAAGGCACTTTAGGTGATTATTATAATATAATCTATGGATACCCTTTAAATTATGTTAGGCAAGTAATCCCTGACGTGAGCACAATATTCTGCACATTACAACGTTTTTTCAGTCACGACGTAAAAAATGAGACTTACAAAATCGCACTTTCAGAAATTTTACTACTAATACACTACAAATAAAAACCTCGAACCTATTTTAAGTTTTCACCTAGGTGACTTTCTTGGAACCTGGTTAAAAGTGGTTTTTTTGCGTTAAGTCGGTTATATATTAAAGTCACTTCAGTTTTTATGTAAGATTTCCATTAACATATTTATTTTATATATAAAAAAATCATAATCCCCTGATAACATGAGAAAGATTCCTCAAAATATAAATAAATGCACAATCACCGCAAAGTAATAAAATAACTCATTCAAAATCCAAATTAAGCGTGACCTTGACGGAGCGTCCGCATGGCCAGTCAGTGTGCGAGAGAGACGGAGTTATCGGGCGTGAAAAGGATGGATAGACGCGGCGCGTTGCCGCGCGGCGGCAATTTATCCTACTGCCTGTGAATAATTAAATTGATTATGTGAAAGTTTAGATGTTTGGATGTTGTTGGTTACTCGATCACGCCAAAACAGCTGAACGGATTTGGCTGAAATTTGGAATCTAGATACTTTGTAGCCTGGAGAGGAACATAGGCTTGTTATTTTATTTATTACACAAATTCGCATCTTATTATCTAAATTTCAAAAAAGTTTGCTGCGTATTGTGCGCAGACTAGCCGGAGTAAAATTATTGATACTTTAATTGCGAATGTGATTTTTGACAAGCTTTTATTTAACTTGCAGTGTATGTATGTAGGTATGTATGTCCGTTCGGGTCAAATCTTACGAGCTAAATTTGACCCACTTGCCAGTGTCCGATTGAGCTGAAATTTTGCATATAGGTTTGGTATGGATGACAGTACAATATTAAAGTAAGGCCAGCAAAAACAAAAAACTTATTTTTGTGATAATTAGAAAGATCATACCTAATTATTTAAGTTTTATAACAAACTATTTTTATTTTATTTTTTTATTGCAATTCGGGTTTTGGTACTATTTTGACAGGAAAATAGCAACGCAATGTTAAAATTTTAAAAAATCCAAGATGGCGGCCAACTTTTTTGTTTGTGGGCCGATTTTGATAAAACTCGATTTCTAGTACTATTTTGAAAAGAAAACAACAACGCACTGCTAAAAATAAAAAAAAATAAGATGGCGGCCAACTTTTTTGTTTGTGGGCTGTTTTTGATGAAACTCGGTTTTTGGTACTATTTTGACAGAAAAATAGCAACGCAATGTAAAAAATAATAAAAAATCCAAGATGAAGGCCAAATTTTTTGTTTGTTCGCCGATTTCGATAAAACTCGATTTCTAGTACTACTTTGACAAGAAAACAGCAACGCACTTCTAAAAATATAAAAAATCAAAGATGGCGGCCAATTTTTTTGTTTGTGGGTCAATTTTTATGAAACTTGATTTCTAGTACTATTTTGACAAGAAAACAGCAACGCAAGGTTAAAAAAATAAAAAATCAAGATGGCTGCCAACTTTTTTGTTTGTGGGCCGATTTTAATGAAACTCGATTTCTAGTACTACTTTGACAAGAAAACAGCAACGCAATGTTAAAAATAATAAAAAATCCAAGATGGCGGCCAACTTTTTTGTTTGTGGGCCGATTTTGATAAAACTCGATTTCTAGTACTATTTTGAAAAGAAAACAACAACGCACTGCTAAAAATAAAAAAAAATAAGATGGCGGCCAACTTTTTTGTTTGTGGGCTGTTTTTGATGAAACTCGGTTTTTGGTACTATTTTGACAGAAAAATAGCAACGCAATGTAAAAAATAATAAAAAATCCAAGATGACGGCCAAATTTTTTGTTTGTTCGCCGATTTCGATAAAACTCGATTTCTAGTACTACTTTGACAAGAAAACAGGAACGCACTTCTAAAAATATAAAAAATCAAAGATGGCGGCCAATTTTTTTGTTTGTGGGTCAATTTTTATGAAACTTGATTTCTAGTACTATTTTGACAAGAAAACAGCAACGCAAGGTTAAAAAAATAAAAAATCAAGATGGCTGCTAACTTTTTTGTTTGTGGGCCGATTTTAATGAAACTCGATTTCTAGTACTACTTTGACAAGAAAACAGCAACGCAATGTTAAAAATAATAAAAAATCCAAGATGGCGGCCAACTTTTTTGTTTGTGGGCCGATTTTGATAAAACTCGATTTCTAGTACTATTTTAAAAAAAACAACAACGCACTGCTAAAAATATAAAAAATCCAAGATGGCGGCCAACTTTTTTGTTTGTGGGTTGATTTTTATCAAACTCGGGTTTTGGTACTATTTTGACAGGAAAATAGCAACGCAATGTCAAAAATGATAAAAATCCAAGATGGCGGCCAAATTTTTTGTTTGTTGGCCGATTCTGATGAAACTCTATTTCTAGTACTATTTTGACAAGAAAACAACAACGCACTGCTAAAAATATAAAAAAATCCAAGATGGCGGCCAACTTTTTTGTTTGTAAGCTTATTTTGATGAAACTCGGGTTTTGGTACTATTTTGACAGGAAAATAGCAACGCAATGTTAAAAATATTAGAAAAACCCAAGATGGCGGCCAACTTATTTGTTAGTAAGCCGATTTTGATGAAACTCGATTTCTAGTACTATTTTGACAAAAAAACAACAACGCACTTCTAAAAATATAAAAATTCCAAGATGGCGGCCAATTTTTTTGTTTGTGGGTCAATTTTTATGAAACTTGATTTCTAGTACTATTTTGACAAGAAAACAGCAACGCAAGGTTAAAAAAATAAAAAATCAAGATGGCTGCCAACTTTTTTGTTTGTGGGCCGATTTTAATGAAACTCGGTTTTTAGTATTATTTTGTCAAGAAAACACTAACGCAATCTTAAAAATACAAAAAAATATTCAAGATGGCGCGTTTTTTTTGTGGGCCGATTTTAATGGAACTCTGTTTTAAGTATTATTTTGACAAGAAAAGAGTAACGCAATGTTTTTGTCTGTCTGTTAGTCAGTTTCATCAAAATCGGCCCACAAAAAAGTTGGCCTCCATCTTGGTTTTTTAATATTTTTAACATTGCGTTACTGCTTTCTTTTCAAAATAGTAGTAAAACCGAGTTACATCAAAACCGGCCCACAAAAAAAAAGTTGGCTGCCAGCGTGGTTTTTTAAATATTTTTAACTTTGCGTTGCTGTTTTCTTACTGCTGTATGGAAAAAATGGATAAACTGTGTCTTAGCCTTCGATGCTATTATTCAAGAATATTAACATAAGAAAGGTTGACACTGCGAGTAGTACCTATTGGAAATCTAAAATAGCGTTTGAGTATTAATAGAAAATAGCCTAAAAGACTTAATATAAACCTATTACTAGAAAAAAATCGGCCATTTCTAGTAATAGGTTTATATTAAGTCCGGCGAGTTGAACTCGCTCATGAAGGGTTCCGTACCCACTTACTGTACCGATTGGTTATACCTATCCAAAATTCCACTATAATTTTTCGTCAGCAAAATATAACTTTGTTTTTCATAGTGTTGGCGGTTTTTGAATATGTAGTATATTATATCTCAAAAAGTGCTTACTATATCTCGTTCAAACCAATTTTCGTTGAAAGTTTTTATTAAGATCTACAGCATTTATTTTTTCTAGATTTTTCACTCTTTTACTTTAAAAGTTAGAGGGGGGGGATACACATTTTACCATTTTAGAAGGTTCTCTCTTTCAAAAGGTAGACTTTGAGAAAAAATGTTTTGAGCAACTTGCATGTGATTTTTAAAGACATATCTATAGATACCCCACACGAATAATAATATGTTTGATTAAAAAATATATTTCGGTTTTAGTTCCATGTATGGGGAGTCTCCCTTAATTTTTTTATATTTTTTATTTTTGTATAAAAATCGTAAAGCGGTTAACAGAATACATTTAACTACCAAGTTTCAACTGTGTAGTTTTGTAGTTTTTTTAGTTTGTGTAGTTTTTATAGTTTTGGAATAGAGTGGCTGTGACATACGTACGGACGGACAAACGGAGCGACAGACAGACAGACATGACGAATCTATAAGGGTTCCGTTTTTTGCCATTCGGCTACGGAACCCCCCAGATCCTTGGGGGAGGCCTATGCCCAGCAGTGGGCGTCGTCGTTCAATCTATACAGATACCTGATAATGTTTACTACTATGAAAGTTTCTTTTTGTATTTTCAGTTTGGAAACAGTTATAAATGGTTAAAGAACTTATTCATATAAAAGATCTTTCTTTTCTACATTCTCTAAATATTCCTGCGGTGGTGTCGTCTGAGTCGGGTCGTTACGTTCCCTAAAATATGGTTGAACGAAGCGATTTGGCTGGCTCATGCGTCATGCTCGTGAACGGGTGCTGCCAGTGGGGTGGGTCTGCTCGTGTCAACTTGTGTTAAAGGTGTTCGGGATATGGTTGATAATAGTATTATACTCGTAATATAGTTTTGTTAGCGAGCTGGTGTATCTCATAGTAATTTTGGTAAGTCTCGTGTCTTACAGTAACAGCAATTTTTTCTAATTATTGTTGTAAGTACTTAATATTTATTCAACAATTCCTTTTATTTGTTAATACTTATAGATTTGAATATACGGCGCAGCTTGCAGTTTCCTTTTTATTAATCCTATAATTCCTCGTTTAGTTGAAAATTGTATACTGTTTTAGGTAGGTAATAAGCAAAATTGTACTTACTTTAAGCGGTATTCTGTATTGTGATGGAAAGTAACCTTACTATTATGTAAAGGTCACTTTTCAAATTTGACGTCTCTGTATAAATTAAAACAGGGAGTAAAAAATAGCCCATGGCGAGTTTCTTGCCGGTTCTTCTCGTTACAAGGTCTCCTGCCGTAGGGTTTGTGAACCGATGGCGTAGCTTCATTGACGTTCATAAGTGTTGAAACAAACCTAAATTGAATAAACGAAATTAAATTTAGCTTTTTTTTTCTATGTATTTCAGAAACTATGGATACAGTACTTTGTGCCCATACAAACTTTTTTAAGAGAATAGAAAAATCTAAGAAATGAGACTATTTTTTGAGGTGGCCGCGTAGGCTACCAATTTGCCCATTGCCCTTTATACAATAAAATATTATGGTCAAAATAATACAATATGGTTATACTAAAATAAACAAATACTTGTAATTTTATAGTGCGACCAAAAAATCTTGAGCATGAAATATTAATTCCTAGGTATAGTTGTTTAATATTTTCGCTATAATCCCTGATTTAATTTTAGACTTTTTTTGTTTGTTTCAGGTTTATCACGAAGTACAGTTTGCAGAATTGTAAAGTTTGATAATCAAAGTGGTGGAAAATTCATGACTCCAGCTAAACATTTTACTGCAAAAACGGCGAATATAGGAATTCTGCAAAGATTTCAGAACAGTGTGCTCAAAACACTAGTGAATGCCCCATGGTTCACAAAAATGGAAGAAGTCCATGAGTATCTGAATATACCAACCGTCAAACAGCACATAGCCAATGGCATTAGTTCGTATAAACTGGCCCAGTGTCTTATTGAACCATTGCAAACAAGACGCCTGAAAAGACTGCATCCTTGGGACAGCATACAATAACTATACCAGTTAGCAAAACACAAAGGCAGCCTGACACTGGAAAGGCATGCCTACACGTCTGCATTAAAACCCAAACCATTTGCTTATGGTCTCAAGACCGATCGCATGTTTGCAAACAAGTACAAACGTATTATATCGAAGTCATCTAAATTTTTAGGAGTGTTTAGCTGGAGTCGAGAATTTTCCACCACTTTGATTACCAAACTTTACAATTCTGCGAACTGTATTTTGTGATAGAAACAAACAATAACAGTCTAAATTAAATCATGGATAATAGTTTTCAATACCTACAATGTTTTCTACAAATTAACATTTCATGCTCAAGATATTTTGGTCGCACTATAAAACTAAGAGTATTTGTTTATTTTAGTATAACTGGTATAACCTCTTAAGTTAGGATAAAAGTATTAAAAATGTACCTATGTGGGGTAATTCTTAAAGGACTAACATCCAGGATCAATATAATACTTTGTGAATACGCGTCGTGCAACTTACTTACTTACCCGTGAAATCCGCGGTGCGTTGGTAAACATCGTCGAGACTACTGAGCAACTTTCCTGCTTGGAACTCCGCCAAACATGGTAAAAACACCTAGAAAACTATATCACGGGCACCGCCACGGATTACCTTATTCATAGTTATGAAATTTCCAATTCTCTTCTACGAAATACAATAAACAAATAATACTTATAAATAGTCATAACTTTAAACTTTTTAAAAGGCATTCTTATGGCCGTTTTCACCAAACGTTAAGACGTTCCTAAGGCAATGCTTATCGTTAAGCGATTCTTAAATGGAACTTTCACGTTTCACCACAACTTAAGAATGCCCTAAGTAGTTAAGAAACTCCTAAAGTTAGGACACAGAAAACGGCCGCCTAATTGTTAAGGATCAACTTAATGTCAAATGAAACGTCAAAGTTGACTTGAGTTATCTTCGTAAATCTTGAATAAAGTTTAAAATTATCATGAATTTGTATAATAATAAAAGAATGTGTAAGATTTGTTTGAATTTCTTTGAAATTTTTGACGACGATGAAGGTGATATTTGTACGCATAAAGACAACAACGGATAACGCCAATACACACGAAGCGCTTTCATGCTGTGGAAATATACGAGAACTTGTATCTACATTACGGAAAATGTTGGTTTCCTAGAACTTTCAAGACTTTCAAAGGAACTTTATGGTACCTACCTAATCTATGCTAGAATTCATTTTTCAGAAGTGACATTCTATAGAGAAATTAAACTTAACTAAGACGTTCCTGGAAAAGGGCATCTTTCCAGACAAACTTAAATTATCGGTAGTTAAGCCTTTATTAAAAAAAGGCAACGATAGTGATATGGGTAACTACAGGCCCATTACACTTATACCGGTGATATCTAAAATATTTGAAAAAGTGATGGCAACACGTCTTTACTCTTTTATTACCAAGCATAACATTATAAATCAACAACAATATGGTTTTCAGGAGGATAAATCGACCTCTCTAGCTTGTTTCTCTTTAATTAAAAAAATTGCAGAAGGAATAAATGATAAGACACCAACAGTAGCAGTATTTCTTGACATGTCAAAAGCGTTTGATCACGTGAATCATAAAATACTGCTACAGAAATTA
This sequence comes from Crambus lathoniellus, assembly GCA_949710035.1. Taxonomy (NCBI): domain Eukaryota; kingdom Metazoa; phylum Arthropoda; class Insecta; order Lepidoptera; family Crambidae; genus Crambus; species Crambus lathoniellus. The sequence goes on along the minus strand of OX453309.1, from coordinate 26,198,148 downwards.
CATGACTACGGTATAAGAGGAATAGCACATAAATGGTTCGCCAGCTATTTGTGTAATAGACAACATTGTACCGAAACAACACGGATAGAAAATCAAACGCAAGTAAAGGCAAGATCAAAATATCGCAAAATTACTAATGGAGTCCCTCAAGGCAGTATTTTGGGGCCATTACTATTCATTCTTTACATCAATGATCTTCCAGATGTTACTAAGAATGATTGCTTTTTATTTGCAGATGACTGCACACTTCTATTTAAAAATAAAAAATATTGACGAACTTGAACTTGACATTAATAATACACTTTATGACATAATTAATTGGATGAATAAAAATGACCTTAAAATTAACATATCTAAAACTAAAGCTATTCAATTTCACACGTATAAAACAAAAAAAAATAATATTGACATACACTACAACAATAATAAAATTGACATCGTAGACAGCACAGTATTCTTAGGTATAAAATTAGATGAATACTGCAGTTGGAAGAATCAGGTAGATACTGTTTGCACTAAATTAAACAAATTTGTATTTGCACTTAATAGAATCAAAAACATTGCGTCTTTTCAAATTGCTTTACAAGCGTACCACGGATATGTCTCTTCTTTGCTGCGTTACGGCATAGTTATATGGGGTAACAGCGTAGACTTTGAAAGAGCTTTTAGAGCCCAAAAGAAGTGTATTCGCGCCTTATGCGGGATACGACAAAGGGAATCTTGTAAACCCCTGTTTGAAAAACACAAAATACTCCCTCTGCCATGTATCTACATATTAGAATTATGTATGTTAGTAAAAAAGCACCCAGAGTTCTTTACAAAATGTAACCTATTAAAAACGAACTTAAGAAATTCTAGGAAAAATAAATTAGCTATACCTAAATGTAATTTAAGCCTATTTCAAAGAAATTGTTATTATATGGATATCAAAATATTTAATAAGCTACCGCTGGACATTACTGATCAGCCACTTGATAAAAATATATTTAAAAAGAAATTGGTACAATGGCTCCTACAGCACAACTTCTACTCCATTAATGAGTACTTGGAGAGAAAATGACATTCTATAATAATTAATGTAGGTATTGACCATATTTTGACATATTGTAATTTTTATTAGCCACTGACATTAGGACTCATAATGGTTTATCAGACATTTTTAATTATTTTTAATTTTTGTTAATCTTATATTGAGATTTTATAATTACATTCCCATAATATATAATTGACATTTGCATGCCCACATAATTAGGGTAGAACATTGTTGTTCGTCTTAATATCATTGTTGACCACCCCAATGTACTACACGATGTTAAGCAAATAAACGTTTTGAGTTTGAGTTTGAGTTTGAGTTCCTATCTAGGAATCTTTTTAGTAGTTTTGGTTGGTGAAACGTAACAGTATCATAAGGTACTGTTTAAATTAAGATATTCTTAGCTAAGAAATACCTTACGAGTGTTTGGTGAAAACAGCCATAAATTTTCAAAATTACTTATTTTGCTAAGTATACCTACTGAGACGCACGGGGGTCCCACCCCACTGATAATGCGATGTTCTTCAAATTGTATCTGCGGTTGGGAATTCTCGCCTTAATGACGCGCGCGCCTCACTTCATTTGCGTTTTTGATAATAATTATAATTAAATAACTATAACATATTGGTACGGGATTTTTATTGTTTTGAGTTTAAAATTCGAGGTGACTTTAATGTGCCAATTTTAAAATCAAATAAAACTGCATTTAAAAAAAAGTACCAGAGTCACCTTGGTGATAATTGGTATACTTATTAGTATTATTTATATACATGCTTTGATTAAATATCACTCGGTGTGCCATTATTGTTATAAAGTTAGAAATAATTTGACATAGTATATTCGAAATACACTCAATAAATCGACCTAGACGAGAGATTATTTATTCCTTAATTAAAGCATTCTAAAAGACTCTAAAATGAACAAAATCACCCGTTTTCCATTTTTTGTTCACACCCAAATTATTTTTTCTTACTTTATTGATTAATTAACCGACAAGTACGAAGTTAATATCAGAGATTATTCTTATTTCCGGTTTTTCAAGTATTCATTTATGTTATTCCAAATTATCACCTAAAGTGCTAATATTGCAATCTACTCCATACAAACACATTTATTTTGACTGGACTAATCATGCTGAACACCGTACAGCAAGAATTTTTTGTCGGAAGCCATGGTTAAAGTTATTGCAACGGTGCCCCTAACACCCTGTAGATAGTGCTGAGTGTTGAATCGTCTCCAGTGATATCTTTTCTGCTACGCAAATAATAAAAGCAAGCACTGCAAGATAAATCAGAAGCAGTGACGTTAATCCGTTTAGCACTGCAGTTCACAAAAGCACACATTTCACTGACTAAATAGAGACGGCATCTTTGACCCAGATTGTAGATTCAATATTTTGTTTATTTCAATTGTAGGTACTACCTATATTTTATCAAATTAAAAATGATATCACATGCAAAAGTACCTATTATGGATCTGGTTATTTATCTGTCAAAATAACAATCAAGATATTTTTGGAGACAAAAAAATTTTGCTTTATCTTAATATTTGTAAAGTATCGACTATTAGTTATAGCTAACAACTACCAACGGTAGAGATACATAGTACAAAACTACTTTTAAATGACTATGCTACAGTCATACGTCATACGTGAGTATGTTAGATAAATTAACACTTTCAGCGCCTGAATATCTTAAGGCGATACTCGGAAAAATTATGCTAAAGCGAGATAGCAATGAGAAAACAACGCGCGCGGGAGCGAGACCGATTTTGCCGATTACGCAAAAAAAACACAAAATCACTTCGTATTCAAAAACTACAGCGATTTTAAAAAAATGCTTCTTTACGATCCTAAATATTATTGGTGTCCACTAATCAAACCAATTTTCAATAGTATATGTATCCCCATTTAAGAATAATCTTAATATTTCTTATTTTTTGAGGTATTTTCGAAAATAAAAAGTGTCGAGCCAAAATTATAAAATCGTGTTTCTGAAACTATACGATTCTAGATAAAGGTATAAAGAAATATATATCTTATTACCAGATTTATAACAACTCTAACCGTCCTATAGTTTTATATCAAAGAGACCATACTTTTTCCGAGTAGCGCCTTAATAATTGTTTGCTGTATGTCGTCATACAAATAATCAGCTATGATATAAATCGTACCAGGCATAGTAGAACATAAATCTCTTAGACTATGCCGACTACGATGTGCCTATTATGTCCAAAAACTCCAGTGTTATGTGTAGTTGATTGTTTTAAAGCTTATCACTGCTAAATTTTGTATTCCTACTGCAGAAAAAACGGAATTATGTATTTTTTGTTTGTACTACTACTAAGTAGGTACCTTATGTTTATCATGTCATATCTTTTTTTCATTAAAATTATCATTATCGTATATTAAAAAAATATTATTGAGCTGAAGTGGTTTTTTAAGAGATGTTTCTTCTTAGTAATGTGGTAAAATTACCAAATAGGAAACCTGCTTAGTTTTCATTATTATCTACATTTTGAACTTAAAATTACAAAGCTACCATTTGACCTTGACTTATTAGACAAATGTAAGCTAGCAGAATCCACTCATACTCAGGTAAGAGATATCAGAGAAAAGCTACCCACGGTACCAGTAAAACGTAAATGTCTGCTAGGTGAGCTCTAACCGATCGTAACGCACGGACACTGGGCACCGTAAGTGCAGTATACATAATATGAGCAGTAACGCAACTTCGTTTAAGCTTCTTACGCCCGAATTCTCGAACGCAAATCATCTTTGGGAGCGTCTCAAACATCATGGCATCTCTTTCATACGTTTGACATTTAAAGTGACAGGGCGATGTGTGAGACGCTCCCAAAGATGATTAGCGTTCGAGAATTCGGGCGTTAGAGCCTATGCAGAAAGTGTTTTTTTACGCGTGTTCGTTGCTCATTTGTTTCGGTACAAGCGAGTTTGACAAGCAAAGGTTAGAAAGTTCTAATACAGTTCTAATGCCTCTACAACATCTGACTCGCAGGCGTATCTCGCCTGTACAAAAACGGGCGTCGACGGCGCGTAGAAAAAACGTATGCGTTTGTTGCACTTCTACAGAAAGCGTCACTTCAAGAAATCTGAGCTGAGCGTGAGTTTTAGTGCAACTAGTGCGCAGCAAGTTAAAACTAGCCTACTACTACAATTTAAGTTTAGACGAACAATTTAACCCACAGGACATTCTAAAAGAGAAGTGAAAAAAGTAGCTCAGTTAATCAAGAAGTGAGGTTTATTTGGCTAAGCATTGTATGACTTACTTACTTTATTTATTATAAGAATTTACTTTGATTAATTTCAAGCTATATATTTTACGCCTAATCCAACCTACTAGCCGCTAGTCAGAGAGCAGTAAATGTAGTATGATACTAGCATTTACTGTTGAAAACGTATAACGCTTCAGTAAAGCGAAGTAGCTTTAATATTTTAATATTTTAAAACAAAAGGTGACTGACTGATCTATCAACGCACAGCTCAAACTACTGGGGGGATCCAATTGAAATTTGGTTTCCAGATAGGTATTACTTATGCGTCCGCTAAGAAAACATATTGTAATTTTCATACTCTGAATGGAGATGAAACGAAGGTATAATACTTTGCCGGAACCGCACGTGGGCATAAGCAAGTAGGTATTGTAAAAAAGGATTCTAGTCGAGATACTGCTAGTTTATTTACTTTGCCGTAAGCATCGACTGACCAAACGTGGTTACATAGGAATTCCAACCAGTTTTCGGTTTAAGTCGATTGCCCTGTCGATTGAGTTCGGTCGTTAGTCTATGAGATCCGGGCTTCCTTTTGACCACTCCAGATATGAAAAGCGTTCAAAAGGAATACAAATCAGGGCTTATAAAATGATTGGTATGTTTAATAATGTACGTTATTTGGTCGAAGTAAGCACTCATTTGTTATTTTAGCATTAAATATTTGAAATTGTATGTCGGTTTCTCAGTAGGAAGCACAAGCTGCACGTTACGTAAAAGTACGTTTTTTGCGTAAAAGTCACGTTTTATTATCTTACTAGCTTTCCGCCCACGACTTCGCCCGCGTGGAGCTCTCGACGTTATCCCGCGGGACTGTGATATTTTTCTGGAATAAAAATTAACCTATGTTCCTCTCCAGGATACTAAGTGTCTGTGTCCCAAAGTTCAGCCAAATCCGTTCAGCCGTTTTGGCGTGAATTTGTAACAAACATACAAACATCCAAACATCTAAACTTTCACATTTATAATATTAGTAGGATGCTTTATAAAGCATTTGGCAAAAGCTCACAGTTTACCAAACAAAGACACAGAACAAAAAGAATTTCGCCACAATATTGTTATATTAAACGTCCATTATTAATTGAAACATATTCATTAATAGAATTAGCTATGTCACTATTAAGAGTGTTAGTTGTTTAATTGTAAAGCATGTGGTTTTGAACCTATAACTGTCTGAAGAATTAGATTTTATTCAATGAATAGCATTCGATTTTCATGGTTTACCTAATCAACGAATAAAATATGTTGATAAAAAATGAACTAGATATTTCTTTGAAAGTCTAATAAAAAACACTCCAATTTATGAAGACACGCTGCCGCTGGCCAGAGTAGAGAATAAATAAATCATCTTCCCGGTCAGACGACCTACTTGCAGTGAGATAAATTGTACAAATAGTGTGCGTGATTCAGTTGTTGCCAGAGGCATTATATTAATTACTAGAAGATATACCATTTGTGGAAAAGTAAAGAGTTATCAGTAGTAAAGGATTGGAGTGATGTTACTGTAACTAGTTATGTAAAAATGGTTATTTTCATAATTTTAAATTAAGTAAAATACATCACACACACGGAGGAGCTCGAGATGAAAAGATTTTGGTCACCCATCTCGTGACCGGCCATTGCAAAAGTTACTTGACTTCTACGATCGCAGGTTGAGTGTACTAACAATTGCGCAACGGGCTCTTCCTATGCTGTAGGTAACCAAAAATATATCTTTACGGGATTTTCACGTAATACGATTGATTACGCAAGAAATCCTCCTCCTCGCGTCGTGTTCCTCATTACTCAGGGTCGTGATAACCCCGAATGGGAAGGTAATTTTTCTTTGATGATGCCTCTTCATCAATTTGTGTCCTTGGCGTCATGGAGTGCATCGTGTAGCTTTGTGTTTAGCGCTGAGCGGATTTGGTCTGACCACCTAGTTGGGCTTCGACCTCCCAACGGCTGTTTGCCAACGACCTTTTCAGGCGACGTGTCCAAAGAATTCCACAATCGTTTGGAGACAGGATGTGGATAGCCTGGTTTTAATGTTGAGCTCTCGTAGGATAGACTCTTTAGTTCGGAATGCAGTCCACGGTATTTGCAACATCCTCCTCCAGCACCATATCTCAAAAGCGTCAATGCGATCTCGGTTAGCCTTCTTTAACGTCCACGTTTTCGAGCCGTAGCTGAAGACGGAAAACATGAGAGAGTTAACAAAATGTTATCTTCTTGCGACATTTGTTCCTGTCTCTCCATATTCTCTGCAGTTTGGACATTGCGCTCTTGGCCATAGCGATACGCCTCCTGACTTCTTTTTCACAAGAGCCTGAGTTGCTGATTGTAGCGCCCAAGTAAATAAATTCGTCTACATTTTCGAGGGGTAAGGCGACCGTCATATGAAGTGAGTTGGTGCAGTCTACTACCATCAGCTATGTTTTGGAGTGGTTGAGTTTCAGCCCCAGCTCCCCTCTAATTCTTTACATTTTGTCAAGGAGGCTTATCATTTCAACTTCATTCGAAGCCATAAGGGTCGTACCATCGCACAAGGCCCCAAGTCTTGAATCTTAATTGGATCTCAATAGCGGTTTTTGACATTTTTGGTATTCTGCTACTAACTTAAGACCAATGGTATACGACTGAACTGCCATTGAACTGCCATCGGAATATTTGCTAGTCTGCTCTTCAATCGTAGCTCGATTGTGGAGTTAATCGGTATTCTACTCTCATATGACAATTGGGTTACAGCCACCTTATTTGAATAAAAGTGTTTTATTATCATTGTGTCATGTTTTACTAACAATGCCCTTCATCGCGGACAATTTTAATTCTATTTGATTATCTTAAATGATACAAAAACGTTTATTTTTATCAAAACTATCGGTCATTCATTAATTTAGTCTCTTAGTAGATTTTAGAAGGCAACACCATTAACTATCCAACTGAGACTCCATTACGATTCAATTGCAATTCTATTGAGCTGACGTACAAGTTTTTACAGAATACCCAATTTGTTTTAATCGTAATGGAATCGTAATTGAGTCTCAATATTGAATATCAATAGAATCTTATTTAATTAAAATTAGCAGACTTGGGGCCCAGATCACCTGTATGTAGCAAGCTATATCATCGGTGTATCGGAGATTTGTACGCAAGGGATAAATATAACTTTTTATAATGAACTTCCCCGTACTGCTAGATATACATTAAGCTTATAGCCTTGACTCCATAAAAATCATTTACTTACACTTTTCCAATCCTTTTATGGTATGTCTGCATGGTGGACCTAAGTCCAATCTTTATAATCATTCATAAGATAGACCTGAAAAGATTCAGAATAAAATTACTAAAAATACAGTAACCAGCTAGTCAAACCTTTCAATTGGTGGGAAACAATTTAAAGAATGTTTACCAGCCAAACACAACTTTGAAGTAAGTAACATAAGTAAGGTTAACTAACTTTCTAACCGCCTTTATAGTGTAGTGGTTCATACCACCGATTTCAGACCAAGAGGTTCCGGGTTCGATTCCCAGTGAGGGTACATATTGGTTTGGTCGTTAGTAGGACTTGTTCTTAGTCCACCTGTCTAGCTACCACCATCTTATCTAAGTCTGACGTCATAACAATGATGTTTTCAGCATAATTGTGTTCTGGCAGTTAGAGATAAGATAGCCAGAGTTCCTAAGTGATTCAGGATTCCGGGAGTAGTGCGCTTCCACCTTCAGCCTTATTATCACTTAACATCAGGTGTGAGGAAGGCACCGAAAAACAATCTATATGTTGTTCGGATATTATACTTATTTTGCGGCAATAAAGTGTTTCGCTCCAGTAGTGACCAGCGCACGATAAATACGAACATTTATTGCATCCGCCGGCACCTCCCACTCGCACCTACTCGTGTAGCCTGTCTGAAAAACATCTAGGGGAATTGATTACAAACATATTTTCCGCTTCCTTTGCATAAACATAAAATAAAAGCCTTGATTAATTTATTTATTCTTTATTGCATAATACATGGCGGACTTAATGCTGATAGGCATTCTCTTCTAGTCAACCGGAAATGGCAACGAAAGAAATGTATTTGGCAATAAAAATATAAGCAGTTAATTTAGACAAATACAACAGACAATAATATAAAAAGATAGTATAACATTATTTTACATAGTTAGAACTAAATACCAAAGGTCAGGATTCAGAAGGACAAAATGAAACTACATTTTTAATAATTTTTAAATGACTTATTTTTTGCTTTCTGACCTTCGACCAACAATAGTAGGTACTTATTGTTGATCGAAGTTTCTGGTCATTAAAATTAACTAACAGACAGAGAATAAAACCGCCTTCAAAAAAATCACATCAAAAAAGTAAGAAATAATCCCTCACCAAATAAAGATCGTATAAGTACTTTGAAGTCGGGCGTGAAACATGTAGGTACAACTTTTTGTTGTTTTTGTTTAAACCCGCCCGACTTCAAAGTACTTACGTTGTTTACTTGGTGAGGTATTATTTCTTACTTTTTTGAAGTGTATTTTTTTAAGGCGGTTATATTTTTTTATAAAAATAATTTTTATTTCACTCTTTTTAGTGCATCGTGCAGGCAATTTTCGTGTATGCTGGTAAATAGGCATGTTATCAAACTGAAAACCTCCTTTTTTGAAGTCAGTTAAAATACCTTGAGGTATACCCTTTTTAACAAAACAAGAATCATCTAAATCGGTTTATAAACAAAGGAGTTATGCCTAAAGATACGTATAAAATTCCCATAAAGTGGTAACGAAAACGACAGTATTTTCAAGATTACCTGAAAACTACAGAACCGATTTCAAAATTTAAAAAATGGGACCAACTTGGAAACAAACCTGATGTAATAACATTTTAATAATTTCAATCGGTCCATCCGTCTTCGAGTAATCGGTTGACATACACAAAAAAAAACATTCATACAGACGAAAAGAGAACCTCCTCTTTTTTGATTTAGAAGTCGGTTAAAAAGACAGTTACATAGGTTCTTACTCTCACACTGTGGTCTTTGCTCTTATGTCACTTAACTTAGTCATTACCGCGAAAGGAAATAAACATACATGAAAACCAAGTGTAGTTAACGAGTCACTTGCCTTCATACTCGTAAGTAAGAGCGCGTAACCGCCTCTTATAATAATTCAGTTTACGGTACCGAGCGTAAGCAAGGTCGCAATTTAAGATTTAGGCAGTGTCAAGAAATTCAAGAAAGACGGAATTAAGTCATCGTGACACCGAAGTATACAATACATTCTCTAACAACACCCAATACACGTATCGCGAGTCAGTCAGCCCGAATTTTCAGATGGAATTGTATCAGCCGCTTCTAGTCATTCAAAACACGTTTCTTTAGTGCTATACAGCCAATGCTCTCTCGTAGACAAGAAATTGCCCTCTTTACGGCTTCGCGGCAAAGGTTTTATGTGAGCCACTTACGAACAGTGACTTCCGAGGTCGACAATTTCCAATATTCTAAACGTGTAACGCGTCGAAATGGCTTCCGATAAAAAAACATTTTAAGTGCATTGATATAACACATCGCTTGTCATTCTGTAGCGGAATCGGATGGTGTTTTTGGTGACGGGAATGTAGCTGTCATTTTTTTTTTTTTTAAGTTTTTTTTTGGTTGAAGGGCAAGCCTCACTGCCGGCTGGCCAGCGAGCTGACGACCCGAGCGATAGAACCTTTCAGCTCTTTTCATATTTCGATTTACACCGTAATGGCTGGTTTACACAATGCGAGCTGCTGCTTAGCCAGTAGACAGCTACTCAGCTTGTCTACTCGTACGCCAGTAGGTCGGCTCGCCTTAGCGACTACACGACACATAATTATAGTAGCTGCTGCCCAGTCTTGCGAGTTGTCGCGATGCTGAGTAAAAATGCTTTAATTACAAAAACTGTGATAACGTCCATGACAACAATATTATGTCAAGAATAAAACACAGGTTCCGCTCATAACTATCCGGCTGGCACTGGCGAGCTACTGCCAAACCAGTCCAAACGTAGCGAGTGATGACCGAGCTGCTGCCATGTGCGAGTTGGTGCCGGGCGAGCATGCAACTGAAAACAAAAAATGTTGAAGTAACTCGGATGCGAGCTACTGTCCAACTCACACTTACGAGTTACTCGTAAGTTACGTCCAAACAGTGCGAGTTACTGCACTGCAGTTACTCGGCAGGCTGACTCGAACACTAGTTCGCCTGTGTAAACCAGCCATAAGGCCATAAGGCTGTCTGTCCCTTGACGCGGAGCGAGACGGCGGTGCGGAGAAACGAAGAAATATTAACCAATAGGATTTCATAAAATGTCAAGGCTGAGATTTCGCTCGCCTCTCTCTTTCATGCAGCAAGAAAAGAGGTAAAACGTCACATCGGCATCGGTCGGCTTGTTAGCTCGCTCGCCAGCTGGCAGTGCCATCAGCGCTTTAGTGTGCTTGTGCAATATCTACTAGATTCTAGGACTTAGTTTAAAGTACAGACAGAACACCAAGCATGCAAAATTTCGTTGTGGTTGTCATAAATTATAAACTATAACATTGATAAGATGTACTAAAACTGTCAAAGCTGTCAAACTGCTGCCTATTGAATTTTCGTTCCAACCACCTAATAATCCCAATCAACCCGTCCTATCGGGCCGCGCTTTTTTACTTCATCATCATCATCAGCCATTTAATGTCCCCACTGCTGGGGCACTGGCCTTCCTTATGGATGAATAAGGAGAATGAGCCATGACGCACCACGCGGGCTTAGTGCGGAAATTCAATTTATTGTTTAGTAAATAAAAAAAATCGCGTCATTAATGAAATCTCTTTGAAAATGGCGGGGTTTGATAGGTTAAATACAAAAAAAAAGTTTTCGGTCTAAATATCAAAAAGACATCCACAAGTGTGATTATTTTTAGCACTTGTCCTAACACCTTTTCTTTTCTGCTTCAACGCAATCTTTATCACATAATTCATTTAGTTTACAAACAATTTGGATTAAGGCAAATGTTATAAAGAGTAATAAATAGCACTTCTATATCTCAAGAACTTTGCATGTGGGGACGTTAAATGCCTGCTGAAGGTTATTGAACTAACTTATTCTATTGGCACAAGTCGCATAATCACGACAGTTTATCTAAGTGAATTGGGAGTATAGATTAAAAAAACATGAAAAATCCTATGGTCACTCACATTAATATAACTACCCCTTAAGTAAGATCTTAGAACAAGTGATACCTACACTTGAGCTCGGATAAACATAGTGATAGATACATTTATTTTTTAGATTTGTATTTTTTATTAAACTGTACCTTTTTATGAGTGAGGGGAATGTGTTTACGCATACCCCATCAAAGTGCAGTGTATGGACGGTGGTTTACTGCACTGCAGTTACTCGGCAGGCTGACTCGAACGCTAGTTCGCCTGTGTAAACCAGCCATAAAGCCATAAGGCTGTATGTCCCTTGACGCAGAGCGAGACGGCGGTGCGGAGAAACGAAGAAATATCAACCACTAGCATTTCATAAAATCTCAGGGCTGAGATTTCGCTCGCCTCTCTCTCTCATGCAGCAAGAAAAGAGGTAAAACGTCACATCGGAATCGGTCGGCTTGTTAGCTCAACATAGTGATAGATACATTTATTTTTTAGATTTGTATTTATTATTAAACTGTATCTTTTTATTAGTGAGGGGAATGCGTTTACACATACCCCATCAAAGTGCAGTGTATGGACGGTGGTTATGTAGGACTCGCCTGAGACCGCTTTATGATCCCCCACAAAGTGAATAGGACTCGATGAAAGGTCAGGAAGGGGGAATACTCACTAAACCTCTCACTAGTTGATCTTACGCCTCCGGTCGTTCATAAGTCATGAATCATGACTCATGAGGGATTGGGCTTGCCGTCTCCCCTTAGACCCGACGGCGTGTTAAACTGTACCTAAAAAAATTAAAATATCATACGTTTAGCAGAATCAATATTGGTTACAATGTATTCTACTGATCATAACCTAACTTCGAGTTATTGGTATAAAATCTTTACCTATGACTGCCACGAGAGCTGCTGGGAGTTTTAGTAGGTAGGACCCCCAAAGGTGAGTACCACATTTCAAATCACCCCTAGCACCCAGGGGCGAGGGATGCATAAACTCATTTCTCCCAGTCACAAAAAAAGGTAGCGATATGAACTACTTCCTCCGGTATGTTTAAACAACCTTCTCGCATAAGTCAATGCAAAGAAAGACAACACATGCGTACACCATTAAAATTGACCTAGTTATTTTGTTCCAGAAACAATTGAAAAGTTTCCCAAGCAGTTTGTGTTTCACATTCGTCGCACCACTTATTGTTCCCACGATAATCATCTTCAAAGTATCGAATTGTACTCGATATGCGATACAAATAGTATTTGGATCGAGTCCAAAATAATGTTTGCCAGAACGAGCGATCCGTAGCCTGGGCTAATAAATAAGGCATTTGTTTTTTCTTTTATGTCCGATCACTTTCACAAGAACTCGTAGTTTCTGACCGATATAATAGTGACCATATTTGTATAGGGTTAGCTTAACGGGGTCGTTTATACCGTTAAGTGGGAAGTTAACGAATATTGGAGTGCTAATTTAGTTAATTACTTATTAGTCGATTGTATTCTGTTAGCACTAATCTGGGTGTTTACTATGTATATTAAGTATGTATTTACAAACAAAAAGTATTTAAGTAGATATTTAACCGTTATCAAGTTTTACATGATACAGTTTCATAATGAAATTAACATGGGCTTAGATAATTGGTGTGAATGTAAGAAGTTATTTATTATTTATTTAACCTTTTAGGCAAATGAAAGCTAACCATAACCTTTTTATTGAAGTTGATTATGAATATATAGAATTTGACTATTTCGTTAATGAGAAATAATTATCTCATTTGCTTCTCGCACAATTCGGAAACTCAATTTTTGCCCGGTAGCATATACTGCCGTAGGTTGGAATATAAAATGTAGTTCTGGTACTGGTGTAAGACCAAGCAAATAAAGCAATTTAAACAAGCACATAAAGCTCTGACTCATTTGTCTATTAACTATTCAATATTTCCTCGGGTCTGGGTGTCTGTGATAATAGAAGTCATTTCCTCTCCCTTACTCATTAAAGTTTATGTATTATCTTATTTTTCTCTATTTGTCATTCTAGACTTATTCTATCCTTTTTATGCACCCTCTCCCCTCTGTTCTTTTGATTTATTTTTTTCTCTCGCCCAAGGTTGCCTGGAAGAGATTGCTATTTAGCAATAAGGCCGCCTGTTGTCTGTTTTCTCATAACTATGTCTCTTTGTGTTATTGTTTCTTTCTTTGTGTGCAATAAAGCTTTTTTTATTTATTTATTTATTTATTTAATACCCGTTGTTGTTTCCAATTTCCATAATACTAGTGTTCAAGCTACTACAAATTTGACGACCGATTTGGGCTACGGATACCTGCATTCTGCGCCAGAAGTCTCGGGTTCGATTCCATACAAGACAAATATTTGTGTGCATGAACATGTCTATTTGTCTCGGTCTGGGTGTTTTCTATGTATCATCATCATCATGTCAGCCGAACGACGCCCACTGCTGCTCTCCACAACGATCGATCCTGCGCTGCCCGCATCCAGCGGCTTCCCGCGACCTTGATCAGATCGTCGGTCCACCTTGTAGTGGGCCTGCCCACGGAACGTCGTCCGGAACGCGGTCGCCACTCGAGAACCTTTCCGCCCCAACGGCCATCGGTTCTCCGCGCTATGTGTTTTTTTCTATGTATTTAATATACATAGAAAAAAACACGTATAAAAACACTATATAAAAACAATATATATATTTAAGAATATATCCGTTTATTATCAAGTTTTTCATGACACAGTTACGTAATGAAATTTACATGGGCTTAGATAATTAGTGTGATTGTAAAAATATATTTATTCATTTATTTACAGTGTGGTATTGGAATTGGAACAAATGTGATAGTGTCCAATATTAGTTAATTTATTGATAAAAACCGCATCAATCGCGTAGTTAAATAGACTAGCGTACAGATGACTCTGTTTTATACTATTCATACCATGGATTTATGGACCAGCGTAAAGTGTCTTTGTTTTATACTTTTCATACCACTTTTTAAGGATAAAGTGGACATAAGAGTGCAAAAAGATCCATCAATGGATCTTTGCAATGGATTTAAATGGATCGAGAGGATGTTTTTGGTACATGCCGAACATTTGTCAACAATTACAAAGCGCATTAGACTATGAGATCGTTTTCCTAGTGTAACTTTCAAGCACGAGTGCTGTTGACTTACCGACTATGTTAAGGAATTTGTCTTCCTTGCTTGAAGTAGAATTGTTTGTCCACTCTGCGGTCTGCGGTGAGTCTGGCTGAGGAATGTTACTGAACATTTCGTATCACCAGAAAGCTTAATACTAGAGATATTGTTATTGCAAAGCAATGTGTATACAGGAAACATGATGCGAGTTGTTATTATTAAAGCTCTTTTTGATACGCAACGCCTTTTTCTAAGATTTTATTTAAAGGAAAAATAACTTGTATCCTTTCTGTTAGAGTAAGAATTAAATCGTAAAAGAATTAAAGCCAATCTACGTAACGTTTGAGTTATATTTTTTATTTTGTTTTTTTTTTAGATTTTCGGTATCGACATTTGATTCATTTTAGATTTTCCAGTTAAATCTTTCAATAGGAACGAAATAATTGGAAGTAGGGTCACTTCTGCAACTGCAGAAATTGATATAAACATATTTATTTGACAAACGATTTGGCGCAGGGGTAGGATACCTGCCTTCTGCGCCAGAGGTCTCGGGTTCGATCCCCGAACAAGACAAATATTTGTGTGCATTAACATGTCTATTTGTCTTGGTCTGGGTGTTTTCTATGTTTATTAAGTATGTATTTACAAACAAAAAGTATTTAAGTATATATTTATCCGTTATCAAGTTTTCCATGACACATAGTTTCTTTATGAAATTTACATGGGCTTAGATAAATTGGTGTGATTGTAAAAAGCTATTTTTATGTACTCTTTCTTGTTTGACTTCGGTTTATAGGAATTATGTATTTATACATGTTATTACGCATTTTATAAACATAAACATATTTTATATATTTCATGTGTTCATCATAAATTAGAGCACAATGACATAAAGTGCGTTTTCATTAAGGTCCCGCGTGAGCCCAAGGATTGGACGTGTCTAATATCGGGCGAGAAGATTTATTTGCTGAAAGCAATATTTGCAATTAGGAAACATATTTTTTCTTATTCATATTTTCTTATTATTAAGAAATACATTTGAAACCTACATGTGTGGCGTAACTTGAGGTGTAGAGTAATTGTATTTTTTCGCCAATAACAACTAGAGTTCTTAAGTACTTAATTGAAAATAAAATTGTTTACCGCTTTGATCATTAGTCCGCTAATTAACTGTATTTTATTATAGCTCATTATATAATGTGTGATGGAAACTGACCTTAATCGTATCCTATGTCGTATATAGTATTATTTGAAGGTCATTTTTCAATTTGACGACTCTATATTATGTAATAAACCAGTCAGAAAAAATAACCCTTGCCGAGTTTCTTGCCTGTCCTACAAGGTGTTCCGGTAACCGGTTTGCGTACCGGTGGCGTAGCTTCATGACGTTCCCAACTATGGAAACCATTCATCCGTCTTTTTCATTGCCCAACATTCTGATCCGTAGGTACATGACGACAGAGGTCTTATGACGGACTTATAAATGTTTCCTTGAAATTTAATAATAGGTCTTTACCTATGAAATTGCCGTTTTGTATGGAGATTTCTGTAATTTTTTTTTTCCATACTAACGTTTTTGTTATTATTTAACGACTAATATTAAGTAAATTTACAAAATTTTACACACGTATTTATGGACATTTTAACTACTAAATGACACATTCGTTAAGAGAAAATTTTTTTTTTTCACTAAGTTACTACTAATAAAGTACGAAATTCTGGAAACAAAAATAGTCGTAACTTTCGGAATAAGTTTTTTCTATGTAAATAATCAAATATCGTGGTTATTAAATTATCAAAAGTTGCTCGATACGGTCTTAATGTAACGCAATATTAAAGAAATTATATATTTTTAATATTATAAAAGTTGTTAAGTTTTATGTACAAAAGAAAAAAACGGCAATTTCATATGTAAAGACCTATTATAAGGTAGGTACTACATGTGCATTTATTTCAGGTGTTCAGAGCATAGAACCAAGAGATTTCATTTTCATAATTAATTAATCGGCATACTTGACCTTTTACCATCTTCTCGTCAGTTAAAAGAGTCCAGGGTCCCGATCGCGGTAATTCTATGACGCATTAATAAATAATAATAAATAAATAAATAACTTCTTACATTCACACCAATCATCTAAGCCCATTTTAATTTCATTAAGAAACTGTATCATGGAAAACTTGATAACGGATAAATATCATACTTAAATACTTTTTGTTTGTAAATACATACTTAATATACATAGTAAACACCCAGACCAAAACAAATAGACATGTTCATGCACACAAATATTTGTCTTGTTCGGGAATCGAACCCGAGACCACTGGCGCAGAAGGTGGGTAGCCTACCCCTGCGCCAAATCGGTCGTCAAAAGTGTACGTGCAGTTGAAGTGCAGTTGACGTGCAAAACCGTTTTTGAAAACGCGCGGCTTTGACAATTAGGCTACTAGGTTGGCGTGACGTGTGCGCCGTTATGTCATTACGGCAATACGAAGTCAAACGTCAAGACCAAAACGCGATGAAGACGCGCTGCATGAAATTACGGCGATTGGCCCGCTGATTGGCTGGTAGGGCAAAACGGACGATTCAAAAATACTTTTAATAATGTTTAGGTATTTTAATAAAAAAAAATCTATTCTATTCTTGAATCTACAACTGACAATTATATGATAAAATTATTAAAGTAAAACATGAAGCCTCAGTTTCTTATCCTACTATTCAATCGTAATTTCTAAGATAACTAGCTCAAACCATTCCCCTTATCTATAGTCTGAGATCGCAGCAAAACGAATCATACCGTACCTACTCTCGCAAAAGAATGGCCTTTATAGAAACGAATGCATTTCTCCTTGAAATATACGTGAGTGGAATCGCCTCGTGTTAGCGGACTGGATCTCATTGGTCAACGTTCATATGACGAAGCTTTTACCGTAAAATATTTTCTATAAAAATGTCCGCCTTACCCATTTTAAATTATTTGACAAATGTGAAGTGTTTATGTGAGTAGGTATGCGCTTTCAACTCAGAATCGAATCAATTTGAACGATGTGGATGTGACGATTGAGCGGGTGTGACAATATAAAATAACTTGGACGCTGGTTTTAAAATTGGTTTAAATGTTTTGCGCTAGTAACAGTAGGTAACGTGTAGCGTGAAAAAAAGTTTTAAGTGTGGTAAGAAAAATATTAATGGTCTTTTGGGAAGGCGCGTGGATGACGTAAAGATAATTTTGTTAAAGTTAAATTTCTATGACCTTTTTTGCCCTTATTCGTCTTAGGACAGATTCTGGTTTGGACAGATTCTGGTTACGAAAGATTATTGTTACGGCAGATTCTTGTTACGGCAGAATTAGTACTGTCGCGCATAAAAAAGTATTTTTAGAAATTCTTTAGGACAGATTCTGGTTACGACAGATTCTTGTTACGGCAGATTCTTGTTACGGCAGAATTGTATGACGATAGATGACAGATAATAAAATGAAAATAATAAGAGTAAGGATTACTAAATATTGCTGATTTAACGCGTTTACAACTGTGGGCACGTAGCCCCCACTTATTATTCAGTAACACACACCATCTATATAGGTACATAATAATAATAATATTTAAATACATTTCAAATAAAATTTGTATCACTTAAATTACACTTATTTAATTAGATAAAACAAACACTATTTACACTTACACTAAACTTAAATATAACATAAGCTAATTTACTTAATTTAATTCTATCAGTAAAAATTATTTCTAAAGTTCATTATTTCTCGCACGTCAAAATGCGCCCGGCGAAAACTCGGTGCAGCGGGAACGCGCAACTCAAAACCCGTCCCATTGTTCTTGGGACTGAGACGCGGGGCGGGGCACGTAGCACCACCGCCGCCGGCGCACGTACGCCCAGTCGAGACCTCAACACGACGCGGAGCTCTCGCCACTTTGTTGCCTCACGCACCGCTAGCCTTTGTCGCGATATTCTTGCTTACGCGCATATTATTGGTTTTTGTACACGCTTGCATTTCTCAATTCGTGGATCAACCCTCCTTGCTTTGTGAACTTTGCCGTGCCTGTGTTTGTGCTTGTATATGCCCGATATTTTCTATGTACTCCTTCTGTGAAGTGTGCGTATAATTTGTGTTGGACAATATACCCATAAGAACAGTAAGTTTACCTTATTTATTCAGTCACCCAACACATATCCCACACTGGTGACCCCAACTAAAACACTTGGAATAGTAAATAAAGTGCATAATGAGTGACAGCAGTGACTCGGCAAAAACGGCAACGTCGCAAGGCGCACAGCGCCCCACCCAGCGTACCGGCCAACGTCATCACCGAGAGCGCGTTTCCACTCCACCATCCGATTTTTGCCGTGTCGGCGTACGTGTTCCGCCATTTTGGCCTGAGGAACCGCAGATATGGTTCGCACAAATTGAAGGTCAATTCGCAATAGCAGGGATCACCCTAGACGTCACGAAGTTCAATCACGTGGTTATGCAGTTGGATCCGCAGTTTGCGATGGAGGTTAAAGATGTCATTCTTAACCCACCAGCTGAAAACAAATACGAAAAATTAAAACACGAGCTCATAAAGCGATTGACAGCCTCAAAAGAGAAGAAAGTACATCAACTCCTCATGCATGAAGAGCTGGGCGACAGGAAACCATCCCAGTTCCTAAGACACCTCCAGAATTTGGCAGGTTCAGAAGTACCAGAGGACTTTATCCGCACTATATGGAGCAGCCGCCTACCCAGCAACATCCAAACGCTACTGGCATCACAACCCGCTACATCTTTGGAAGCGCTAGCAGACTTGGCTGACCGAGTGCAGGACATCGTCTCCCCCATGCGCCAAGTCGCCTCCGCAGCCCTACCTGCAGCTCCTTCGAGCAGCGTGGAGACTATGGCACTTGAAATAGCTGAACTGAAACAAGCTGTCAAAAACTTGACTTTTCAGCTCAACCGTCGTGAGCGCGAATCAAGATCTCGCCCCCGTTCAAGGGATAATCACCGAAGCCGCTCATCATCTCGTTCAAGCTCCAACTACCGCAAGTTCCCGTTGTGCTGGTACCACTTCACCTTCGGATCCAGAGCTACTAAATGTGTGAAGCCCTGTGACTACATGAAGTCGGGAAATGCTCAAGGCAGTCGGAAATGGCGACGAACGATTGTCCTTCCTCCAGTGGTCGCCTTTTCGTCACAGATCGCAAAACCAAGACGCAATTTCTAGTGGACACTGGTAGCGATCTTTGCGTATTCCCGCGATCCGCATTACGTGAACGACGCACGAAGACTTCGTACCAACTGTCAGCGGCCAACGGGAGTATAATCGATACATATGGTTTCATTCAATTAAATTTAGATTTAGGTTTAAGACGTAGCTTTACCTGGAACTTTGTTGTCGCTAACGTTACTAAAGCTATTATCGGCGTAGACTTTCTCAGACACTTCAATCTGATTGTAGATGTACGTAACCTACGCTTGATTGACAATACCACCTCATTGTGTACTTTAGCTAATGCAAATAGTAACCTCAATTCCGTGCTGTCTGTTAAGGTTTTGACTGGAGATTCGCGATACCATGCAATTTTAAATGAATTCCCCGACACCACTCGTCCGTCTGGCACACCACGCATCACGCGACACAATACAGTACATCATATCCGCACCACCCCAGGGCCACCCATTTTTTGCACGCCTCGCAGGTTAGCGCCGGATAAATTAAAAATCGCGCGTAACGAGTTCCAGTTAATGTTAGACAACGGCACCGCGCGCCCATCCGAGAGTCCTTGGGCATCAGCGTTGCATCTAGCGCCCAAGAAGGACAGCAGCTGGCGTCCCTGCGGAGATTACCGCGCGTTGAACGCTCGAACCATACCCGACAGATACCCAATCCGTCATATACATGACTTCGCGCATAGCATTGCAGGCTGCAAGGTCTTCTCAACTATAGACCTAGTAAAATCCTATAACCAAATCCCAGTATTTGAGGGGGATATACAGAAGACCGCCATCACCACCCCATTTGGCCTGTTTGAGTTCCCATTTATGACCTTTGGTCTAAGGAACGCAGGCCAAACTTTTCAAAGGTTTGTGGATGAGATGACAAGGGGGCTAGATTTTTGTTTTTCTTATCTTGATGACTTTCTGGTCTTTTCCCAGGATCAGGCCCAGCATGAGGATCACCTGCGACAGCTGTTCGAACGAATGCAACAGTACGGCATCCTGGTAAATACTGCAAAGTGTGTTTTCGGGGCAAGTGAAGTCACATTCTTAGGGTATCACATCTCAGCAAAAGGCACCAAACCTCAAGAGTCCAAAATCCAGGCAATCAAGGACTGTCCAGCACCTAAAACAGTAAGAGAACTCCGGAGATTTTTGGGAATGCTCAATTTTTATAGGCGTTTTTTACCCAATGCCGCAAAGAGCCAAGCCCCCCTTAATGCTCTTCTTACTGGCTCAGTAAAAGCCTCACACCCAGTGGATATCACGGGCCCAGCGTTGACAGCATTCGAGCAGTGTAAGCAGGATCTCTGCAACGCTGCACTGCTGTCACATCCAGATTGTAACGCACAGTTAGCCCTAATCACGGATGCATCTGACGTGGCATTAGGAGCGGTCTTACAGCAGCTGAAAGATAGTGCTTGGCAGCCTTTAGCGTTCTTTTCACGCAAGCTAAGCCCAGCACAGCGGAAATATTCACCTTACGACCGAGAACTTCTGGCCATATACGAAGGTATTAAATACTTTCGCCACATGCTGGAAGCCAGACATTTTACGGTATTTACTGATCATAAGCCACTTAGTTTTGCATTTAGTGATCGCAAAAACACCTGTTCACCTCGCCAGTACCGACATCTCGATTATATATCGCAATTCACGACAGATATCCGACATATATCTGGTCAAGACAACGTGGTTGCTGATACATTGTCACGTATCGAAGAGATTCACTCAGCCCTTGATTATGAAGTGTTGGCCAAGTCTCAATCATTAGACTCTGAACTTGCCAACCTTCTCAGTAATGAAACTTCGATAAGACTTAATAAATTAGTACTAGAAGGCAGCCATCACGAAATATATTGTGACGTTAGTCGGTCACCACCAAGACCGTTTGTGACCAAACCGTTGCGAAAGCAGGTTTTCGACTGCCTTCATAGTCTCAGTCACCCGGGCCCAAACGCAACAGCTCAATTGGTAGCCGAGCGGTATGTATGGCCAGGCGTACGGAAAGACTGTCGGGAGTGGTCAAAATGCAGTCTAGCTTGCCAACGGGCCAAAGTGAGCCGCCACGTGTCCGCCCCGTTAGGCACGTTCAGTCTACCCCGCGCTAGATTCGCGATAGTACACATTGACCTTATAGGTCCTTTACCGCAGTCGCAAGAGTACCGCTACTGCTTCACTGCCGTCGACCGTTTCACGAGATGGCCAGAGGTAATACCAATCGTAGACATGACAGCAGAAACGGTAGGACGTGCGCTATTGTCAGGTTGGATATCCCGTTTCGGCTGCCCGTCCGACATAGTAACCGACCGTGGACGTCAATTTGAATCCAACTTGTTCAATTTTTTGTCTAAAATAGTAGGATTCAAACATCGGAGAACCACGGCCTATCACCCCGCAAGTAACGGCTTAGTTGAGCGATTTCACCGCCAACTAAAAGCCGCCATTGTATGCCACGCCGACAACAACTGGACCGAATCTTTACCACTGGTTCTGCTTGGTATCCGTTCGGCAATAAAAAAAGACTTAAAATCCTCGTCTGCTGAGCTACTGTACGGTGAACCCCTTCGCCTACCTGGAGAATTTTTCCAGACCGAGGTGGAGACCACTACAGATATAACAGACTTTACGGCACGCATTCGCCTATTTGCGGAGAAATTGCGGCCAGCCCCCGCTTCTCGCCATAGTAAGAATAAAATTTTTATTGCTAAGAGCAGCTTTAAGTCCTGTTTATTCCGGCCCCCACGAAGTAATTGAAAGGGGGGATAAAGTTTTTAAAATTTTGGTTAAAGGGAAAAATGTTACCGTATCGATCGATCGCCTTAAACCGGCATACTTCTTCGTCGACCCTGTCCCTAGCTCGATACATGATAGTAGCATCAGTAATAATCCATGCACTAAAGAAAACCCGAAACCTGAAAATGTTACTGGAAAGACCACCCGTTCAGGCCGGCGCGTTCGGTTTCCAGACTACTACCGCCCGTAGTGACGGTCTCTGGAGGGGAGTGATGTGGGCACGTAGCCCCCACTTATTATTCAGTAACACACACCAACTATATAGGTACATAATAATAATAATATTTAAATACATTTCAAATAAAATTAGTTTCACTTAAATTACACTTATTTAATTAGATAAAACAAACACTATTTACACTTACACTAAACTTAAATATAACATAAGCTAATTTACTTAATTTAATTCTATCAGTAAAAATTATTTCTAAAGTTCATTATTTCTCGCACGTCAAAATGCGCCCGGCGAAAACTCGGTGCAGCGGGAACGCGCAACTCAAAACCCGTCTCATTGTTCTTGGGACTGAGACGCGGGGCGGGGCCCGTAGCACCACCGCCGCCGGCGCACGTACGCCCAGTCGAGACCTCAACACGACGCGGAGCTCTCGCCACTTTGTTGCCTCACGCACCGCTAGCCTTTGTCGCGATATTCTTGCTTACGCGCATATTATTGGTTTTTGTACACGCTTGCATTTCTCAATTCGTGGATCAATCCTCCTTGCTTTGTGAACTTTGCCGTGCCTTTGTTTGTGCTTGTATATGCCCGATATTTTCTATGTACTCCTTCTGTGAAGTGTGCGTATAATTTGTGTTGGACAATATACCAATAAGAACAGTAAGTTTACCTTATTTATTCAGTCACCCCACACCTTTCCCACACAACTTTCAGTAGAAAAAGAAATCCAAGACACAAAATTGGCCTTATTACTTTCATAAGTAATTTGTACACGTGCGGATAAGGGTCTTCTTCTTCTTCTTAATCAGCCATTTAATGTCCCCACTGCTGGGGACTGGCCTTCCTTATAGGTGGATAAGGAGAATGGGCTATGATAAACCACGCGAGCCCAATGCCGGTTGGTAGGTATTAACTTCTGCAAATGCAGCCGGGACCAACGGCTTAACGTGCCTTCCAAAGCACGGAGGAGCTTGAGACGAAAAGTTTTTGGTCACCCATACCGCTGCAAAACTTGCTTAACTTCAACGATCGCAGATTGAAATTATAATTATCAGTAGAAAAATTAATCCAAGGCATCACTTTTTACTTTCATAAGTAATTGGCACTCGTGCGGATAAGGGTCGGTACGCTTGTTTATATAAAAAAAATGCATTCATTCACTAGCTGTGGCAAAATCTTGGGTAAACGTGCTCATAAAACAGTAACCAATAAATTTGGGAACACTCAACCTATCCGCAGACATAACTCGCCGTATTGAATCGGCCCAATTCCCGGAGCCGCATCTTCGGCAAAATCCGAGCTGTGTATTCAGCGCGCGTGCTATTTAGGCTGTTTAGTGTCGTGACATATTTTATTTGTATAATAAACCGCATGTGTCACATCGCGACGCATCGAACGAGCCAAACCGAAGCGAACCAATCCGGGCGACGTGCTCCGCCCGACGTCACGTAACTCGCATTACTGCGTTGAATGAGTGTCGAGTTACGACTCTTTTCAGCGGACGTTAAAAATGGTGGCCCCTTCAGCTATTCTTTCGCCATTATTCACAGAGCACAATCCGTTGGGTGTTAAGCACCCTTTTAATGCTCCCGTTAAGGGCATAAGTAGGTAGTACCTACTCCTGTCATTGTGCGGCTTATCGTGACCTCGATTGAACACGGAAATCTACACAATGCAGTCCCAAACAGACGTAACTTCCTCCAATAAAATCGAGTCGACCCCATCAATCACCTTCTTTCCCCGTCTAAGCTTCACTTATAAACATCGTTACTGAAACAACGTTATTAGACGATTTGGAGCGACTCGTTTTACAGAAACATCTGGGTAAATTAAAAATGTATTTCGATTTCACTAACGACGCCCTCTGAAGATAGACGTATAACAATAATTATTATTTCCTCCGAGCATAATAGCGTCCCCGTAAAATATTCGCGATATTATTCGGTTTTCGGCCGTCGAGTCATTAGCAAACATTTGTCATTTGCAAACTCTGGCTGACGTTTATCTCTCTACAATTGATGAACGGATGTTAGGCCACGTAATCAATTGTCCTCGGGGAATGATTGTTGCAAATTCTATCCAAATTTATATTCGCTGTTATTAATTTATTTGATACGGAATAAGTACGATGTCTAATTTAATAACGTCTAAATCTCAGAACTGTGGACTTTAGAGAATATTTTAGGTTAAAATGTCTATTGCGAAATATCTAGTTTAGATGTTACTGTTCACTCTTACTTAATATTAGTAAATTTACCTACCTTAAAGAATAATGGTTGCATCTCGTCCCAAATAAAAATATTGATCTGATTTTCATTGTTATTTTGGTATAATCGGTATTCCTTACGTAAAATCAGCAAGATACTGAATTACTGCATAAAGATCATCACAATAAACATTTCTCTCCGGTGAGACTCTCACCACGAATTCCAAGTACTGAAATCAGTATTTATAATAAGTTTCCAGTATGCACGCCATCGGTCAATTTAAAAATAAAATGGTGATTTGGCCGTATATTCGAATTACCACATCAAACTAATTTGCATGGAATAGTTAGCTTAATTCATAGCCCCGTTGTGTCTCAAACACTCTGCATTCTGATTTATTATCAAAGCCGGTCTGTGATCACCAGGATCGTTGTGTAATTGTAACTTGTACAATGTGCAACTGCGGAATAAATGACTATTCTGCTCTGCCCCCCTAGACAAGTGGCTTCCTATTAGCGAATTCGCCAGTCGACTAGAAAGAAAATGTATGGGTTTGACAATCAAAATGTCACGTGACCGCTAAATGTCAAGCCCATACATTTTCTTCTATTCGACTGGCGAATTCGCTAATAGAAAGCCACTTGTCTACAGGGGCGACCAAGTGTCTGCAAAGCGGGAGCGATGCGGTAACATTGGACGCGTGTCTAACGCGCGGCGGACGCTCGATGTCACCACAGTGTACGAGAGTGTGGCAACAGTGCCGTGCCGTGTCCTCAAATCCACGTATGTGAGTCGTACCTACATGTAAGGGTTGAGCCACGCGTAAGCAGGAGGCGTTCGAGTCGATGCCGCGCGCCGGCCGCCCGGCTGTGTTTGCGGAGACAGCCCTTATCGTCGCGTCCTACCTTTCGCGTGCTTTTTTAATCGACTTCTAAATCAAAAAGGAGGAGGTTCTCAAATCGTCTGTATGTATTATTTTTTTTGTATATGTCCACCGATTAAGCAAAGACGGATGGACCGATTGAAATGATTAAAACGTTATTACATCAAATTGGTTTCCTAGTTGGTCCCATTTTTTGAAATTTCAAAATCGGTTCAGTAGTTTTCAGGAAATCTTGAAAATACTGTCGTTTTCGTTACCACTTTATGTGAATTTAATACGTATCTTTAGGCATACCTCCTTGGTTTATTAACCGATTTAGATGATAGTGTTTTGTTAAAAGGGGATACCTCAAGGTATTTTAACCGACTACAAAAAATGAGGTTTTCAGTTTGATCACATACCTATTTACCAGAATACAAGTAAGTTGCCTGCACGATGCACTTAAAAGATTGAAATAAAAATTATTGAAACTGCCTTCAAAAACTCACATCAAAAAAGTAAGAAATAATCCCTCACCAAATAAATAACGTAAGTACTTTGAAGTCGGGTGGGTTTTAACAAAAACAACAAAAAAATTGTACCTACATGTTTCACGCCCGACTTCAAAGTACTAACGTTATTTATTTGGTGATGGATTATTTCTTCAGAGGAGCCCGTGGCGCAGTGGATAGCGCGCTCGGCCTGCGATCGTTGAGGTTAAGCAACGTTCGCAATGGTCGGTCACGGGATGGGTGACCAAAAACTTTTCATCTCGAGCTCCTCCGTGCTTCGGAAGGCACGTTAAGCCGTTGGTCCCGGCTGCACTTGCAGTCGTTAATACCCACCAATCCGCACTGAGCCCGCGTGGTGGGTCATGGCTCATTCTCCTTATTCATCCATAAGGAAGGCCAGTGCCCCAGCAGTGGGGACATTAAATGGCTGATGATGGTGATGGTGGATTATTTCTTATTTTTTTTTCTGTGTGCTAATGTAGGTGAACTCTAGCTTGTGTGCGAGTGTTTCAGACCTCTTCTATGGAGCTGCCACACTCTCGTTCACTGTGCTGTCACTGTCTTTATACAACTTAAGGGGCCCATAGACTATCAGTCCACCGGTAGGCCGCCTGCAGTCCTTTTTTATTTTTATTTATAGTGAGGGCAAATACAGTCTTTACGTACTCAGTCAGATACAGGGCTTGTCCCTCGCCGCGCCCAGCCCTCCCACCAAGCCTAATAGGCTTCGCGTCAGGGCTGGACGGTTTTAGCCCCTGCTCCGGCCCTCTAACGAGCTCGAAAGCTTGAGAGGGGGTCGGGCAGAGTGAGGGAGCCTCCTCACAATCTCCCCATAAGATTACCCACTATAGGCGGGCAGTAGCCAGCCCGTTATAGAATAAAAGACGATAGATGAAAGAGTAGTATGCAGAATGAAAGTGCGAGAAGCAAACAAGCGAGAACTGGAATGGAAGAGTACACTGCTAAAATAGACTCCGATTATGTTGGAGGTACTAGGAAAAAAAAAAAGATTACCCACCGAAGGTGGGCTGACCAGATGGAGGCGCCTGCAGTCCTCAATCAAACAGGCCGCCTGACATTCGGTTTTATAAGTAAAAGGGCCAACTGACAGGCCGTTGACTGTAGATGGACTGATTGTCTGTGGGGCCCTTAAGCGACCACGCACCTGTTTTTTAAGCAACTATTGATTGTCTATCTATAAAAAAAGAATTTTATTACTTAATAACAATTTTATAAACCATTGAGACGCCCCAGAGAGTAATGCTATTATTGGATGCAATTACTATTTTCTGTGACCTCTCAAAAGCGTTTGATTGCGTTGATCATTATACTTTGTTAAAGAAATTGGAACATTATGGTGTATCAAAAA
Source organism: Crambus lathoniellus (assembly GCA_949710035.1). Classification (NCBI taxonomy): domain Eukaryota; kingdom Metazoa; phylum Arthropoda; class Insecta; order Lepidoptera; family Crambidae; genus Crambus; species Crambus lathoniellus. Next base: position 26,170,427 of record OX453309.1, on the reverse strand, counting down.
TGTCATTAAACCTTATACATTCCTACCTTTCGGGTAGAACTCAAATAGTTGTTGTAAATAAAGCCGAGTCTTATGAAGCACCAATCACTATGGGTGTACCGCAGGGCTCGATATTAGGCCCATTGCTATTTCTTATATACATTAATGACCTCCCCCACTTTACTAAAAACCTATGCAAAACTGTACTGTTTGCTGATGACACTTCTCTGACTTTTAAAGTTGACAGGGGTAGTGAAACTATTGACGATGTAAACGGTACTCTTTCTAAGGTAATGTATTGGTTCACCACTAACAACTTAAAGCTTAACTCAAATAAAACCAAATGTGTTAAATTTTCTCTACCTAATGTGAGGCAGGTTCATACTGTAGTTAATATAAACGGTGAAGCAGTTGAATTGGTTAATTTCACAAAATTTCTGGGTATCACTTTAGATTCTCATTTGCAATGGGATCCTCATATCGATGCTTTGTCAAGTAGACTAGCTTCCGCTGCATTTGCCGTTAAGAAAATAAGACTTTTAACAGATATTGAAACAGCGAGGTTGGTTTACTACAGCTATTTTCATAGTGTTATGACCTATGGTATATTGTTGTGGGGCTCAGCTGCTAATATTAATAGTATTTTCGTTTTACAAAAAAGAGCAGTGCGCGCCATATATAATTTGCGGTTTAGAGACTCCCTTAAAGAAAAGTTCAAAGAAATAAATATATTAACAGTTGCATGTCAATTTGTCTATGAAAATATATTGTACGTTAAAAAAAATTGGTGTGGATTCGTGAAAAAAAGTGACATACATAATCTCAATACAAGGAACAAAGATAAACTTGCCATTCCAAAATTCAGATTACAAAAAACTGGAAGCTCCTTCATGGGCAAATGCATTGCGTTTTATAATAAGGTTCCACAACACGTTATTGAGCAGCCTCTAGAGAAATTTAAAACTATTGTTAAAACCGAACTAATGGGCAAAGGCTATTACACTGTTGATGATTATTTAAAGGACAAAAATGTGTGGAAATAATCGCCTTTGCCTTTGAATATTTTTAGTTATGTAACCTGTATGCAATTTTATTCAAAAATAATGTATGTAAATATTTTGATTGTATTTAATGACGATATCGATATTGTAAATATCGTCATTGTTGTTTTTTTTTTATGACAAAGCTGATGAGTTTCTTGCGCCCGTTCTTCTCGTCAGTTAAAAGAGTCCTGAATGGGTGGTAGGGCAAAACTGACGATTCGAAAATACATTTAAAAATGTTAATTTGAATAAAGGATATTTCTATTTCTATTTCTATTTCTGTTGTATTGGCTCAGAGTCGCTCGTGTCTGTGAAGCTCTGACCTTACACACAGAGACACACAGATAAAGTAGCGTAGCATTCACATTCATAATATAGTATGAATTTCGAACCATAAAATGATCACATCAAACTAAATTAGCATGGAACATTAAACCTTCATAACCCTGTTGTGTTTCAAACACAATACATTTACATACATTTATTGTCTAAGCTGGTTTACGATCGGCATTTGTTGTGTTACCGTAACTTGTGCATGTGCAAGTGTGGAATTCAACATGATTTTAGATAAATAGCGTTCGATACATAAAGTACCTATTACAGGATTCTTAAAATCCAATCTCAGACATCAGACCTTAAATAATGGCTTCCTTTCATAATTATATTTAACTTAATACGAGTTAGTCAAGTAGTAATACAATAGAGCAGCCTTTTATTAATTTATTTACTCATTCACAGGCATTATCTATAATTCCTGCTTTCCGAAAGTGACTGTTGACTGCACACAAATGTTTTATTGTAGTATGGTTTCAAGCCAAAGAAAATAAAAGACCTTAAAATATAAATACCTACCTACATATCTATTTATAAATTCTTCGTCTGCCAAATTCATGCAAAGATTTAGGTCCAACATCAATTTTATCAAAAACATCATTATTATACGAAACTTACCCGCTTTCTTATTACGTATACATTTATCCGAACCCTCGACCCACTAATCTAAAGAGGTTTGCCTCAGATTTCGACCAGTTATTATGGATTCTGCCCTCATCAATTTTTACTTCAGTTCACATAACGTACCTACGAAATTATACGCCTGTACGTTTCATGTTAATCTGGCATGCTAAAAAAAATCCTACTTACTTTTTTTTACTTTATTATTATGTATCTCGGCTGTTTATTTTATTTTATTTATTTATTTATCAACGTTCGTATACACTATAACATTAATTATAAAAGCATGCCAAGAGTTAAAAACTAAGTGAAACAAACAATTACAGATAATTACATCATGATCAGCAATGTTACAAGGGACAAGCATGGTACAATTTCCAGACTGTCATAGGAACACAGATCACCTAGGAACAAGACATGGGGTCCAACCGGTCCAACACGTAGAAGTCATTTGCTTTTGTTACAAAATTTTATTTAACTTGCCATGTTAGTTAGTTAGTTTGTTAGTTAGTTTGTTAGTTAGTTAGTTTGTTTGTTAGTTTGTTAGTTTGTTAGTTTGTTAGTTTGTTAGTTTGTTAGTTTGTTAGTTTGTTAGTTTGTTAGTTTGTTAGTTTGTTAGTTTGTTAGTTTGTTAGTTTGTTAGTTTGTTAGTTTGTTAGTTTGTTAGTTTGTTAGTTTGTTAGTTTGTTAGTTTGTTAGTTTGTTAGTTTGTTAGTTTGTTAGTTTGTTAGTTTGTTAGTTTGTTAGTTTGTTAGTTTGTTAGTTTGTTAGTTAGTTGGTTAGTTAGTTAGTTTGTTAGTTAGTTTGTTAGTTAGTTCGTTTGTTAGTTAGTTTGTTAGTTATTTTGTTAGTTCGTTTGGTAGTTAGTTAGTTAGTTTGTTAGTTAGTTTGTTTGTTTGTTTGTTAGTTAGTTAGTTAGTTTGTTAGTAATTTTTGTTTGTTAGTTCGTTTGTTAGTTCGTTTGTTAGTTCGTTTGTTAGTTAGTTTGTTAGTTAGTTTGTGAGGTAATTAGTTTATTTGTTAGCTAGTTTGTTAGTTAGTGGGGGACAAATCTTGCAAGCTTGATTTGACCCACTTCCCAGTGTCCGATGGAGCTTAAATTTTGTATACAGGTTTGGTTTAGATGACAATACAATTATAAGTACAGTCAGCAAAAAAGCTTGTCATGAAAGTGAAATTTTTAGAAAAATGTTTATTTTCATATAATGTGTAATGTTATGTGTGGTGCACATTGCACATGCCGGGATCAGCTTCCCACTACGTGCAGTAGAGCGCAGACGGAAGCAAACCCAGGTAGGTACCATCGCAAACCACGATAGAGTGGTGGAGGTCGTGGTTTTTTACTATCACATTTTTCCTATACTTACAGAATTGTATTGTGAATGCTTAAAAATAATTTAAAAGCTCAATTTAATGGCTGGTTCATTTTAATCGATTGTTTTAAAATTTGTAAAAATGTTTCTTTCGGATGCGAGGGTTTCCTCACATTTCGACGTGTCGTGTAAGCCTTTCGGTAGCTTAGTTGGTCAGAGCATCGGGCCGGATCCCTGGAGGTACAGGATATGGCTCGTGGTTTTTTTACTATCACATTTTTCCTATACTTACAGAATTGCATTATGAATGCATACAAATAATTTAAAATCTCAACATTTGGGCTATTGGGTTTTTATTATAGACCCGCGGGATAACCTCTCGTGTAGTCCACGCGGGCGAAGCCGCGGGCGGAAAGCTAATTAACCGACTTCTCAATCAAAAAGGAGGAGGTTCTCTATTCGTCTGTATGTATGTTTTTTCTCTTTTTTTTTTTTATTTTTTTTTGTGTATGTCCACCGATTACTCGAAGACGGCTGAACCGATTGAAATGGTTCAAACGTTATTACATCAGGCTGGTTTCCAAGTTGGTCCCATTTTTTGAAATTTTGAAATCGGTTCAGTAGTTTTCAGGAAATCTTGAAAATACTGTCGTTTTCGTTACCACTTTATGTAAATTTAATACGTATCTTTAGGCATAACCCCTTTGTTTATAAACCGATTTAGATGATTTAGGTTTTGTTAAAAAAGGGGATACCTCAAGGTATTTTAACCGACTTCGAAAAAGGAGGTTTTCAGTTTGATCACATACCTATTTACCAGAAAACACGTAAATTGCCTGCACGATGCACTAAAAAGAGTGAAATAAAAATTATTTTTATAAAAAAATTAAACCGCTTTCAAAAAAACCACATCAAAAAAGTAAGAAATAATTCCTCACCAAATAAATAACGTAAGTACTTTGAAGTCGGGCGGGTTTTAACAAAAACAACAAAAAATTGTATTTATTGTTTCACGCCCGACTTCAAAGTACTTACGTTATTTATTTGGTGAGGAATTATTTCTTACTTTTTTGATGTGGTTTTTTTGAAGGCGGTTTTTTTTCAATATATTTTCATACCACGTTTCTAGTTATTCACCGGTTCTACAAAAAGACGCGACGCTGCGTTGGTGGTGCTAGGAAATTTAACCGGGTTGCCGGGCAAATAACCCCCGATAAGCCTCGCCGACAAATGACCAATGCAAACCGCTTACTAACATGCGTACAGGCGACCGCATGCGATTAGTAACCTACGCTGATGTAGTATAAGCGATATTAATTGAAAGTTATTCTTCATTTTAAATATATTTTTGTTCCACGTTTCCAGTTATTCACCGGTTCTACATGGGACGTAAAAACCGTGAAAGCGACGATGCGTTGGTCGTGCTAGGAAATTCAACCGGGTTGCCGGGCAAATTACGCCCGATAAGCCTCGCCGACAAATGACCAATGCAAACAGCTTACTAACATAACTAAAGATGCAGTAACTGCCTTGATCTTTTTAGTAACATACCAACTACTAACTGTTACTAAAAAGCTCAAGGCAGTTACTGCATCTTCAGAAGATGCAGTAACTGCCTTGAGCTTTTTAGTAACCTGTAGACATACCTTTCCTGTATAAGAAAATTTAGAAGCCGATTATTAAAATGTTTTCTAAGATCTTTGATATACTGGGTAAAATAGATATAGGCCTGTAATTATTAATGTCTTCAGTGGCCCTACCATGAGTTGATGCAAACTGTTTACGTTACCGTAAACTATCGGATATACTGCTTACAATCAGTGCGAGTGAAAGAGACAAAACGATAGTTTACGGTAACGTAAACAGTTTGCATCAACTCATGGTAAGGCCAAAGTATCACCACCCTTGTGTACTGGAACAATAATGGATTTTTGAAAGGGTCGGGAAAATTCCCTTATTAAAACAAAGAGAAATTTCAATATATTTTCGTACCACGTTTCCAGTTATTCACCGGTTCTACAAAAGAGCGTACAAACCGTGAGAGCGACGCTGCGTGGGTAGTGCTAGGAAGTTGAACCGGGTTGCCGGGCAAATAAAGCCCGATAAGCCTCACCGACAAATGACCAATGCAAACAGCTTACTGACATGTGTACAGGCGACCATATGTGATTAGTAACCTACGCTGATGCAGTAAAAGCGATATCGATTAAAAGTTATTCTTCATTTTCAAAAGATTTTCGTTCCACGTTCTCAGTTATTCACCGGTTCTACAAAAGGACGTAAAAACCATGAGAGCGACGCTGCGTGGGTCGTGCTGAATCAAATCAAATTAAAATAATTTATTCAATTTAGGCTGATACAGCACTTGTGAACGTCAATTTGAAAAGTGACTTTAACAAAATATTATATGAAAAGTCACAATATAATAATGCTAGGAAATTGAACCGGGTTGCCGGGCAAATAACGCCCGATAAGCCTCGCCGACAAATGACCAATGCAAACAACTTACTAACATGCGTACAGGCGACCACATGCGACTAGTAACATAAACTAAAGCAGTGAAAGCGAAAGTAATTTTGTTTCGAATAACAATGAGATAGTTTGGTATTGGAACAATGTATGTGATGGTGTCCATTACTTATTATGATTGTTTATTTATTTATTTGAGGAGAATTGAGCATTTTAGTGCGCACCTTGACGAAAAAATGTGTAATCTAAAATGTTACATTACAGGTATGCTTTAAAAGTCAAGCAATATTGTTATGACATATTGAAATCGAATCTGAAATGTTACATTACAGGCGAATGCTCCGTGATAGAGCACTTTTCACTGTTGATCATTCGCGGAGCTGTAGCCCTAGCACGAGAAACTGTCGTTATGTAGTAGTGCGCTGACACCTTCAGCCTTATCACCACTTAACATCAGGTGTGATGAAGGCTAAGTGCTACCCCGTTGTGGATAAAAAAAAAATATGGTCGTTATCGTGATCGTATTATTTTGTATGAAAACCAAAGCAGCGCCTCGCACTGAAATTGAATACAAATTTGACAATAGCAACTTTGACAGTTTTTGAACACAGATCACCTATAGTAGTAGCAAGCTATTTTTGAAGGACGGTATAGTTTACCATTCAGTTACTGTTGACGCCATCTATCTGATACCTAAGGCAACAATATCAGTCATTGCCTTTCCTGTCAAACCAATAGTACCTTTGGTTTCGGATGGATGCCGCTAGCTCTTTGTCGATAAAGCAGTAGTAGTACTACTTTACCTATCACGTCGGGGTCACCATGTTTAGGAAAAGGTGAACGCCCCAAAAAGGCATTATATTCTCAAGCGCAACGCGCAACGCCAACTATTGTACTTAATATTGTAATAAAGACAATTTAAAACCTTTTTGGGGCGTTCACCTTTTCCTAAACAGTTACTTTACGATAGTTTTTCATGCTACGGGTACCGCATTTGCATATGGCATAAGAACTGCTTTCGTAACGTAACTCAAGTTTGGTACTTATGTTTCCAGCTATACCTTAGCGTATCCACACACGGGCCACTAAAAATTGCTGCCACCGACCAATTTCTTGTCGTTTTCATACATAGTCGTCACTTATAAGATTTTAAACTTTCGCGTTCCATTATTATTATAAACAAGAGTAAATAGGTTATTACACTATCCTAAATATCGGATAGTTAGGATCCTAATTTAGCAAACATTGCTTTCTTTGAGCTCAGTTTTAGCAAGTGATGCAATCAAAACAAGCAATGTAGGTATGCTAAATTAGGATCCTATATTTAGGATGACACCATCCTAAATGAATGGATGTAGTTTAGAGGCTATTACACAATAGCCTCTAAACGGAACTCATCAAAGGGTCACGTCTGCTTGTGACTACGGCTGTAGCAATACAGCCGAAACGTCAAGCTGTAAGTCCATAATCAATAGAATAAATGTCGAGTTACTCTTGTTTATAATAAAACTAGCCTTCCGCCCGCGGCTTCGCCCGCGTGTACTACACGACGTTATCCCGCGGGAAGGTGATATTTTTCAGGAATAAAAAGTAGCCTATGTCCTTTCTCAGGCTCTAGACTATCTCTGTACCAAAATTCATTCAAATCAGTTCAGTAGTTTAGGTGTGATTGTGTAACACACAGACAGACAGAGACGCATTTATAATATAAATAAAAGTAAGGAAGTAAGGATTATAGTCGTCACTTGTTTCTTATTCTTGTGCTTTAAGTGGCGGCGTTTGTGGCTCGTGTACGGTAACGGCACTCAAATATAAATAAATTATAATCTAATCCAGTTTACACTTGCCGATGTAGATAGATACTTGATACATTGAATTACCTAATCAATTCAATTGTATAGGTAAACCCTGTTAAGTTAAACAGTAGGCGTTTAATTGACATAGATCAAATTAGTAGATATGTGTGAGAACAATTAGGATAATTAAAGAAGACCTAGCCTTCTGCCCGCGATTTCACCAGATTACAGAATGCTATCCCGCGGGAATGTGATATTTTTCCGCGATAAAAAGTACACTCTACAGCTCCCAAACTATCCATACCAAAAATCTGGGTCAATACGCTGCTCAGTCAGACACACAAACAAACAAACACACATTTACATCTATACTTATAATAAAACTGTAAACGATCCAATTCTGTACATTGAAAAGAAATAGAAAATAATACCACCAGGGGTCTTCTTAAACGAAACAGATACCAAAAATATAGTTTTTGAATTTTTTGTCTGTCTGTCTGTCTGTTGTCCGCGTTTCACACAAAAACTACTGAACGGATTTTGATGAAACTTTTTTTGTTATACAGCTATTGGCCCTCGCCAACATATAGGCTATAATTTATTTTGAAGATCGTAATATCTGATGTGGAACCATAACAGTCCAGCCAAACTATGAGAGATATAAAAATACCGTCTTAAGGAAAATTGTTAAACGTGATGGGCACTTTCTATTGACGTACAAAGTTTGAAGGTCTGGTTCACCTGATGTGGAACCCTAGCAGCCAGGATAAACTATATGAGATACAAACATGGCGTCTTAAGAAAAGTTGTTTCACGTAATGAACATTTTCTTTTGACGGAAAAATATCGAAGGTCTGGCACACCTGATGTGGAACCCTAGCAGCCCAGCTAAACTATAAGAGATACAAATCTATATCTATCTATATACTTATAATAAAACTGTAAACGATCCAATTCTGTACATTGAAAAGAAATAGAAAAAAATACCACCAGGGGTCTTCTTAAACGAAACAGATACCAAAAATATAGTTTTTGAATTTTTTGTCTGTCTGTCTGTCTGTTGTCCGCGTTTCACACAAAAACTACTGAACGGATTTTGATGAAACTTTTTTTGTTATACAGCTATTGGCTCTCGCCAACATATAGGCTATAATTTATTTTGAAGATCGTAATATCTGATGTGGAACCATAACAGTCCAGCCAAACTATGAGAGATATAAAAATACCGTCTTAAGGAAAATTGTTAAACGTGATGGGCACTTTCTATTGACGTACAAAGTTTGAAGGTCTGGTTCACCTGATGTGGAACCCTAGCAGCCAGGATAAACTATATGAGATACAAACATGGCGGTTTAAAAAAAGTTGTTTCACGTAATGAACATTTTCTATTGACGGAAAAATATCGAAGGTCTGGCACACCTGATGTGGAACCCTAGCAGCCCAGCTAAACTATAAGAGATACAAATCTATATCTATATCTATACTTATAATAAAACTGTAAACGATCCAATTCTGTACATTGAAAAGAAATAGAAAAAAATACCACCAGGGGTCTTCTTAAACGAAACAGATACCAAAAATATAGTTTTTGAATTTTTTGTCTGTCTGTCTGTCTGTTGTCCGCGTTTCACACAAAAACTACTGAACGGATTTTGTTGAAACTTTTTTTGTTATACAGATATTGGCCCTCGCCAACATAAATGCTATAATTTATTTTGAAGATCGTAATATCTGATGTGGAAACATAACAGTCCAGCCAAACTATGAGAGATATAAAAATACCGTCTTAAGGAAAATTGTTAAACGTGATGGGCACTTTCTATTGACGTACAAAGTTTGAAGGTCTGGTTCACCTGATGTGGAACCCTAGCAGCCAGGATAAACTATATGAGATACAAACATGGCGTCTTAAGAAAAGGTGTTTCACGTAATGAACATTTTCTAATGACGGAAAAATATCGAAGGTCTGGCACACTTGATGTGGAACCATAGCAGCCCAGCTAAACTATAAGAGATACAAATCTATCTATACTTATAATAAAACTGTAAACGATCCAATTCTGTACATTGAAAAGAAATAGAAAAAAATACCACCAGGGGTCTTCTTAAACGAAACAGATACCAAAAATATAGTTTTTGAATTTTTTGTCTGTCTGTCTGTCTATCTAAACTTTCACATTTATAATATCCTACTAATATTATAAATGTGAAAGTTTAGATGTTTGGATGTTTAGATGTTTGGATGTTTGGATGTTTGTTACTCAATCACGCCAAAACGGCTGAACGGATTAGGCTAAAATTTGGGACACAGATACTTTATAGCCTGAAGAGGAACATAGGCTACTTTTTATCCCGGAAAAATATCACATTCCCGCGGGATAACGTCCTGAAGTCCACGCGGGCGAAGCCGCGGGCGGAAAGCTAGTTATAATATAAGTAGGATAAATAAATAAAAAATCTATACTTATAATAAAACTGTAAACGATCCAATTCTGTACATTGAAAAGAAATAGAAAATTATACCACCAGGGGTCTTCTTAAACGAAACAGATACCAAAAATATAGTTTTTGAATTTTTTGTCTGTCTGTCTGTCTGTTGTCCGCGTTTCACACAAAAACTACTGAACGGATTTTGTTGAAACTTTTTTTGTTATACAGCTATTGGCCCTCGCCAACATAAATGCTATAATTTATTTTGAAGATCGTAATATCTGATGTGGAAACATAACAGTCCAGCCAAACTATGAGAGATATAAAAATACCGTCTTAAGGAAAATTGTTAAACGTGATGGGCACTTTCTATTGACGTACAAAGTTTGAAGGTCTGGTTCACCTGATGTGGAACCCTAGCAGCCAGGATAAACTATATGAGATACAAACATGGCGTCTTAAGAAAAGGTGTTTCACGTAATGAACATTTTCTAATGACGGAAAAATATCGAAGGTCTGGCACACTTGATGTGGAACCATAGCAGCCCAGCTAAACTATAAGAGATACAAATCTATCTATACTTATAATAAAACTGTAAACGATCCAATTCTGTACATTGAAAAGAAATAGAAAAAAATACCACCAGGGGTCTTCTTAAACGAAACAGATACCAAAAATATAGTTTTTGAATTTTTTGTCTGTCTGTCTGTCTATCTAAACTTTCACATTTATAATATTATAATATAAGTAGGATAAATAAATAAAAAAAACAAAATAGCTTATTAGCCTTAAAAATTAAAAATGGTGCCGAAAGTCACTATTCCACGCGGACGAAGTCGCGGGCACAGCTAGTTTATAATATTAGAATGGATTATGTGAAAGTATACTTAGAACCAATTTCCTAATGTTTGTATGCAAAAATCTGTGTTAATCTTTGTAATACCTACTAGCACATTTGAAGATCGTTAAAAGTAGGTACATTATGTTTATAATATAACCGTAACATTTGCAAGGTACCTACATTTGAATATTAAATTATGTCTAAAGCAATTGAACTACAAATGACATCCCCGGTTTTGGGCCCAAGGTATGGAGTGTAGGTACAGAGATGAATTAAGTACCAAAAATGTGTATAAATATTCTTTAGTTTTTTTTTCCATTACGAGATTCAATGGCAAATAGTACGAAAATCTATCTCTACTGCCCGAGCTTCACCTGCGTCTAATGCCATTGATTAGCGCGCTATTTAATGTAATACGCAGGTGTAGCCAGGTCTTAGCGCACTAATTTGATACCATTAGCGCGCTAAGACGCGCATGCCATTATTAACGCCGTTAGGGACACGGACTAAGCGTTTTGCTTCTAATTTTATTATCCGTACCGCTAAGGAATGGAACTCCTTGCCTGAGTCTGTATTTCCCGATGGGTACAATCTGGGGGTCTTCAAGTCGCGAGTGAACCGGCACCTTCTAGGCAAGCGCGATTTATCGTAGATCGCATCAACGCTTAACATCAGGCGTGATAGCGGACAAGCGCTTGCCTATCAACCAATAAAATAAAAAAAAAGGTGAAGCCCCGGCATAATCGAGATAATCTTTATTTATACCTATAGATTTTTTGGTAGGTATTGATGTTGTGATTTATAATTTACTGACCAAGTTTTATTAGTGATAGTAATATTACACACAACGTACAGGACACATGAGTCACATTGATAAAAAATAAATAGTAAATGCACAGTATAAATGATTTAACTGTTTTCTTCCCAATCAAAGTAATCGTCAAATATCAACCATTCATCAAAGTCGTAAATACTAATTTACCTACCCAATAAAGTAACAGTATGATTAACCGTCATAGTTTACGCTTCACACTCAAATACTTACGTACCTACTGTCAAATCCATTCTCAGCGTTAAATTACAAAATTCAACTACATTTGTTGAATTCTTTGGCTCCATTAATTTCAAATTCACTGTGGCGAGCGCCCGTTGTGGTAAATGTCATAAAACAACTACATATATCAAGTAACCGTGTGCTACTTTAAAAGTTAATAAATTGCTTTTGAAAAATATTTTGCTCGCTGCGTAAAATTTTTGGATACAATTTTTATTATAAGTTTGTGGAATTTTTAGGTACGAACGAGAGGCTTTTAAATGTATGGAACTTCGTACGATATTGTAAGTATCAATTTGAAATATGAATTTTTAGTATAATACTTTTAGTTAACTAGCGAACTGCCCGCGACATCGTCCTCATAGAATTCGGTTTTATTGGTCCGGTTACTTTGCTCTCTTAAGAGATCACTGTAACTCAAGCACAAAAAACTAATGTTTATCGTAACGTAATGGTATTTACCGTAACGTTAACGTATGATTTTGTATGATAACTAGAGCAGCGCTCTCTGCGGTAACAACTGATAGCAGCTTTTTGTCAGGTCGAGTTTTTTAATAGTATCCGACGAGTGTTTTAATACCGAGTTATGTATTCTCTCATACACTAATTTATCTTTACTCATGTACATACATTTGTATATTTCAAAAATAAAGCAATAAAACATTAATAACAAAATGTAGATTGGCGCCAAACCGCGCTAAATCATATTTTTAAAAGTTATTGCCGGTTCAAGAAGGGCTTGGAAGTCAGGGCCGGGAAATTCTACGGTTGCCATTGCCATGGAGGATGCCACCGCGATTTAGAAGCGCACAGCGCCAGTATCAACTTCTCGCGCAAAATATATTTAGTGGTATTATGATGTGTTACAACAGTTTAACAGTGGCTACGATTTTTTAGGCTAAAAACTTTAACTATGGTTTGACGATCGATGAATGTTATTTTCTTCAAAACACTCGTTCATAAACTATAACTTAGTTATAGACTAACTTTATTATAGCAAAAATATTTTTGTGTCTGAAATACATTAGTTCTCGGTATTTACTAAATAAAATTACTGTAAAAATTACTATTATTAGAGCAGTAATCCGCTTCCGAGTTACGTCTACGCAGTTATTACGTTTCCTAACTTGATAACTCGATTTCACCAACTATCTTCTAATGAATGTAATTGGGCACGAACTTGAAGGAATACCTATTTTGTAAAGAAATACCATTGAATGGTTCATTCAACTTGAAGCCTCGTCTGATATATATTTTCACTTCTAGCTTTTATATTTATTTTTTTATATCACATAACATAAATTTGTAATGAGAGCCAAGCTCAATATAAAGAAGATGCGTCTTTGTTGAATTCGCCGACAAAAGAATTGAGATGTAAAATAGGCAGGTGCTAAGTTTTTTTTAATTAACGTTAATATTTTAATCTGTTTGAGCTTCATAAATTAAACTTTTTTATGTTCTAGGTAAGGTAGGTAGGTATAGAACCAAAATAATTCTGTATATGCTTCTTGCCCTATGAAGGTTATAACAATATTAGGTATAGACTCAACATATTCCTTATACATATGTCTATTTGACTTCAGGAAATGCGTCCCTAATGTGTAAACGACGATAGTAAACTCGGTGTTCGCGCACTGTGCACTCCCAAGATAATCCTGGCTGTTTGATATTAATTTACGGAGACCTAGAAATTTAAGCATTCGCTACTTGGTATTGTTTGAATGCTAGCTTTGGTTTGCAGTCCACCTATTCCAAACATGTATGTTCATTTGGCCTTCAGGAAACGCGTCCCCGATGCGTTAGCCAGCCGCTATCACAGCCCGGTCATGCATGACGATAGTAAACCCGATGCTGCCTACTGTGCATTCCCAAGATAATCCTGGTTGTTTGATATTAATCTACGGAGACCTAAGAATTCAAGCGTTTGCTACTTGGTATTGTTTGTTTGATAGCTTTTGTTTACTTTACATAAACGTATTAAAATCTTATTGTCAGCTAAAGTTGATCTTGAGTGATCACTGTTATTGTGTTTAGTCATTTAATTTATTCAATGGTACAAGTCTTACTTTGTCTTGCCTACACCTTACGGAGAGACTCCAAAGTAGAATACAGTCCACCTATTCCAAATATGTATGTTCATTTTGCCTTCAGGAAACGGGTCCACGATGTGTTAGCCAGCTGGTATCACAATCCGGTCATGCATGACGATAGTAAACTCAGTGCTCGCCCACTGTGCACTCCCAAGATAATCTTGCGACAGTTTGGTATTAATTTACGGAAACCTAGGAACTCAAGTGTGTAGCCTGGTCATGGTTGTTTACTTGCTTTTATTTACATCAACATACATAATTTTAGTAGCGTCAGCTAAAATAGACTTTTTAATAGGCTACCGTTCCTCGTTTCTAGTAAAAAAATTAATGATTCAATATCAACTATTTAATTTAAACCATATTATAACAGAACACTAGAAGAAAAACTTAAGCTTTACATTTAAGGCATACGTTTCAACAAAACTCCCTCCTCCTCATCCTCCCTGCGTTAAAGGCCACAGTATAGGTAATCTATTTTTCTGCCGTTGTCTCACCACTCTCAAACCCTATATTCAATCCCAACGAATACTTTAAGGTGGGGTTCGATCGGCTCAGTAGCGCCACCAATAGAAATAAATCATTTACGATTTATCAAGGGTTTAGAATAAAAGTTTCGGTTATTTTGCGCAAATAGAAGAGTAAAGTGCAATTTTTAAGTATTTTTTCATGGTCTCAAATATGAGCATTAAGTTATGGATCTCGATATTTGCTAAATATGGCCACTTTTGGCACTATTGATATTCACGACTTATTGCTTAAGTTTTAGTTCTTGTAAAATGCATTTTACTCGTTTATTTGCGCAAAATAACCGAAACTTTTAATCTAAAACGTAATTGATTAATTTCTATTGGTGGCGCTACTGAGCTGATCGAACCACCTTAATATTAGACATGACAATAAGTAAACCCAGTAATCGGCCAATGTGCGCTCCAAGATAATCGTGGATGTAAGTAATTTATAAAGAACTAAGTATTCAATCGTTTGCAGATTGGTTTTGTTTATTTTGTGCTTTTATTCGAAACTAGCTTTCAGCCCGCGGCTTCGCCCACGTGAACTACTCGACATTATCTCGCGGGAATGAGATACTTTCCCGGGATATAAAATGGCCTATGTTCCTCTCCAAGCTACAAAGTATCTGTGTCCCACATTTCAGCCATCTCCATTTAGGCATCTGAACTTTCACTTTTATAATATTACTGGCGGATCCTCGCGGTTTCACCCGCGTGGTACCCGTTCCCGTGGGAATATCGGGATAAAATATAGCCTATGTCACTCGGGAAGAATGTAGCTTTCTAATGGTGAAAGAATTTTCTAAATCGGTCCAGTAGTTTCGGAGCCTATTCGATGCAAACAAACAAACAATAAAATCTTTCCTCTTTATAATATTAGTATGGAAAGATAGGATAATAAGCATACAATGTACAACGTCAAGAAATTAAAATACAGCGAAGTAAAGTGATTATAGACTAGCAAAACAGTTCATTTGGGAAGAGCGCGGTGGCGCAGTGGTTAGTGAACTTTTATAATGGACGGTCACGTGATGAGTGACTAAAACCTCCTAAAAAAGAAAAGATAATGAATAAATTAAGAATATAATTTGAGTTTTTTTCAAGTATTAGAAAAAATCGACCCGTCTCACAACTAGCTCCAATGGGACTCGAAACCACAACCTTTTACTGTCCGATCGAATGATCTAACCACTGAGCTACCGAGTCATTCAAGAATAAATATTGCATTGTGAATGCAATAAAATAAAAATTATTAGAGTTTTGGTAAAAAATCTAACCAGAACAGATATATCCAGAATAGCTCCAACAAGTCATCATAGCCAATAATATAAAAACAAGCTTTCCCAACCCTCTGACGAACAATACGAATCTAGAAAACCACCATAAAAACCTTATTTTCATAACTATAAAACGACCACGATATTGAATCCAACTTCTGTTTTATAGCATCGACTCCCTGAAGCCACATAAATCGTTTGTTACCGTCGCAATTACGAAGCGAAGGCTCCTATTTAAATGCGACCAATAAAAATAATTATTGCTGGTATAAACGCTCGTCGCGGGTTGTAAACACGCTATATTAGTACTCGCGAAAGACAAAGACAGTATAATAACTACATTACACCGGTCCAATGGCTACGCTCCTACTTTATCGGGCCATAGGAAATTTATAAAAGCCATTATACCGAACTTTACGAACTGTGAATTCTTTGGCTTTTCCTTATATATTTTGTGGACGACTTTATTTAATGCTGATTGATATGAGCTCCCTCTGGATGTAAAGATATTTGCGTGCTCCAGATTTTATTTGTCGGTACGACGGTGTCGCCCAATGATTTATGGCTATCTCCAAATTTGATAACAAAAATCCTAGCTCGTTTGCTGTGAGTAGCACCTGGTTTTGTAACAATTTGTACTGTGTAATGTAGTTAGTACTATATATTCTGTGGTAATATCTTGATCTATATTTAGTTATTTAAATTTTTACTTTTTTGCATTCACAATCCAATTTTATTATTGAAAAATGGAAAGTGGAAAATGAAGTATTTAAAAAAAATCGACCTGTTTCACAACCAGGGGGCCTACTCTGAAACGCAAATCCGAAACTTCGGTTAGCCCCGTCCCTTTCACTCTCGAGTCATGACGGAATCGAGTGATAGGGGCGGGGCTAACCGAAGTTTCGGATTAGCGTTTCAGAGTACGGTCCCAGCTCCGATGGGACTCGAACCCACGACCTTTCGCTATCCGGGCGACTGCTCTAACCACTGAGCTACGGAGTCGTTACGAGAAGCGTCGAATTTATCAAATACTACTTCTGCGCTGTATATAGCCAGCGTTAATTTCATCAATGTGAAGATATTACACCCACAAGCGATAGATTCAAAATACCTCATTTTCCATTTTTCATTAATAAAAATTGCATTGTGAATGCAAAAAAGTAAAAATTTAAATAACTTGCAATAGTAATTTCATCTTAAGCGATTGTCAAATATCTGGAAAGGTATTTCTGTCGCGTGTGGGGGTAGTAATATCTTCACGTTGATGAAATTAACGCTGGCTATACAGCGCGTAAGAAGTTTTTGATAAATTCGACGCTTCTCGTAACGACTCCGTAGCTCAGTGGTTAGAGCAGTCGCCCGGATAGCGAAAGGTCGTGGGTTCGAGTCCCATCGGAGCTGGTTGTGAGAGGGGTCGATTTTTTCAAAATACTTCATTTTCCATTTTTCTATAATTAGTTGATTAGACGCTACGTAATATTTACGGTAGATAAAGTATAAAGGAACTTCCCTTTTTACTGAATATAATGATGAAGTACTCTGCCTAAACAATCGGTTATGGGGTTTCGATGACCCAAACATTTAACTTATGCTTCCTCCATGCTCAAAGTACATTAAGACATTTATCCAGGCTGCATTTCCTGTGATTAACATAATTATAGTGCAGACTTGTTTAAAAGTCTATTCATCTTCCAACCATAAGGAGAACCTCAGATCATATAATACTAGTATTATAATGATCTGAGGGGAGAACAGTGTACTCCAACAGTCAAATCAAAGTATCTGACAATAATATAACAATACTAGCTTTCCGCCCGCGGCTTCGCCTGCGTGGACTACACGACGTTATCCCGCGGGAATGTGATGTTTTTCCGGGATAAAAAGTAGCCTATGTTCCTCTCTAGGCTACAAAGTATCTGTGTCCCAAATTTCAGCCAAATCCGTTCAGCTGTTTTGGCGTGATTGAGTAACAAACATCCAAACATCCAAACATCTAAACTTTCACATTTATATATAACTAGCTTTCCGCCCGCGGCTTCGCCCGCGTGGACTACACGACGTTATCCCGCGGGAATCTGATGTTTTTCCGGGATAAAAAGTAGCCTATGTTCCTCTCCAGGCTACAAAGTATCTGTGTCCCAAATTTCAGCCAAATCCGTTCAGCCGTTTTGGCGTGATTGAGTAACAAACATCCAAACATCCAAACATCCAAACATCCAAACATCTAAACTTTCACATTTATAATATTAGTAGGATATTAAGTAGGATTAATGAAAACGAGGTGGTTGTGGTTTAGTGATTAGTGCTCGGCCTGCAATTGCTGAGGTTAAGAAACTTTCACAATGGTCGGTTACGGAATGGGTGACCAAATCTTATCCATGCTTTGCAAGGCAGCGATTAGTCCCAGCTGCATTTGCAGTCGTTAATACCCACCAATCCGCATTGGGCCTGCGTGATGGGTCATGGCCCGTTCTCCTTATTCGTTCATAAGTAAGGCCAGTGCCCAGAGGGGACTTATGATGGCTGATGAAGAATGAAAAAATATATGAAAAATATAAAATCAGAAAACCACATCAATCATAACAGAATTATTAAGTTTTCTTTTTTCAATATTATCGCGATGTAGAGGAAATCCTACTATCCTACGAATATTATACTTTAATGTGAAAGTTTAGATGTTTGGATGTTTGTATGTTTGTTACTCAATCACGCCAAAACGGCTAAACGGAATTGGCTGAAATGATACTTTGTAGCCTGGAGAGGAACATAGGCTACTTTTTATCCCGAAAAAATGACACATTCCCGCGGGATAACGTCATGTAGTACACGCGGGCGAAGCCGCGGGATGAAAGCTAGTCGTATATAAGCGGAAGGGTTGTGTGTGATTTTTGTCGTTCCACTACAGTATTATTATACCAAGAATAATAGAAACAGAATACTATTTTACGAGCATATTTCTAACAACATGAACCCGAGATCCTTTGGGTGAAGACCATTAATTACGGCAGCGGAAGCTTTCGGAGGAAAATTATAATAATATCAACTTAAATGTCACAGAAAAATAAAATACGTAGTTTGTTTTAATGCTTCTTGTGAAGTACTGCATTACTTTTATCGTACTCCTACTTATATAATATTATAAATGTGAAAGTTTAGATGTTTGGATGTTTGTATGTTTGTTACTCAATCACGCCAAAACGGCAGAATGGATTTGGCTGAAATTTGGGACATAGGTACTTTGAAGCCTGGAGAGGAACATAGGTACATTTTATCCCGTAAAAATATGTCATTCCCGCGGGATAACGTCGTGTAGTCCACGCGGGCGAAGCCGCGGGCGGAAAGCTAGTACTATATAATATTATGAAGAGGAAAGATTTGATTGTTTGTTTGTTTGTTTTTATGTTTGTGTGTATGTTTGTTTGTATGTTTGTTTGTTTGCATCGAAAAGGCTCCGAAACTACTATACGATCGATTTTGAAAATTCTTTGACCAATAGAAAGCTACATTCTTCCCGAGTGACATAGGCTATATTTTATCCCGATATTTCCACGGGAACGGGTACCACGCGGATGATCGTCTAGTGATAAATACAACTAAAATTCTACTGGATTTGATAATACAAAGACTAAAATACGATTTCAAATAATTATTTGTTATATTTTATCAATTCAGATCTTGCGGTATAAAACTTGCAGTTATTTTTTAAAAAACTGTTGATAGCACATAAAGTTTGACAGTTTCGGTAGGAATACCTGTGACCTTACTACGAACTGTCAAACAATGTTAAAGTTATGTTGTTTGCAGGACGGAGCCTAAACTAAACTGTGTATAATTATATTCTATTGCTTTTTTTTTATCCACAACGGGGTAGCACTTAGCCTTCATCACACCTGATGTTAAGTAGTGATAAGGCTGAAGGTGGAAGCGCACTACTCCCGGAATCCTCAATCACTGAGGAACTGGCTATCTTATCTCTAACTGCCGGAACACAATAATGCTGAAAACATCATTGTTATGGCGTCAGACTTAGATAAGATGGTGGTAGCTAGCCAGGCGGACTAAGAACAAGTCCTACCACCAACCAAACCGAATACAATATGTACCCCCACTGGGAATCGAACCCGGGACCTCTTGGTCTGAATTCGGTGGTGTGAACCACTAGACCACAGAGGCGGTTAATTGCTAAATTAATTGCTTAATGCTTGCACAAGTTTTTACTGAAAATTACTTTTCGAACCGGAAAATCCGTGCCCACTCACCCAATGCGGATAATCGACCTCTTTACATTATAACTTAACTTGCATGTTGACTGAGAAATTGTTTGTGCCGATATGAGAACGGCGATAGGCCGCATGGGAGCTCGCCTCGTAAACTGTGCCTTTGGTGAATGAGTTTTCCAAATTTATGCACAAACATTTATCGCCCGTTTTTCGGCAAAGGAAAACGGTAAGCGCATGTCTAGGGAGGAATTTCCAATGTACAAAACTTTCTGGTTCAACGGTTGGCCCTTGTCGTTTTCACAAAATATCTGGAGGCAGTGTTTTAAGTTGTGTTTCACCACTTGGGTGTAGCAGTTTCAATACTTACACACAAAAACTCACGCCGCCCGTTTCCCATGGGGTTAGGGAGAGACTGTGGATCGCCAGTATTAATGTGTGTGAATATTTTGTTAGTTTACGAGAAGCGCTGTGCCAAATTTCATACTAATGTTTGCGCTATCGAATAATGGGTTAGTAAAGTCAAAATAAAAGCACAGAGGGCTTAAGCTTTAACAGTATGGTTCTATTAAATTTTTAAACTTTTTAGTCAACGACTGCTAAGGAGGTATTAGGTTTTTGGATGTAGCTATAAATGCATTCAAAAGACTGGACAGGGTTTTTACAAGTAGGTATCATATGATTTACTTTTGGCCGCTTGGATAAGCGTCGTGAAATTTGTTTGGTTGGAGAATACGAAAAACTCGTATTGTAATGTTTTAGTCATATGAGTCACAATTTAGTTTAGTTGGCGTAAGTAAATTTCAAGCGTGCCTCATAACCATTGTCATAAACATGTAGGTACTTCTTATTGGCATCTAGTATGGTATACTTTTGAAAACCTGATTTATTTACTGATCAAATTGTAGGTACAAAAGAAGGCCAGAAATTAAAAGTTGAATTATAAGTAATTTTCCGGGCCATAAATAAATTAAATATTTTCATTAGATTTATCAAGGAAAAATATTTCAAGCACGTCTAGTACCCGTGTTATAAACATGTACTCCTTACATAATACATAACGCACATAAGTGTGAATACCACTTTTGCTAAAACACCGAGCGCCCAGAAGCAGTTTATTAAAGGTGAATTTCACTTACTGGCCTGGGATCGTTTGTTCATAGCACCATTTACATTGGCGATGAAATGACTGGTGGTGTCAATACACCACCACAATTGGTACAATTATGGGAAAGGGCAGACACATACATGATAAGTCTAGAAAGATATTAATTATGATGATTGTTCAAGCACGTCTCATAACCTTGCAATGAACATGCACTCCTTATTGGCGCCCACCGTGGTACCACTTTCGCTAAAATACCGGGCGCCCAGTAAAAGTTAACCAATTGTGAATTTCACTTACTGGCCAGGGGTCGTTCCATTTGAAGGACCATTACAATGGCGATTATGTGACCAACTAGTGGCGATGGTACTTTTGAATAGCGGATTTCCTTAAAGGTACATGGTATTGATAAAAATATAGGTAGGAGGAAACACACATTTGATCAGGCTGAAGACTTAAGTTATGATGAATGTTTGAAATATATACAAAATACGTAGACACAAAATATTTCAAGCACGTCTCATAGCCTTGCAATAAACATGCACTCCTTATTGGCGCCCACCGTGGTACCACTTTCGCTAAAACACCGGGCGCCCAGTAAAAGTTAATCAAACGTGAATTTCACTTACTGACCAGGGGTCGTTCGTTTTGAAGGACCATTACATTGGCGATGGAGTGACCCATCAATTTAGCTTCACGCCGACCGCACGCGGCGGCCCGGGCTGCGGACGACATGTGAAACGTTTTATTACGGTTCAGGAAAAACCGTTACAATAACGGTTGAGGGTACTCACTAAGACGAGCGGCGAGACACGCCGCTTTAAGTTGGCTTTCGCTATGGGGTGGGAATTTTTCATATGATTTATCATGGGCCCTATGGGATATTGTTGGATAGTACCAGCAATAATTTTGCTTAACTTCCGCTGCAGACAACCTTTTCTTCGAAGTTCCTGTCTATGTATGTCGTGAATGATAGGAGCCACATGGTGGCTTAGTGAGACGATCACGACTGCTGAGCAAATGTATGTGGGTTTAACCATCAGGAGTGGGCACTTTTTAAGATGAAATTTTAATCTTGCTGCTCTAAGTTGGCTTTCACCATGTAGTAAAAATTTTTCGTATGATTTGTCCTAATCTGTATGCGATATGATCGGGCAGTACCAGCAACAATTTTGCTTTGCTTCTGCCGCAGAAAACATTACCCCTCCTCCCCCACTCCCCCCATTGATCTAGACTTGATGAGACCTGGTCCTTCCAAAAGGGTGAAAGTCTAAACTGTTCTTGCTTGACCATGTAAGTTTTTATAGCTTAGATTTGTTTAAGTTGGTTTTTTTATGTTTACATTAAAACACAGTGATTTACCTACTCAGTGTTTACGTTTATTTGTTTTGAGACCATAAACCTTTGACTCTTGGTCCATTGGTTGCAGAGATACAGCTATCTCTGCAACCAATGGACCAAGAGTACTCGGGTTAAGCTCAAATTGTAGTAAATTTAGTTAGCTTTATTAAATTATAAAGCAACCATCCTTGAAAAACGCTTCCTTCGGGTAGTTTTTTCGAAAAAACTCAAACAAGTGCCAAAATTTCGCAGTTTTTCGAGCACCATGGGGGTAGCACAGGCATTTCAGGGTTGCAAACTTGGGTGTTAATTACTCTCAAGGGACCTACCAATATAATAATAATAGGTCTTTACCTATGAAATTGCCGTTTTCTATGGGGAAATTGTAGGAAGTTGGAATCGGCATACAAAGATATTTGGGGATTTCTTGGACATGTGAACTCCGAATTCAACGAAAATTTCGAGATATGATCAGACAAAGTTATTCTAACTAGTTATTGCCTATAATCTCTTTTGATAAACTGTATTAGAATAAAAAAAAATCTGTTCAAATCTGTCAAATTGACGACAACCAAAAAGGGGTACTTTTGAGCATTTATAAAAATTTTAGACGCCTGTTTAATTATTCTTTACTTAGATGTTTAACATGACGACATACTCTATTTTCGAAACTGACTATTAATTTTGATATATTAATATTAATTAAAAAATTAGAGACCAATAAACATGTGAGAAAAAGACGGCAATTTCATATGTAAAGACCTATTATAAAAAATCGTAGATACATGCGCGTTTGCGATGTTCGATGTTGATTTTGACTGGCATAGTACTATGTATAGTATTATATTATCTGTGGTACTATTAAGATTGATATTTATATTTTTGTGTAATAAAGTAAACCTTTGTTACGAAGTACGAAAATGATTGTTTGGCTTAGTTGTTACAAGCTATTGGCCGATTGAGTGGAGTATTTTCCTCAATTAGTAGGGAAACACATACTATTACCGAAATGTACTATAAAGGCCGTGAGTTGTCAGGGATATTATGTTAGCTTCTTCTCAGGTCCGTTTTATCGTATTTTAGCGAAAACAATCGACAGTCTAAATGCTGTGAATACGGATAATTTTCTTTTTCACAAAAATTAATGAATAGCAAGTTTGAATAACCTATATAACATAATTATTTGAATGACCATGTAGAGTATCCGCCCGGATAGTGAAAGGTCTTGAGTTCGAGTCCCATCGGAGCTGGTTGTGAGTCAACCACAATGTTTTTTTCTAGTACTTACTTGATTCTCGTTTTAAAGTTTTCATTGTCTGTCATACATATAAACTCTTTATGATTTGACAAACTGACAATAGTATTTGATGACAATTTACATATTAGTGAACTCGGTGAACTTCGTTTCACCTACATCTATTAAAGATCTAAATTCATCTAAATTCACCAAAGAAGTAAGTATTATACACTGCCTGTCACTAATGTCACTTATTAAAAGTAACACATAGCGGCTAAAACGGCCTTTTTATTTAACAGTTTTGTTTAGCTTTTCATTAGGATTTTCGCCATCATTTTTATTTAAACCACCCTTGAACTGTAGCGAACAAAACGTATTAATTCATTAAAGAAAAAGTATTATAAATCGGTCAAGCCATTTCTGAGTATTAGCGAGATTGACGAAAAGCAATAAATTTTTTATTATATAGAAGATGAACTTTGTTCTCTATTCGACAAAATATGTACGCTATGACATATGTCTCTGTATCATTAAAATCTCCTTGGAATCGCTACATTCATTACTTTTAATCTGTTTTTTTTTTAATATCCTCGCGGATGAAAGCAATATTAATAGCAAAAACAATAATAGACAAACGCCATGCTAAGCCATTACGTACAATCTCAGAACGAACGTAAATCAAACGCTAATGAAGCTTTAAGAGTACCCGCCTTCAGGGAATAGCCAGTGTTTCAATGCTGGCTGGAATCAAACGAACAATGGATGGAGGCTGTTTTAATAAATGCCCCCGATTCAAATTTCGAACGGCAACAGATGGTGCGCGATCGCCGCTCGCTGCGTGAATAATATCCGTCAAAACATTACGGGAAATAATTCCCCACTCGTTGTTTTAAGTCGCGAGGCACGAATAATAAATCGATTAAGGTTACACGGCAACTTAAAGCCTTACACTTGGGCCATTCGATTTGTATGGAAACTTAGGACAAGAAGGGGGAATCTAGAGAGCTAGATTTTTAAGTTTGTGGTTTTACCTTTATCGGGAATCTATAATTACTACGACAACCGCATTGTTGATTTGTATAATTCTACATAATCCTTAATTTAATATTACTATAAGAGTACTATAAGAGATATTTAATATTACTTAATTTATTATTACTATAAGAGTGCAGCTTAAATATCAAATATATATACTAAAAATACTTACATAAGAATTGTTGTAAAATCTAAGGTTTTATTTACCGATTTGTATATTTTTAGACTTTATTTAGCCTGAAACACAGGGCCACCTAGTTCAGGTATAAGAATAAATTTATATTCCATACTCAATTTTTTCTCTTAATGTTTTAAATTGTGCCTACCTAGTAGATTATTAATACACGTATGCGTTATTTTAATTTTTAGTTTTTTGCATTCACAATGCATTTTTTATTACAGAAAACCGTCCCGAAAAAATCGACCCGTCTCACAACTAGCTCCGATGGGATAGTTGTGAGACGGGTCGATTTTTTCTAAATACTTCATTTTCCATTTTACACGTATGCGTTGTTTGTTTATGTTTACTAACATAGTATTTAAGAAGAGACTGACCTAATTAATTAATTATGTATGCAAAAATTTGTAAATGAATAAATGATTTTATTATTTATTATTATTATTATAATTATGTCCTAAAAGTAGGTAAAGAATTTTAATTGCGAACTATTTTAGAAACATTCAAGATTTGTTAAATGTCATCTTACACACGTAAAATTAATCACGGAGCGTTTCATAATAAAGGAGAGGATAGAAATTGTACAAATAAGTATTTTTCACACTTATGCTCTGAAATGTTTATATTATATTTGAGAAAAGAATGCAGTACGTGGCACTTTTCCGAGGTAAACATTCTAAATTTGAAAATCACTGCAGTAATGAATTTCAGTACTTACTTACTGCACTAAAATCAGTGCAGTAAGTAAGTACTAAAATTCATTACTGCAGTGATTTTCAAATTTAGAATGTTTACCTCGGAAAAGGTACTACCCAAAGATATTATTACCAAATTTTTTTCTTAATTTTTTCTTTTGTTATTCCTGTGTATAAAAACAGAAAAAGCAAAGGGACATTTGCACCATACAGCCACATTATTATTATTATTTTAAAAGTAATTATTATATCATAATTAGGTTAACTTTTTTTTAAATACGGTGCGCACAGAGTATATTACTTCGTATTGTACCACAAGCGCTATGTACCCTTAGCACGAACATCAATCGAAAAAACAAAATGAGATTTATCATAGACAAAATATCCTTTACGAGTAATTTTGTATGGGAAATATGTACAGCGCCATCTACCACCCAGAAGCGGGTATTGAAGTTGCGCATTTTAGTAGCAAGTAGTAAACTGTATCAATAGGCTGTATGACCGTTCCACTTGGCCTCACAAACCAATATTAAAAAAACGGCGGAAATGATTTTCAGCGGTTGATTTGATATCAATACAGTTTATTTATATTGTGTAATAAATTATCAAAATGAGTTCTGCCAATGAAACATATACAGACATTGTATGTACCTACTCCACCAAATTTGAGAGCAGAAGCAAAATGAATAACAGAAAACTTACTGCCAGCAAAATCAAAAGAAAGATATAGGTACGAAAACCTACGATCTGATTTGGAAAAGTGAAAAAAGGCGCATACGTTTTCGGAATCTGTTGTTGGCGGATTTTAATGATACCTACATCATTAAAATAATATTATTATGGGCGATTTATACATAAGTGTGCCCGGGAAAACAATAACATTTACATTTAATAATTGCCCGAACATGTGTGATATAAATTTTAATAAATATTATTTAAACGGTTTTTTTTATTTCCTCGCATTTCTTGAGAAAAGCACTATACAAGCCTTGTACGGTAAGCAAATTACCTTGCCTCGAATGATTAAAGCCCTCGCCTGCGGCTCGTGCTTCAAACCATCCTCGACAATGTAATTTCTTACTTACCTGTCCTCGGCTGTAATGTACTATTACGTAAATTCACGTTCGATTACAGACACACGTAGAAAGTTACGTGCAAAATTTGCTTCAAATCGATCTGAGTTATCGATTCGTAACTTCATCGCGAAATTTTGTGATACTGGTTCGGTTAGTGACCAAAAAAGAAGTGGCCGGCCGTCAACAGCTCGAATCGTGGAAAATATCACTGCTGTGAAGGAAAGTGTGGAGCAAGCTCCGATAACATCGATTCGCCAACGATCTCAGCAAATGAGCCTTAGCAGAAGCAGTATGTAGAGAATTTTAAAAGATCTGCATCTGCATGCGTATAAAGTTCAACTGGTTCAGGAACTAAAGTCACATGACCATTTACAGCGTCGAACGTTCGCAAATTGGGTGCCGGAAAAGATGGAAGGAGAAGTAGATTTTCACCGAAAAATCATTTTTAGTGATGAAGCCCACTTCCACCTTAGCAGTTACGTTAATAAACAAAACTGCCGCATCTGGGGAACGGAAAATCCAAGAGCGATTCAAGTTAAGTCAATGCACCCACAACGTGTTACTGTATGTTACGCATTTTGGACAAAAGGAATCATAGGCCTATTTTTTTCTCTATAGACGTCACTGTCAATGGCGAACGCTATTGAGTCATGATTTCATGTTTTTTTATGGAGCAGGCTGGATGGCATCGCCATAAATAACATCTGATTTCAACAAGATCATCTTTAAACTTTAATTGAGAATGTCTCATGTAAACGGCAGATGGTATTTAACCCTTAACTGTAGTTGTGGGTCCAGTGGACCCATATTCAATCTTTGAACGCGTGTAAAAATCACGACATGTGCCCCAGGTCCTCCTGCTACTAGGTACCTTCTGAAAGTAAGGAAGGACAGGGAGGAACGGACGCATTTTGCTCGGTAATACTAAGATGAGTATTAGTGTGCACGTGGATCCACGAGACCCACGACTGTAGTGTCATTTAATTGTAAATTTTTTTTTGAACGAGTTTTCTATATTTTGTTTTTACTTTTTTAAAACTATTATTATTTGTGCTTGAAACGAGTTTCATTTACTTTTTAATTTGTTTATTCTATTTTATATGATTTTTTTAACGAAAGAATGTTTAATAGACTGATTGAAGAAAATGGCCATAATAGATAAGAATAAAAGATTCTGTTGTTGATTTTGTATAATACAACCATTGTCAAAGTTTCAATGTAAAGTTGAATAAAAAAAAATTGCAAAATTTTGAATATTTTTTGTTTTATTATATCAATAATAGGATGCAGGTCCCGTGGACCCACGATTAAAGAAGTGTAACTAGTTTTCACCACTACAGTTAAGGGTTAAGCAAAATCGGTAAAAAGTTTTGTTGCGGTGTCTTCGAATGATACTAAAACTGGAAAAATTTGTAACTCATGTAATTTATGAAATCTAACGAAATAAATGTTACATTGCATAGTAAATCGAAGTAGGTACATTCAGCTAAGGAAAATGGCTTGGTGTCTCTATGGGATACAGTACTGATATACTGAATAAAAAAAAATACGCTTGCACGTTAAACATATCGATATCGGGAAAACAGTCACGAAAGCGAAATAGCAATCTAACGTATATGTATGCCCCTGAGACGACGACGACGACATATAAGGTAGGTAGAATATAACCAAAAGCTATCTTGGGGATAGGCATTTTATTTTATTTTTATACAAAAAAAATAATTCGAAATCTCGAGTATAGAACGCCCGGGTGCCTACCATCAACTTTAAGACAGCGATTCAAAATTAGCGCGATGCAGAATAGGTTCCTAAAATGAATTGCTTTCTTTCGTACTCTGACCTTCTAAAAACTGGATCGCAAATGAATTGCTAAATGTGAATGACCGAACGATTTGTGTCCTTATTTCTTCTACCCGTCTCTTTCACTCGATTCTGTCATGCCCGGAGAGTGAAAGGGACAGGTATAACCTGCAGGTGTCATGTTAACTTTGCCGAGTTATAAGTCAAATAAGAGTTGATGACAGCTCAGCGGCTGTGAAATGCAAAGATATTATAATATAACAAGATTGCGCACTCGTGAGTTACAGCCGAGCCGAGCGAGATAGGCCTATTAAGGTGTGCGTCCCTCTCTAATGAGAGAGACGTGAGTGACTACACGATTTGGTTTTTTCGAGGACAATTTATAGTTAACCCATAAACTTATTATACTCTAGTAATAGACGGACAGAGTTCGCTTGGTTGTGAAACCGAAAATGACATGAGCTAGTGTGTGTAATTTGTAAAAGTGTGTGTGAGTTTTAGAGCTGCCCTCAAGTCCATTTTAGGTTGTCGATAACAATAATGTAAATAAAACACAAACAAGATTTAATAATTATAATAAAATATGTATATGAAGTATACTTCAATGGGCATGAGAAAAATAAAAATAAAGTTCGTTTTTATCCTATACCAGTATAGAAGCCGTTATTCGAAAACCAATAGTTTTTATTTCACTTCAATACGATAAAGAAGAAGTTGCAAAAAAAACCTACTTCGAACATAAATGTTAAATAGCTAAAAATACATAGAAAAGAATGAAATACTTTTGGTTACTATCCTTACTGGCTAAAACATTGAAAAATTGCTCTAAATCTTAGTCCAGGTTTGGCTTTTTATATTGGTTGGAGTGTACGGCGGCGCTTTGACAAGTTCATTGGTATTTTGATATTATTTTTATGCATTTACAATGCAATTTTGTAAGTATAGGAAAAATGTGATAGAAAAAAACCACGAGCCCTATAAGTAGCTTCCGCCTGAAAGCTACTTATAGGGCTCGTAGTTTTTTACTATCACATTTTTCCTATAAGTTCATTGGTAGTATTGGTAAAATAGTAGTAGAGTATATAATTGTAGAGCTGAAGGGAGATCTGCGATAACAGAATATTGCTGTACGTACATGTATAGGTACCTACATACATAGGCGCAGGACACTGGGAGTCTGCGCCCATGTAATGACTATCTTGGTTGGGCGAGATTTATGAAGATGTTTTTAGCTACCCAGCGCAATTTTTAGGCAATGTTTTGATAGACATAGAATGGGAATAAATAAGTATTTTTTATTTAATTTACTTACCTACTTACACCTTCCTGCACGGGTAGCATGACGAACTCGAGAAAGGTTTTGTCTACATTGAAACGTCAAAAAAGACATTTCATCGTAGACAAATCTTTTGTTCGGCTGTCAATTATAGTCTTTCGAGGTAGACAAAACTCTTCTCGGGTTTGTCATGCTACGCGTGCTGGACAAGAAAGCAAATAAACTTAAAATAATCCACTTTTTTATGGTCTTTAGGTACCATTACATCATTGAAAGTAAAATATTTTAGAGTAGTAATCTGCACCTATTCAGACGGATCCAGAATCTTTGGAGCAATTTCTAAGTATGTTAGCCAGTAAGGATGACAATCGGAGGTGGGCAGTTTGTTAATAACTACTTTTATCTATTTTTTGAGATATTTTTCTTAGCTGTGCGACGTAGGTTAATTTTATATGGAAGCTGCAACTTCTCCCTTACAAAGTTATTGTAAAAATTAATTTGCTTAAAACACTATTGCCTTGGTTGTTCGCTAGCGATCTGCTTTTACCACGTTCGACGTCATTCCTCCCGACCGCCCGTATACCGCACCGGCCGGTCATACTTACCTACTCGCACAGCTGCACTGGTTCAGTTCAGATCAGACATTGAATTGAAATCTTGTTTTATAGTTGTTTTTTTTAACAAAACTAGTTCTGGAGTTTTTGGAGTCTCTTTTCATCGCATTGCACTAAAGTTTTAGATTTTTTACAAATAAAGATATTATTCTGCGTTTTGATCGAAGTATTCGTACACAGAGGCACAATACAGTATTTAAATACCGTACTTTGTGAAGATATGTTGATAATTTTCTTGAATAACACAATATTGTATAAGACTAGCGAGAGAATTGAGCTGTATGACGTCACGCCCGCGGCTTCCGGCGCATTGTGGCTGTCACGAAAACAATAGCACGTGAATAATTTAAAATGAAGTATATCGAAAAAATCGACCCGTCTCACATCACAGCCAGCTCCGATGGGATGGGACTCGAACCCACGACCTTTCGCTATCCGGGCGGCTGCTCTAACGACTGAGCTACGGAGTCGTTAACGACGACGACGACGACGACGACGACGACAACGATCAACGACTCCGTAGCTCAGTGGTTAGAGCAGTCGCCCGGATAGCGAAAGGTCGTGGGTTCGAGTCCCATTGGAGCTGGTTGTGAGACGGGTCGATTTTTTCTAAATACTTCATTTTCATTAATAAAAACTGCATTGTGCTGTGCATGCAAAAATTTAAATAACTTGGTGATCATTTTTGCGAATGTTTAAAAATTCATTGTAAAGTATTTTGAAGGGCTACGGAAAAAAAGTAATGACATATTTTAAGTTAAAATGTATATATTTCAAAAATAAATAAATAAAAATACCTTTCCCAAACCCATTGAACATTTAGGTACCATTAATTATGGTCCTCTGAAGAAAACAATTTTATTTAAATAATTGCTCAAGGTTTCTTTGCCGTTTTGCTTGAAATATTTGCTGCACACCACAGAGTTTTGGCGAAGCTCCCAGCCTATTCTATTTATTAATTTTATCCAGTTTAACTTAATCACTGGATTTACAGGAAACCTGAAAATATAGTTAAATTGGTACTGAAGTAAGTATAATTTACTTTTTAAAAGGTGTCGGTTAAAATCAGCACTGATAAAACTATCAGTGTTCACAAAGACAAACAAAGTTATATTGGAAACTATCGACATGAGTATCGATATCGATAATTTTTGATCAATCTCTACGTCATATTTTCTCAAGTTCACGGATATAATATCTTTTTATCTAACACATAATGTTCAAAAATCAGCCTTTATTTAGAAAATAGGCGGAAAGTAGTATGTTATTAATGTGTCACTTAGTGTATTTGGGAATATATTCAACTAAAATATGAACTATGAAAATGGTAATTGTACAATCCTATTTACCTGTGAAATTAGTGTTTATTTGGTTTATTGTCGTAAGTAACATTACAATTCAACACAGAACACTACACCATTATTGATTTATATAGTTATAAGAGCCAAATCGACGCGATCGCGATAAAAATCACAAAATAATCGAGTGGACGCTTTTCATCAAGATGATAACAGACGCTAAATAAGTCAAATCGGGTTCTACTGTCATTTTCTTCCAACTCTTTCTCGCACATAGCTTCTGCCGTAAGGACTGGTTTCTCACTCGCACCATTGTCCGTCTATTACCCCTAGTATAAATAAGTTTATGAGTTAACCAGACTTGGCTCACGTAGGATTCGAACATCACGCTTCCTAGGGAGCTCTTGTAGCTAAAAGAAACATACATTTAAACATCCGAAATCACTTTCTATTTATAATATTAGTTAAGATGAGGACTCCGCGAGGCAAAGCATTTGCACCACTTATGAAGCAATAATGTGACAATCGACACATACATACATACGACGCATACATATGCTTTATAAGCATACTTACTTTTGAACCGACTTCAAAAAAGGAGGTTGTCAGTTTGACCTGTGTGTACTTATATGAAATGTATGTCTGTATTTCTGATAGGCTTATTTTGCTAAAATGGATAGAAATAGAAATTCCACGTACAGTAATAAAAATCTGTTTATTAGTTAGACTATACATTGCTAAACAAAATTTTCTTGCGGATCTTTTGACGCATGGAGGCTTTGTGTCCAATTAATTTTAAAGATTCGTTTTTTGCGTACCTACTTTTTTAACCTTAAATTAAGATACAGATGTTATAATACATTTAATAAGTTTTGTTTCATGCCTATTTTCTGATAAAGTTCTTCTTCTTTTTTTTCTTCTTCCGCTGGGTATTGTGTAATTTTTTCAGATATGAGGTTAAGCCAACCTTTTTTAATTTCTTCATCTTTAGGAAATCTGAAACAATGAAAATTAATGTTTGGGTTAAGTAAGAAAGTAAATTCCAGTCTATAGACTAAACACGAAATGGACACCCTACTATACGCAAGAATAAAAGTTTGGCTAAATACTTACCTATGAAAAGATACACCGCTCCGTTTAAATGATTCGCTTTTGCATCCTTTCACACATCAAGTGAGAACCATTTTTATTGATTTAAACGTAATTTTAAAATGATAATTAAGATCCACACACTAACTTTACACACATAAATTAATTTGCCGTCGCCATATTGATGATGTTTTTATTTTTATTAAAATTGTCCAGACGCAAAGTGTTGCAAATTTATTATAATTAAAACTACCATAACACCGACTCTTACATTAAAAAATAGTTTTTCAAGGTTTTAAATAATACAAATGATATGGACTTTATTATTATCAGCTTAACATTCCTTTTAATTAATTAATATTTTGAAAATTCTCGAGAACAGGAAATATGAATTTGAATTAAGTTTTACTACAACCAAAAATATTTCATGGTGGCAGCCCAGTAGACAGGGATGCAATCCTATTTAGGAGCCTCTCGCTCGGCTCGTTTTTCCGTTTATCGAAATGTCATACGAAAATAAACCTTATTGTAACTGCATAGAATCGAATTGACATTGCTTTTATTTTCATAGTGCACAATCTTGTTATATTATAATATCTTTGGTGAAATGTCATTGAATGATCACTGAATCGCTGTCATTGATATTAAGCTGTCGTGGTACGAATAAGCGAAGCAGATCAGTTTAGGTTCCTAAACAAAACCGCAATAAGAGTTGATGGTAGGCACCTAGTGTAGTATTACTGTTAGTGATTGAACGCAAACATTAACTTTTTAATCTATAGCTTATGATGGCCACACTGACTGTATCTGTGATCTGTGGTCACTTCCTCTTTTTTCCGTGTATCAATGGTTTGGTTGAATTATATGCTTGTGCATTTTTCACATTTGTGCAGTTTCATTCCTTCAATCCTTCATGGTAGCAGAGCGTAGTTGGATTAGAAGTGAACGGGAAAAACACGAAAAACTGGCCGGCGTATTTTTCCGTGAATTCCGTGTGCCATACATTTTGAGGTTACCGGCGGCGTGCTCGCGTGCTCGGTCAGAAAGTACTTCGCTGAAAAACTGATTGTTTGATAAAAGGATGACGAACACGGGTCATAATCCGTTCCATATTGACAGACTTATCGGGCGAGACAATTACGCCAGCTGGAAGTTCGCTGTTCAAGCTTATTTCGAACTCGAAGAATTGTGGTGTTGCGTCATCGGCACAAATACTGATACAAAAAGGGAAACGAAGGCAAAGTCGAAACTAATTCTTCTACTGGACCCGATCAACTACGTACATGTACAGAGCGCATCTACATGTAAAGAAGTCTGGGAAAACTTGGAACAGGCTTTTGATGACAGCGGGTTATACAGAAGAGTGGCCTTGTTGAGAGATTTGATAACGACTACATTAGAATCATCTAGCAGTGTTGATGATTATGTTAACAAAATTATGTCCACTGCTCACAAACTCAGAAATATCAGGTTCAATATTGATGATGAATGGCTCGGGACACTGATGTTGGCCGGCCTACCTGAAACTTATAAGCCAATGATCATGGGATTGGAGAGCTCGGGCATCAAGATCAGTGCTGACTCCATTAAAACGAAGCTCCTGCAGGAAGTTCAATGCTCGGATAGCACTGCGTTCTTCACAAGGAAAAAGGGTGTTCCAGTAAATCATAACAACATGAAAGTCGCTAAAGGACCCCGATGTTATAAATGCAATAAATATGGGCATTATGCAAAGAATTGTTATTCTGGTAAAAGGAAGAATTTAGAAAATGTAGAAGAAAATAAAGAGAAAAGTTTTGTTGCAGCTTTTTCAGCTTCTTCACAGACAATGCATCCGGACCTGTGGTTCGTGGATTCCGGTGCTTCTATGCACATGACAAATAAATGTAATTGGATGTATGATGTTACAAGTCCACCGATATCTACCATAACTGTTGCCAGTAAGACACCGCTGCCTGTTGAAAGTATGGGAAAGGTAAATTTGGTAATGAATGGTAATGAAGAAGATAAAATTCAGGTAAGGCAAGTTCTGTACATACCTAAACTAGCCGTTAATCTCTTATCAGTCAGTGCTATGGTGAAAAACGGCTGTAAAGTAAATTTTAGTGACAAAGGTTGTGACATTTATAACCAAGAAGGAAAACTTTTGTGTACTGCCACACTAGTCAATAACTTGTATCTGTTAAATACTCACAGAGAAGTATTGTGTAACCTGACATGTTCTAGTAACTTAAATGATGTTGTCCTATGGCACAGGCGCATGGGGCACCTGAATTTTTCAGATGTTAACAAGTTGCCGGAGTGTGCTGAGGGAGTTACTCCGTTTCCTGATAAAAGTAAGAACCTGACGTGTACCACCTGCCTCACTGGAAAACAGACGAGACTGCCCTTCAACAATATTGGTACAAGAGCTTCACAACCACTGCAGCTTATCCACACCGATTTATGTGGACCCATGGAAAAAGTATCACTCGGAGGTATGAAATATTTTGCTACCTTTATAGATGACTACACTAGAAAAGTCCATGTTTATTTTTTGAAAGACAAATTGAGTGTTCTTGAAGTTTTCAAAGATTTTAAAAGTAGAGTAGAGAACCAACTTGAAAGAAAGATAAAAGCTATTCGTTCAGACAATGGTAAGGAATATTGTAACAAGGACTTTGATAGTTTCTTGCGTAGAAATGGCATTGAACATCAAACAAGCACTCCGTACTCACCCCAACAGAATGGGCTCGCTGAGAGAATGAATAGGTCTCTGGTAGAAAGGGCAAAGTGCATGTTGTTTGATACTCAGTTGTCAAAGCTGTATTGGGCTGAGGCAATAGCAACAGCAGCTTATGTGATTAATAGATCACCAACAAAGTCGATTGATGGTAAAACTCCAATAGAGTTGTGGTCCGGTAAGAAACCTAATTTAAGTAACTTAAAAATTTTTGGCTCGGAAGTTATGGTGCAAACACATAAAGAAAAACGTCAAAAATGGAACTCAAAGTCAAGAAAATTAATATTTGTTGGTTACTGTGAATCTACCAAAGGATACCAAATACTTGATCCGACCACAAATAAAATTATCAAGAGTAGAGATGTTGTATTTTTAGAAAATGTTCAAAAATATGATAATAATGTATACTTACCTGGCATACCTGACAGCAGTGCGCCAGCAGTGCAGCTACCTGAAGAAACCTGTAAAGAAGAATCAGAAAGCAACATACATAACTCTTCAGATGAAGAATACATGTCTGGTGACAATAGTGATCCATCCTACATACCTGAGGGACCAGTTGATATTGAGACTCCGATACGCAATGTAAACCTGCGTCCACGTCGTCAAGCTGTCCAGTATGCAGAGAAGGATGCGCATGATGTAAGTTATTTTTGTCCAATACTTGATTTAAATGATCCGCAAACTCTAGAACAAGCCGTTTCATCTCCTCATGCTGACCAGTGGAAGAAGGCTATGCAGGAAGAATATGATTCCTTGATCAAAAATAAAACATGGTCACTAGTAGACTTGCCACCTGGTAAAAGAGTTTTACCCTGTAAGTGGGTATTTAAAACTAAAACAAATGAGAAGGGAGAGATAATCCGTTTTAAAGCAAGATTAGTAATAAAAGGGTATGCTCAGAGAAAGGGGAGTGATTACGAGGAGGTGTATGCTCCGGTAGTAAGGTATACATCAGTCCGTTTTTTAATTGCACTAGCTGCTAAATATGATCTAGAAATTTCTCAGATGGATGCCATAAGTGCATTTCTTCAGGGTGATATTGACGCTGAGATTTATATGTCACAACCAGAATACTTTGAAGAAAATGCTCAAGTATGTTGCTTACATAAATCAATCTATGGACTGAAGCAAGCTAGCCGGCAGTGGAACCTTAAACTGAATGATATTTTACTTAAAATTGGTCTGACAAGATCGAAAATTGATCCGTGTATTTATTATCTAATTAATAAATCTATAATGTTTTTTATTGCAGTCTGGGTCGATGATTTCTTGATTTTCACAAATGACAAGAACACTTCTGCAGAAATTAAAGAAAAATTGAAGTCAGAATTTAGCGTGAAAGACCTGGGTGAGGTGAGGCAGTGTATTGGTATAAATATAAATAGGAACTGTGAGACAGGTGTGATAATGATAGACCAAGAGAAATACATTAATCTTATGTTGGATCGTTTTGGCATGTCAGATTGTAAACCAAATCGTACTCCTATAGAGGTTAATGCAAAATTTGAGAGAAAACCTGAAGATGAAAATTGTAATTTTCCATACAGAGAAGCGGTGGGGTGTCTTGTGTATCTAGCACATGTAACTCGACCTGACATTACTTTTGCAGTAAATAAGTTGAGTCAATACTGTAATAATCCTGGAAATCAGCACTGGCTTGGAATAAAACGAGTCCTGAGATATCTTCAAGGCACTAAGACCTTAAAGTTATGCTATGTCAAAGAAGATTCAAATGCAATAATAGGATACTGCGATGCTGACTGGGCAAGTGATCCGCTGGACAGAAGATCGTGCACGGGTTACACTTTTCTGTTTCAGAATGCTTCTATTTCATGGAATTCCTGTAAACAACAGACTGTAGCGCTTTCAACGGCAGAGGCCGAATACATGGCTATGGCGTCAGCAACACAGGAGGCTCTGTGGCTCCAGCAGCTGCAAACTGAACTCGGCCAAAGCGAAGACGGTGCACTTCTGATCTACTGCGATAATCAGAGTGCAATTAAATTGGCCTCAACAGATTGTTATAAGTCGAAGACTAAACATATAGATATTCGTTTGCATTTCCTCAGAGAAAATATTGTAAAATCCAAAGTTAAATTTTTATTTGAAAATGGTTGTAATATGGTAGCTGATAATTTAACGAAAGGTACTACTTTAGAAAAACATTTGTATTGTATTGGAAAAATGGGTTTGCGTTCTGTGGGGAGTGTTAGTGATTGAACGCAAACATTAACTTTTTAATCTATAGCTTATGATGGCCACACTGACTGTATCTGTGATCTGTGGTCACTTCCTCTTTTTTCCGTGTATCAATGGTTTGGTTGAATTATATGCTTGTGCATTTTTCACATTTGTGCAGTTTCATTCCTTCAATCCTTCAATTACTAGTGATCATGGATTCAGGGTATGTAAAAAATCTCATTTGATATAAAACAAAAATAAATTATAAAACTACTGTTATTACCTAATAATAACTTGTAATAATTGTTGTAATAGAAATAAAACAGTGCAACTTTCAACTATAACAAAATTTTACGCCTAAAACGACTATAAAAGATATCGTTAGTAGAAGTGCACTATATCGCGAACATTTGTTTGGTATCCAATTTGTGTGTTCCATAAAATGGAATATGTGGAAACTCACAGGCAGCTAGCATGGTATTCTATTTCATTCATCAAGGTATGAAACAATATTCTTGTTAGCTCCATCACAAATTGGCACTCGAATTAGAGATATTGTTCGACTGAAGCAAATTGGAAAGCCTACGGGAACACAATGAGCTATAGAAATAAAAAATGCACGCTTATTTTTAACTTGCGGCCCGAGACTTCGTTTTTCCAGATCCCAGAATTCATTTAATCAGCACTTTCAGGGTCTTTCCTCGTGATATATTTTCTATGTACTAAAATTAAATATATCTATCTGGTATTTCTAAAGATCAATCAAAAAAATAAAAACTCTCTCAATGATTTCTACAATAAGGTACTTGTCCCACCGCCGGCGCGCAAGCCATTAGCTATCAACTATTTTCTCACTTAAGAAACGAACAATAGATATTATATATTCCGTGTCAATAAAAGAGACACATATATTAATAGTTGATTGCTGGTTGTTCACACTGCCCGGCGTAAACTATCTCTCTCCCCAAGTTTGTCGCAGCGCCAAGGACTATCAAAGATAAAAAAATATTTTTATAAAAAAATAAAACCGCCTTCTAAAAAACCACATCAAAAAAGTAAGAAATAATTCCTCACCAAATAAATAACGTAAGTACTTTGAAGTCGGGCGTGAAACATGTACAATTTTTTGTTCTTTTTGTTAAAACCCGCCCGACTTCAAAGTACTTACGTTATTTATTTGGTGAGGAATTATTTCTTACTTTTTTGATGTGGTTTTTTAGAAGGCGGTTTTATTTTTTTATAAAAATAATTTTTATTTCACTCTTTTTAGTGCATCGTGCAGGCAATTTACGTGTTTTCTGGTAAATAGGTATGTGATCAAACTCAAAACCTCCTTTTTCGAAGTCGGTTAAAATACCTTGAGGTATCCCCTTTTCAACAAAACAAGAATCATCTAAATCGGTTTATAAACAAAGGAGTTATGCCTAAAGATACGTATTAAATTCACATAAAGTGGTAACGAAAACGACAGTATTTTCAAGATTGCCTGAAAACTACTGAACCGATTTCAAAATTTCAAAAAATGGGACCAACTTGGAAACCAACCTGATGTTATAACGTTTGAACCATTTCAATCGGTTCAGCCGTCTTCGAGTAATCGGTGGACATACATAAAAAAAAAAAAAAAAAAACATACATACAGACGAATAGAGAACCTCCTCCTTTTTGATTTAGAAGTCGGTTAAAAACTAGCACAGCGATGCTCGCATGGCGGTCAAAACTCACGCCGAGAGACCATACAGTGGTAATTTCTCTACATTGCCGATCTGAAAGCGAGCGAGTAGCGCGCGTAATCTTATAGCCCAACGACAAAACTATCGGATCTACACACTCGCTTCACGCTGCTCGCGAAGTCGTTTCTAGTTTCTAGCTCTACTCACATCATCGCCGGGGGTGTGGCAAGAGCCTAAGTAATGATTAATTAAATTTTTGGAAAATTACTGTCCGGGAAACATGAGCAAATAATGGAAATGTATCATTTTAACTGTGCACTTGTAGACCGACTTCTGTAAGATAAGATAAGATAAGATAATGCTTTATTTGCTGTAAATAGGGTAGGTTTACATTCGATAGGTTGGTCATCTTAAATAATGTGCTTTAAGCCTATTTAGCCATATTAAATAGCATACAAAAATACAAATTACTTATATCCAATAACATTAAGGGCGACTTTCATCACTGATATTTAAACGTGATTAACGCTAAACGTGTTTAATACTTAGTTCTGCCTCTGTCATCTGTTTGAATGTGACAGGGACAGAAATACGTTTTAAACACGTTTAGCGTTAATCGCGTTTAAATATCAGTGGTGAAAGTCACCCTAATATTTAAATTGAATTACTATTGAATTGAATTATTATCTACAGGGTGGTTTTGAAGTCATTGGCATCCATTCGACTTATTAATGTACTCGAATGAAGGTATGTTTTTACGTGAAAAGGGGTGGTGCCTGGCGTCAGCGCGGGCGCAGGGACGCGGGCAAAGCGGGCATGAAGCATGGGTGACATTGTTTGTTTCGGTGAATTCCGTGCTAGAACTTGAATAAATTCATGTTAAAGTAAAGCCCGTGTTTTGTCGGAGGCCAATGAAGTTGTTTAAGGCTTGTTTGTTATTTGAATATTAATTAATGTTTTTTTATCAAATTGTTATTTTTAGTTATTTCAATTTTTATTTGTTACTGTGATCATTTACTGAGTATTTTACACAATTTTTTTAGGGATTAAAAAATACTTTTACGTCTTGGATTTGCCTCTTATTTGGGGAAAGGACTCTATATCATGAGTATGTTCTTATTTTAAAAGGATGCTAACGACTTCAATAACACCCTGCATATGTCAAACGAAAATTGATTTAATCATAATGTCATAAGAAATAGATATAAAGCCAATGTCAAATGTAAATTATATTCAAGTAGATAATTATTAAT
The DNA here is from genome assembly GCA_949710035.1 of Crambus lathoniellus. Lineage (NCBI taxonomy): Eukaryota > Metazoa > Arthropoda > Insecta > Lepidoptera > Crambidae > Crambus > Crambus lathoniellus. The sequence continues at coordinate 26,129,878 of OX453309.1, read as the reverse complement.
TTATATTACGTCCATGCGTCGACCACAGCAAACTACTTATTCTTTGTGCTGCATAAACTCATCATAAGGCCCCGCGCACGAAATTAGCGGGGCGGCTTGCGCGCTCACGTCAGACCTTTAATCTAATAAGTCAATGTGACGCATCAACTGATGCACAATATGCCCGTCGCCGTCGCTACCGCCCCGCTGGTTTCGTGCGCGGGGCTGTATAACTGGCGTCAACGGAGAGGTGAGACTGTCAGATCTGACAACCGTAACATTTTGATAACTCCAAGTGTGACTTAAAACAGTCCATTTCTGGACAAAGGCTCTGTATGATCTTGTATATACACCTTTACTTGATATGCTGATGGATGATGATAAAAACTCCTTGTTGAGATAAAATTATATATTTTCACAGTGAACTGTATAAACTTGATATTACAATGTTTACGCGAATGTTACTTGATAGGGTATGACACGCGCGGTGACGTTGCTAGGTAAATGCAGACTACTTTAAATACAACAATTAAATTTTAAAGAAACAAATGGGCAATTAGGTGAATCGCGTAAGTATGCTGACGCGGGAGAATGTGCGGTGCGGTGACGACACCGTACATGCTCCGGGCCGCGAGATGAAGGGAGATAAACTACTTCGGTACGAATGCAAATGGGGGACGTGACTTGTCGATGTTGCTAATGCTATCTCTTCGCTGCTCGCGCGGACTGCCGCATTCGCTGTTTCGGACCGAGGACAGTCGCGCAGTGGTGAGCGCTTGAAGTGGCGTCGCGTCGCCGCCGCGGAGGCCTCGCGTTGCACCCGCGCGCGACGCACGCGCCGCCACAGGAGTGCCGCGCCCGCGGCCGCTGCTGCTCCGACTAACACGTACCTAGATGAGGACGTTGTGGTGGACGTCGTGATAAGACACCCCTCCTGTTAGTGGTGTTCCTTCTTTCATGTCATTCAGTCCTCTATGTCTTGATGCAGTTTTTGATGATTACTCCAAGTCGTAATGTTATCGACTATGATAGGAGTAGGTATGGACACTTTGGCTATGTTGTTTATAGGGTTGATCTCAACCAACATTGTTGTTCAGGTTTGTGCGTGCACTGTAAATAGGTCCGACTTGATAATGCACCCGTGTGAAATGCTGACGATGCCGGCGCTCTCCAGCTGTGGCGCGGTCACCTGATCCGCGCACCTTACTCGTAATTGACACCGCTCGCAACAAAAATATAAGTACTATTTATTTATATTATTTAATTCAAGCCACTTGTTTTGGCAGGGGTTCACAACCGTTTTGCATTATTTTTGCTAAGTTTACAGCCACGTAGTCTGATAGTGGTATTGTATTTATCATTTTGTTCAAGTTGTTTACTGTTGGTATGCAATGTTGGTGCCGAAATATTTCATAGGAATCTCTGCTGATAAGTGGTAGTTCTTTAGATATTTGATTTGATTTTATGCGGAGTTCTTGACGACGTTGCTCCGGAGTCAATAAATGAAAATTGAATCTTGCATGGTAAATATCCGTTACCATATAAAATAATGATTCTGGAATGGTTTACAATCCCTGAATAATGTTACTTGCACTAACAGCTGATAATGTAAAGTAATTAACTTGTGACATGTTGCGAACTTCTGTTTAAAACATTGATCGCCCTTTCTGTTTTTAACCGACTTCTAAATCAAAAAGGAGGAGGTTCTCTATTCGTCTGTATGTATGTTTTTTTTTTTTTTTTTTTTTTATGTATGTCCACCGATTACTCGAAGACGGCTGAACCGATTGAAATGGTTCAAACGTTATTACATCAGGTTGGTTTCCAAGTTGGTCCCATTTTTTGAAATTTTGAAATCGGTTCAGTAGTTTTCAGGAAATCTTGAAAATACTGTCGTTTTCGTTACCACTTTATGTGAATTTAATACATATCTTTAGGCAATAACTCCTTTGTTTATAAACCGATTTAGATGGTTCTTGTTTTGTTAAAAAGGGGATACCTCAAGGTATTTTAACCGACTTTGAAAAAGGAGGTTTTGAGTTTGTTCACATACCTATTTACCAGAAAACACGCAAATTGCCTGCACGATGCACTAAAAAGAGTGAAATAAAAATTATTTTTATAAAAAAATAAAACCGCCTTCTAAAAAACCACATCAAAAAAGTAAGAAATAATTCCTCACCAAATAAATAACGTAAGTACTTTGAAGTCGGGCGGGTTTTAACAAAAACAACAAAAAATTGTACATGTTTCACGCCCGACTTCAAAGCACTTACGTTATTTATTTGGTGAGGAATTATTTCTTACTTTTTTGATGTGGTTTTTTAGAAGGCGGTTTTATTTTTTAGCATGTCTGTTTATTAATTTATATTGTGTGTTCATAGCATCTTCGTTTCTTTTAAGTAAATTGTGTTCGGCTTCTTAAAGGATGTTTGATTTTTTCAGATTGATGCGAGATGTTGTTGTCTTGTCGAAATATATTCCTTGATTTGATTTCAGTGGTGTATTTTAAAATGAACATGTTGATGACGAAATGATTGTCATGAAATAAAGAATAGCTAATCTACTATCGCCTTGTTTTGATCGTTTGAATGTATTTGATTATTGATTTGTGAGTCACTTGTTTGAGTGATCTGTTTCGTAGGTAATAATGATAACTTTACTATGGGGCGTTTCAGGTAACCGTTCTTGGTTTTTAATGTGACGACACGCACGAGTCCATCAGATCCTGGATGAAGTTGTACAACGCGACCCATGGCCCACCTTCCTGCTGGCAGGTTATCTTCGTGTATGATCACGACATCATCTAATGTTAGATCTTGTTGATCTTTTTTCCACTTGCTTCGAACTGATAATTGACTAAGGTACTCTTGTCGCCACCTTTTCCAAATATCATTAAAAATCTTCTGACACAGGTACCATCTTGTTCTTAAATCTTGTTCAGTATCGAAAATTGACAGTACCGGTCCACTTGCTAGGAAGTGTGAGGGAGTCAAGTAGTCGAGGTCATCGGCGTCTTCGGTAAGGGGGCACAACGGTCTTGCATTTAAGCACGCTTCCAATTGCGATAGGACAGTGACGAACTCTTCGAATGTAAGCTTCTGCTCACCAACTACTCGTTTAAGGTGTCTCTTTAAACTCTTGACTGCCCCTTCCCACACTCCACCTGCTGAAGGCCATGAAGGTGCATTGAAGTGCCAATAGATGTTCAAACTGACTACCTCTATCATCAGTGGCTCGTTGTTAGTGTTAATGATGGTTGCCAGCTCTTCATACTCTTGCTGAAGTGCTCTACTTGCTCCGAGGAAGTTGGTGCCATTATCACTATATATGTGACGGGGCGTCCCTCTTCTAGCGGCCATCCTCTTCAAGGCTGCTAGAAATGCAGATGTTGTCAAATCTGATACCAATTCTAAGTGAATGGCCTTGGTCGCCATGCACACAAATACAGCCACATAGCCCTTTGTGCACTTTATTCCTCGTCCCTTGCTGCTTTTTATCATGTAGTAACCGGTGAAGTCAACGCCGGTGTGCCAAAATGGACGAGATGGGTTACTTCTTGCATGAGGTAAGTCACCCATAACTTGATGTTGCGTGTTGATGTCATGTCGCCTGCATTTTGTGCATAAACGCAGTCGTTTTTTCACAGCCCTGTTGCCGCCCATGATCCAGTAGGCTTGACGGATGTAGGATGCCGTCAACCGAGCTCCGCCGTGGAAGGTAAGTAAGTGAGCTTCATCTATTATAAGGTTCGTCAGATGGTGGTTATGAGGAAAGATGATAGGATGCTTCATCTCATAGCTTATTTCCGCGTTCCTTAGCCTTCCACCCACCCTTATTACTCCATCTTTATCTAGGTAAGGGTGAAGATTCAATAAAATGCTTGTTGAGCTGACAGTGTTATTTTTCTTCAAATCAACCATTTCTTGTAAAAATTCTTCTTCTTGAACTTGTTTTAAAATTAAAATCTTCGCGCTTCTTATTTCTTTCAATGTTAGGTAAGATGGCAAAATTATTTTTCTTCTTAAAATAATACGGCGTATCCATGCAACGATACGAACTAACTTGTTAAATGAACTATTCTTGTTTATAATTTGTTTGATAATATTGTCAGGATCTTGATAACTTGAAACCAAAACTTGTTTTTTGACTTTCAGCTCTTCTTGTGTGTTAAATATTGTTTGTGGGAGTTGATCTTCTTGATGTGCTAATAACCAACTCGGTCCTTGCCACCAAAGCTGATAATCCGCCAGTTGGGTGGCAGTCGACCCTCGGCTCGCGCAATCGGCAGGGTTGTCCCTCGATTTGACGTAGCGCCAGCTGGTCCCGGGTATGACGTCAGTCACTTGTTTGATTCTATTTGTTACAAAAGTCTTCCACTTGTTTGGATCTCCTTGTAACCATCCCAACACAGCTGTAGAATCTGTCCATCCATAACTTTCTATTTGATAATTGCTCAAGCACTGTTTTACTTTTTTCATTAATTTTGCAAGTAAAACTGCGCCACATAACTCCATTCTTGGTAAAGTTATGTTTTTGCTAGAGGGCATTAGCCTTGTTTTGCCGCTGACCAGCGCCAGTGTAGTTTGACCCTCACGTGTAGTTTTACAATATATGACGCATGCGCATGCCCTGATTGACGCGTCACAGAACCCATGTAATTGAATAGTATCGTTTTCTTGAGTACCGATCCATCTTGGAATTTTGAATTTAATTATGTTTTTTATGTCATCTTTAATCTTCAGCCACTCTTTAATGATGTTATCTGGAAGGGTGTCGTCCCAATTAATGTTAGTCAACCATGTTGCTTGAAATAATAGTTTCAGTTTTGTTGTTAAGGGTGACAGCCAGCCAAGAGGATCAAAGATTTTGGAAATATCAGATAACAGCGCCCGTTTTGTTAGTCTTGAGTTTGATGATGCGATCTTAAATTGGAATGTCATGACATCTTCTTGAGGAATCCATCTCAACCCCAGTGTTTTTGTTGATTCGACTTGCCGAAAATCAAATATTTCATTTTCACTAGCTTGTTCTAGTAGCTCGGGAACATTTGAAGACCACTTTCTTAAGTTGAAACCGCCTGATTTCAACAGTTTCATAAGCTCTCGTTGTAAAGATTGCGCTGCGGATGCTGTGTGGTTTCCATGTACCAAATCATCCATGTAAAAACATTCTTGTAATGTTTTAATGACGTCACTGTGATAGTTATATTTTTCATCGGATGCGAGTTGTTTTAATGTCATCATTGCTAAAAATGGTGCGGCCTTGTTACCGTATGTTAGTGTTGTAAGCTGATACTCTTGTAAAGGTTGTGATTGATTATCTCTCCATATAATTATTTGATATTGTTGCTGATCTTCAGACAACCAGATTTGTCTGTACATTTTTTCTACGTCTGCTGTGTATGCATATTTATATTGACGTCATTTAATGATAAGATTTTGCAGGTCTTGTTGCAAATTTGGGCCCCTGTACATAAGGTCATTCAAACTTTGACCCGTCGATGTTTTGCTTGATGCATTAAACACGACTCGTAGTGCTGACGTTGAAGAATCCGCTCGCAATACGCAGTGATGAGGCATGAAATATTCCGGTTTATTGTTACTGTAGTCAGCTGGTATCATATGACCAGACATTAAATATTCATTTATAAATATTTTATAATCAATTGCAATTTTATGCTGTCTATTGAATTTCCGCTCCAATTGTTTTAATTGCGCAACTGCTTTGTTTTTCGAAGTGCCTAAGTCTTGTATGAAATTCGATTTAAGGGGAAGTTTCACCTTGTATCTTCCATCTTCGCATCGAATTGTAGTCGACTTGAAAATTTCCATGCACGTTTCATCTTCAGATGATAAGGCTTGCTCCTGGGTGATGTCCTCGATTTCCCAAAAATTTTTTATGTCTTCAAGATGGTTCAGTACGACATTACAATATAAAGTTGTTTCGTGAGCGCTTCCACTTAATATCCAACCGAAATGTGTTTGTTGTGCGATCGGTCCTTTTTGATTTTCTTTACAAATGCCATCCAAAATGATGTTGGAATAAACTTCAGCCCCCAAGAGTAGGTCTATAGGACGACTTATAAAGAATTCTGGATCGGCGAGTTGTATGTGTTCCAGGAACGACCATGATGGTTTTGTTAAAGTACAGCTTGGCAAGTTGTTAATTAATGTTTTCATAATAAGGACATCGGTGTTTATTGAAAATTCGCTATTATTTGACTTGATGACGATATTCATGAGTCCTTTGCAATTATTTTCTTTGGCTCCAACTCCCGTTATCACTCCTTTGCTTTTGCGCCGGGGCAGGGCTAAGAGCTGAGCTGCTCTTTCGGTGATGATTGATGTTTGTGATCCTTGATCAAGTAACGCCCTGAAGGTGTAATAGTTGCCGTTAGCTGCTTTGACCTTGATAACAGCTGTGGCTAGCAACACCTCGGGGACGTCACGTTGCTGAGAAACGTGCGCGATGCTCTGGTTTTGATTGTTCGTGCTTGATGTTGATGTACTGGGTTCATTGATTGTGGATGTTGTATGCTGAACATGATTATTCTGATGTAAATAAGATTCATGTAAGATAGTGTTGTGAAATCCTTGACATTCCCGGCATCGTTTCAGAGATGTACAGTTTTTTCCTTGATGACTAAATAAGCAGTTCGGACAAATGCGAAGTTTAGTTACTGCGTTACGTTTTTGCTGTGGCGTCATTGATAAGAACTTAGGACAATAATAAATTCCATGTTCGTTGTTACATAAAACACATCTTATGTAATTATTTTTCATGTTTGTTTGTTCTGTCATGTTGTTGTTTGAAAAAGCTTGATATTTGGTCTTGATATTTTTCGATGTTACTTGATTTGATGGAAATCTCGGCGTAGGTATTTCTTGTTTTCTACGGGAGGTTTCTAATGTTGTAAATTTTGTTTCCAGGAATCGCATAAAATCCTTTAGAGTTGGTAGTTCCCGGGGATATTCTAAAGACTCGTTGTAGTCGTTGAATGACTCATTGTCCAATTTTTGTGCTAGTAGGTGTACCAGTAGAGGGTCCCACGTGCTGATGTCCACTCCGAGGTTCTTAATAGCGTTTAATGTTTCCAGGGCGTGATTATGAAGGCGTTTGATTTGAACGAGCGATAACTGTTGCATACTTGGGATACTTAAGAGGCTGTTGATGTGAGAAGTGAAAATCAGCTTTTTGTTGTTATAGCGGTGATTCAATATTTCCCAGCAAGTATGGTAGTTATCAGAACTGATGGGTAAGTGACGTAAGAGCCGCTCTGCTTCACCTTGAACTCGACTTTTGAGAAACTGCATCTTCTGTGCGTTCGAAATTGATGGGTTCTTGTGTATGGTCTCGGTAAACAAATCCTTGAAGGATACCCACTGATGGTAATTTCCATTAAACATAGGCACGTCCATTTGTGGTGTTGATTTTTCACGATGTGAGACGGAAAATAGCTTGTGGTTGATTGATCGCTTCATATTGTTAAATGTTTGTTCATGACAGGAAAAAGATTGCTCGTACTCTTGATTTGCTCCTTGTATTTCACTGTCAATTTCCCAGTGCAGGCTGTCAATGACTGACCACCGCGACTGCAGCGTGCGAAGCAAGTCCTCAAACTCCCACTTGTCGTTCACAGAGTCAAGGTTAATGCCGGATATTGTTCTTTGTAGAGCTCTGAAGTTGCTTGCTTGCTTCTTGAGCATCTCGTCGGTCTTGCTGTTTGTACCTCTTGTTTCAGTAAGACGAGCTGACGGTTGCGTACCTGAGAATGATGGTACAGCAATTGGCGTAGCAGGCTTGATTATTGGTGTTGAAGGTCTTGTTTCCATAGTGGGATCATACGATTGGATTAAAGCTTTGATGCTTCCGTATTTCTCTTTTGTCTTCTCATATAAATCTTGAGTGAAGTAAGGATGAGATTTATCTGGATGTGCCCACAACTGAACGTGATTCTGACTGAATTCTTGCCAGTAGCTATCGAGGGTGCTCAACCTTCTGTTAATGTAATCCGAAGTCTTCCTTTCACGACCATCTTTTCTAAAGTTGGCCAATAGCTGATCAATAGCTTCGATGATTTGTTGTTGTGTAGCTAATAAATTCTCCATTGTAGAAGTTGATAAACAAATAAATATTTGCTCTTTAGTTTCTATATAAAATCTTGATATTTATGTAGATATAAAAATAAGCTTAAGAAACCTTGTAAGTTGTTACTTGCTTGTTGTTGTTTGCTTGAAAAATCTTGATAATATATGTTTGCACTTGTTTGCTTGGATGCTTGATAAATACTTGTTATATGCTTGTTACTTGTTTGTTGATAGATGCTTGATAAATGCTTGTTAGTAGTCTGCTTGTGAGTGCTTGATATGATCCTGATTGCTGGTTGCTTGTCTATTTGCGCACCGTACACAGATGTGCGGCGTTTCTCAATTCAAGTCGGTGAGACCCGCTTGTGGGAGGCCGATTGAACCGATCCGCTCTGTACACAATACACAAAAACTTGTCGAAGGACCAAAAAGATGTATGATCTTGTATATACACCTTTACTTGATATGCTGATGGATGATGATAAAAACTCCTTGTTGAGATAAAATTATATATTTTCACAATGAAATGTATAAACTTGATATTACAATGTTTACGCGAATGTTACTTGATAGGGTATGACACGCGCGGTAACGTTGCTAGGTAAATGCAGACTACTTTAAATACAACAATTAAATTTTAAAGAAACAAATGGGCAATTAGGTGAATCGCGTAAGTATGCTGACGCGGGAGAATGTGCGGTGCGGTGACGACACCGTACAGGCTCCTCTCACTGAACGCAACTTACATCAATCCAGCTCTCCTTCTATATCATCATCATCATTCTCAGACGCCCACTGTTGAGTACAGGCCTCTCCCAAGTATCTCCACAACGATCGTCCTGCGCTGTCTGCATCCGGTGCCGCACCAAATCACCTGCCTACTTTGTAAAGGCGGGTCCAGAGATGTATCTCCACTTGCCCGATCCGCATCAGCGTATCCGTATCGCTGACGCGTATCATGCTCTAGGGCCTGGCCCATGGATCGTCGTACAATGGGCGGTCGCTATTCGAGAACCTTTTTTCCCCTTCTCCCAACATTTTTTACTTACTTAATAAAACAGACAATAACTTCAAGAACTGAATATATTTCAAAATACTTGCACTATAAATCTGTCAATTTGCTCGCACAATTTTAAAATACTTTTTCACTTCACGTTCAAAATATTCACGCAACATTCTGTAACTATATACGAGTACATTAGGTTTTCGTTCCCAGACTGATTTACTACTTCGCTTTTATTAATATTAAAAGGATTGTGCCCCTCCTTTCTACCTGTGGCTTTTTAGAAGTAGAAAACATATAGAATTTCTTTACGTTGAGATGAAACTTTTTTGTAAGTCGTTTTAACCTAACGCTTTAGTAAACTAATAGAGATTTATAATTTCAACCGTAGTCTAGTCAGTTTGGGTAAAAAATCCATAACATCATGGTTTAATTATTATAAGAGAAACATAATAAAAACTTTTTGGTCACTACTTAGAATTTAGTGCGTACTTTTAATTAGTATGCAACAACTTTACCAACAATATATTATTTATATACGGTTTACTTATATACGGTTGTGCACTAAAAGATTAGAAATGAGGGACCTATATAATATAATCAAATACTAATAAAGTACTAATTAGATACTAACTCGCAGATAAACCTATTGTTAGGTTTGCGAGGCATTGTCAATTAATATTATGTAATTGATTTGTGAAATAACATTAATCTGTAAAAGCAGTTGCTTTCACAGATTTTTTCATGTGAAGTTTCACATGAAAACTTTTCTAAACATGAAATAAATATAACTATTTAAAAGCCACGTAAGTATATTTTTCTTTATTTTATTCAATCAAAGTCAAAAACTTTTAATTCATATAGATTTAATTAAAAATAATGCTTACTAGTTTTAACCGCGTAGTACCCGTTCCCGTGGGAATATCGGGATAAAAATATAGCCTATGTCACTCGAGAAGAACGTAGCTTACTAATGGTCAAAGAATTTTTGAAATCGGTCCAGTAGTTTCGGAGCATATTCGATGCAAACAAACAAACAATCAAATCTTTCCTCTTTATAATATTAGTATAGATATAGATACATTCTCCAACATATTTTAGCTGACAAGAAAAACTGGCGAAAAAAGCTCATCAGGTTTAACAGAAGCACCGCATTTACAAAATAATTATATCATTGCTAGACAAAATAGTACAGTAATACAAGTTATAGAAAAAGCTAATGCTGAAGGAAGTTCTTAACAGAATTAAGGCGTTTCTAGGATTGAGGTCACAGCTAAATATACTTCAAAGCTTTCCCCCTTTGGCCTTAGCTTTAGCTAAATAGGGACAAATACTAATGAAAACTTGTGGAGGCGATGTGGTACCTGTACAAAGTCAGTTAATATATTTTGGAGTCTCGTAAAATGTTGTGCTGATATATCCAAAACTATGTATGTTTGATGTAGGTAGTAACTGTAGTAGTATCTTTACATAGTGTGAAATAACTTCCCACCGTCTGTAGGTATGCTTATATATTGTATTTATGAGATTATTGTGAAAAATAGTAGCTAAAAGAGTAGCTTGGTGGTAGGGCTTCTTCAAAGTCCGCCTGGCTAGCTACCACCATCTTATCGAAGTCTGACGCCAAAAAATGATGCTTTCAGCATTATTGTGTTTCCGCAGTTAGATATGAGATAGTGAGTTCCTCAGTGGTAGAGGATTCCGGGAGTAGTGCGCTTCAAGCTTCAGCCTTTTCATCACTAGCTGTGAGGAAGGCTAAGTGCTACCCTGTTGTGAATAAAAATAAGGTTTTGCTGACTGTACTATAATATTGTATTGTCATCTAAACCAAACCTGTATACAAAATTTCAGCTCCATCGGACACTGGGTAGTGGGTCAAATTAAGCTTGCAAGATTTGTCCCCCACTAACTAACTAACTAACGCCCGAATTCTCGAACGCAAATCATCTTTGGGAGCGTCTCAAACATCATGGCATCTCTTTCATACGTTTGACATTTAAAGTGACAGGGCGATGTTTGAGACGCTCCCAAAGATAAGTAGCGTACGAGTATTTGGGCATAACATACTTAACTAACATGGCAATATAATAAAAACCTTGTAAAAAATTGGCAAGGTTGCAATGTTCAGTTTTGTCCAAATCAAACAGGCTGTAGTATATAAAAAGCCGCTTCTTGCCAATTGGTGATTATAATTGTAGGTATTTTAGTAATTGCCTTAAATTTTAAGGCAATTACTAACTAACTTTTAAGGCTTAAAAGCTAAAAAAGTTAATTACCAAGACGTATTGATTTTTAGAGCTTTGCATTATTAATTTTTTTTATGTAGAAATCGTTAATAACAAATTATTACACACTAAATTGTCTCGATTGTTACGTATTCTGCCATTTTATATTATTTACTACGTTTAACTAATAGCATTCAATAAAGTGTTTCTTTTTACTTATCCTCCACTATATCTTCCAATTAAATTACCAAGGAAATTCGTTACTCCTCGCAGCTGCGTAACCAAGAACAAATCAAACAGACTGTACCATATAGAAGGCCGCTGCTTACCGATGGTGATTCTAATGTATTCGAGTGGTACCCTTGTTCCAATACTACGAATGGTACGTGACGTGGGTCGAACGTGAATTAACCACTAATAAACACAATGTTTTTATTAGCTGAAAGTAAACCTGCCTGCCTAGGATGCGTATCGTCGGCTATTTATCGTCTCGGATGATAAAATTTACTTGATTGCGATTTTTTAATGAATTTCCTTAGATGCACACTACGAAAGATATACTAGTCAATGGCGAATTTTTAACGAATTTAATAGATAAACTTTTTTTATTTTCTCACCATTTATCGACTTTTCGTTAAAAAGTACGAGTCGCATCTTAAGTAAGGACGATAAACGCATTTTATCATACGTAAATGTCAAATTCGATCGATATACGATAAGATTTCGATCGCATCCCAGCTATACAGGATTATTTTGAAACCACTGGCAAAATTTTTAAGTTAGACTCAGAATCGGTAAGTAAACAGAACAACTTTCTCCTAGAAACTTAGGTCAAAATATGTTTTTTTTTTTACTTTTCATACAAATCATACTGATTACGTGAACGATTTAGTATGGGAAGTCCAAAATTTTTGTCGTATTTCGACCCATGTTTCTAGGAGAAAGTTGTTCACTTACCGATTCTGAGTCAAACTTAAAAATTTGGCCAGTGGTTTCAAAATAACCCTGTATACGTTAGAAGAGCCCGTGGCGAAATGTTAAGCGCGCTTGGCTGGCGATCGTTGAAGTTGAGCGACTTTCGCGATGGTCGGTCACGAGATGGGTGACCAAAATTAATTATCTCGAATTTCTCCGTTCGAGAATATTCGGAATGAACGTAAAGCCGTTGGTCCCCTGCGTTTGCAGTCGTTAGTACCCACCAATGCACTTGGGCGCGCGTGTTGGGTCATGGCCCATTCTCCTTATTCATCCATAAGGAAGGTCAGAGTCCAATACTTATCTATCCATAAGGAAGTCCAGTGCCCCAGCAGTGGGGTGATTAAATGGCTGATGATGATGATGATATGTTTCTTATGTTTGGGCTAGATAGTTCGTGTGATTGTATAAAAAAATATTTACTTACTAGCCTTTCGCCTGCGGCTCTGCCCGGGAATTTCTCCTACGGGAATGTGATATATTTTCGGGATAAAAAGTAGCTTAAGACCCTCTCCAGCTCTCAAACTATCCATATCAAAAATCACGTTGATCCGTTGCTCCGCTTTGACGTGAAAGACGGACAATCAAACACACTTTCACATTTTTGTTATTAGTATGGAAGTATGGATTATTATTTATTATTTAACTTATTTTATTTAACTTTTGTACAAAATACACACAGTAAAATATACAAGGCGGACTTAATACTAAAAGTATTATTACCGTGTTTTCTACCACAGACAAAGCGACAAGTTCAAAAGATTATCCTCGAAAACCGCTAAACCCACTGAAACTAATTTGGGAACTAATACTAAGATTTATACTTCAACTGCGGTAAATTTAACACTCCTGCTTACGGAGATAGCTCAATAGACAAAAGGTATGACTTTGATAAATCAAGTAAGTACTTCAAATAAATAATTAACGTGTATAAGTTTTAGTTGTTATAAATAAAGGATTCTGGCGTGATATTTAAAGCGAAACGTTATTAGACCCAAGACTTGAGATTTGACAGGTAATTACTCTGAACATCTAAACATCCAAACATCTAAACTTTCACATTTTATGATATAAGTAGGATGTCACTCGAAACTAAAGTAGTGAATGTAGCTTTCCCTACGTTCTTTCCGAGTGACATATCCTACTTCCTAAATCTTACTTAACCTACTTATCCATACTATACTATACTATACTATATACTATACTATCCATACTCCATACTAATATTATAAATGTGAAAGTGTGTTTGTTTGTTTGTTTATTTGTTTGTTTGTTTGTTTGTTTGTCCGTCTTTCACGTCAAAACGGAGCAGCGGATCGACGAGATTTTCGGTATGGGGATAATTACTACTTATTATTCCGGAAAATTGAGTAAAAATTGTAATTTTCTATGAAACATCGTTTAAATGTTTTACCTTCGATACAAAACTGTCATTTCTTCCATTACCGTTTCCAAAGAGTATGTAATCACTGACGTCTGCGCGGTCTAAATCGAACACTAATCTTTTCCATAAGCTTAGAATAAAAAATGAACTGTAACTAGCGCCAAAAATGCCCCAGTCGCGCATGCGCGCAAAGTTATCTGACACTCACTCTACTTCACAGAGTAATTTTTTATATGTAGGAAATGGAGACCAATCTTGGGCCCCTTTATTGGTAGTGTGTAACTAGCGCTATCTGTTATCTGGTCTAGGCAACTTTTGGTGTATAAAACTATAATTTATATGGCAAAACAACGTTTGCCGGGTCAGCTAGTAATATTATAAATGTGAAAGTGTGTTTGTTTGTTTGTTGGTTTGTTTGTTAGTTTGTTTGTTTGTTTGTTTGTCCGTATTTCACGTCAAAACGGAGCAACGGATCGACTCGATTTTTGGTATGGGGATAGTTTGGGAGCTGGAGAGTAATATAGGCTACTTTTTATTCCGGAAAATTATAAAATAAAAATGATTATTTTGTATAGAAAATCGATAAACTGTCGTACTATACAAAACTGTCATTTCTTCCATAGCCGCTTCCAAAGAGGTATGTCACTGACGTTTTAGCCGCTTTGGATTACCTACTTTTTAATAAGTGACATTTGTTGCAAGCAGTGTATAAAACTTCTTCGCGATCATTTATTTTCATCTGTATTTTTATAATAGATGTTGGTGATACGAAGTTTACCGGGTCCACTATAATTAATATGGCAAAACAACGTTTGCCGGGTCAGCTAGTGTTACCGACCAGCAGCGCTACAGCCTTTTTGGATTTCTTCCTTCCAAACTCCAAATTTCAGTGACATCTTTTCATATGTCAAAATGTAAATAGTTAGTTAGTTGACAATAAACTGTTCTACTGGGAAGATAGTTTTTAGTGGTTCGCGCCCTATCCTCAACATTGGTGTCAGAAGTAAAATATTAAAATAATAGGAAAATAGGGTAAAATAATCCATGCCACAAGATGCCCCTCACAAGATCGCACAGTGAGTCAGCTGCAGCTTTAGTGTCAGCTAGGCAAGATCCTCAAACCCTTGGTGCTTCCGAAGACGGGGCCACTACATACGACGCGCCAGCGTCGGCTCCGTACAGCGCCCTGCATGATAAAGAGAGGTTTCCTGCCCCTGAGAGTGTGGTTTCCATGAGCATCGCACCAAAAAGTGCTCGCTCATCGCGATCTTGCGAAACAATTAAAGCTCAGATACTCGCGGTCAAAGTTGAGCATGCTCGCCGCCTCGCAGAAGCTCAGGCTGAGTGCGACCGTATAGCAGCCGAACGAGAGCGTGCTGCGGCGGAGCGAGAGCGTGCTGCGGCGGAGCAAGAGCGTGCTGCGGCGGAGCAAGAGCGTGCTGTGGCTGACCTGGAGCTTGAGGCGGAGTTAGCCGCCATAGAAGCTGGATCTAGGCACAGCAGCTCAGGATCTCAGCGCGTGGAAAAATGGTTAGCACATTCAAATGATATACCCACTCGCTCTAAACAAAACAATAAATCTTTTTCGTTGGTTAATAGGGAGAAAAATCAACCGTGGCATAACCACGAGGTGCCGCGGTCGGCGCCCGCCACGGCGGCGATTCAAAACGGCGACGGCGACGCAGCAGGGTCGCGCGTGCGCCCGGCCCCTGCACGTACTACGAGCCAGCTTCCTACGGGTGCGCTTCCCCCAGCTGAATATACACCACACGCACAAGAAATAGGCTTAGGCACACGTAAAGATAAAGATTGTTGTTGCTACAATAATAAAAGCCATAGTGAAGATGTAGGTACACCATTTATTCAGCTGGCCAACGCCATCACAAGCCTGGGTAAGAAAACTACAAAGGTTTGTGACATTTCTAAGTTTGACGGACGCGCCGCGGATTGGCTTCTCGTCAGAAAATCGTATGACCAATCCAAAGCGCACTTCTCTGCTAGCGATAATATAGCTAGACTTAGCGCAGCGTTACATGGCACCGCTCGTGAGGCAGTCTCCATCAGACTGGTGGCAGCTGACGACCCGGAGCAGATCGTGCAGGCCTTGGAGAATAGGTTCGCTCAGCCGGAGGTCATCGTGTTGCACCAACTTTCGCTCGTAAGGGCTCTTCCTAAATTAGGTGCACACGAAGCGACCCGTGAGCTGAACATCTTCGCTTGCCGCATCCGTAACTGCGTGGAAGTCATTCGTCTTCTGAACCAGCCGGAATATCTTGCATCTCCCGAGCTTGCTAACTCCATCATAGGCAAGTTGACTCCTCTTTTAAGGTCCAGATGGGCTGACTTTGCATCCGTAAGGATTGGCTCTGGCAAATATAAATTAGAAATTTTGGCCGATTTTCTCGAAAATGAAGCATGTTTTCAAATTCAGTTTGGAGTTATTATGTCAGAGCCAACACCTATCAAAAGTCAGCCGTCACCGGTCAAAATGCAATGTCAACCTGTCACGCCTTTCAAAGACAAAGTTTTTCCGTATTTATTGTCCGACTCACCTGTCAAACCAAAGAGTACAATTTTATCATGTAAGTACTGTTCGAAGTCTGAACATGAATTAGGCGACTGTGGCGACTTTCAATCGCTCTCTTTGGACGATCGTTGGCAATGGGTGTTGGACAATAAAGTATGTCGTAGATGTTTAAAGAATGGCTCGCATCAGTATAAGAACTGCAAAAAAAAAGGTGTGAGGCTGCAACCTGTGCCTCCGATCGGCGGCATCATACGCTTTTACATAGACCGCGACTGGAAGCGCTGGTTGAAGTTCAAGCCATATCTGATCAAGTTGGTGAACTCGCTGCCTCACAGGCCGTCCACCCCACCGCAAGTCAGTCTGCTATCGTAGCACACAGCGCCGCACCAAGTGACGTTTCCAAGCCCCTTCTTAAGGTCATTCCAGTCACGTTAACTGGACCAAAAGGGAGCGTGGACACGTACGCTCTATTAGATGACGGCAGCAGCTCTGCTACTCTTGTAGATAAGTCGGTGACTGACGTACTCGCTGATAATGATGAGACATCGAGAGTCCCATTACAGATTAATTGTATCGGGGGGCTCACTAAATTCACAGACGTTAGTTTCATCAACATCAAAGTGAGAGGCCGCCATAGTTCGAATGACTACGATATCCGGGTTCGCTCTATTTCTAATTTAGGTCTTCGAACTCAGTCCGCTAATATAAGTGACCTCAAACGTTACGGGCACCTTTCCGATTTAGCTGAAGTACTGGCTTACAATGACGCGAAACCAACTTGTCTCATTGGAACAGACAACTGGCACCTGATGTTGCCGCAAGCTGTCCGTCAAGGTTCCCGTTGTCAACCAGCCGCAGTTTTGACGTCGTTGGGCTGGGTTTTGTTCGGTCATCTGCCTCACTCGCATCACACCTGCAACCTTATCACCAATATCGAAACATATCATACAGACTCTGAAATAAGTGAACTTGACTCCATATTGAAAAAATATTTCAAGATGGACTCAATTGGAATAGTGCAAGTGCCGCATCGAAACTTAAACGACAAGCGCGCCATTCAAATTTTAGAGGCCACCACAAGGCTCCTTGACTCTGGCATGTTTGAAACGGGACTCCTATGGCGCGATGACATCTCGCACATTCCAAACAGCCGTGAGCTGGCCTTGTCCCGCTTCATCAGCCTAGAACGCAAGATGGTCAAGGACAGCTCATACGCTGAAGCCTATAAGGCAAATGTGCGAGGTGTCATCGACAAGGGGTATGCCGAACTTTGTCCCGAGTCGAAACAGGTAGGCAATGTCTTGTGGTATCTTCCGCATTTTGGTGTTATCCATCCCCATAAGAAGAAACTGCGCGTCGTCCATGACGCGGCAGCAAAATGCGCGGGCGTAAGTCTCAACTCCTTACTCTTGACGGGGCCAGATCTTCTTCGACCCTTGCTGGCCATAGCCATGCGCTTCAGGGAGGGGCCGATTGCATTAACCGGGGACATCAGAGAAATGTTTCCGCAAGTTAAGATCAGACCCGAGGATAGAGATGCCCAGCGCTTCCTTTGGAGGGATAACCCAGGATCACCAGTATTAGAGTACCGAATGTCTTCGATGATATTTGGCGCCGCATCAAGTCCGTGCACCGCGTTATGGGTAAAAAACCACAACGCCCTTCGCTTCCAAGCGCAACACCCTGAGGCCGTCAGGGCTATCATCGAAGACCATTACATGGACGACTACCTGGGAAGTTTTGACAGTACCAGCGAAGCTGCTCAACGAGCTTTAGAGATAGTTTCGATTCATAAGGCAGCTCACTTTGAAATGCGCTCGTGGGTATCCAATCGAAAGGAAGCGCTGGCGCTGATCTCCTCCGAGCTGCACGCAAGTGATGCTACTGAGGTAGGTTTAGGACCGTCATCCCCATCTCAAATCCGTGTTCTTGGCTTGACTTGGAACGTCAAGGAAGATAAGCTTTATTTCGTGAAATCTCTTCTTAAACTACCTGTAAAATTTTGCAAACGCTCTGTTATGTCTCTGTTGATGTCTATTTATGATCCGTTTGGTTTCTTACTTCCGGTCATTATGAAAGGTCGTGTTTTATTTCAGAGGACGTGGAGAATGGGCATTAACTAGGACGATGAGTTGCCAAGTGCACTAATTGAGCAATGGAAAACCTGGTTTCACGAAATAAAGACGTTGAACGCTATTTCTATCCCTCGTTGCTATATGCCCGAAACGCGAAATATCGTAAATTTGCAGCTTCATGTTTTCGCAGACGCGAGCGAACGAGCATACGCATGTGGGGCCTACTGGCGATTTACTCTCACTGACCAAAGCGTACACCTGTCTTTAATCGGGGGTAAAGGACGTCTAGCTCCGCTTAAGCCTGTCTCGATTCCCAGATTGGAATTACAGGCAGCCTTAATCGCTTCACGTTTTAGCGCATACATAATTGACGCTCACAGACGGAAGCCCGACCAAACTTTCTATTGGTCGGACTCCCTAACTGTCTTAAGGTGGATTCAGAGTGACGCCTGTACGTTTAAAGCTTTCGTATCTTTTCGTGTGGGGGAAATCGCCGAAACGACGAACATACAAGATTGGAAGTACGTCCCCACAGCTTTAAACGTCGCGGACGACGCTACTCGAGAGACACCATTAACGTCATCATCCCGGTGGTTAAGTGGCCCTCCATTCTTATTACTTCCACAGTCGGACTGGCCCCATGAACCACTTATCAATGTCCCTCCGGTTACCGAAGAGCTTAAAACGAAATTCGAATCGGTGGGACATATAACCCTAGATCAGCGGCGAAACTTACCTTCACCGGTAGTTGCTGACCACCAACGTTTCAGTAGGTGGATGCGTCTCCTACGCGCGACAGCCCGAGCTCATCAATGCGCGAAAATATTTCGGCCAACTTTACGTCAAAATTTAATCTCACTTAGAGATTGCAATAAATTCCTCTTACTCTCCGCCGAGGACTTGAAATTCGCCAAATTACATCTCCTTCTCAAAACCCAACTAGACTCATTTTCCGAGGATCTGATTCGCGTCCAAGCAGCACGCCCCGTCCTATCCGATAGTAGGCTAAAGAACCTCGCTCTCTTTATTGGAGAAGACCACCTGCTGCATCTGTCCGGCCGTACTGCTGCCTCTGAAGACGTCGAATCACACCCGATAGTTTTAGATGGTAAACACCCTATCACCAGACTGATCATTCGTTCCCATCACGTGAAATATGCTCATGGTAACAACGAGCTGGTGGTGAACGAGCTTCGCCGGAGGTTTCACATCCTTGGCTTAAGACCGGCAGTCAGAAGCGAGGCGCAGAGATGTCAAGTTTGTCGCAACCGGAAGACCAAGCCTCGTGACACTCAAGGAACGCTCGCCGAAGGAGGAAGTATTGCACACCTTGTTGTTGGAAGCCGAGTGCATAGTCAATTCAAGACCCCTCACACATGTATCAGTAGAGGCAGACTCAGACCAAGCGTTAACACCTTTCTCGTTCCTGTTGGGCACGTCCAGCAATGACTTACCCCTCGCAAAATTCGATGACGCCGACCTATCACGAAGAACTGACTGGAGGAAGGCTCAGCGGCTCGCCGATCATTTTTGGCAGCGCTTCGTTAAAGAGTACCTGCCTACATTAGTGCCTCGGAGAGGGCCTGCGGCGTCTAATAATCCTTGTCTAAACGTGGGTGATCTGGTGCTTATCGCCGACGGAACGCTGCCCAGAAGCTGCTGGCCGCGTGGTCACATCCAAGCCACCTATCCGGGCAAAGACGGGATCGTCCGCGTGGTTGACATTAAGACGAAGGGGGGTGTGCTGCGCAGACCCACTCGCAAATTAGCGCTGCTTGTCAGTGGCCACTAATTTTGGGTGCTTCACACCGTCGGGGGCCATGTTACCGACCAGCAGCGCTACAGCCTCTTTGGATTTCTCTTTGGTCTACCTTCCAAATTCCAAATTTCAGTGACATCTTTTTATATGTCAAAATGTAAATAGTTAGTTAGTTGACAATAAACTGTTCTACTGGGAAGATAGTTTTTAGTGGTTCGCGCCCTATCCTCAACAGCTAGTAATATAATAAATGTGAAAGTTTAGACGTCTGGATGTTTGTTACTCAATCACGACAAAACAGCTGAACGGATTTAGCTGAAATTTGAGATACAGATATTTTATAGCCTGGAGAGGAACATCGGCTACTTTTTATCCCGGAAAAAATCTCATTCCCACGGGATAACGTCGTGTAGTCCACGCGGGTGAAGCCGGGGGCGGAAAGCTAGTATGTTATATTTTATCTTGATATTCTCACGGGAAAGCGTACCACGCGGGTTACATGGCGGGAAGCCACTAGGTTCTTAATAAAATTATTAAAAAACATTGGACAAAAACATACATTTTTTTTTTTTAGTTTATTTGGGCAAACAAACAGTTTTACAATAAATATATGCTGACACTATTACTAAAATTATATCATAATTGCAAAACCAACACCGTAAGCCACGAATTACTTATAATATAACTATAATCCTCCTTGGTTTGACAGTGGTTTAATAAAGCTACTGAAAGAGAAAGAAAAATATAGAGCTAAGTTTAGGAAATATGGAAACCCCCGTGACAAACTCGAATATACTATTCTCCGGGACCGGTGCAGAAAGTTAACTAGTTTTAAATATTGTAAATATGTGGAAACTGTGGAGAACAACCTTCACGATAATCCTAAACTCTTCTGGAAATTTGTAAAAGACAAAAGAGCTGGATCTAGTACCATGCCATCTAAGATGCACTTAGATGACAAATACGCACACAACAATGACGAGGTAGTTCAACTCTTCGCTGATCATTTTAAGTCTGTCTTCACAGAACGAGAACCGAGTACGAGAACTGACAACGTTTATTCATACGTAGATACCAGACCGAGCGAACATCCACTAAGTAAAATTGTTCTCACTGAGAAGCAAGTACTTCGGAAACTCAAAGGTCTTGATATATATAAAGGTGCAGGATCCGATTGCATACCGCCTCTTTTTCTTAAAAGATGTAGCTCTTCACTGGCTCTACCAGTTGTCATGATTTTCAACAAATCATTGGGTACGGGAGAATACCCAAGCAAGTGGAAAAATGCTCGAGTGGTGCCGATATACAAAAAGGGCGAACGTGAGGATGTCGTGAACTACAGATCTGTGTCTATTTTACCTGCTATTTCCAAAGTGTTTGAATCTCTCATATGCCCGATTATAACCAATCATACTAAAAGTATGATTAGTGATCGACAACATGGATTTCGCGAGAAAAAATCGGTTGCCAGCAATCTGTTCTCGTACGTTAACTCGTTGGCTAAGATATTGGACGCAGGGGGCCAGGTGGACTCGATTTACACAGACTTCAGCTGCGCTTTCGACAAAGTCGACCATGAAATTCTGATGGGAAAATTATATACTTCTATTGTATATCCGATCCTCTTCTATCCTGGTTAAGATAAGATAAGATAAGATAAAAATATTCTTTATTCACTTAGACATAATAAATATGTACTTATGAATCGTCAATATTTTCCTACCACCCATTCAAGACTTTTTTAACTGACAAGAAGAATGGGCGCAAGAAACTTGCCAGCGTTTCTTAGTTAGGTAACGACATTTCCAAAAAAAACATATCGTTACTAATACAACAATTGCTTAGTATAAAAATACATCATATTAAACAGTGATTATGTTATGTGTTACATCATGACCATGCATTGCGGTCATTCAAATAATCGTCTACTTTATAGTATCCTTTGCTCATCAGCGACTCTTTAATGTAACATTTAAATTTATGCAATGGTAGTTCAATTATATGCTGTGGAACTTTATTAAAAAAGGCTATGCTTTTCCCCAGAAATGAGGCTCTGGATTTTGCTAGCCTAAACTTGGGAACGACAAGTTTATCTTTATTTCTTGTGTTAAAGCGATGAATATCGCTCTGCTTTACAAATGTATTATAATACTTTTTCACATAAATTATATTTTCATAGATGTAATGTCCTGCAACAGTTAAAATGTTTATTTCTTTAAATAGATCTCTTAAAGAATCTCTCGATCGGAGGTTGTAAATGGCGCGAATAGCCCTTTTTTGGATCGTACTTGTCGAAGCGATACCAGTATGTTGTTCTGAATGGACATGAATCTGTAAGTTTTCCTGTGACTTCTGGAGTTCCACAGGGGTCCCACCTGGGCCCTATCTTGTTTATCTTATTTATTAATGATGTTCTAGGATGCCTCAATAACAGTCACTGTTCGTTGTTCGCTGACGACGTGAAGATTTACAGAGAAATTAAATCTGAGAGGGATGTCGAGTTGTTACAATCAGACCTTGACAATGTACATAACTGGTGTGTTCAAAACCGTATGGTCTTGAACGTATCTAAGTGCTATCACATTACATTCACTAAGAAGAGACTCCCAATTCTCGGCAACTACCACATCTCTCATCAAAATATTGCGAAGATGGAAGCAATAAGAGACCTCGGCGTGATTCTCGATGGTAAACTAAACTTTCTGGCTCATTATGACTCCATCATTAAACGAGCAGCTCAAATGCTTGGGTTTATAAAGAGGGCAACCAGGGAATTTCGTCGCATCGATACCAAAATTTTGCTCTTCAATTCTTTAGTCAGGAGTATTCTTGAGTACTGCAGTGTTATCTGGAACCCATGCTATACAGTTCACGTTGATAGAATTGAGAGCCTAAATCGATCTTTCACCCGACATCTAGCATACATAAGTAGGGGTATAACGGCACGTCACTCTTATGAAGAACGCCTTAGTTTTTTCTCGATGGACTCCCTAAAACAACGTCGCACGATGTTGGACTTATGTTTCCTGTACAAGCTCGTGAATGGTATGGTTCTGGATCCAGTGTCTTTAAATCAACTCAACTATCGCGTTCCTAGACCAAATAGTCGGAACATTTCTAAGAAACTTTTTGCACTTGACTCGAGCAGAACAAACTTGGGCAGACACGCACCGGTTCAGCGTATCTGTAATACATACAACAATGTTGCTGTTGCTGATGACTCATTTGACATATTTGCTACAAAATTACCACTTTTAAAAAAAACTCTTCTTAGTAAAAATCGTATGGTTGGCTGATTGTTTGTGTGGGATTGGTTTTCATTAACTTTTTTATATATATTAATTTGTTTAGTTATTATTATTATTAATTCTTTTAGTTCCTATTTTAAGTGCTGCACTTTATAAAAATTGAATGCTGGGTGTACCTGTCATTAAAGTCATGCAAAGGATTTAGGTTAGAAAAATGTATATTTTATGACTGTTTGTGTATGAACTTTGTTGGTATACTAAATAAATAAAATAAAATAAAATAAAATAATGTTGAGATTCATTACTTTTTTATGTTACATAAATTTATCTGCTAATGGGGAAACTGTTTATGATGAATATTTGCGCATAATATATATTAAAATCATTAAATTCTTATTTTTAATAACATAGTTTTAAACTTATTTCTTTTTTCAGAAAATATGTCGATATCATTCAACATATTGTTGTACATATTCACTAAGCGGTACATTGGAGACCGTTTACCTGATATGAAAATAAGCATCAGAAATATCACGTTATCGAAATCAAAAGTAGCGTTGATACAACATCCAGATTTAAGGATTAAGGTCCATATGGATAAAGTTTATTTTTCCACATTCAATAATGTGGACCTTCCTTGAAATTTATCCCAGTAATACGAATACATCGTGCTTATTTCGTTGTAGATGTTTCTCATACCTATCTAGGTCAAATATCCAATTTTTACTGAGAACCTAATGTTAGAAGGATTCTAACTAATTCTATGAAACTCCTGCACCTGCCTACCCAGAAAAGCTCGCCTGAGCTTGGGGCTAAGCTTTAATGAAAATGAGGTGATCTAGTTTAGTTTACCTACTTTTAGCACCCTTTACTGGAAAAGAAAACAAGTTAAAAACCTTCTTAGTACCATGTCGATGTCTGCCTGATAAAAATCTTTTCCCTAGGAAATCCAAGGATGCAGTTTTAATTCTTAGCTAAGCGAATTACAAGGAAAAGCTTTACCTATTTTTATCTCGCGCAAAACAAAATCGTGTTTCAACTTCGGCTCTGTTTGTTATTTATATAATACAGTAGTTTTATCTCACGAGCGCGGTCCGCCTTTTGTTGTGTGCACCCGTGTATATACACGGTTTGACAGACAGTTTGTATGACAAAAGGAGGCTGCGATCTATACACAAGCGTGGCCCTCCCGCGCTCGTGAGATAAAACAACTGTAAAAATAATAAATTTCTTATTAATTTTTCTCTCCAAACGTACAGCAGCATAACAGTATACAGCTAATGATAACATAGTCACAAATTATAATATTGACCAAGACACAAGGTAAAGTGGGAAATTGGTCGTTTCATTTACACTAATAACATTTACAGAAAGGGCTCTAAACTCATTCGAATACTTTCTGTTATTGCAAGTAGCTTTTAAATTCTGTAGACTCTATACTATCGATTGGTATAAAAATAAAACATTAAACAGATAGGTGTAATTCGATATCGATTCGATTCGATCGCAGTCGTCGATTAAACATAGTCTGGCCATGTAAAGTTTTAATATGTTATTTAACATACTTTAATTTCATATAAAAAACTGTTTATCCTTAAAAAGGGTTGAAGGTCGATCCCTACTCGAATCTCGGGCTAATAGATGTATTTGACTGCTATGCTATGGCGTCCCAATTAAACACATATTCTATGAGTGCGGTTAAAATCTACGACGTAAAGTTTAATGCGCGACAAATTGAGAATAAACTTACCTGTAATAGGTGAACAAGTGATTGAGAACCAACGGAATGCTAGTGTTGCATTCCACACAAACTTGTTGAGCAAATTGAGTAATATATCAACCGCAACCGTTTACGGTGTTGTTCAGTTTGAAAAAATCAAACGCTTTTCAGTCGAAACTCGTTTAACAGTGGATTCGGTCCATACATCACTTCGTTAGTTATCTGTTTAGCCACGTGACGTTGATGAATGTTAAGTAAAACTGGATTTTGGTGTTCGGACTTCGGAATAATGGGGTTTGAAAACAATTTAGTTCCCCATAAATGTAAATGAAGGGTTGTTTAGAATACCATTATGCTTCCGGTTTGAGTTACGTAGAACCATTTGGGACATTTTTATAAATTATCCGGTAGCATTCTGAGACTTTACGTGGACGTATTCACTCAGTGATTGAGGATTCCGGGAGAAGTGCGCTTTTACCTTCAGCATTATCATCACTTAACATCAAGTGTGATGAAGGCTAAGTACTACCCCGTTGTGGATAAAAAAATAAAATAAAAACTTTGCGTGGACATATCCCAGTTCCCTGTACAAAGTTTATGTTTTAAGTTTACTTTTACGACTTCAGATTGCTTTGATAAATTGATTTACTTTTTTCAATAAAATGATGTGATATGGTAACAGACCGTTAGACAGACTGAGTTTTGCAAAAAGATCACAAATTATGTCGACGTCGATAAAACAAAATCTTAAACATTTAATTTGAGAAAACAAAAAACGCGTTGACACGTGAAAGTGTCTTCAGATAAAAAAACGAGACACAACGAATATAACGAGTTTATCATAATCGTCATAACAACACGATTATTCGAGAGGCTGATTAAGATTAACGAGAAAGGGTATTTTTTTGCTGTGTACTTGACAAAAGACGAACGTAAAAGGCCCAATTCTTCTGCAGCGAGGCAGAACATTTGGAGTGTCTCCTGATTTGACTTCCCTTACCTTTGGCATTGTGAGTTATTTTCGTTAGAACGAGTGGATGATTCTTTTATTATCCAAAATACAGACGATTCAAACGGCCTTCCATAGCTCTTGACACAAAAGAGTGGAGCATCCGAAAAGCAAATATAACTCGACTGCTCTCGGTGAATTATTGGGATTTACATAATGTATTTCGTATGGCAACATCTCGATATAAGGGTATTTTTTCGATCGCTCATCTTTAACAAGATTTTAAGGGTAACGATTTGCGAATTACAATAAAACCAAGTGAATCGTGACCCACTATACATTTATTTTCCTACAGATATTAAAATTCAATGTGGTCGAAATTTACGCTTGTTGACATTGACCTTTATAGTTTTGACCCTTTCAAACAAATTATTAGCAAAACGGGTTATCTTACATATCATCATCATCATAAATATAATAAAACAGAAACGGAAAAAAAGTCTGTACATGAAATATTTTAAAGATATAATTACTGCTATGTAATGTATACAAGGTATAGACCCCAAAACGATAGATATTGAAATTTTTGTCTGTTCACTTTTTACGCAAAAGCTACTAACGGATTTTTACCAAATTTAGTATACTGATAGCTTATAACCAGGGTCAACATATAGGCTATCTTTTATTGCAGGAATATTTTTTGATATCTTAAAAACGTTGACAAACTTATAATGGGTGCGTATGCCCACGCACCCATTTTGTATGTATTGAACTACAAATATAAGTTTGTTATAGTTTTTATCTGTGATATAACTATAAATTGCCATTTTTCGGATTTTCACCCTAATTTTTAATGTAAGATCTTAGTTCTTGCCAAATTTTTAGTAAACGGCAGGCCTATTACCAAAACAAAGCAACCAGTTGGTAATTGTACGCTAGGTTGCGGTTTGCAATTGGTGCAGTATGGTACGTGCGCTTTCATGCAATTTTAGTTCATCAATTGCTCGCTTGTGGCGCTAACGTAGTGATCTACGTTCTGTAACACGAATATGTGTTTAGGCAGCGTCGTAGCGATTAATTTAATGGTAATTGCCGCGATTACGACTGTCACTTTAAGGCGATACTCGGAAAAATTATGTTGAAGCGAGATAGCAATGAGAAAACGACTCGCGCGGGAGCGAGACCGATTTTGCAGATTCGGCTAAAAAAACACAAAATCACTGCTTACACTATGAAAAAACTACAGCGATAAAAAAAAATGCATCTATACGATCCTAAATATTATTGGTGTCCACTAATTAAACCAATTTCCAATAGTGTAAGTAACCCCATTTACAAATAATCTTAAATTTTCTTATTTTTAGAGGTCTTTTCGAAAAGAAAAAGTGTCGAGGCAAAATCATAAAATCGTGTTTTTGAAACTATACGATTCTAGATAAAGGTATGAAGAAATATATATCTTAATACCAGATTTGTAACAACTGTAACCGTTCTATAGTTTTAAATCAAAAAGTCCATACTTTTTCCGAGTAGCACCTTAAGATCGGTAATAAGCCTGCGGGAGGTAGTATATAGATTTTGATAACCTTGCGAGGGTCAAAATATGCGGCGCATAAACGGCTGTATATTCTGATTGTTGACTTAGAAGTTTGATGTTTTCACGTTGTTATAGGTATACTAATATTATAAAGAGGAAAGATATGATTTTTTGTTCGTTTGTTTGTATTTTTGTAATGGATCAAATCGAAAACTACTGGACCGAGTTAAAAAAAAAACACCATTATAAAGCTACATTCTTCCCGATATATAAGCTATATTTTATCCCGATTAATATCGGCCCGTTATAATTAACGGGAACGGGTACCACGCGAGTAAAACCGCTGGGAAACCACTATATTATTGTTATCTGTAGAAATTTTACTTCATAATCTATATTCCATGGAGAAGTATGTCAAAGTGTGCTAATATAACATAAAAGGGATGACCTAGAAAAAACGTAATGGGGATACACGTGTAATGTGTCCTTATAATAATAAATCAGATAACAGTTTTTACGGTACACATATACCACCATTATCGCTAATGACGATGAAATATTATCGTTGTCTTTCATCTTTTCAAAGGCAAAAATTAACTACTAAACCAACAAGATTTTTTTGCCTGTTTTTGCTTGCCGATATGGTAAATATTTCATTACAAAAATATGTCAATAATATTAGATATTTAACATGTCGCTTTCCTTATAACGATAAAAAGAACTTATATATTTATATTGTTAAGTATATATTGATATTGTAGCTGGCGCCAATTTTAAGCGGCTAAAACAACACCAGTAACTTGGCAACCCTCTTACTCCTTACTATGGCTGGCGCCAGTGCTGGACTGGTAGAAAAAAAACATTGACTCAGTGCCAGCGCTGACATGCCAACTTGTGAGTGTGGATGTATGGATGGATGTATGGATGTTAGTTACTCTTTCATGCAAAAACTACTGAACAGATCTGGATGAAATTTGCAACAGAAATAGATTACTAAATAGTTACTACGTCCGATATTCCCAGAGGAACTGCGGGCGGCCGCTAGTCTAACATTGTTTTATTGTTTATTGGACAACCAACAAGACATTCACTTTATATTACTATTTCAAACATAATTAAGAGATACTTTTCAAAGTGATGCCTTACTTACAGGCTGCCTCGACATGCACTAAAATTTAAAAAAATAAAAATATACACACATGTTAGCTTACTTTATGCAAAGTGAGTGTTTATCATTAAGAATCGTCCCCCAGTGTGTTGCCAGTAATGACCTTTGGAAGTGAGGCGTGGCCTTTTACTATGGGCGCATAAGAAGGCTCAAAGTCACCCAGCGAGCAATGGAGAGAGCGATGCTTGGTATTTCCCTGCTCGATCGTATCAGAAATGATGAGATCCGCAGGAGAACTAAAACAACCGACATCGCTCCATCATTGAAGTGGCAGTGGACGGGACACATAGCGCGAAGAACCGATGGCCGTTGGGGCGGAAAAGTTCTCGAATGGCGACCGCGTACCGGACGACGTTCCGTGGGCAGGCCCCCTACAAAGTGGTCGGCGATCTGGTCAAGGTCGCGGGAAGCCGCTGGATGCGGGCAGTTCAGGACCGATCGTTGTGGAGATCCTTGGGGGAGGCCTATGCCCAGCAGTGGGGGTCGTTCGGCTGACATGATGATGATGATGATATTCTGTGCCTTTACTAACAACATTTAAATGCATGTAAAAGTTTACCTTGCAAAATACTTGTGATTTGAAATCATACATTAAATGCTTCGATCATTATTTTCAACCCAAGTATTGATAAATAAAACATTTTTATCAAACTGTATAAAGTTAGCTTTCGAACCGAGCACTTTATTACTACTCCAGCGTCTCTCAGCCGAAGTATCCTCGAGTTTTCTGTAAACTGCAGTTTTAGCAATTTACCAGAAGAGTATTGTAAAAGCTTGCACAATGATTTACTTGATAATTTTTCACCCGTAAGTAAATATTTTTCTTTTCAGCTAAATGATTTGTTAAACAACGTTTAAAAATTTGGCTTTTTTCTTAATGCTAAGTTTAAATGGAGATAGTAATTCATACTATAAAATAACTTAAAAAAGTTGGTAATTAAAATATATTTTTAATACTTTAAACTTCGATCAACAGAACTGGGTGTTATTGTTATGGATTTTAAGATTATGGATGTACTATATGGATTTACTACTGGAATATAGATGTAATGTAACTTGAAAAAAATATTTGTTACATAATTTTTTGAGTTGATTATACGTTGCACGCCTGTTATGGTAACTACAGTTTTAAAATTAATATTGTTTTTTACCAATCTTGTAACAGTTTTAAGCAATAAATTATATTGATTCTGATTCATGATATACTTGGATATTTGATGTAGGATGGACAGTCCCTCATGTTCTCAGTTACGTTAATTTTGGGCTTATGAATTTTTTGTTATTGTTACTAACCCTATATGAACCTGCCGGCCTAGCATGAGCGGCTTTTATCGGGTTCACCCTTGTTTGGCAGAACAACGTTTGATCGAATTTCACTAATTCGAACAACGTTTGAGAAAATAATCACTTTGTATAATATCGATTGACATAATTTTCATTTCATCGAATATTCATTTGCGATAACAACGTTTGCGCTAATGATCGTAAAATAGAATGTTCATTTCATCGAATATTCATTTGCGATAACAATATTTGCGCTAATGATCATAAAATAGAATGTTCATTTGATATAATAATCGTTTGGTATAAAAACGTTTGGAAGAAAAGCCCTGTACTCCTCGGAAGTCCGGTAGAACACGTGATAGGTTAGAAATTTAAGGCGATCGCGAAGCGCAGCGAAGCAATCGCCTTAAATTTCGTGGTTATTTTTTTTTGTGAAACAATCCATAACTTGTATTGATACAAAAAAAAATAACCACGAAATTTAAGGCGATGGCTTCGCTGCGCTTCGCGATCGCCTT
Source organism: Crambus lathoniellus (assembly GCA_949710035.1). Lineage (NCBI taxonomy): Eukaryota > Metazoa > Arthropoda > Insecta > Lepidoptera > Crambidae > Crambus > Crambus lathoniellus. The sequence goes on along the minus strand of OX453309.1, from coordinate 26,099,437 downwards.
AAATTTCTAACCTATCACGTGTTCTACAGGACTTCCGAGCCACTCAAATATTAACGATCTTTCGACTAAATCATTATTAGTCTAGTTAAACATTCGTTTAAATAAAATTAGCGCAATTAAAAATTCGGTAAAATGACATTCGTCCAAATAAAATTAGCGCAATTGAAAATTCGGTAAAATGACATTCGTCCAAATAAATAATTATACGAAATAAAATTATGACAAATAAGCATTCGATCAAATGAATAATTCTGTGAAATGACTTTATTGTAACTAAAATTAGTCGAACCAATTTTCGACGAAACGTTGTTCTACCAAACAAGGGTGAACCCTTTTATCGACTATTGAAGCATGATAAAGAACCTATATCTTGCTTACACTTTAGTGGGGTAAGCAAGACAGCATCACTTATCATATCATATCGCGTGTTATAATGATGGTCAAATTATAGGAAAAATGTGACAGTAAAAAACCACGAGCCCTATAAGTAGCTTTCAGGCGGGATAACATCTTATAAAGTCTAATTATTATTATTATTAGACATAACCGCCTGTTACATTGGTTATGAAGACAATTAAACAAAGCCTTAATAAGCTGCGAAACATAGCTACAATAATAAAACAGGCCACATCCTCTGAAGACCACAAACCTTTTATTGCTGCTGTTTACTGCCGCCATATTGTGGGCAACATGCTATAACATTGTGACGTCACGGACATAACTTGTCTAAACATATCACTGTCCGAAGGGCTGCTGTGTTTAGGTAGGAATGTATATGGGTTATTTTTATGTTCCTATAGCGAAATTAACTTAATAATTATTATATTATGTATATTTTTTAATATCCAATAATAGCCTGGAACACAGACGCACACTTCTCAGTGCTATGACACTATATGGCATTTGTAACAATAAGTTTGATTGTACTGAGCTGAGTAACAAATTGTGCTACGTTGTACCTAATACATCACATCTTCGCGCTGTGCGCGTGAATCGCGTGTTCTACACACCGCGGTGCCGTACAAGCGCCGGTAAGCGCGCGCCCTTACACCGCTTAGCTCACACGTACAACTCATCCTTTCCTGATATAGACATTTTTGCACACAGTCCTCAAAAACTTAAACGACTTTTAATAGAATGCTTAAAAAACTTGTAAAATTAGAAATCGCAACATTAAACATTTTATAGATTTTATAGATTTGGTACTTACTTACACATTGTTTCTCAGCTCGCTCATAATAATAATAACTGTTTTTTTAATCAACATAGGTATTGTTTTTCTCTTTTTTTTGTAAGGTTTAACTGCATTCACAAAAAAAAAAAATTTTTTTATTGAGTAATATGGTTTAATTAATACGTGGATAACGGTGTGGGTTTCGCAATGAACCAAACAAAATTGTATGAAAATGTATACTTAAGTAATACTATATTGTGTAAACTGTTTGTTGTCCCCAATAAAATAAAATAAAATAAAATAAATATCAGCATATTTCTAGTGATCAATACAAACCTCTTTTACAGTACGAGTAGAACTTGCCCACGACAACTTAACGAAATAAAATTTTCAGTTATTGTCAATTTTACTTTATTACTTAAGTGCTAGAGTTTAGTGTCAGATAACCCTTCCCGCGACTGGGGCGTTTTTGGTGCTAGTTACAGTACATTCATTGTTCTAAGGTTAAGGAAAAGATTAGTATTCGATTTTGACTGCGCGCAGACTTATCTGGCAGACTGAAAGGTCTTGAATGCTGAAAAATATTGCCCTTTTCCAGATTTAACTTTGCAGGAAATAGTTACCAGTCCTTCTATAATAGTCCATCCATCCCCAAACACGAAAAAGGAACTGTTTTTTCACTACTTTAACGTTACAATAAAAAGGCACGCCAAAAATACCTCGTTTCACAAAAACGTTTAAATTTACTTCATATTGTGTATTCACTTTCGTGTTGAAGTTTAAATTGAATGAAAACAACCGAAACATAATCCCGGGCTGATAACGAATTCTCGGCGTGTAATAAAAGTTTCAATTCTGTTTGGCGCCACGCGGTCAAGTCGGGAAAGTTGGACACTTAAACTTTTATTGATACGCAAGCCTGTTTTGTACAGCATCTGTGATTTTCAGTGACGGGGGCTGTGTAGGGGCTGTTTTGAAAGCGAATACAAAGCGTTGAAAATGGAGCTATGTTGCTAATATTTTGAACTAACCTCTTTAGCAATTTATCAGTCATTTAATCTTTTCGTTCTGGTTTTGCGCCACGCGGTCGAGTCGGGAAAGTTTTTATTGATACGCAAGCTTGTTTTGTACAGCATCTGGGATTTTCAGTGAAAGAGGCTGTTTTGAAAGCGATATTAAAGCGTTGTAATTAGAGCTGTGGTGCGCAAATTTTGGTCGATAAAACTAAAATTGAACTTTAGTACATTTTGAAGCTAAGTAACGGTAAATACCTCATTATCAATTTTATCAGTCATTTAATGTTTTAATTCTGGTTTTGCACCCTGCAGTCGAGTCGGGAAAGTTGGACACTTAAACTTTTATTGATACGCAAGCCTGTTTTGTACAGCATCTGTGATTTTCAGTGACGGGGGCTGTGTAGGGGCTGTTTTGAAAGCGAATATAAAGCGTTGAAACTGGAGCTGTGTTGCGCAAATTTTGGTAAATAAAACCAAAATTGTGCTTTTGTACACCTACATTTTGAAGCTAAATAGCGGTAACTACCTCATTATCAATTTTTCAGTCACTTAATATTTTATTCGGTTTTGTGAATCGGGAGCGAGTCGAGTCGGGAGCAAGCTTGTTTTGTACGTACAGCATCTGTGATTTTCAGTAACAGGGCCTGTTTATAATTAGTATAACTATTACGGTTGTAACTATATTTCTCTATATAATGATAACTGACAGCGTTTCAGGATTTGTGAGCCTTCTAAGATTCTCTCTTTGTCACAATCTTGTCGCATTTACAAAACAAAATAAGCTTATTAAGAGTTTAACAATACTCGCTGCATCTGTAGGTACATACAGAATTTCTGCAACAACATAGAAAATAAAAAACAAGAAACATTAAAACGAAGCACAAACAAAGTGAGTTACCTACTTTACAAAGCAATATAGCAAAACAAACATTACATCAAGACCACCTAGCGTTTGCTTATCGTCTCGCGCACCGTTTCGATAAAACCTGTAACACACACTCCGAGTTTCTCTCTCAGATCTAAGTATTCCTTTGAGCAATTTTTAATTTCTGAAATTGCTTCGAAGCTCCTCGCATGTCATGTCACTCACAAATTGAAGCACCACCGGCACGTGTGTCACTCCGCTTACATTTCACCGTAAAATTTATTTCGCATGCAGTTCCTAGCAAGTTACGTTATTAGATTTTGAACTTCATCTCATTTAGAATAGGGATTAAACTTGGTTACAGAAATGTATGGTTTAACTTACATAACTAAATTTGGCAGTTGCCTGTGGATGCTTCTTTTTATAATATACTAGTAGACCTGGTGAAATTTGTATCACTTACATCTTTTAAAGATAGACAGATAGTCTAAATTCACCACATATGTTTTATACACTGCCTGCCACAGTCTTGTTTAACATCTCAGACGTTATACGGTTTCCATACAAAATTATCATTTTTATTTTACTAATAGTCTTTTATTAGCTTTTCTTTGAAATTATTGCCATTGTTTTTTTATACACCTCTCCTGAACTATATAATACCTACCGAACAAAACAAACAAAAAACTATTGAATTGGTCAAGCCTTTTTTCAGTTTTAGGGAGACTAATGAACACTTCGCCCGCGGCTTCGCCCGCGTGGACTACATGACGTTATCCCGCGGGAATGTGAATTTTTCCGGGATAAAAAGTAGCCTATGGTCCTCTCCGGGCTACAAAGTATCTGTGTCACAAATTTCAGCCAAATCCGTTTAGCCGTTTTGGCGTGATTGAGTAACAAACATACAAACATCCAAACATCTAAACCTTCACATTTATAATACTAGCTTTCCGCCCGCGGCTTCGCCCGCGTGGACTTCACGACGTTATCCCGCGGGAATGTCATATTTTTCCGGGATAAAAAGTAGCCTATGTTCCTCTCCAGGCTACAAAGTATCTGTGTCCCAAATTTCAGCCAAATCCGTTCAGCCGTTTTGGCGCGATTGAGTAAGTAACAAACATTCAAACATCCAAACATCTAAACTTTCACATTTATAATACTAGTAAGATAAAGCTAGATAATGGACACAATCACAAACATTGTTCCAGTATTAAACTATATTAGCTTAAGCATTAGTATTATGGTAATTGGAAACAACGATCACACGCACCCAGACCCGAGGAAATATTGAAAAGTTTGTCTATACTATAATAATATTATAATGAGGAAAGATTTGATTGTTTTTTGTTTGTTTGCATCGAATAGGCTCCGAAACTACTGAACCGATTAAGAAAATTATTTCACCATTAGAAAGCTACATTCTCCCCATATTTTATCCCGATATTCCCACGGGAACGGGTACCACGCAGGTGAAACCGCGACGATCCGCTAGTTTTCAATATTTAAATTGCAGGAAGCTCCATTAAAGTTAAAGCTTCATTAAATCTATTGCTGTCACTTTTTATTTCTTGACAACGAAAAGTGACAGCAATAGACTTAATGAAGCATTAACTTTAATGGAGCTTCCTGCAAGTGGGTGTCAGACCTCTAGACCTTGACAACCGGTGCATAGGCACCCGGCCACGGAGGTTCTCAAATGCTAATTAGTATGAGGTTTTAGCTTTATCAAAGACACAGAAGAACGAATATTACTCTAACTTATCATACAGCGCAAGGGTAGGGGGTTCGATTCCTATCCAGGACTAACATTAATTAAAAGTACAGGGTGCATACCATCAACTTTAAGACAGCGATTCAAAAATAGCGCGATGCAGAATAGGTTCCTAAAATGAATTGCTTTCTTTCGTACCATGACCTTCTAAAAACTGGATCGCAAATGAATTGCTAAATGTGAATGACCGAACGATTTGTGTCCTTATTTCTTCTACCCGTCTCTTTCACTCGATTCTGTCATGCCAGGAGAGTGAAAGGGACGGGTATAACCTGCAGGTGACATGTTAGCTTGGCCAAGTTATACGTTAAATAAGATTTGATGACAGCTCAGCGGCTGTGAAATGTCATTGAATGATCACTGAATCGCTGTCATTGATATTAAGCTGTCGTGGTACGAATAAGCGAAGCAGATCAGTTTAGGTTCCTAAACAAAACCGCAATAAGAGTTCATGGTAGGCACCCAGTTGTGTTCGTCTTGTGGCTAATGTTTCTTTTACATTTATTTTAACACTAGCTTTCCGCTCGCGGATTTGCCCACGTGAATTTAACAATGTTATTCAATGGGGATGAGACAATTTCTCGGGGTAAACAGTGGCCTATATGCTATTCTAGATAATCTATCTCTGTACAATATTTCATCCAGATCCGTTTAGCCATTTGATGATTAAACAACATCCCAAATCCAAAATTTCTTATTTAATGTATTAATAAGATTTCTTAGACTCATTTTTAGGGTTCAGTAGCTGCATGGCAAAGACGGAACCCGTATAGATTCGTCATGTCTGTCTGTCTGTCCGTCCGTCCGTACGTCACAGCCACCTTATTCCAAAACTATTAAGACTACTCCGTTGAAACTTGGTATGTGCATAATTTCTGTAAGGCGCTATACGATTTTTATACAAAAATAAAAAGAAATAAAGAGGCGCTTCCTATCAATAGAACCGAAATTATTTTTATATCAAATCTATTTGTGTGGGCGTCTATAGTTAGGTATGTAGAAACAATGTTAAGGTTTGTTAAAATATTTTTTCTCAAAGTCAATATTTTTAAAGATACACACTTCTAAAGTGGTAAAATGGTGATCTAACTTTTATAATAAGACAGTGGAAAATGTTAAACAAATACTATGCATGTAGATCTCAATAAACATTTTCAACGAAACTTGTTTCAAACGAGTAGTCAGCAGTTTTTGAGCTATAATACATTTTTGAAAACCGTAAATATTAATTTATCATTGTATGAATGACAAAATGAAACACACATGAACACTATGGAAAGTTATATTTTGCTGGCGAAAAATAATAGGGCTATTTTGGCTAGGTGAATGATTTTAGTTATCCGTGTTTGCTGTCGCGGGTTACCCCAGTACCACAGGGTATTGAAAGCACACATTATCCAATAACAACGAAAGCTTTCTAAGTAACGCATTCTTAACTGTCTATCTAGGCGTCAGACGTCAGTGAATATCGTTTAGTTTAGTAAATCACTGCTTTCACGAAACATGAAATTCCCAAATGACTCAATCCGGATTACTTTGCTATTGTCTTAAAAGCATTTGCTGCTTTTTTATTTGAAGTCTCCAAGGACAAGGTAAAAAATATTGTGACAGTAACAACTGCTACTAAAAAACCGATAGGTAAAGTATTTAATCACAACAGTCACGATTAACAAAAAATATTTGCCATTTTGGACTTGGTTTCATATTTTCATAGCATTGAGATTGAAATTTTCTGGCGAAAAACCTACTTCTTGTCATAACTTTTTACGTTGTTTACAAATTTTGTGGTGAATTTGCCCAGAAGAAAACTTCAACCTGTAGGTAATGGATGGCGAAAATATAGAATAGTGTAGTAGTTTTTGTCCGAGTCTTCTTCTGCACAAGTTGGAGACAACTTCTAGTGACTAAGTAGTAATGCTACTAACGTAAAATAGTCTAACCGCCTAATAGTTCAACCGTCTCTGTGGTCTAGTGGTTCACATCACCGATTTCAGACCCAGAGGTCGCGAGCTCGATTTATAGACTGGGGTTCATATTGTATTCGGTTTGGTTGTTGGTAGGACTTGTTCTTAGTCCGCCTGGCTAGCTACCACTATCTTATCTAAGTCTGATGCCATAACAATGATGTTTTCAGCATAATTGTGTTCCGTCCGGCTGTTACAGATAAGATAGCCAGTTCCTCAGTGAGTGAGGATTCTGGGAGTAGTGCGCTTCTACCTTCAGCCTTATCACTACTTATCATCAGGTGTGATTAAGGCTAAGTGCTACCCCGTTGTGAATAAAAAAAAAATTAATGCGGTCACGGAGCACAATTGCGTGTTATTTCAATATTTTAGACACTAAATAAAATCGTTTTTGAACAACATACCTATTTAAGAAATAAGTTTTTAGTAAAAAATTCTTTTTTACTAAAAACAAGACAAGCTTTTTTGCTGACTGTACTTTATTGTATTGTCATCTAAACCAAACCTGTATACAAAATTTCAGCTCCATCGGACACTGGGAAGTGGGTCAAATTAAGCTTGCAAGATGTCCCCCACTAACTAACTAGCTAACATGGCAAGTTAATAAAAAGCTTGTAATAAAAATAAAAGGGAAAAGCAAGGCACGTGGAGCCAGGAATTACCTACATACTCTTACCTACTACTACCTGAAAAAACAGACAGCAAATTACTCAACATCTTTTTAATACCAACAAAACCTTTCGAATCCTACCAATCAGGTAGGAATTAGGAAGTAATTTCAAAGGTTTTATAAGCAACAGTGCTGAAAGTTTCGCAGAACATGATTTCGGTGCGGTAAAAAAGGAATAATTTAAATTGCTCTTTTGTAACCTATTCTTTTAAAAAGCTTCTGGGAAATGTTTATGAAATCTAATAAGTGTATTGAAAGTAGAAACATTGAAATTAAAAATTCGAAGCATAATTTCTAGAACCGGAAGTCGAGCAATTATCGGAAAACTACCTGATATAATTAATTGGCGCTTTGCGACGGAGCGCGTGTACCCTAATCGATTTTGAATTAAACAATTAGTTTGGTTCTCGTTTAATAATCCTACTTCCTTACTTATATTATAAATGCGTCTCTGTCTGTCTGTGTGTTACACAATCACACCTAAACTACTGAACCGATTTGAATGAATTTTGGTACAGAGATAGTCTAGAGCCTGAGAAAGGACATAGGACACTTTCTATTCCTGTAAAATATCACCTTCCCGCGGGATAACGTCGTGTAGTACACGCGGGCGAAGTCGCGGGCGGAAGGCTAGTATATTATAAATGTGAAAGTTTAGATGTTTGGATGTTTGGATGTTTGTTACTCAATCACGCCAACACGGCTGAACGGATTTGGCTGAAATTTGGGACACAGATACTTTGTAGCATGGAGAGGAACATAGGCTACTTTTTATCCCGGAAAAACATCACATTCCCGCGGGCTAACGTCGTGTAGTCCACGCGGGCGAAGCCGCGGGCGGAAAGCTAGTTGGACATAATTCATTCGTAATGTAATAATGTGCGTTTGTTATTTTATTAAATTTTAGTTTTATTATTTCGTGTAAAATATAAAATTTGTCGTCGTTATCCCGCGGGAACCTAAATGGTAATAAGTTATATTCTAATGTTATTAATATTTTATATAATTATTTTGCTGAATCAATAGTTCGTTATACTTACTTACTTATAAAAAATATACTTACTTAAACTCAAATGGCTATTTCTATTGATTTTAGTTACAAACAATTACAAAAGCTTCTGGGAAAATGCACCATTTCATATTTATACAATTTACTACTACTTTTATACCTATACCTACACATTTACAATATTTAGTAAAGAGAATCTTTAAACCTTTATATTTTACACTAGATTTATCAAAAAAAAAATACATATTATTCCTGTAAGTACATCAAAGAACACCAAGCTTTTAATCCCAATTTATCACCCCAGAAACAGAGAAATGTAAAGGATAACCAACACTAAATCAAAAGCACAAGAGGCTGAATTAAAATCTGCGGTTACATTCCAGCTTCCAGCGCTAATAAACTTATATGAACATGCTTTAGAGTGGAATAAGTATTTTTGCTGCAAAACCGCACTAAATGGATGTAGCTACCGCTAAATAGACTTAACCCGGCGTCGTGGGAGTTGGGTCAAAATGAACGGGGCGTTTTTAGAATTATTCATGTGACGTTGCTGTTCTTCTCAGTAGCTGGAGTTATCGAGCCCCTATACAGGTTTGTGCCCTAAAATCTTTCGGGCACAAGCCGCGTTAAGAGATACTTTTCCCGTAATTTGGAAAAGGCAATATTTTATGACCCAGCCCCCACGTCCATGGACGTATAAAATTAAATATAAAATTATTATTAACTATTTTTATTAAGACTGATATTACATGATAAAAATTTTAATATTATTATTAATATATCAATATTTTTAGATAAAAAATAACAGTAACACTTACATTTTTTTAAATAATACTTAGTAAATTATTATTATATCATACTAGCTTTCCGCCCGCGGCTTCGCCCGCGTGGACAACACGACGTTATCCCGCGGGAATGTGATGTTTTTCCGGGATAAAAAGTAGCCTATGTTCCTCTCCAGGCTACAAAGTATCTGTGTCCCAAATTTCAGCCAAATCCGTTCAGCCGTTTTGGCGTGATTGAGTAACAAACATCCAAACATCTAAACATCCAAACATCTAAACTTTCACATTTATAATATTAGTAGGAAGAATCCAAATTTGTTGGGTTTTTTAGTATTTGTTTCAAAGCCTTGTTCCTACACTAAAAAGTTTATTCTTTTTAATTTTGTTAGTATTTTATTGACAGTAAAAAGATATTAAAAAATAACAAAAGTTAATAATTTTCTCAAAAAATATACTAACTTATATTCCATTGTGTATATAGGTAATAATGACCCAACGATTACACGTCCATGTAACAATTTTCCAGCCCCATGACGCCGGGTTAAGGAAAATCTACTTCATCTTCCCTTTAGTCTTAAAAGCAGGCATGTAGTAGCTATGTAGATCAGAGATGGTAGTTTAATGCTTTCTTACTCGGTAAAGTATTATCGGTAATGTTTCTCATTAAAGGTTTAAAAACATATTAGTAAAAGTGTTAGTAGTTAGAGCGTTTGAATGCTGCTATTACGGTGATTAAGCAAATTTAAACATAGTTACGCCAAAATAAAAATAAAGGTTAATAGAAATTGATAAATGCCTCATCATAATGATCATCATCAGCCTTCAGTTAGTCCACTGCTGGACATAGGCCTCCTCCTTAGAGCGCCACAAAGAGCGGCTGCTAGTGACTTGTAGCCAACGGCAACGGATGGTTATTTCGTGGTCGCCTCTCGAGAACTTTTCTGTCCCAACGGCTATGAGTACCCCTAGTGTAAGTTTTTAGGTCAAGCAAACGCAAACTATCGCGATTCCGTATTTATGTCAATTTGTATGAAAACTGTATCAGCGCCTCTAGCGGCGAGTAGCGCGCTTATACAGTTTTCATACAAATTGACATAAATACGGAATCGAAATAGTTTGCGTTTTTTGACATAAAAACTTACACTACGGGCACTGTTTTGCGAGCGATGTGGCCTGCTCATTGTCACTTCAACTATTATGCCTGTTTATGCCTGGTTTCTGTTTTCAATTTTGCTTACGAATGGTAGTAGTTTCAGATACGAATAGTAGTCGTAAAGTAGGTAGTCGGTAGCAGAAAACGGACGACGAGTCGTTGAAATAACAACTTCCACATTAGTAATTAAGTTCTTTTGTATCGTCAATATCTTCCTAACACCCATCAAGACTTTTTAGCTTACAAAAATAACGACTTTTAACAATAAATATTTTAATACGCTTATAATATTATTATAATACCACCTATTTCAAATATAAGTGTTTACGTGAAAACATCTCGATATTTAAATGTTGACTTTGAGCGCGGTCTTATTATTACACAGTAAAAAAGAGACACTTATTTCTCAGAATTACTCTAATTATTTATGTAATTTGTAAGGTTGCATTAAATTATATCAAACCAACGTTTGAAAGGAAGAAAAAGTAAATAAATGTTGTGACCAAAATAAGATCCAATTCGTCTCATTTAGCACAATTAAAGTTTTTGGGAGAGAACCGACCGTAAATTAAGCCCCTGGGGCGGTAAAAAGTAATTTGAACACATCAAATAGAAAAGTTAGAAAGATACGAAAAGAGAGAACGTTAAAAGGAATGTTTCTATTTGCTTTGGCATTCAATAGTACATTACAGCCGAGGACAGGTAAGTAAGAAATTACATTGTCGAGGATGGTTGGCGAGGGCTTTAATCATTCGAGGCAAGGTAATTTGCTTACCGTACAAGGCTTGTATAGTGCTTTTCTCAAGAAATGGGAGGAAATAAAAAAAAACTGTTTAACTAAATAATATTTATTAAAATTTATATCACACATGTTCGGGCAATTATTAAATGTAAATGTTATTGTTTTCCCGGGCACACTTATGTATAAATCGCCCATCATAATATTATTAAAATACGCCAACAACACAGATTCCGAAAACGTATGCGACTTTTTTTCACTTTTCCAAATATAAACTGTATTGATATCAAATCAACCGCTGAAAATCATTCCCGCCGTTTTTTTAATATTGGTTTGTGAGGCCATGTGGAACGGTCATACAGCCTATTGATACTTACTACTTGCTACTAAAATGCGCAACTTCAATACCCGCTTCTGGGCGGTAGATGGCGCTGTACATATATCCCATACAAAATTACTCGTAAACATGGAAGTATTATTTAGGTAATACTTCCATGCTCGTAAAGGATATTTTGTCTATGATAAATCTCATTTTGTTTTTTCGATTGATGTTCGTGCTAAGGGTACATAGCGCTTCTAGTACAATACGAAGTAATATACTCTGTGCGCACCGTATTAAAAATTTAACCTAATTATGTTATATTAATTACCTATATAATAATAATAATAATGTGGCTGTATGGTGCAAATGTCCCTTTGCTTTTTCTGTTTTTATACACTGGAATAACGAAAGAAAAAATAAAGAAAAAAAGTTGGTAATAATATCTTTGGGTAGTACCTTTTCCGAGGTAAACATTCTAAATTTGAAAATCACTGCAGTAATGAATTTCAGTACTTACTTACTGCACTGATTTTAGTGCAGTAAGTAAGTTTACCTCGGAGAAGTGCCACGTACTGCATTCTTTTCTCAAATATAATATTAACATTTCAGAGCATAAGTGTGAAAAATAAACTTTCTTACTATTTTTGGTACATACTTTTAGGACTTTTTTTAGTATTATATTTTTTGTATAGAAAAATAAACTTGGTGGTTTTATGTCCATCCCGTTAAACTAGCACCCGTTTGCACTAAACTTAAAAATCCCCTAAGTCTTTTCCTAGCTAACTTAAGACATTCTTAACAAAAAATTGCTTTACACTAACCTTAGGACATTCTTAAATGCACTTTTGGCTATTCTTAACTTACGGGCCCAATATCGAGCGCCTAAGGCTTAAGAAATACCTATATCAGTGATTATTGTCTGTGGCATTGTGAGCAAAGAGTAGTGCGACAAGCTTTTCTGTTCCGGTGATTATCTTTGGAACTAAAACAGTTTTCATACGACAGTCCATTTTGACAGCTAATTTCGTATTGCAAGTGACTCCTGTGTCACGGCTGCCACCGGAACAGAAAAGCTTGTGGCTTTTGTATTCTTGCTTGCTAGATAGAGACACAACACATGTGACATACGTCATTCATCATTTATTTAAAAAAAAACATTACAGATCGACAATCTTTTCTGTTCCCATGACAGCGGCGCTTATGTTTAGCAGCAAAACATGAAAGTATTAGCAAAATGACATTAAAAACAAAACTCGTTAGTTCTAGTTTTGGCCGCCGGAACAGAAAAGGTTGCGCACTGTATTTATGTTTTTCCTGACAGTTGAGCTCAGTTGACTTTTTCTTTTCTCGGTGAATTACTCCTACCAAATAAAATAGACAACGCCTTAGCTTTTGTCTCCTTTTAACTTACGAAGGAAAATATCCAGTGACCTACTTTACCTCGCCAGGTTTAAAATCCATAAACAATTAATATTTGAATTCATTCATTCATTCTTTTAGCAAGGTGATGACTATTTACGACGTAGTCTGTCAGTGCAAACAAAAATTTTAGCTTGGCTGTTTTAGGCTGTTTCTAAGCTAAGATGTATCTTATCTATGTCAAGCTCAACCCGAGTTTAGTGCAAACGGGCATAGGTGGGCGCCGCGATGCAATGCGACGTGATGTGACACAATGCGACCTTTCTATAACCGATGACAGAACCTGTACGCTCGGAGATGTCATCAACAACTTGACACCCGTCAGTCTCGAACTTGTGGTGGCGGAAATCGAAATTTAAACTTTATTAATTACAGTGTAACATCATTTTTCGAGTGGTTAGCTGAGGCACATGTACCTAATCCTAGTATACACGTAAATAGTGAACTTCCTACAAAATTTCAAAGTCAAAACTGTGTAACAGGCAATAAAGTGATAAAATACTAAGAACCCCTATTATACAGAAAAACTCACTGTATGAAGTTAATTTTAGATGCACCAAGTAACACGAAAGGGAAATACTCTTAACCAGCTTTTTTCCCAAAAGATTAAAGTGCTTTTCCGAAGTGAATGACTTAGTGGAGATTTTATCGATACCCCAAAAATCACATTCGGTGTTTTCGTTCGGCGGAACAAATTCTAACCGCGAATAAATCGTTGACGCTACTCGTTCGGAAAGTACCGTCGCCGAAACAGTCCGCTATCGGCTTTCCTAAATCTCTTACACCGAGTTGAGCACAACTTGGAATTTATTGTTCTCATTGGTTTGCGCTCTTTGCTATTGCTATAGCGCATGAGCTAGCTCTTACACCTTAGCGGTTTTAGCATGCAACTTTGGAATACATTTGAGATTAAAGTCTCGCTGAAAATCCGGAATTTAAGACTTTTCAGGAGTAAATATAACAGTTACATATGTAAAAATAAATGAATGTTTTAGATTGTACTGCTTAAACTTAATTAATTATTTTCAATTAATTCTTAATGTAATCCACACGTACATATAATATGTAAACACAATATGTTTCGTACTCTGACCTTCTAAGAACTGGATCGCAAATGAATTGCTGAATATGAATGACCGAACGATTTGTGTCCTTGTTTCTTCTACCCGTCTCTTTCACTCGATTCTGTCATGCCCGGAGAGTGGAAGGGACGGGTATAACCTGCAGGTGTCATGTTAGCTTGGCCGAGTTATAAGTCAAATAAGAGTTGATGACAGCTCAGCGGCTGTGAAATGTTATTGAATGATCACTGAATCGCTGTCATTGATATTAAGCTGTCGTGGTACGAATAAGCGAAGCAGATCAGTTTAGGTCCTCAACAAAACCGCAATAAGAGTTGATGGTAGGCACCCTGATCTTTGTGATTTTCTTCAATTCTAGTCCCTTTCAAGTATGCTGTAATATCTATAAACTTTTTTCCATATAATTCGTGGTTTAATTTGTATTGTAAAAATCAAATAGACTGGCGATTTACCTTTATACCCCCTCTGCCATTGGTCCCGGCTGCATTTGCAGTCGTTTACACCCACCAAGCCGCACTGGGCCAGCGTGGTGGGTCATGACCCGTTCCACAGCCATCTCTATCGTCTTCTACAAGCCATGCGCATAAAGTTGGCAACGTAGTTTTAAGTGCATCGATTTGACATCGTTTGCACCGTTTGACAGGTAAACAGCGAGTAAAACTCGAGTACTGAATCCTATGGAGATGGCATATCTTCTATACATCTATAATACAAATAAATAAAATTGGAGTGTCTGTTTGTAACATTAAATAACCGCTTTTTACTACGTGCATGTGATTAAATATACGGTACATATACCAAAATGACATGTTTTACAATTTTTGTTTGTCTGTCTGTTTGTTCCGGCTAATCTCTGAAACGGCTGGACCGATTAATACGACAATTAGAAGAAGTTTAAAATTGAATTCCAAGACTTTCTTACATTGTGACTTAGTTACACCTCACTTTTTCGTAGGTATGCCACCTCCATAGGATTTAGTACTCAGAGAAGTAAACCAGTTCACAGCAATGTTGCCGTTCCGTATCATAGCATGACTTGTAGAAGACGATAGAGACGGCTGTGTCCATTCTCGTTATCTATACATCTATATACTCTAAACAAATAAATGAAATTAGAGTGTCTGTTTGTAATATTAAAATAACCGCTTTTTACTACATGCATATCATTATATATACGGTACATACCTATACCAAAATATATTTTTTTTACAATTTTTGTCTGTCTGTCTGTCTATCTGTCTGTCTGTCTGTTTGTTCCGGCTAATCTCTGAAACGGCTGAACCGATTTTGACGGGACTTTCACAGGCAGGTAGCTGATGTAATATGGAGTAACTTAAGCTACTTTTTATCCCGATATTCCCACGGGAACGAGAACCACACGGGTGTAACCACGGTAATCTATAAGGAAGGCCAGTGCCCCAGAAGTGGGGACATTAAATAACTGATTAGAAAGATAAACAAAATGTTAATTACATGGTGTTATGGTTAGGGTGAAAAATAAACTACTAATTGCGCAATATTAACCATAGTTATAAACCTAAATGCAATCTAGCCATCCAGTACAGGTAATTATCGCTTAATATTTCATTAATTACCTCATTGCGCTGATTAACGCAAATGAAGTAGACCTAATTATTTATTGATAATCCCATCCCCGCTTAATGCAGTAAACAAAATCGTGGGTGAAATGTGTAATTCATTTTGTATTAACAACAGATTGCTGGTTTATTAACCATTTCTTTTATGAATAATTCATAGACAATTATTAATTAAATTGGTACGAGAAATGCACTCGGTACGTACATGATACGTAGCTTTTAATATCAATTTAAACCCCCTTATTCCTAAACTCGTTAGAATTGGTTTAAAACTGATGCTAATTCTGTCTTGCATTTGGAAAATGAGAGTGACAGCACCAGTTTAGTACCAGTTTTAAACCAGGACTATTTTAGTCCAAGTTTTGGAATAAGGGGGATAAAGTCTTATTCTGTGGTAAAGTTTAAGGCGATTATCAAGCAATATTAAGTTTCTTTTCTTGTTTTCTTGACGTCAAAGCGCTTGGTATTTCCCTGCGCGTTGGTATCAGAAATGATAAGAGCCACAGAAGAACTAAAACAACCAACATCGCTCGAAGAATTGTTCAGCTGAAGTGGCAGTGGGCGGGACTGGGTGCAACATATAGCGTGGATTACCGACGACGGCGACGGCCGTTGGTGCGCAAACGTTCTCGAATGGCGACCGCGTACCGGATGACGTTCCGTGCGCAGGCCCCCTACAAGGTGAATCCACGATTTGGTGAAGGTCGCGGGAAGCCGCTGAATGCGGGCAGCGCAGGACCGATTGTTGTGGAGATCCTTGGGGAGGCCCAGTAGATGCCCAGTAATGAGCGTCGTTCGGCTGACATGATGATGATGATGATTGTGAAGTAATTATAATAATAGGTCTTTACCTATGAAATTGCCGTTTTGTATGGAGATTTCTGTAATTATTTTTTTTCCATACTAACGTTTTTGTTATTATTTAACGACTAATATTATGTAAATTTACAAAATTTTACACACGTATTTATGGACATTTTAACTACTAAATAACACATTCGTTAAGAGAAAAAATTTTTTTTTCACTAAGTTACAACTAATAAAGTACGAAATTCTGGAAACAAAAATAGTCGTAACTTTCGGAATAAGTTTTTTCTATGTAAATAATCAAATATCGTGGTTATTAAATTATCAAAAGTTGCTCGATACGGTCTTAATGTAACGCAATATTAAAGAAATTATATATTTCTAATATTATAAAAGTTGTTAAGTTATATGTACAAAAGAAAAAAACGGCATTTTCATATGTAAAGACCTATTATATTTTAAACGCTTTATTGTTATAAGAATATTCGATTTATTTTTATAAGATAACACAAAACAAAACAATAATACAAAAGAAGCACACGAAAGGCGGCCTTATTGTTACACAGCAATTTGTTCCAGGCAATTTTATTTATTTATTTTATTTTATCATAAAGTAGGAAAAGTGACCAAGTAAGTTGGTTTTATTTTAAATAGAAGTTCTTAAGCCTTCGCAATAAAACCTTATACAAGTTAACTTGACCGTCACTTGTCGGCTTCGCATTCTAAAGGGTTAATTTAACGCATTCTTATTCTAACCAGCTCCGGTCGTTCCACGGAACAACATTATCTACTGCATTTAAATACTTTTTCTTTAAAGACTTTCTTTGTAACGGGAAAAAATGGGTTGGACTAAGAGAGGGAGGATAAAACTTATTATTACTTTTTATTTGCAGTTACATCTATACACATAAATAAAATTTAAGTGTCTGTTTGTAATATTAAAATAACCGCTTTTTACTACATGCATATGATTATAGATACCAAAATATTTTTTTTTACAATTTTTGTCTGTCTAATCTCTGAAACGGCTGGACCGATTATGACGGGACTTTCACTGGCAGGTAGCAGATGTAATAAGGAGTAACTTAGGCTACTTTTTATCCCGATATTCCCACGGGAACGAGAAATACGCCGGTGAAAACGGGGGCAGCCGCTAGTATATGTACATAAATTCATATATTTTTTACTGCCATCGCTGAAAAGATTAAATATAATGTTTAAATTAAGAAAATTATAAAGAGAATAACGTTACGACATAAAGTTGGGTAACGCTGCTGTTTCTTAGTTAAATAGTACTGGATGAATAGTGCAGAAGTGTAATGTAATAGATCAACCAAATACCAATTGAGGAGCCCGTGGCGTAGTACTTAACGCGCTCGGCTTGCAATCATTGAGGTTCAGCAACTTTCGCGATGGTCAGCCATGGGATGGGGTACCAAAAATTTAGTATCTCGAGTTTCTCCGTGATTCGGAAAGCACGTTATGCCGTTGGTCCTGGCTGCATTTGCAGTCGTTAATACCCACCAATCTGCATTGGGCCCGCGTGGTGGGTCATGGCCCTTTCTCTTTATCCATCCATTAGGAAGGCCTGTGCCCCAGCAGTGGAGACATTAAATGGCTGATGATGATGGTGATGACGCCTGACCTGTGAATAAAATTCATGTAATGAATAGTTGCGCTTGCTCATAATTATGTATAAGTATCTATACATACAAATAAATAAAATTGTAGTGTCTGTTTGTAAAATTAAAATAACCGCTATTTACTACTTGCATATTATTATGAATAAATATACGGTACATAGGTATACCAAAATAGTTTTTTTTACAATTTTTGTCTGTCTGTCTGTCTGTCTGTTTGTTCCGGCTTATCTCTGTAACGGCTGGACCGATTTTGACGGGACCTTCACTGGCAGGTACAGATCGCGCCAAACTTCTAGTCCGCTCCGAAGTTGCTTCGCGCAGATTGTACAGTCAGGTATAAATATTTATGTCAGCTTATTTTTATTCTGATTTAAAAAAGCTAAAAGGTGCTAAAAGGTTAAAATTGATAATGATTTTAATCAATAAAAAACAGTAGCTGATACCTACCTATATTTTGCTATGTACAATCTGCGTGAAGCAACTTCAGAGCGAACTGGAAGCTTGGCGCGACCTATAGCTGATGTAATAAGGAGTAACTTAGGCTACTTTTTATCCCGGAAAAATATCACATTCCCGCGGGATAACGTCGTGTAGTCCACGCGGGCGAAGCTGCGGGCGGCCGCTAGTAAGCAATAAAGCTAGAGGTTTTAATATAATTCCCAGTTAGGTATTTAAGTATCACGATCAATTTACTATAATATCGTCAAAGTACTATTTCTCTATAAAATAATGGCTTAATGGGACCCTATTACACAAAGGTCTCCCGACCCATTTTTTCCTTACTGATTGCTCACTAAAGATAGCCCAGTGAACCCAGGGATTATCACGGTTATAAGGCTATACGTTTCATTAGCCACATTAAAGCGATCTGGGCTTGGTCCGGGGTAATATGATAACAATACATTATCTTGGGACCATGGGGAGCGGGCCTCATGTCCCGGGAGAATTAATAAAAAGTATGACGTGTATCTTTTCCGGTCATACAAAGTTTAAGAAATTTTAAAGTGAAATAAGCTGCTTTCGAAAGAAAAACAAAGACAATGAAAGTGGGTATATCCTTTTAATAAAATAAAAAAAAAATATTGGGTAGTTTTCCGTGACCACGGCCCCTGGAAAGGTGCCAAACGTCGGATAAAAACAAAAAATCCTTAAAAAGAACAAAAAATTTAACCAAGTTGTTCAATAAATGCATGCAAAATCCGTAAAAGTGTTTTATTTAAATAAGCTGCTTTCTTGTATGAAACTCTATACATTTCTTAAATAAAGGCGTCAAAATTTTACAAAAATGTACACTTTTTACCAGAAATGAAATAGACAATAAATAATAATATGAAAGACAATATTTTCTACTGATTTCTTGTTTAGTTCTTAGCCGTGTTCTATACCTACGGATTATAACGTGTTATGTGCGTGATGATCCTAATGCGCTTTATGGAACCCTTTTCGAATTAGTAACGAATGAGTTCAATAATATCTTTAAGTCTAAAACGATTAAATGCACCCAGAAGTTAAAGTTTTGCGAATGGGCTACGACAGGTATTTATAAAAGTAGAAACAGGCTGTATGAACTATATAAATTAAGAGAAACTAATCACAGCCCTCGTTTCGTAGAACATGTAAAACAATATTCTAAGATTTTCAAAAAAGCATGTTCTAAAGCAAAGTCTATATTTTTAAAGGATAAAATTAAAAAGTCAAATAATAAAATCAAAACAACTTGGGATATTATTAAGCGTGAAACCGGAAAAGGTAAACAACATGACAACAGTCTAGCGCTTAACATTAATAACGCAAGAATAAACTCTGAAACAGAAATTGCTAATATTTTTGATAACTTTTTTGTAAATATACCATTAGTAACCACCTCTAATTTGAATTCTTCACCAGCTTCTGCTGTCTCGGTTCTTGAAAAACATGTGTCTGAGTGTAGTTCATTATTTAATTTTAAAGAAATTAATTCGAGCGATATAATCAAAACATTTAATTTACTTAAAATGAAAACTACCACTGATTTATGGGGCATATCTGTTACTGTACTTAAAAACATTATTCATGCTATTGCCCCTTATCTTGCTATTATATTTAATCAGTGTATCGCTCAAGGAATTTTTCCTGATTTAATGAAATTTAGCAAAGTCATACCTTTATTTAAATCAGGAAACAAAGAAGACCCAAGCAATTATAGACCAATATCAATATTACCCGCCTTAAGCAAAATATTTGAAAAAATAATACTAGAGCAATTATTGTCTCATTTCTCATTAAACAATCTCATGCATAGCAAACAATTCGGATTTATGAAGGGTCAGTCAACCACGGATGCTGGGGTTGCACTTTTAAAGCATGTGTTTGATGCCTGGGAAAAGTCGCAAAATACTCTTGGTATATTTTGCGACTTATCCAAGGCTTTTGATTGTGTTGATCACCGGACGCTGCTGTTGAAGCTAAATCATTACGGTGTAAAAAATAATGCCCAGAAACTAATACTGTCGTATCTCAGTTCCAGAACTCAGACAGTTGACATTAATGGAGTGAAATCAAACGGCTCTCAGATTAAACTAGGCGTACCTCAAGGCTCTATTTTAGGCCCTTTTCTATTTTTGGTTTATATTAATGATTTGCCTTTCTTTGCCAAAAACTTCTGTGATATTGTGTTGTTTGCAGATGATACTTCTTTAATATTTAACATAGACAGAAACAAAACCAATTTTGACGATGTAAACAAAGCACTGTCACAAGTACTCGGTTGGTTTAATTCTAACAATTTGCAGCTTAATGCAAAGAAAACAAAGTGCGTACTTTTTTCTCTGCCAAATGTACAGACGGTACCTGTAGAAATTGTAATCAACAACGAAAAACTGGATTTAGTACAATCAACGATCTTTCTGGGTGTAACTTTAGACTCGAAACTTCAATGGCATGCGCATATCGCAACATTAGCTGGTAAGCTTAGTTCTGCTTCCTACGCTATTAGAAAAGTACGACAGCTAACAGATGTTGATACTGCTAGAACTGTATACTTTAGTTATTTCCATAGCATCATGTCATATGGCATTCTTTTGTGGGGATTAGCGGCTGGCATTAATGCTATATTCATCTTGCAAAAACGAGCAATCAGAGCCATCTATAAACTAGGCTCCAAAACTTCGCTTAGAGACAAGTTCAAGGAAATAGGTATACTGACAGCTGCATCTCAATTTATATTAAATTGCATTCTTTTTGTACGTCGCAATATTAACTTGTATACCAAACATGGTGATTTACACAATCGTAATACTAGAAATAGAAACAAGCTCGTAATGCCTCGGTACCGTTTAGAAAAGGTGCACGGATCTTTCGTTGGTCAAGGTATACACATATATAACAAAATCCCAAGTGATATCTTGGATTTACCATATCTAGAGTTTAAGAATCATATAAAGAGTGGCCTCCTCAAAAAAGGCTATTACACTGTAAAAGATTATTTGAACGACAAAACACCTTGGTCGTAACACTCGTAACAAATGTTCCTAGTATGATATTGTGAGTGGTGTCCTATACTTTATATTATTAGCGTTTATATTAGTTAAGCTTTTAATTCGGTCATTTAAGGTAGGCAGTTTGAGTATGTCATGCTCACTAAAACATTTCTACGGTGGTGGCGTGTGAGGCGGGTCGTTACGTTCCCTAAAATATGGTTGAGCGAAGCGATGGCTGGTTCATGCGTCATGCTCGTGAACGGGTGCTGCCAGTGGGAATGGGTCTGCTCTTATCTGCTTGCCTTAAAATGTGTTTTCTTTTGTTTTTATTCATTTTATTAAGAATTACATTTGAAACATGTATGGCGCAACTTGCAGTATATAGTAGAATTGTCTTTTGTTTTAAACTAATATTAAAGCTTTAAGTAGAGTTCCTAAGTAACTGAAACTTGTTCACCGCTATGATCATTAGTTCGCCTATACTTAACTGTATTTATCATAACCCATTGTGTAATTGTGATGGAAACTGACCTTAGTCATACCATGTTAAGGTCATTTTTCAATTTGACGACTCTGTATGAAATAAGACAGGGAGAAAAAAACAACCCTTGGAGTTTCTTGCCGGTTCTTCTCCAAGGCCTCCCGCTGTAGGGTTTGCGAACCGATGGCGTAGCTTCTATGACGTTCACAAGTATTGTAAATAACAATCTAAATTGAATAAAGAGATTTGAATCTTGAATCTTGAATCTATAACGGTTTAATGGTCCCGGGTAAAATGATAAATACATTATTTTGAAACCTTGGGGAGCGGGATGAAAAAGCTGCATTCTTCTATTAAACTCTATAATATAGAGTTTATACATTTTGAAAATGGCATTTTTTTTTGCAAAATGCACATTTTTTACTAGAAATTAAATTGATGAGAAATTATAATATGAATAGCAATATTTTCTGATTTCTCGTGTAATTCTTAGCCGTGATCTATGAACCCAGGGATTATAACTGTTATAAGGCTACGTTTCATTAGCCACATTAAGGTGATCTGGGTTTGGTCCCAGGTAATATAATAATACATTATGTTGGGACAAGCGGCCCTCATGTCCCGGGAGAATCAATACAAAGCCTGTGTATCTTTCCGGTCATGAAAAGATGGAAATATTAAATTTTGTAACAAGGTCTGGGTGCCTACCATCAACTTTAAGACAGCGATTCAAAAATAGCGCGATGCAGAAAAGGTTCCTAAAATGAATTGCTTTCTTTCGTACTATGACCTTCTAAAAACTGGATCGCAAATGAATTGCTAAATGTAAATGACCGAACGATTTGTGTCCTTATTTCTTCTACCTGTCTTTTTCACTCGATTTCGTCATGCCCGGAGAGTGAAAGGGACGGGTATAACCTGCAGGTGACATGTTATCTTGGCCGAGTTATAAGTCAAATAAGAGTTGATGACAGCTCAGCGGCTGTGAAATGTCATTGAATGATCACTGAATCGCTGTCATTGATATTAAACTGTCGTGGTACGAATAAGCGAAGCAGATCAGTTTAGGTCCTAAACAAAACCGCAATAAGAGTTGATGGTAGGCACCCTGGTCTCGTATATTTCTTCCGTCCATCATGAAAATAAAGTCAACATTTGGCTAAAATATACATAACTTTACAATACCTTTTTACAGAAATTAAATGGACAAATGAATACAGATAAATATAAAATTCAAGAAAATTACATCTTTCTTCCGATTTTATGTGTATAATAGCAATGTTTATGAACTCAAATCTCGTTTATAAGGCTATGTTATCATTTGCCACAGTTAAGGCGAGGCGGGCTTAGTTCCGGTTAATATGATAACAATTCACTATGTTGGGACAAGCAGGCCTTACGTGCCGGGCCTAATTAAAGCTGCGATTCTTATTTGTTTATATTGAATGTTTATTGATGTGTTTCCTGTCACACAGAAAGTAGAACCTTTTTTAAAGTGAAATAAGCTGTAACCTTTTTATAATATGCGTTACATTAAGTGATTTACCTATTTTGTAAGTGATTTCATATCGTACATTTTTGCAATTGAAATTGCCAAGGTTGAAGCTTGATTTCATTTATTAAAATTATATAGTATTACTCAAGGTAACCCAGCGAGCCTTGGAGAGAGCGATGCTTGGTATTTCCCTGCTCGATCGAATCAGAAATGATGAGATCCGCAGGAGAACTAAAACGACCGACATCGCTCGAAGGATTGCTCAGTTGAAGTGGCAGTGGGCGGGACACATAGCGCGGAGAACCGATGGCCGTTGGGGCGGAAAGGTTCTCGAATGGCGACCGCGAACCGGACGTCGTTCCGTGGGCAGGCCCCCTACAAGGTGGACCGACGATCTGGTCAAGGTCGCGGGAAGCCGCTGGATGCGGGCAGCGCAGGACCGAGCGTTGTGGAGATCCTTGGAGGAGGCCTATGCCCAGCAGTGGGCGTCGTACGGCTGAAATGATGATGAAAAAGGATGATATTATATTATATATTAAGTAAGCATAAAGTTATTTTGTTATGGGTTGTCTGGAAGACATAGCTATTAAGCGATAAAGCCGCTCTTTGCTCATCATATTTTTGTTATTTTTTCCTTATGCGTGTTCTGTTATTTTTTGATTGTGAAAATACAGAGTTAACTATCTATGTATTGTATAATTTTATTATAAGTACTTCTTAATAACTTGTTTTGCACTATAAAAAAACTTTTTTTTGGGTGAAAGAAACAGACTACCTAATAAAAAAACATATAATTTAACTATTTGGATCAACAAGTGTAATGCAGTTTGACGTATAAAAACATGTAGGATTCTTAAATAAACATATTGCGCGCTGAGAAATTCAAAGAAAAAACAATATTAAAAAAATGTAACCTAGTGGAATTTAGATTGACACGTGACAGATAATTTATTTTGAGTGACAGCAGTCGTTCCCCAAGGCATATTCTTCGTGTACGAAAACGAACGTATTTTCGATAAAGGTTTTCTTTATTTTGACAATGATGTTGCAATATACTGATGCAGTTTACTCGCCTGTTTTAGTATTATGAAAATTGTCTCGCTCGCACAAGATTGTGAAAAACTCAGCTTTTTTTTATAAAGTTCTTCATTATATTACTATGCCCTCATATATTAAACATTATTGAACATAATTCAACATTGTCAATACTGCAATAATAATAGAATTACGAGCTTAAGGTTATCAAAAAATTTCTTTCTAATTCTTACCAATACTTCATTAAAAATATCCGTAACATTGCGTTGTAGTAACATAATGAAACACTTTTCTAAAAAAAACACATGTATTTTCCACTATTTATGAAAATGTTGCATTATGCGAGCGAGACAACTGCCGAATGGCTCTAATTGCGAAATGGTAAGTGTTTGATTGCAAATTGACTTAAATCTATAAACACTACTAAATTTTAATTAGTACTAAGATTTTAGGGGCTTGTAGTGTCCAATATGAACAAATTTTACTATGGGACCAGCCACGGAATTGCGACAAATAAATCAGCTCTTCCATCATCATCATCATGTATGCCGAACGAAGCCCACTACTGGGCATAGGCCTCCCCCAAGAATCTCCACCTGCGCTGCCCGCATCCACCGGCTTCCCGCGACCTTGACTAGATAGTCGGTCCACCTTGTAGAGAGCCTGCCAACGAAACATTGGCCGGTACGCGGTCGCCATTCGAGAACCTTTCCGCCCCAACGGCCATTGGTTCTCCGCGCTATGTGTCTATGTGAAAAAAAGAGATACATTTAGCTTACTTCCGCAAAAAATATGCCATATACAGCGGGCGGTGCATGTTGCAATTTTTTTTGCGGAAATGAGCTACATACATATCTTTTTTTTTCAAAAGGAATAGAAATAATCTTTTTTTAAATAATCATATTTTACTACTGACTCTGGACTCTTTTAACTGATGAGAAGTAAAAAAATATCAAGCCGTAAAAGGGAATAGATGTAATAACTCGTTCATTGTAGGAATGTTAAAAAAACATCTAGTACGGGCGAAGTAATTCTGTGTTAATTATAACTTCACCTTTCTCGAGGCCAAGGTTAAAGTGTAATTCATCTTGCTGTTAATACGCACAAAAATTAGAGCATTAAATTATACTATATTATTATAATAATTACTAGCTTGCCGCTTACGGCTTTGTTTACATGAGAAAGACGATTATTTTCCCAAAAAAAAAAGACATTTTCCCGGGGTAAAAGTATCTATTTTCTTGTTCTACATCATAATCTTTCTCTGTACCAAATTTTATTCAGGTTCGTATTGCCGTTTTGCCGTGATTAAGTAACAAATGAAACTACCAGTGCACAATACCTGCAGCTGCAGATAGCAAGACAGTGACACACCTTCACCGATCAGACTACTCTACACGTCTTTCGCCCCAACCCGGGGCATCCTCAGGAGATAGACCATGTTGGAGGAGCGCGCAAGGTGTTCTCGGCGCTCCACACCGGAGGTGGGGTGTTCTGTCGTTCCAACGTAGAGGAGGGTTGGCTACGGACGCTAAAACGGGGCGAAGGGCGCGGTGCCTGACACATGTACCGCAAACTTCGTCCGCATGTATAGAGAACACCCCGGCGGTTTTAGTGGGTTCCAGCCCCACATATCCCCTTCGTCTCCCTGGGCGAGAGGGAATGCGACCGCATTTCCCCCGGGTCAAAAAAAAGAAGACAGACCGTGTGAACTCCAGCACCGGATGAGTAACAAACACCTCAATATCCAAACTTTCGCATTTGTAATATTAGTAAGATTCACTTATAGCATCGTTGATTTGATGTTTTTATCACGCGTGCTAAAGCAACTTTATGTGGCTTAAATCATGATCATTATCATTATCAGGACAAAGAGATTTAGTCATGACCCGTCGAGCGGGCCAAATGCAGATTCAACGGCTTAACGTGCCTTGCAAATAACTAATAAGTTTTTCTTAAAAATTTCATTTTCATGAGAAGATTTTTTGCTGACTGTACTTTAATATTGTATTGTCATCTAAACCAAACCTGTATACAAAATTTCAGCTCCATCGGACACTGGGAAGTGGGTCAAATTAAGCTTGCAAGATTCGTCCCCCACTAACTAACTAACATGGCAAGTTAATAAAAAGTTTGTAATAAAAAGCACTGGCAAACAAATTTTTGCTCACTCTTCACGTGACCAACCATTGCGATAGTTGCTTAACCGCCACAATCAAAGGCCGAGCGGGCTAACCACTACGCCACCGACTTCCGTATTTATATTTATTTAGAAGTATTTGAATCTACAACTCGTGATGCGAAACTCAAATAGGAATTTTCATAATCTTAAGGTGATATTGGAATTAAACATTACGCAAATTTTCTCGTAGCCGAGCTTGGAAAGGAAGCGGCCGAAATTGAATTAACCAAGCCCTTTGACTAAAGTTCTAAGTTGCTGTTTGCTTCCAGTACGATTAAACCGAAAATTATTAGCGGCCGCAGAATCCTTCTGCTCTTTTGCGGTAGTTGCTACCTCGGATTTAGTTTGTTTGTGTAGATTTTAGTAATTAACTGCGATTTTAATTCGGTTACATTAGTCGTGTTGGATAAGTTAATAACGTTAGTTGTATGAGTTGGTTTGATTTAATTATCGGTTTGTAGGTACGTGGAATGTGTGACTGTTTACTGAACTTCGGATCGTGAGCCTTGCTCAGCAAACTTGAGAAACTACATTTTGTTTATTTTATATTAAAAAAAACAGAAGAAAAAGACTGAAGAGAAAGAATGCTCGGCCTCTTGACATGATTTTATTACAAGCGTTATAGAAGGAAAAATAGAGGGAAAGAGAGGAAGAGGAAAAGCAAGAATAGCCTACATGGAACAGTTCAAAGTGAAGGTGAACGTAATGTCTTGTCAAGAAGCCAAGGAACTGGCTTTGGACAGAAACGAATAGAGGAAGCTACACAGATAAGAGCGTGGCTCTTAATTAAAGAAGAAGATAAAAGAAACTGAAACTGAAATGCACACTCCATCCATAATTAAAAGTTTATCTGTATTTTAGGTGAGAACATAGTATTTTTTATGCTCAATTTACAATGTGACATTTTTATCCTAGTACATATTATACCACCACTGCTTAGGTGTTATATAAAAAAGTCTAGAATGCGTTCTAGAATAGCACTGCATCGCTTTGTCCCACGGGTATCGTAAAAGTCTACAGGAGCAGAACCTCCAGACGTTAGCAACGTTTAAAGTAGTTAGTAGCATTCAAAGAGGTATAACAATTTGTAAGTGGTGATAAAGCTGAAAGTGGAAACGCCCTACTCCCGCAATCCTCAATCACTGAGGAATTGGCTATCTTATCTCTAACTGCCAGAACAAAATAATGCTGAAAACATTGTAATGGCGTCAGACTTAAGGTCATAGCCCACTTATACCGCACCGCTCCAACACCGCTCCTACCCAACACCGCCCTAAACGAAGGCGACAGCTAGCAGGCACCCAGCAGTCCACGCGGCGACAGCTAGCAGACATCTATAGGTGCGCGGCGGCGAACGGCGCGGCGACCGCTAGCAGTCAGCGCGCGGACAGCGCGCCGACCACGCGGAGTCAGCGAGGCGTCAACTACCGAGCAGTCTGACGGTGGTAAGCTCGCTGACCGCGCGCTGTCCGCTGTTTTATATTGTTACTGTAAAATGCAAATGCAAATGCGTCAGCGAACGATATTAAGTCTATATTTAGCTGTTCATACTTTGGTTGGGTGGGAGCGGTGCGGTCTAAATGGGCTATGACCTTTAGACAATATGGTAGTTGCTAAGCTAGCCAGGCGGACTAAGAAAAAGTCCTGCCACCAACCAACCCCAATACAATATGTACATAAACTGGGAATCAAACCCGGGACGTCAGGGTCTGAAACTGGTGGTGTGAAGCACTGGGATGCAGAGGCGGTTGAACAAAGACAGTTACAGACAGTTACAGAGATCGATGCTCCAGTTTTAGTATCAATAATATCAAATGGGTCATTCTCATTTCAAACTGAGCGAGAAGTCACTTCCATGGATGACATGTCCTTGTATTAATGCTGCTCTGCATTAAGCCTGTTAGTAATAATTTTTCTGAGCAAATTAATTGAAGAATAAAAAAAAACTTAAAAACCTATCATCCATGCAAGTGACTTCTTGTTCATTTTGAAATGAGAGAGAAGTCACTTCTTGTTATTGATTTTGTTGATTTTATGAGAATTACCCAAATAGCACAACCTTATCGTGCCTCGTTAGTCAGTGATCGTCGGTTGGAATTCCATAAGACGAACATTCGCGTGACGAACATTTTCTTTTTAGGCTTCTGGGTCTAGGTTTTATTGTTTTTGATATCTGTAAGATATTCTACGAATCATATCAATATTTATTATATGCATGTAAGTTGACTTATTCTGTAATTTCAAATAAATCTTGCACACAAAGTATCGCTTGTGTCTGTTCGCTCCTCTGTATCCGTAACCAAGCTTAAAACTTTCTAATTTCGTTTCCCGTACACGAACATGCGGTTCATTCAACATAACTCACTTCCACAAAGTGTAACATATTTGGAGGTGACGTAGGGCGCGTCTCCTATCATTGCGGGATCAGCGCAGAAAACTTTTCCTTCACACCCAGTTCCCCCGAATTTATCACAGGATATTATCCTCAAAGTGATATTTTCCACTCGTATCGAACTTTCTACTAGATAAGTTTCGGACAAGATGAGATTATCGCTGGAATAAATCAGGACGTAAGGTGGCCCGAAGATTTATTGCAAGGAACTTCCCTTATCTTTCATGTTTTGGGTGAAACAATTCTGTTGAATATTTGGAATAAAATTAACATGCGGATGTGGATTTATTAAGCTTTTGCTTACTCACTTGATATATTTTGCGTTAAATTAGATCGTAATTAAGATGCATTGGTGGTTTTTCTGTGGCATTTATAATTAAGATACTGATAAGGATTATCGTAATGGGAGCAATGTTTAAAATATAAAAGGAATATGATTTTTACTTTAGGTAGGTACTTAAATTCAGGAAAGTTTAAACATGATAAATAAGTAAGTAACTTTGGTCACAGAATAAATACTACCAGGGGCATTACCGCGATTTGTAAAACAATGATTCAGTAAAATTGTAAGCGAGCTGGCGCTATACGCAGTATATAGCTCCATCCTGTTAACAACATTAGTTCAATATTGCGATGTCAGCTGACGGTAGTTCTCCTGAATTCCATCTTTATATAAATGTTCGGAATATAAGTTATGACTCATATGAAGCATATACCGAGATCCTTCCAGGTCATACCGGGAGAGAGAGAGTTCTTTTCGTGAGACCTGTTATATGATGATGATGGAGGACTAATAGTATTTATTCTATGCTTTGGTGTAGATGGTGGGTGACACAATAAAAAGCTAGAGTTATCTAACTAGAGTACTAAAAATTTGTATCACTAAAGGCTATTATTTTAACAGAACAAACGATTTAGACCACAGCTTAACTATCTTAATCTAGATTCAGTGAGCACGAAGTCCATCTTTGGTGTTGAGCCAAATAATAATTTATATATGTATATGTCTTATGGGGACATTACACTTGGTACTTCATCTGAATTCGATTGCCTATGGAATTTTGCCAGACCACGAAAAGAAAATGATTTTTCGGTAGGTATGACTCGGATGCTTTTGGAATGTACAATGATATATACTACGATACCAGTTTTTATTTTCTAAGATCCCAAATCAGCAGCCCTAGCACGAAAAACTGTCTTTATGATAATAGTGGGCCCTCCACTCTTTCTTCTTCTTTAATTGGTACGGGCGTTTTCCGCAACTCGACGTCTTATTGCGCCTATTTTGCGTGTGGAGGGTGTGCAGCCGGATTACTCCAGCCAGCCCAGCTTTGCCAGGAAAGCACCCAGCACCCTCACGTCGGAGACCGCTTCGTGGACGCTTCCACCAACCATTCCATTCAACCAGGACGTGAGCAGCTGTTTCTTCGGCCCTCATGCAACCCCGGCATAGGGGGCTGTCGGTGATACCTAAGCTGAAAAGGTGTCTGTTGAAATTTCCATGTCCTGTTATAGCACTTGTCACCAGGCGTAACTGTGATCTACTTAGCTTAATGAGAGCTCTGGACAAACGGGCGTCCAGGCGCGGTAGTGCCATTTTCGCCTGCCTGCATGTTTCCAGTGAGCTCCATTTATGTTGGTGCATAAGGGCAGTGTATTTACGGATCTTACCAGCAAACCAGCTCGCCGGAATGGGTGCGACCGGTTCAGGGGCCAATCATCACCCTATCCGATCCCCTCCTCGCCAGCTCATCGGCCAGGTCGTTTCCACGTGATCCACTATGACCTTTGATCCATTGAATAGTAATATTGTTGAGTGTACCCACCAATTTAATCTGTGATGACACTCCTGTAGGAGACTCGATGAGCTACGACTACCATTTAGAGCCTGAAGTGCTGATTTACTGTCGGAAAGTATGAGAATGTCGTAGCCGGTTACTTCCCTTGTTGCAACTGCTTGAGCTGCCAGCAGAATGCCCATACACTCTGCCTGAAAGGCTGTGTTGTACGAACTTAGTGGCAGCGCAATTCGTATGTTTAGGTCTTCCGAGAATACACCTGTTTCTGCTCCTTTAAGAGGTCTTGGAGCCATCAGTGTGTATCAGAAGTGCTTTGTGTTGGTACCCGAGAGCTTTCTGCGTCCTCGAGTTGTGTTTTGTATTTCTTATCGAAGATGAAGGAAGGTTTGACCTTGTCACATATCGCCTCCAAAATAGGTGTGTCCGACCATGTGGGCCCTCCCTCCACATTGCGACTCCTACAGACGGCGGTGAGAGCAAGTAGTGAGAGGCTTAGTGGGTATTCCCCCTCCTGACCCTCCATCGAGTTCTTGCGACTGGATGAGGGGTCAGGAAGCGGATGGGCGAGTCCCACATAACCACCGTCCGCACACCTATGCGGGCGGAGTATGCGTAAACGCATTCCCCTCACTTGAAAAAGGGGTGCATTGCTATTAATGTTATCGCACCGAGATGAATCAGAGTCCCTTAAATGTGATTGGTTTTCTAACTCCGACATTTGTTCGGACACCCGATAACAGGCTAACGACCAAGTTTAATTATACCTACCACTATATTGTGATGTGGAAGAGTAATTTCTTTTGATACAGGTGTCTTTACACTTACCAGAAGGAGCCTACATTGTTATTTGTGACGAAATGTGGTGTTAAAATAAAACATTTTTATTTTTTTTACCATTAGTCTAGTTTCTACATTATCTCTGCGTTAGTGGATCACACAACGGTGCTACAATAACTAAGGCTGTAGCATTATGGTAAAAGATAATTAATTTATTTGATTCGTATTTAAATGTAACACTCAAATGATCAGGTATTCACCAAAAGAAAGATGATTTGTAAGGCAAACTAAAAATACTAAAAGTAATGATATAATATTAGCAGCAGTCATTCGTTTATTATATTCCTAGATTTTTTATTTTTTTGTAACAGTTGTAAGAATGCACTTTAATTCAGTTTTTAAATATACAGGTACAAAAATTATGGACCCTGGAGTGGAGGAAAACTGCTTTTTATCATTCAGTTTGCTCATTTCAATCATAAGGAACTTCATACGAAGCGCTAAAGAGCGGAATGAGCTGCTTGGCTCTGTATTCTCTGATTCTGACAACCCAGGTCTCTTAAAAGGCATGTAAAATCCTAGATTGCATCCTGTTTGCCAAACAAAATGGCGGTCAAATGATTGCCCGTTTTTACAAAAAAAAAAACAAAAAGAATACTGAAATAAGCAACGAAAAAGAGAGACTCAGTGTTAACTGATGACACTTATTGCTATTGTTCGTTATTTTAAAGTAATAAAAACATGAATAAAATTTAATTTTCACGTACAAAAAATGTACAAAATCTAAAAGTTTCGCATCAAAACCGTGTAGAAGCCACTTTCAATCACCGCCAATCTTTTGATAAAATATTCACTTAAGTACTTACGAAAAATTTTGTTATGAATACCTAATGAGCAATTAATTGTTTCATGAAGTTTGACGATCAAACAGTACCCTCAGGTCTTTGTCATTGATACGGTGCTATCAAAGTTTCGGCTTGTTTTCCTTTAATTAAGGAATTTTGTGTAAAGCCCCGGGTGAAGTTTTTTGTTTCATAATGACCCTAGAAACAGGTGCTTGACAAAAAAGAATATGTTGTTTAACTTAATGAAGTATTATCACGTTTATAATAATGGGAAACTTTACCTCCGGATGTTTAAAAAACAGAGGCCTCGTTACCAATTATGAGCAAACGAGCCTTTTGCCCGCGGCTTCGCCCGCGTGGACTTCACAACGCTTACGATACCTTTCCGGGGTTTAAAAAAAAATCAGTTTATTTAATGAAAAAATACATAATAATATCGAATTACATTAAATTCATTAATTCAGGCAGAATCTTAAAATTAAAGATTATGAGCCAGCCGGCCTAGCATGAGCGGCCTTTATCGCGCGATACGATATGGTACGGCAAGTTGTCTTGCTTACCCCACTAAAGTGTAAGCAAGACGGCATGCCGTACCAAATCACAATTAAAGTAGCCTATGTCGCTCTCCAGCTACCAAACTATGCTGTGTATGCAGTCCTTAAGAGGGAAGGCTTGGTTTTTACTCAATTTGTTAACGGCTGAACGGATATGGGTGAAAATTTGCATATAGGTACCTACATATATTATTATAAGCTATGCCTCAAAATAGAACAGATAATAATTTTATTTAGATATTCCAAGTGGAATTTTGCAGGAAAATCTACAAGACACAGCTAGTGTGTCGTAATAGCTTGAACGTTATTAGGTACTAGGTTTAATATTATATAAGCCTAGTACATAAACTCGGTGTAAAAGTTCATCAATACTGAACTACTAACGGGTCTCATTAAATATAACGATCCTAATTTTCCTCCATTACCAGAACTTAATGAAACTTAGAATTGACTTCTTTATGGAGTTGTTAAATGAGCCACTAATATTTATAACTCAGGAACACCACTGTTTTATCGATTTCAAATCGAGTTAATTTACCATTGAAACAATGTTGTTACACATCTTAGCTTGGAATAAATCTGAAATTTGAAGAATTTTCTTTTTGTAAAATACTACTGTTTTTTTCATAATTCTAAACTCCCAGGAACCAGAAATATACACCATTCAAAAACAAATAGAAGATTGAACATAAATATACGATTATAATACACACATACATAACATAATACAGTATTATGGTAGTTTTCGATTTTCGCATTCCATTTTCTTTTCCCAGCAACAATATTTGGTGAGCGTATTCGGAAAAGTCTTCATAAAAAATATCATGTAAACAACCTCAAAACTACAAAACGTATTCAAAATAATGCTCCGAAAATACATCTCTTCCTCACACAGTTCGAAAAATAAACGTGAAACAGATATTCGTCTCGTTCCTTGCATTTCGGTAAAACACATTTCGTGTCCGGTCGAACTTTTAGAAAAATGTACAGAGTTACGAAAATTCGCGAGTGAAAAGTTTTATTTGACGAGGAATGTTCACAATGAAATTAGATCTGAGCTCAGGTTGATATTTTATTGACTTTTCTTTTACTATGGAATATTATTTTCTTGAAAAGTTGAAAATTAAGTATTTAGAAAAAATTTACCCGTCTCACAGCCAAAAATTGCATTGTGAATTTGTAATGCAATTTTCATACGTCGCCGTTTCAACCTTTCGCTATCCGGGCGACTGCTCTACCTGCTAAGCTACGGAGTCGTTCTCTCTTCGGAGCTTAGTGGTTAAAGCAGTCGCCCGGATAGCTAAAGATCGTGGGTTCGAGCCCCATCGGAGCTGGTTGTGAGACGGGTCGATATTTTCTAAATACTTCATTTTTAATTTTGCAATAATAAAAATTGCATTGAGAATGCAAAACAGTAATTAAAATTAAATAGCATTATTTTCTTTAAAACGATATACAAGGAAAATACCTTTCCTAATGGACTGGCTCTATCAAAAAAAATCGTAAAATACAAGACAATTTGTAGGGAAATTGAGAATCAAAAGCTATTTTCCTGATATTTACATGAAATGGAAACAAAATGGTCAACTCCGGTGAATTTGGTTACAAGTGTGTAAGAGCGTCTGTTCTGAATCTCACAAAACCAAACCAGAGGCCTTACTGCAAACTATCAAATAATGTTATAGTAATAGTGTAAGAGAGATGGCGCTATACGCAGTGTATAGCTCCGTCCTGCAATAAACATTTCTATAACATTGTTTGTATTTAATTGAAGCTGGCTTCACCTGGCGGAAGCCCTTATTACCATTGTAAAAAAATAGAAAAATATATAGCTTACTTCCGTAAAAAAACAACATGCAAGATGCATAGCCCGCCCACCCGCAAGAAAATGCACATGCACACCACAAAATACCAGTGCACAATGCTGCATAACGAAACGCTTGAGATTATTAATTGTAGATATAGCTAGTATTCACAATACATTTTTTTCGATCAAATTGTTCTGTCTATTATAAATTGTCTGTTTCAGGGAACCCTGCAAAATTATAAATGTAATTAGAAAACGTACTTATTTTGTTTATTTTTATCACTTGTTAATGATTTGTTTGGTTCCATTGCTTGGTTATACTCACTGTATTGGTATGGCTCACTCTTTACAGCCATAGTTTTACATTTTGTGACGTCCACTGCATTTATAAATATAGTTTGTCGACGTGTTTTATGTAATAAAATAGTTTTAAATTAGTTTTATAATTTGTTACAGTCTTGCCACAAAATTCGGTCATCTTTTTTCTGTGACGCTTCCATAGAGCATATCTGTGCCATAGAGAAAGACGCGGCGTCTTTTTCTTTTTTATTGTCAAAATTTGCTGACCCTGGCTTACGTGGCCTTCAGTCAGCCTTGTTCTTTTTTTTATTTTTCTTGTGACGGCTGACGGACGCGGACACATGGAAAATAAAATATTTTTCTTTTTAAAACCTACTGGTTCGTGGCAAGGGCTAGGCGATGTATGTGTATTTTAAGTGTTTTTTTTATTTTTTATTAGTTATTATTTTAGTTTTTTATTGTTAACCCTTTTGTGTTAATTAGCTCCCTGCCCCACCAAGACGGTTCCGACGGAATATCAGCGCTGGTCACAAGCCAAGCATTATGCTGAGTCGGGACCGTTTTGGGACATACTATGCTTTTTGTGTGTGTTTTTTTTAATGTATTTTGCGATGTCCCAAATAAATGAGTTTTCTTTCTTCTTTCTTTCTTTCAATACCTGTTTTTAGCAAAACAGTAACACACCTTTACCAATTTAGAGTACTATACATGTGTTTCGCCCCAACCCGGAGCATCATCACAGTATTTAGATCGTGCAAAAACCAGCACCGAATGTGTTCAACGGTGCATCTTGCATGTTGGGTTTTTTGCGGAAGTAAGCTACATATTTATCCTTTTTCACAATATATAAGATTGTTTGACAGGTGAAAGTAAGGCCTCAGTTGCGCGTGGATAGTGATTGTGTAAGAATTGTTATAGTACATTATTTACAAAAGTACCGATACATACTGTTAGTTCAAGGCAATCGGTTTCGTATTCTGTGATATGATACGATAAGCAGATGAAGAAGAGTGAAAAAGTAGTGACTGCGTGTGACTGCCACTATTAGTGGCGACTATTTATGTATTAAAATCCTACTACTACAATATGATTGTGGAAGTTTAGATGTTTGGATGTTTGTAACTCAATCACGCCAAACCGGCTGAACGGATTTGGCTGAAATTTGGGACGCAGATACTTTGTACGCTGGAGAGGAACATAGGCTACTATTTATCCCGGAAAAATATCACATTCCCGCGGGGTAACGTCATGTAGTTGCGGAAAGTTTTTACATCTAAAAATACTTTTAATCATACAAAAAACTTTTAAACCGTTTGTGTGTTATACAAAAAAATGCCACGACAAAAGCCAAATAAAATTATAACTAAAGAATAAACCGAAATTGTTTGCTCAGAGCTCAGAAAAAAAGTTGAATGCGTAACATTACAACGAAATGTGAAATGTAACGAAAAAAGGTTTTCACACACCAACTGGAACTTTTTGTATTTGCCCCAAACTAAGCACTTTATTACTGGTAAAGGGTTTGAAGAACATTGCAATAAAGTTTTTATTTTAAGAACCTCCGAGGAAATATAAAAAGGTTTTATTTTTTGTTAGCGAGAAGATAATTTTTATTGTTGCAACCTGCTTGAGTTAGTAGCTTATGTTTTCTTTGAAGAGTGAGGTTGGGAAACGCTTGGTGAGTTAAATTGTGAGTTTATTTTATTCAGGTTTGTGAAAAAGCTTGTTGACATTGTAAAATAAATTGTGAAGATGAGTTTAACTTATTGTGTAAGTTGTTTATTTATAGTTAAATAGCTTCCGAAATATTGTGTGATTAGTTACAATAGCAGATATACTATATTTTTGCAACATCATCACTTTAATTAAAAACAGTGAAAAACATATTGAATAGGTTTACTGTAGCAATTACAATCATAGTTTTATTCTATACGTATTTTTTTTAGAATCATTTGACGTTTTATTTTTCACTGAAGGAAAAGCTTCTCAAACTTTGCCTCTTAACACCTAAGTGAGGAGCAAAATTTTACTACTTCTAACAAAATGAATGTTGAAATTTAAATCGTAAATTATACGCGGGAGAGGTAAACTTTTAGTTTCATACTACAAACTTTATCTAACTGCTATTTTAAAAGTATTAATGATGTTACCGCACCTTCAAAAAGCTAGTTAGCGGTGGTGATTGTGCCACCGCGGTCCCCACTTGAAACTGTGGCTCAAAAATTTCATATGAGCTACATTCTGTTAGGCGGTGCAAAGACTTTTTTTTGTATCAAGTGCAGAATGCGATCTTTAACGGCATGTTGGACTCGGTCACACCCAGGGCTTGTTCCTCGCCGCACCCAGCCCTCCCGCCAAGCCTAATAGGCTTCGCGTCAGAGCTGGGCGGTTCTAACTCCTGCTCCACCCCCTAACGAGATCGAAAGCTCGAGAGGGGGCCGGACAAAAGGAGGAAGCGTCCTCCCAAGCACCCCAAAGGGTGACCCACTCTTGGTGGGCAGGCCAGATGGGGTGAACGGGAGAATGTACCACTACCAACTAAACTACTCTTGAAGACCTGCGCCTTTTCGCCGGGTCAGTGGGTATGCGTTGACACACTCCACTTGACCCGGGGAGAATGGCCCGTTAGGGTTCCACCCTATGGGGGACAGAAGGCCTTACTGCCCCCCCCCCCCCCCCCTTGAGACTAGGGGAGAACGAGTGGCGCACGTTGGCGTCTCGTCTCGTTCTCCCAGGTGGTGCACAGACTGTCGCTTGCCGGATAACCGGCACGATACTATGTTACGGGAGCCCTTCGTCGGTCAGCCGTACACTAGCCGGAGCGTCGGAAGTCACCGCACAGTATTCAATTAGTAGATGTTGTAGAGAATAAAATATTGTTTCATAACTTGGAGACATGTTTTAATTTAGGTAAAAGTAGGAATATGAAATGGTAAGAATAGGAACTGTTACATTTTAAACTGTTTACAATATAACTATTATTGGCTTTTTAGATTGCCATCACATAATTTTCACTTATAACTGGTATCGCTCACGAGCTCTGTACAGCACGATGTTTTGGGTAGGACTGAATCAAAATGCTGAACAGGGCACGTGGAACG
This sequence comes from Crambus lathoniellus, assembly GCA_949710035.1. Classification (NCBI taxonomy): domain Eukaryota; kingdom Metazoa; phylum Arthropoda; class Insecta; order Lepidoptera; family Crambidae; genus Crambus; species Crambus lathoniellus. The sequence continues at coordinate 26,061,194 of OX453309.1, read as the reverse complement.
AAGAATTTGAATTTAAATTACGAAAAAACAGTGGTACAGTATAAAATTGATGGCCAGTAGGTAAAACTATGGAGTTTCCAGCCATTATGAAGGTTCTAACCGTCCATAATGACTGGAACGAAACGGCATCGTTACAGCTATATGGTACTGAGTGTGTTGTACCCGTACCGCTCCGCGCCCCCGCACCTAATGGCAGAATCTGCTAGCTAATTTTATGTAAAATTAATTTTAGTTTTTTCTTTAATGTTTTTGTTTTCTGCTTTACCATAAATCAAAATGACGAATGCTGTGCGTGCAACTGTAACATGCCAACATACTCGTCGTTTTTATATCAGATCCTTTGTGACTACTGACTAGTATGTGTAACATGTATCGCTGTTGTTAATTGAGTTAGTTTTGGTAGTTCATATAATGTAGATATTACCATATAATACGGGCGTTTGTGCACTACTACTGAATTTTACCGATCCGGAAAAAAACGGATGCTTGTATTTAATTAATTACTATTATAAATGATTAATTATTAAAATACAAGCATCCGTTTTTTTCCGGATCGGTAAAATTCAGTGTAGTGCACAAACGCCCTTCAGCTGCGTCTAACAAACTGACACATAACTATAGCTTTGTGTCGGTCTTTCGCATTTATCCATAATATACATATATTATAATTTTAAATGTGTGTTTGTCTCTTTGTTCGTCTTTCACGTCAAAACGGAGCAACGAACCGACATGGTTTTTGGTATGGGGATAGTTTTGGAGCCGGATAGTGATAAAGGCTATTCTTTATCCCGAAAAAATATCACATTTCCGGGGAATAACGTCGTGTAGTCCACGCAGGCGAAGCCGGGTGCGGAAGGCTACAATATTATAAGAGTGGTACCTATAAGATAAATACTAAAATACGAGCACAATATTCGGATACTTTATTAGGCAGTTTTATTTATCACCCAATCGCAAACCTAAAATACCAAGCTTTACTACAACAACTTTAAACGCCAAACTTTCCAAATGTCTCAGAAACAACACTTAAAACTGCATTTGAAATATTCTAGCGAAACATCAAAACCTTTTTCCCGGTCATTAAACACAGTAAATGGTAGACATTAGCTATCTACGGAACGTTCATCATGTGCTATTAAATAAAATGCATCCCTTGTCATAAACTTGATCATTGTGGCGGAATAAAAGGAAAATGAAAGTATTTTTTGTTGCTCAGACCCATTACAGGGAAAGTCCAATCGACACATTTCAATGTTCATCGATGTCTATGTTATTGATTAGAAGTTTCTTTCTTCATATAGAAATATAATTTGACCAAACGTACCTGGCCTTGAATAAATAAAAATAAATTAAACTGACTTCACAGAGTACCTGTCAACTAAAAGGAAAACAATCTTTAAGTACCTACTTTTTTGAGGGCGGTGCCTTTTTCTCGCTTTTTGATGCTCTTGACTGGCACCAACCTCAAAATAATATAATAATGAGTTAAGCTCTAACTATTATTTAATTAAAATTTCTTATTGTCTATTTAACACTGACCTTAGAAGAGGTTAAGTTACCCATTGTAGGTATTTAACCTCAACAGCAAAAAACGCTTAACACCGGCTATTTTATGCCACGAATATCTCCTTGATAACATGCTCGATCGATTTCATTATTGTAACAAATTACTTATTTATAGTTTTTTGTTGCTATCTCAATGCAATTTTTATTATTGAAAACACACAACTAGCTCCGATGGGACACATCCCATCAGAGCTAGTTGTGAGACGGGTCGACTTTTTCTAATACTCCATTTTAAATTTTTCATTAATTATATTTACTTTCACTTATCGACATCACTGGATAAGATGCAAAATAATACATTAAATTCAAATCCAAAGGGGTACAATCCACGGTAATAATTCCATTCGAACCGCCCCAAAGTCGAAGACCGCTTACTCCAAAGTTGTAACAACCAGCTAACAATGTTATGAATTAACAATGAACCGGAGATGTAAATTGAACCATTTTGGACAAATTGTGTGGGTACATACTGTACAGTACAGATATAGCTCGATACATAACTTGCTAAGTTTCTGATAAGCACATTGGTTAACTCTGCTTTGAGTCGAGGGGACTTAGTAGATTTATATAAGTACACTGTTGTATATTTAGCGTACTTTACTTACATTCCACGTGGATTTCCGTTCAAAGGTTTGTCTCGGAGGGATCATTTAAATTTTTACTGGTGACAGCAGACAGACACTCATAAAATGAATGTGAATGAAATTATACATCGACATTTAACCTTGTAAATTAGTTTTTTTTTTCGTTCCGTACTTCCAAAGAAAATATCACTTCAGTGCCTATTCCGCTGAAACGTATGGAGGCATCAAGTTGAAATAAATAAAAATACTAAGATATCTGTAATTTTTTAAGGGGCTATAACGATGACTTTTGTTTCCACAAATTAATGGTTTATATTTTCAGATTTTTCGACCGGTTTTTTAGGGCTGTGGAAACTCAAATCAACACTAATTAAAACGATAAAAGTATAACTACAAATTGCGTAAAGAAAAGCGGAGCGCAGAGGTAGAGCGTTTGTTTAAGTATACAGTTTGTCTAAAAAATAGATATGAGACTTTGAAGAGACGACAAATGAAATTTAGTTAAGGTAAGGGATTGACGATTTTTTTATTTTAATCTAAGATAGAGAATAGGGATCGACCTTCACCCATCTGTTTAATTGACGGAATGTGTTTTTCAGGTCAATCTATTTGTTTTTGTAAAAAGTGATTTTAGTAAATTGAATGCTAGTTATGGCTCTTGTTTGATTTGTATACTTATTAATTATGTATACTTACTAGAATCGGTAAATTGTCTGGAAAATTTTATTTATCTGAAATATTTGTAAAGGCAAATTAAAGGAAATTCTCTTTTTATTTTTTATTGTATAAAGTTTAATGACTTATTTCAACACCAATCAAAATCAGTTTCAGGTCTTTTCGAATTTAAAATGTGCTTGACTAATTATTCCCAAATGAAATTTATCAAACCTCCAAGCCCAAAGGGTGTAATTTTTTATGAAGATTTCCTTAAACTTTTTTCATTAAATTCTCCGAAGTATTTGAGAAGTTCCACTCATTTTATCGTTGAAGAAAGCTCTTCGACTTTTTTCACTTTTTTGGAAATCCAATTCAATTTATGTGACGTTTCAGTCTTTGTCAGTTTTATTCTGATGAATTAGGTGTCTTTATTGAATTTCATGTGAAATATTTTTGTAAAAATCCTTTAGATTACTTTTAATATTAATAATTAATAATTTATTTCAGGCAGCTAAAACGTCCCACGGAAGTGCCGGTACACCACGCCCTGCGGCCAGAAATCCTCCTACATGAAAATATCCAATCGTGCTGTCGGGACGCACACCACAGACGAAGAAGACAGAGTAAGTTTGTATTGTGGCGCGATTCCAAAGGTTGCACTCTCAAGCAGAAGCTGGCCTTCTTCTTGATGTACTCTGTCACGTCCCCCGTGGTGACAGTGTGGCGGAGACGGGACAGATATAACGCCGTGGTCGGTATGGCAGCGAGCTTTTAAAACCAATGTCACTGCCGAGTATCACACTTTGACGGCACATCAACCTAGCCTGGCCGCACACGGGTCACTGAAAAACGCCGCCAATGACCTCTATCCAGTAGTTTTTATACATTGTTTATATGAACGCTGACGCCGCCGGCGCCGGTAGGCGTCACTTGTTTCTTCTTCCAGCGTCAAGTATTGGTGTTTGTGGCTCGTGTGCGGGGACGCTAAGTACTAATATTTATTCTGTGACGCTAATGTAAGTTGGTGAGTGCTTTACTGCAAAATGACGGCAACTATCATAAGAGCTTATTGAATAATAAAAACACATCATTTTATTCGTTTGAAAAAATGAATTTCTAATTATAGATATAGCAATCGGAACGCATTATAATATGTTAATTAATATGATTTATCGATATGGATAATACGAGCGAAAATATTTTTTTGGATAAATATACAATATTATTGTTTGATAATATATGTATATTTAAACAAACAGTTTTTTATATTCGATGCAGAGATGTCATATTTAGAAAACGAATAACAACACCCATTTATAAAACCGATGAGACGTGTCTTATTGTTTTTGTAATATCATTATTTCCACATGATACGGTATCTAGGTACGAGTAATATCCAGCCACATTGTAATTTATCTTAAAATTATTTTTTCGTGCGTATTTTATTACAAGCTTTTGTTAAACTTGCCTTAATAGAGTTAGTGGGGGAAAAATCTTGCAAGTTTTATTTAAACCACTTTCTCTAAACTTAGGAGTTTGAAATTTTGCATCGTTCTTCAGTTCATATGACAATACATTTAAATTGTAGAAATAACCTGATGCTGCAGCTAGGAGTGTCTTCTCATGAGGGAACTCCTCAACCCTTAGTAGCTAAGACATTAAACTTTTCATAGTTATTCAGTTCTGATAATAATACACTAATTTATGACAAGAATAGCCTGATGCTGCAGCCAAGAGTGTCTTCTCATGAGAGAACTCCTTAACGCTTAAGAGCATAAATTCGAAACTCTGCATGATAATACACTAATATGACAAGAATGACTTGATGCTGCAGGCAAGAGTATCTTCTTGTGAGGGAACTCCTTAACGCATAAGGGTCAATAGTTCTCATCATTGCTTGCGCTCTAGTTGAGGTGACATTAAAATGGCTGATTATGATGATAAATATAAAGGTCTGACCTAGCAGACGCAACTAAGCGTCTTCAAAGCTGGAGCTACAGTCGCACGGCGGACGCTGACGCGGAGTTTTTGCGTCGTGGTCGGTGTTATCTTTACCTATTTTAATCTATTTTTCAAATAACAAATTTGTTTGTTTGTCTATATTAATATATTTAGGTGTATAAAGGACACAGCACATTACATCAACTCGGAAAGGGATCGACACCGTATCGCCTTTCGTCTCGCGGTCAACCAGGCGTCAACCTTACGTAAGCACTAAGCACGTATGACGTAACCAAACCGGTACCCCTAGTATGAGTTTGGCAAACTGTATTCGTAATCGAAAATTATCGCTCTATCTCTTTCATGTCCTTTGACTGCTTTACCGACATGAGCAGTTCATTCATTGGTTTTCGTAAACGTTGACAGTTAAAATCAGACAGATAGGCGTCGTCGGTACGTCGACTCGGCTACGGCTAGGCGACGCCGCGCTTACCGCTCGCTGGTCCCGAGGCGAGGCGATCACGTTACGAATCCGATTAGTGTGATTTGCAGTAGGGAGTTTCATACAAAGAATACTGAACCGCTCGAGTTGATACGTTTACGTTCCGTTTCCGAGTTGATATACATGCTGTGACCTTAAAGAGGAAAGATTTGTATGTATGTACCGAATAAACTAAAAAACTTGAGCTGAGAGCCGACAAATGTTTATAGGCATAATCGTCTATCAAAATTTACAAACGAATCACGTGCGCACGCGGCGGTGCCAGAACTCAGTGTGATTTGACTGAATGAATGAACGGCGTCACGCTTTCGCGTGAACAGTATCCTATGTTTTAATCCAGGCTATATACTATCTGTGTGCCAAATTTCACCCAAATTGAAAGAGCAACATACATCCATACCTACTCACAAACTTTCGCATTTACAAAATTAGTAGGATATTTTATAAACGCATTATAATAGTACCAAAACAATGGGATAATAATAAAGAGGCTTAATTATAATAAACAGATAAACATAGCAAAACGTTATCTAAGTAGACACCGCGAAAGAGCTATGAAACCTCTAATAGTTTCTAAAAGGGTAGCAATTGTTCCCCAACTAACTGTAAATTAACTGAAACACAGGCATCTGTGGGGATTCTCGAATGCGAATTCATTTTTAGCGGTTTAAGCAACTCTCAATTAACGATTAAAGTTCGTTTGTAGCATTAGAACTGATAATGTATTTGCTATTTTAGAGTTTTAACAGCGAATCCTTTGATTTGTTTAGAGTTTGTATTGTTATGTATAAGCTAAATGTATATTCCATTCCATATTAATTTAATTATACCAGTATCCTAAATAAGTTAGTAAACCTGTCGAACTGTAACCATGTCACGCATTAAATTCCAGTATTTAATGCATAATTTGATGAATTACATTTGACATAGAGTTCCTTACATGCTTGACATAGAAACCTTATAGAAGGACAGTTTAAAGTCATGTCTTGTTGCGCAATATAACTATCTGAATCTGATATAGACAAAACGATGGTACGTCGTAGGTAGTGGTAAGCTTAAAATACAAATAATTCCTAAATGTAAAGTAGGAGACTAAAATAATTTTCAAGGAACAAAAACATTTACTTTATTATTTTACAGAATGCTTACATTACATTACAGCGAGAAAAGGGCACGCACTAGATATAAAACTGTAATGTAATTAAATAGGCTTTCCAATAAAAATGCAAATTCAAGGAATAATTCACAGGATACTTTTTATGCCCTCATTAAGGCGACCTCTTTTATACGACCCAAAGTATAAATGCTGAATATTCGTAATTGCCATTACATTTATTATGGCATGTAGAATTCTAAACGCATCCCTTAGGCTTTCGACGTTCGGTCATTAAAGTATTTTTTACGGCCTCGAGTGCGGAGTGTACCTAATGATTATGCTCACAGTGATAGTGGGTTCATCATTGTTTGTCATTTGTGTCGGAATACAATTAAATAAAAAATGCGAACATATATAATTTTTAATGTTATACGGTTCGATTATGGCATATAAAAGTTGTCAATTTGTTAAGGAAAACCTTAGGAGTGTGATAGTCTTTACTTTTTAAGAAATAAAATTATAATAATTATTACAAAAAACTTTTTCCTTTTTAATAAAAATTTCAAACTGTTCTAAAAACGGAGAATACCTTATCATACTCATGAAACAGCTACTTCTTTAATCCGTTAGAGGTGTACTCGTAAGTTGATTTTTTTTATTTATTCTTAGGACCACAAACAGGTTTACAATACAGAAACTAGTACAATATATTAGACATGTAAATAGAAATAACTTATAATAAACCCTACACTGATGGCCACGTCATAAATGTAAGAAAAAGTTCAATCAAGACGTAAAATAGAATAGAGCAAAATAGTTATTGTTTTATGATTATGAGTTAATAATAGTGATTAAAGTATCAAGTTGCATATAACACTACACGTATTATTGAGAAAAAGCTATGAAAATCACGTGGTAAACTGATAAAATTAAATGAAAAATATACAGCATTGTGCCCAAGTCTCAGAACCTTTATAAAAAGGAGAATACTTATATAATAAAGGAGAATAGTATTATCAAACAGCCGCTTATGTTTACATCTCTATCCGTTAAAGGTGTAATTTAAATTTAAACGATTCTGTCACCGAATCGGTGACACTTAAATAGAAGAATTATTTAATTTCCCCCAAGCTTTTGGCGAAACGCAAACACAAATTGAATTTGTTGACTCTTCCGCTCCCGTAAATATTTCAGGGCGATGTTTCAAGGCATCCACGGATAAGGTTAAAGAAGTAAAAGCAAAGAAAAAGGTCCACAGTGAATACAAATGGTTCGTTTTGTATAAATTAATTTCAAGGGTATCCTAGGTATGGCTGTTATTTGAAAAATTGCTTGTTGAGATTTGGTTAGTCAGGTATCTATGTCGGATTTTTAGTAGGTCTAAGTTTTATTGGTTAATTTTATACAACAAAAAATAACTCCCAACTCCTTAGGCGGGACTATTCATGATATTGGTATACACAAGCGGATGGACTTGAATAGAGTAGAAAAAATATTATTTAATGTTTTAACATTATTTTTGTTAACATGAGGAAACCAAGGAGTGTTATAAATAATACAGGCCAGTGTTAGCAGTGCATAGTGCAACAGTGCGTGAGATGGAAATAATGCGACAAGTGATCACAAATCCTCAAGAATTGGTCTATCAAATAACCATAAAAATAGGTGCCGTAACTGGAATGATTTAATTATATTTAAAAATCATTTTGAACCGCACCAATTAGTGCCATAACGGGAATGCTTTTGGTGCCGTTCAAATGGTGCGGTTCAAACTGGTGCCGTAACTGGAATACCTCATTTTATATTATCAAAACTTAATAATTAATTTAATTTAATGAATCATGTACTAACCTAGCTTGTTATTAACCATTATGAGTCATAAAATAAAGTGAGTTGAATAAGTAATTAACATCATTGCATTTGTAAGCTAATGCCTGGTGGTCTTGCATGTCCTTTTATTTTTACCTTTTTTGTACCGTGTTTGCTTGTAAATAAAGAATTATTCATTCTATAACATTATTTAACAACTCGCAGTAAGACCCCTCTGTCACAGAAGTAATTTAAAATTGTAGTATAGTCCTAAGTATTTACATAATTATTATTGGTCGTGAATGCTTTACCGCTATCATAATAAAAGCTAATTTCATACAATCATAGTGTAATTTTCGAATCGTAAAAATGTTTTACTTCTAACAAACTATGTTTGTAAATTTTGCTTTATCATACGGCTGAAATTTTGCTTAATCTTCTTCAATTATTAGTGTAGCAATCTTGTTTATTTGCAAAAATAACACTCCTGTTTTTTAATTTTAAAAGGTTTAAGTTTCCTTCTCAAAGTGTTATCAACTGAAACTTATGTTGGTTATAACAGTGTTACAAATAAATTATATAAAACGTCTCAGAGTCCAGACGGCAAACAGACTCCAGACCAAGTTTCGGTGAAATTGGTTGGAATAGATTCTTTTTGTTTTCGCCAAATGTTTCTTGTTGCCAACTTTTGGGTAATGCACTGTGATGACTTTCAAATGTTTGCTTTTGCTCTAGTCTATATATATAAAATCGAGGGGACATAACTCACTCATCACGAAATCTCGAAAACTACTGGACCAACGAAGATGTAATTTGGCAGGAAGGTAGATTATGCCTAGGAGACGTCCGCTAAGAACGGATTTTTGGAAACTCCCCCCCTAAAGGGGTAAAATGGGGGGGTTAAGGTTATATGGAACTTCCTCATTTATGGATTTAGAAGCATGAAAATTGGTACGTTGGATAATGGTTACGACCGAAAATGATCTGAGTAAGCAAAGTAAAAAAAAACTCCCCCTTAATAGGGTAAAATGGGGAGATAAAGCTTATATGGAACTTCTTCATTTCTGAACTCAGAAGTATGAAAATTGGTATGTTGAATACTGATCACGATTGAAAACTATCTGCGTAAGCGAAGTTAAAAAAAACTCCCCGATAATGGGGTAAACGCTTATATGGAACTTCCTCATTTGTAAACTTAGAAGTATAAAAATTGGTATGTTGTATACTGGTCAAGATTGAAAATGATCTGCGTATGCGAATTTATAAAAAAACCCATAATAGGGTAGAAAGGGAGGGGGGGGTGGGGCTAATGTTTATATAGGGTGGGTGGGGAGTTTGGATGTTTATGGCTCAATCACAACTAAAGGGCTAAATCGATCGGGATAATTGAACTCTGGCCGGGAAAATTTCATACGGTTTTTGTAACTCGGGAAAATTACAGTTCCCGTGAGATACAGTTTTTTTGTTCACTTTATATAATGAAGCATGGGTCCCATGACAGCTCATTTTCGTGCAAGGCAAAATATTCTTTATGCATTGGAATAAAACTCAAGAAAATCAGTATTACACATTTTTTAACAAAGTATTGACTTGATTTTTTGCATTTTGGTAGTTCAAAAGTAGGAGAATGTCTGAATATTATTCATACGATAGTAGCTCCTGTTTGTCTAGGTATCGTTACCTTCTTATGCCTAAACCACGGGTAGCGTGCTCGGCCTACGATCGATGAGGTTATGTGACTTTTGCAATGGTCTATCATGGGATTGCTGTTAAAAAATATATCGTGCTTCGGAAGACACGATAAGCCGATGCTTCTGGCTGCATTTGGATTGGTTAGTACACCATAACTTCAATGGGCGCGTGTGGAAGGTCATGGCCCATTCTCCTTATCCATCTATATGAAGGCCTGTGCCCCAGCAGCGGGGACATTAAAATAGGTTGATGATGGTACTGATGAGACCTTAGAGAATACCTATCTACCTACTTTTTGACACAAAATTTTGCGATGTAGTACTCGCGGACGTAGTCTCGGCCGGCCATTCATATTCCTATTTCTACTATCCCCACTATTATTATAAATGCGAAATTGTATATGCTCACGTCAAAACGGCTGAACCAATTTTAATGAAACTTGGAATGGAGATAATTTGAGACAGTGCTTCCGGTGCTCCTACTAATTACTCCTACTGATAGAAGCACTGGGACACCCATGTCCTAATGCTAGGAAGGACATAGGCAAATTGTAACAGCGGGAATAAGGCTCATTCCCATGGTAAAATAAGTTTTCGCTCGGGCAAAGCTGTAGAATGGAATTGGTATTTAAGGCGACAGTTTGAGTTCATAAGAAGGATGATATTTAGAATAGAGACAGTTTAAGGCCCTGGAAAGGATATATTTTACTTTTTACCGCGGGAAATCTCATTGTATGGAATAATCACTTTAAGCGCAGGCTAATTTGGGGGCAGAAATTGGTATATAAGTAAATAATTAGAGACCCTGGCAAGGGTTATAATAAGCTACTTATACTTTTTACCACAGGATAGTATCATATTCCCACGGGAAAATCAATAAGTAGGTATTTTTTGTTTGTCCGTCTTTCACGTCCAAAACTGAGTAAAGGAACAATGTGATTTTTGGTACGGGAGTACTTAGATTGGGAGCTGGAGAATGACATAGTTTATCCCGGAAAATATTACATTCCATCAGGATAATGTCGTGTAGTACACGCGGGCGAAGCCGCGGGCGGAAAGCTAGTGATATTATAAAGGTGTTATGAATAAGTTTTCTAAACTTCTCCGGTTTTGCAGAACGTTTGTCGAACTTTATTCATTGGGTTTGAGGTCTTGCAGTTTCATTGGAACTGTAGTCAATGCGACCTGCACGCGTAGCATGACAGACCAGCGCCCCGATCGCGGTAATCTTATGACGCATTAGTCAGGTGTACGTGCAGTTGACGTTCACGCGACGTGCAATACCGTTTTTAATAACGCGCGGCGTTGACAGTGCTTTTTCCGTTCCGGTGATAATCTTTGGCACTTAACAGTTTTCATACGACAGTCTATTTTGACAGACAGGCAAGTGGCTCCTCTGTCACGGATATCACCGGAACAGACAGGATTGTAGGACTATAGGTTTGCGTGACGTGTGCGTCGTTATGTCATTACGGCAATACGAAGTCAAACGTCATGAGGCAAACGTGGTCAAGACGCGCTGCATAGAATCACCGCGATCGGGGCGCTGAGAAGAGTTTTGTCTTCCTCGAAAGTCTTTAATTTACAGCTGAACAATAGGTTTGTCTACGTTGAAATTTCATTTTTGACGTTTTGATCTAGACAAAACCTTTCTCGAGTTCAACATGCTACCCGTGCTGGAGATCTATTGTACTCAATCCAAGTTACAATTAGTCTGTTTTAATATGAAAGCTTCCAAAAAGCCGACGATTGTTTTAGCTTTCAGCGATATTAGTTCGTGTGGGATGATTAAAATAGTTACTTAGAAATAAGTTATACGCGTTTAAGGTATTCTCTGCACAGTGGGGATTTTAACCGCGCGATTTTTTTATATTTTTTGTCATACTGCTAAATCAAAAGGTAAAGGTAAATAATACGTCATTTCAAAAGATAAATTCACTATCTGAAAGAAGAGTAGAACATACACCATCGATATGAGAAAAGCTCCTAAATTAAAAAAATAATAAGACAGGATTATTACATTTATTAAAGTGATTTTAAACTATGTTTAGCTTCATATAACGATCTGCCACGATTATTTCTTTGCGTTAAAAATGGCATCATAAACACTTGAAGGAGTTAAGTTAAATAATTTTCCTTTTCAAAGTAGTTTCCTCATGAAAAACGACTGCAGAAAACCCACAGAAATGTAAGAAATAGTGAGCAATCTCAAGCTACCTGAGCGATACTTTATTTAAAGATAATAAAAGCGGGAGATTCAAAAAATCCCCCGCTAATATAGGGCTGAGCATGAATTATTGCGCAGCTACCAGCAGAAACCCACAAACCTCAAATCCGCCATTTTATCTTGCTCCTGGGGACCTGACAAATGAGATACGAAGTTTGCTACGCTGAAACCCCTAGCACTTCTTTCTACCATCCATTTAATGTAATAATCCGTCTTCAATTATTTAAGGTTGTCCTGGGTTAAGTTTGTGAAATAGAAGTAGGGATTGATTTATGTTGTAAACTTAATAGGTATAATAATAAAATTAGACTTGACACCATCACATACATTGTTCTAATGAAAATTATGAAGCTTAAGATAGTTTCCTAACAAGGTAATGGTAATGGACAGCGGTTACGGATATTCCCACATTCACATATACCTAAGTAATTGCCGAAAAATAAGTTTTCTACAGTTTATCTGACCGGGAATCGAACCCGAGACCTCAGAGACAACGGTACCTTAAAACCGGTATGTCACTCGAACAACGCTGGTAAGTAATAAAAGTTTACAATATTGCAAGAATAAGAGTCATACAGAAATTGCTCGATTTTAAATAGATAAACTAACAGAAGTAATTGTAAGAGTAGTTTCTTACAAGTAGTTAAGATAATAAAGTTAGATGTAAAGTTCAGATAAAGTTCACGTAAGATGAGTTTGATTGTTGAACGGGAGGCGACCGTCACCGTTAATATCGTTTATTGAACTTGTTATAAAATATAATAATTAATTAACAATGAAGTAAAATGCCGCGTCAGGGAAATATAGAATTGCAATGTCGAGCGTCATCATCATCAGCCCGTTTTCGTCCACTGCTGGACATAGGCCTCTCCTAATTTACGCCACTGAGCACGGTCTTCAGCTCTTCGCAGCCAGCCCCCGCCTGCCATTTTTCGCAGGTCGTCGCTCCACCTGGTAGCAGGGCGCCCTACGCTACGTTTGCCTAAACGCGGTCTCCACTCCAAAAGTCGTTTGCCCCAACGGCAGTCGGTTCTTCGAGCGATGTAGCCAGCCCACTGCCACTTTAGCTTGCTTATTCTTTGAGCTAGGTCGGTGACTTTGGTTCTCTGCCGGATAACTTCGTTTCTTATTCTATCCTTCAGAGAAACGCCGAGCATAGCCCTCTCCATAGCTCGCTGTGCGACTTTAAATTGGTGGACTAGTCCCACCGTGAGTGTCCAGGTTTCGGCTCCGTAAGTCATAACGGGTAGGACGCACTGGTCAAAGACTTTGGTCTTCAGGCTTTGCGGAATTGACGACGTGAAGACTCGACGAAGTTTGCCGAATGCTGCTCATGCCCATCCCAGCCGGATTCATCTGCTTGTTTCACTCTCGAAGTTGTTTTTACCCATTTGCAAGGTTTGCCCGAGGTAAACGTATTCTCGAATAACTTCGAGGGGTGCACCATTGATGGTAATCGGTCGCGGGTCTATTAGCAAGTTGTGCATGATTTTTGTTTTGTCGATGTTCATGCCGAGACCGATTAGTTTTGAAGCATCAGCTAAGCTGGACAGCATTCGTTGAAGGTCTTGAAGCGACTCCGCCATCAGGACAATATCATCGGCAAACCGTATGTCAGAGATGTATTCGCCATTAATATTTATGCCCATCCCTTTCCAGTCCAGCGTCTTAAACATATCTTCCAGGGTGCTATTGAACAGTTTTGGGGATATAACATCCCCCTGTCTCACCCACCTGCGTAGTGGGATAGGTTTAGTTTGTTGGTCCTGTACTTGGACACTCATAGAGGCGGCGTTATAGAGACATCTCATCACCTCGATATATCGCCAGTCAACTTGGCATTGCTGCAGAGACTCCAGAACAGCCCAGGTTTCTACGGAATCAAATGCCTTTTCATAGTCCACAAAAGCGACACACAGCGGCTGGTTATATTCTTCGGACTTCTGTATAACCTGCCGCACCGTGTGGATGTGGTCCACTGTGCTAAATTCTCGTCGAAACCCGGCCTGCTCCGGAGGTTGAAACTCATCAAGTCTTCTTGCGAGACGATTCAAGATGACCCTCGAAAACAATTTTTACACGTGGCTCAGAAGTGAGATAGGGCGGTAGTTCTTCAAAAGAGTCTTGTCGCCTTTTTTAAAGAACAAAACTACCACACTTCTGCTCCACGCTTCCGGAGTTCTCCCACAGAACAGAATAGTGTTGAACAACTTCTGGAGCTCACGAAGTATAGGTTTACCACCTGCCTTAAGTAGCTCTGAAGTTATACCATCCTCACCGGGGGCTTTTCCATTTTTAAGTCGTTTGAGGGCCATCTCAATTTGGTCCAGGCTTATTTCAGGCAGGTCTTCGGTTAAGTGGCGTGTTAGAGTAGCACGGACATCGTCTGGGCTTGAGTCAGGACTAGTGGCATGCGAGTCGTACAACCGGCCATAGAAATTCTCAACCTCGGATAAGACTTCCGACCTAGAGACAACGGTAGCGCCAGTAGCTGTTGTGATCTTCGTCAGGTGGGATCTGCTCAATTGCTGGGCAAACACTTTAGACCCACGATTATGCTCAATCGCTTGCTCAATTTGGCGTGTGTTGAAGCGTCGTAGGTCTCTTCGCACCAGTTTCGTGATCCTGTGATTGAGGTCCCTTTGCTCTGACGGTGTGGCGTGTATTTGTTCTCGTCTCGTGTCCATAAGTCGAAGAGTCACCTCCGAGAGTTTAGATTTCGTACCTGTACGCTGCATCCGACAGTCCTTTGTGCCCTCCTCCCTAATAGTCCGTATTACTCCATCGAGTTCCTCATTTACGCTATCTGTAGTTTCCAAGGCAGCAAATCGATTTTCCAATTGGATTTCGAATTTTTGGGATCCAACAGCTATTTGGAGTGGGTTCGGTCGAGCGTGCTCGTACAGTAATATAACTAGTTATTAAAAATTTTATTACAGAAAAATGGAAAATGAAGTATTTAGAAAAAATCGACCCGTCTCACAACTAGCTCCGATGGGACGGGTCGATTTTTTCTAAATACTTCATTTTCCATTTTTCTGTAATAAAAATTGCATTGTGAATGCAAAAAACTAAAAATTAAAATAAAAATTTTATTATTGAAAAATTTAAAATGAAGTATTTAGAAAAAATCTACTATAAAGCTGGCTATACAGCGCTTAAGAAGTATTGGATAAATTCGACGCTTCTCGTAACGACTCCGTAGCTCAGTGGTTAGAGCAGTCGCCCGGAAAGCGAAAGGTCGTAGGTTCGAGTCCCATCAGTGCTGGTTGTGAGACGGGTGGATTTCTTCTAAATACCTAATTAATTTAAAAAATTTCAGTAATAGGTATAACTATTTTAAGTCGAGCGATTTAACGATAGAACGAACGAACCAGGAGCCCGTGGTGCACTGCTTAACGCACTCGGCCTACGATTGTTGAACTTAAGCACCTTTTACAATGTTATGTCATGGGATGGGTGACCAAAAATTTTTTATCTTGAGATCCTCCGTGCTACGATCGGCACATTAAACCATTGGTCCCGGTTGCATTAAATGCAAATTTTGCAGTCGTTAAACCCACCAATACGCATTGGGCCTGCGTGGTGCGTCATGACTCAAAGGAGAATGGGCCGGCCCATTCTCCCTATCCATCTATAAGGAATGCATGTGCCCTAGGAGTGGGAAAATTAAATGGCTGATTATAATGATGATACTAAGGGTACCGTCGAGTTCATTATTATCTGTGCATTTTTGGACTTCGTCGCATTAAGTTTTTTAACATCGTCTTTGACTTTCTGTACAGATTGTCACAATAATTACTACGACAAAGCTCAAAAGTGAACAGATTATTGAACTTGACTACCTACTCATACGACAACTAAGAACCTGTACCCGCATGGAAACAAATTACTAAGCTGCTAGTTCGGGCTTTGAGTAAAGTACTTATTCATCATCATCATCAGCCATTTAATGTCCCCACTGCTGGGGCACTGGCCTTCCTTATGGATGAATAAGGAGAATGAGCCATGACCCACCACGCGGGCTCAGTGCGGATTGGTGGGTATTAACGACTGCAAGAGCAGCCGGGACCAACGGCTTAACGTGCCTTCCGAAGCACGGAGGAGCTCGAAATGAAAAGTTTATGGTCACCCATCCCGTGACCGACCATTGCGAACGTTGCTTAACCTCAACGATCGCAGGCCGAGCGCGCTATCCACTGCGCCACGGGCTCCTCAAGTACTTATTACTCGACCCTATTACGTGTAAACATAGAAATTCAGCTCAAATACAAAAACCTCCAATTTGTTACAAACAGAAGATAAGTGTACACTATCCTGATGCTATAAAGAAGATAAGTTATTTATTCGTTAATGTACTTAAGCTATATTTTTGCAAATAAGAGGGCGATACAATTAAACTTTTTTTTCTTATCCACAACTGGGTAGCACTTAGCCTTTATCACACCTGATGTTAAGTATTGATAAGGCTGAAGGTAGAAGCGCACTACTCCCGGAATCCTCAATCACTGAAGAACTGGCTATCTTATTTGTAACTGACGGAACACAATAATGCGAAGATATCATTTTTATGGCGTCAGACTAAGATGAGATGGTGGTAGCTAGCCAGGCGGACTAATGACAAGTCCTACCATCAACCACACCGAATACAATATGTACCCCCGCTGGGAATCGAACCCGGGACCTCTTGGTCTGTAATCGGTGGTATTAACGACTAGACCACAGAGGCGGTTAATCAACATAAACAAGATGCACCTCACATTAATTGTCAGATAAACTGAAACATTATCCTACAAAGTTGTATCTCTAGTGTAATTAAGGTAAATTTATTTATTTTGGCTATCAACAGAGTTAGCACGTTTACATTCATAAATTAAA
Organism: Crambus lathoniellus; assembly: GCA_949710035.1. Taxonomy (NCBI): domain Eukaryota; kingdom Metazoa; phylum Arthropoda; class Insecta; order Lepidoptera; family Crambidae; genus Crambus; species Crambus lathoniellus. The sequence continues at coordinate 26,044,243 of OX453309.1, read as the reverse complement.
TACAATTGGTCATTAGTTACTTGCATACAACTCCAGTAACAGAAGACAACATTACAAAACTTCAAACCAAATAAGTTTTTAGTAAAAAAAAACATTTTTATGACAAGCTTTTTTGCTAACTGTACTTTAATTTTGTATTGTCATCTAAACCAAACCTGTATACAAAATATCAGCTCCGTCGAACACTGAAAAGTGGGTCAAATTAAGCTTGCAAGATTTGTCCCCCACTAAAGTCCGGTTGCTCGTATATTACAGTAAAGTTAAAGTAATTGTCAATTTTGACCTCGGTCAAAGAAAAATACGTTGGGTTAAAAGTGTTGTCTGTACTATTTCATTAACCTTCCCATAATGTAATGTCAAAATTTAAACCACCCCCACCCTGTCGGTTATTTTGGCCGCCGTTAAATGTGTAATTTGACTGCTCGTTAAGGCGATACTCGGAAAAATTATGCCAAAGCGAGATAGCAATGAGAAAACGATGCGCGCGGGAGCGAGACCGATTTTGCAGATTACGCAAAAAAAAACACAAAATCACTTCGTATTAAAAAACTATAGCGATTCAAAAAAAATGCTTCTATACGATTCTAAATATTATTGGTGTCCACTAATTAAACCAATTTTCAATAGTGTATGTAACCCCATTTAAGAATAATCTTGATATTTCGTATTTTTTAGAGGTATTTTCGAAAAGAAAAAGTGTCGAGGCAAAATCATAAAATCGTGTTTCTGAAACTATACGATTCTAGATAAAGGTATGAAGAAATATATATCTTACTAGCTTTCCGCCCGCGGCTTCGCCTGCGTGGACTACACGACGTTATCCCGCGGGAATGTGATGTTTTTCCGGGATAAAAAGTAGGCTATGTTCCTTTCCAGGCTACAAAGTATCTGTGTCTCAAATTTCAGCCAAATCCGTTTTTTATACACTGCCTGCAACAAATGTCACTTATTAAAAAGTAGGCAATTCAAAGCGGCTCAAACGTCAGTGATTACAATACTCTTTGACATACCTCTTTGGAAGCGGCTATGGAAGAAATGACAGTTTTGTAAAGTACGACAGTTTATCGATTTTCTATACAAAATAATTATTTTTATTTTATAATTTTCCGGAATAAAAAGTAGCCTATATTACTCTCCAGCTCCCAAACTATCCCCATACCAAAAATTTTGTCGATCCGTTGCTCCGTTTTGACGTGAAAGACGGACAAACAAACAAACAAACAAACAAACAAACAAACAAACAAACACACTTTCACATTTATAATATTAGTATGGATTACCAGATTTATAACAACTATAACCGTCCTATAGTTTTATATCAAAAAGTCCATACTTTTTCCGAGTAGCGCCTTAAAGTAACCGCTTCTTCAACAACGCTTTTTAAATTTGACCGCCGGTTAATTTTACTTTAACCATAATTTAACCCTAAAGTTAACGTAACCAAGCTTCGAGCAACCGGACCTAAGTAACAAACAAAGTAACTAACATAGCAAGTTCATAAAAATCTTGTAAAATAGCATTATCTGATTCACGATTTTATATTGTACACCAGCCCTAAAACCAGTGGCGGTACCTCCATACAAGCCCAAAAGCCGGGCTTGCCCTAACAAAATCTTATTTACACTACTAATGAATCACAATTAATGATAACAACAAAATAATATTCACAAACGTAAATTTTCGATCAAAAATTAAATTTTTCAAACAACTGTTCGATAGACAAGTCATTAACTACATAATATAGCGTATTAATCGAAAAATACAATTCATCTCTCTCGCACTCGTTGGCTTGCAACCGGGCTTTGCGAATTCATATATCCGCACTCTTCTAACATTAACGAAACTGGTACCCCACTACATACATACTGCTGTACCTATCTATAGATTCTATGAGAAATTTCAAAACTGAGCAAAAGCCGGCATGCAAAGGAAGTTAGCCGCAAGTGGGAGCGATGAACCCGCAGAAACAGCTCACGATCGGGCCAATCCCTGCACAGCAGCACACAATCAGGCCAATGGCTGCGTTGCGTAGCGCATACAAACGGGCCAATCAAGAGCAATGCGATCACCTGGGTGAATTAAGTAATAACAGGTTGTTTTGCAGTTTGATTGAGCCAATGTTTCTTTGATAAAGTTTTCTGTTTTGCATTAATTAGTGTTTTTCGTTGTACAAAAAGATGTCAGAATTCAGAACGACGAGTGATGTTGTTTTTTGTGATTGTGAAAGATTAAAATGTGTTAAAAGTTTTGATCGGCGCCGCCCGGCCGGTGAGGCGAGGGAAAGGTAAATTCATTTCACTTTGCCGAAAAAAGCAGCGAGTATTTTCAGACAGACCTACTCCAAATTTGTGTATTTTGCAAACTAGTAAGACTCACAAAAGGCAATTCAATAGAAATGTGTACAAAACTCGTAGAAAACATCCCGTTCATTTAAGATGGTTACGCTTATATATGGCGCGGTCGCTTTTACGTGACCTCTACAATTTGGGCGGCTTATTAAAGAATTGCTGTCTTAATCTTGTTTTTGATATATCTTTCATGATAGCTGGAATTGAAAGCTGAAATTAACAGGAACTAATGTTCATGAATTACTTAAATTCATTTAATATATGTCATGTGTCTTAATGTTATGGAAACTGAGTATTCGATCTCTAAAGTACGACAAGTCTAAAATTTATCACATTTATTTTTATCTTTATATCGTGTAAAGTTACAAGATCTAAAATTCTTGACATAATAAGTGTCTAACACGGGTATTTTTTTCAGCTGTTTGTTTGGTTGTAAATGTAATAGTTTATTTGCAAATCCGTTTTTTCTGATTTTCGAAACCATTTATAATTACGTTGGTTTACGACTACCAAATCAAAAACTATTTTTTAATTAAGCCTTTATTTAAGTACTTTTTTGCATTCACAATGCAATTTTTATTATTGAAAAATGGAAAATGAAGTATTTTGAAAAAATCGACCCGTCTCACAAAACTCACAACCAGCTCCGATGGGACACGAACCCACGACCTTTCGCTTTCCGGGCTACTGCTCTAACCACTGAGCTACGGAGTCGTTATAAAAAATGGACGCCTTTTTTGGCTTTAGGTCTTCGGGCTTGCCCTGATCTCAGACCCTAGGCACGCCACTGCCTAAAACCCTACATATTTTGCCTAAGAAAAGTAAAACTATGTATTTAATTACAAATAAGGAATAATCTAATTAATATTAAAATTATTAAATACAAATTAACACAAACAATCCAAAAATTTTATTGCATAACGCTTAATTAGCTAAATTTAATTTAGGCACATTATGGCGCCGATTCAAGAGGGTTTTCTCACAAGGTTTAATTACAAAACCTAATTTAAACGATATGTTCCGTGTTTTTGATTACAGCCACGTTGCGTATTACGTAAGAAAAGGTAGCGATAAATGTAACTTATTTTACCGATATCGAAATGGGAGGAAAATGTTTTGGTAAAGAATTGATTATAAAGATTTTTTTTATAAAACGGGCAGTATTTAAGGCGCTACTTGGAATTTTTGATTTAAAACTATAGAACGGTTACAGTTGTTACAAATCTGGTAATAAGATATATTTTTCTTCATACCTTTATCTAGAATTGCATAGTTTCAAAAACACGATTTTATAATTTTGCCTCGACACTCTTTCTTTTCGAAAAGACCTCTAAAAATACGAAAATTCAAGATTATTCTTAAATGGGGTTACTTACAATATTGGAAATTGGTTTCATTAGTGGACACCAATAATATTCAGGATCGTATATAAGCATTTTTTTAAACGCTATAGTTTTTTAATACGAAGTGATTTTGTGTTTTTTTTTTGCCTAATCTGCAAAATCGGTCTCGCTCCCGCGCGCGTCGTCGCTTCAGCATAATTTTTCCGAGTATCGCCTTAACTGCTCACCAATCTAACCTAACATTACCACAAACATAATATACATAGGTACTGATTTGCACTCCAAAAATAGTAAAATGCATAATTTAGTATGGCTCAAATGACAGATTATTCGTTAGTACATTATAACTCAATTTGTGCAAAGCAAAACGTTGCTTCTGCACGAGGAAGAATGATCGTCAAGATGATCGTTAAAAATATTTATTTATTTATTTTTAAATGTATCTCAAGCCCAACATCATCATCAGGCATTCAAATTCCTACTGCTGGGGCACAAAGCTTCCTTATGGATGGATAAGGAGAATGGGCCATGACCCACCACCTGGGCCTAACGTGCCTTCCGAAGCATGGAGGAGCAGAGGTAACAAATTTTTGGTCACCCATCGCGTGACCGACCCTTGCCATTGGAATAGATATGATGCATAGAAAATTACATAACAAAATCAGTTTCTATAAGAGCATTAAGCTCCAGATATCAGAATAAACTATTAAAACACAAATATATAGCTGGACCTGAGAAGCATTACACTGTAAGTCCATTTTTAGAGGTTTTTGCTTTTTAAGCCCAATGTATATAAAATCCCGTATTCTTTCCAGCGATAAAACTGTATGTTCAAAAAGTTGGTCAGAACCCAAAGTTTTATAATTGTATAACAACGTAACAGACGTTATGGCCTTGAGGCATAGTGTCGCAAGTGATAATACAGTAATAGTAGATTTCATTACAAGTGCGGAAAGCCTGTCATTGCAAAGAGTTCCGACAAATGTCTACCCGAGCCGAGGCGCAGCCGAAGGTGAGGGTTGACAGTCGGAACAAGTTGCAATGACGGTTCCGCACGTGTACTGAACAACTATTTTTAATACAGTTGCGAAAAAATTAAGCAATTTAATAAAATAATAAAACACAATTAACTCAACTAACTAATCGTAAAAGAATATAAGCAGAGACTTTTTTTTTGTTTTCTTCACCCATTCTGGGTTGGCAAAGGAAACTATGATCATACAGCCAAGGCTTCAGTAGAATTTTTTTATTGATATGAAATGAAAATTAAATTAAATGAGATGAAATGAAATGAAAACTAACAAAAGCAATCCGAATCCTACAGGAGCGCCTTTCCTTATTTCTCTCTTTTACCACATCGTTTTCCATTAAAGCCACATTATTGCACTAATTCCACCATACTAAGCACCTACCACAATAAAAACCAGAAAAAACTAATTTAGAAAATTAAGAAATAAGGTCCCTCATTTTCTTTTCACTTACTTGCGCAAACTCCTATAAGCAGATACTATGGTAAATAGTGCACGTCATACCATATTTAGTAATCTATATCATACGGCCAATTTTATGTATTTTTTATATTCATAAATTTCATTTGGCCGATACTAATATTAATTTAATGTATAATTAAAATTACTTTTAAATCTGATATTGAAACAAATTAGTAGCTTCTTTTTAGAAATATTTGCATGAATCATAAAAACTTCTATGATTTTTTTTTTGTAAAAACTTCGTGGTTGGTTTTTTCTTTTTAATAGACAATATTTTGACAGTTGGGAAAGAAAACGCACGAGTTCGGGAAAGGTAAAGAAAAAGCTCGAGTGTGTAATAGCCCACATCCCGAACGCTATACGTCCCTGCAATACGCCACTTTTTGAGCAACTGTATTAAAAAATACTTTGTACGTTACCAATATTGTATCTAGAATTATGAACTGGCATTTTAACGTAAGTGCGGAGTTACATACTTCTGCCTCTACCTTGTCCTGTCGCCATTCCTATAAAAACATGACACATAAAACTGTGTGTAACGGAGTTTTTACAAACTTTATCAAATTTTATTAAATTAAACGAAAAGATGATCTCTTATTGTGGCATTTCTTAATCTATGGTAGTTATTCTATTAAACAAATTGCTAAAACTTTTGCTTTTCTTAGTTACTTAGGGATAAAGTCCATCCAAAAGTCCAGTCCAAAGCAATTTTTTCATAAAGTTGTCTCTACTGTAAAATTATGGTTTTGGCACTTGCAGCTTAATGCCTCTCAGGTCCAGGTAAACATACATACTCTTATGTAGATTGAGACAATCTTAAGCTCAGTGGCATAGAATCAAGTCTTACCGATTATCACCTGAAATGAATAGCAGTCAAAGTTCAGTACCCTATCGTTGAGATGTTTCTCAAATCTAGAACAATCAGTTGTTTACCTACCCAACGGGTTAGTTAATACAAAACGGTGTAGACCCTCCCCACCTCTTGTTACCCCCCACTTTTGTACTTGCGGCGGGATCAGAGTTTGATCGTAATATTTACAGGACCTCGATCACTTTTTGTTTCGCTTCGACAGAGCTCGCACGCTTGGGAGAATTCAATAATTTAGTTGTTCCTGCAAGTGATGTTCGGAGGTTTTAGTCAACGGTCGCACTTTGAGGTGGAAATTCGCTTAGACTTAAGCCGGTTTAAACGTAAATTAACATGCATTTAATGGAAATAAGGATTTATATGAAAAGGATTTTGAATTCCTTGTATTGAGGCTATTAATTTTATTCTGAAAAATTACTGTAAAAATTTAATGATAATGGTACCTATTATGTACAATTTTTGTTTTTGTTACTTCTATAAGTAATATATACTGAGACCTACTGAACCTCAAAATAAGCGCTGTGAGTCAGTCAAATAATGCAAACCTCAGTCCTTGTCTTTATGCACTAATACAAAAGGCGGGTTTAATGAAATACGCTTACTTCACTCGAGATCCCAAAGTTTTGGTGTAATTTTAATCTCACCCCATGACTGACCTGTGCAAGAGTTGCTTTACCGCCTTAATTGTAAGCTGCCGCGTCCATCCACTACACCATCAACCTTCTCACAAAGTATAAGATGAGTACTATAAGTACATAAATATAAGTCAAAGCATATTCAAGAACCTCGAAGGCCCTCTAAACTCGAATATTCCAGACAGGATTTAATTTACGCTGATGGTTCGGGGTCACCCCGGAATGCAATACCTATTCCGTACCCGACCTTCACTACATAATACAACACAATGTACGTCGCAAGAAAAAATACGCTTTTGTTACAACTCTTATTTCACGGACGAAATGAAGGATTGTCTTTTGAAGTATTTTCACGTGGAAACTTCTTTGTCTCCTAATGAGACAGTAAACAACGCTAAACATTGCAAATCAAATAAGATTTATCACTGCCTTTGGGACTTCGTAAAGTAACGGATAGGTGGAGAACGGGCCCTGTGTAAATAGGACCTTTGGAAGTGGCGATCAAAATATCGTGTTTGTTTTGAAAATTAATGGAAGTACGATTTCAGTTGTGATTCTGTTTTGTTTCTGTTAGTACATTTGAAATATTGCATTTGGTTACATTTGAGACTTGACATAAAAAAAGTGTTTGTCCGATTTATGTACCTATACATTTGTGTTTTATTAGTTCCTCTGATATCCGGAACTCAGTGCTAGCTATTTAGAAACTGATTTTGTTTGTAATTTTCTTTGCACCATTTTCTTACATTCTTAGGATTACATAATCATAATCGGATTACGATACGGGGCTAGAATAAAACGGTGACACGCAACTAAAGGACGCAACTAAAGGATTTAAGACAGTTTTCACTCCAGGGTGCCTACCATCAACTTTAAGACAGCGATTTAAAAATAGCGCGATGCAGAATAGGTTCCTAAAATGAATTGCTTTCTTTCGTACTATGACCTTCTAAAAACTGGATCGCAAATAAATTGCTAAATGTGAATGACCGAACAATTTGTGTCCTTATTTCTTCTACCCGTCTCTTTCACTCGATTCTGTCATGCCCGGAGAGTGAGAGGGACGGATATAACCTGCAGTGTCATGTTAAATCGACCGGGTTATAAGTCAAATAAGAATTCCTGACAGCTTAGCGGCTGTGAAATGTCATTGAATGATCACTGAATCGCTGTCATTGATATTAAGCTGTCGTGGTACGAATAAGCGAAGCAGATCAGTTTAGGTCCTAAACAAAACCGCAATAAGAGTTGATGGTAAGCACCCAGGGCCCTTAAATGTTCCACCCTATATACCTTAGTTGTGCTGCGAGATATCGCTTTCAAACAAAATCTTTTCTATTTTGGATCATCGGAAATACCCACAGTTGTAGCGGGCAGTACTCCAAGTAAGCTGAAACCACAGAATAAATAATAGTACAAGTACAGAAGCTGTACTCCGCTAAACCATTTAAATAAATATCAACTCTAACTACAACACAATAAAGTGGAATTCAGCTTGTACGGCGCTAATTACGAACGGCCAGCCGTTTCATCTCTTTCTATCGCATATATTTTAGCTCTATTGCGGATCTAACTTCTATGGATTTCGCACGCAAGTACAGTACCACAAACTTTGCTGTGCCGGTGCCCAAAATGTGAAACTAACGTGATTTTTTTTATGTCATTTTGCTGTCAAGTTGATGTCCAACCATAGCGCTGCTGGCGGCTGAAGTTCTTAGAAGTCAGGGCCGGTTAAATTACTACAAAAAAAAGAAAAACGTACGTAGCGCCGCTGTCATCGGCACAGAAAAGGTTGTGGCACTGTACATCGAGTGACAGACGCCTGCTGAAACTACTGGCTTGCGCAAACAAAACGTCAACCTATCAATTACAGACATAATAATATATATTGTATTTTTTTTTGTTAATCTTAAAACTCCGGCTATGTAGACGCGACCAAGCGTCTGCGAAACGGAAGCACCTGTCGCGCGGTGGACGTGTGGCAGATGCTGACAGTTTATCTCGTACACATAAGGCGCTACTCGGAAAAATATGGACTTTTTGATTTAAAACTATAGGACGGTTGCAGTTGTTACAAATCTGGTAATAAGATATATATTTCTTCATACCTTTATCTAGAATCGTATAGTTTAAAAAACACGATTTTATGATTTTGCCTCGACACTTTTTCTTTTCGAAAAGACCTTTATAAAATACGAAAAGTGAAGATTATTCATGGGGTTACTTACACTATTGGAAATTGGTTTAATAAGTGGACACCAATAATATTAAGGATCGTATAGAAGCATTTTTTTAAAAATCGCTGTAGTTTTTTAATACGAAGTGATTTTGTGTTTTTTTTGCCTAATCTGCAAAATCGGTCTCGCTCCCGCGCGCGTCGTTTTCTCATTGCTATCTCGCTTCAGCACATTTTTTCCGAGTATCGCCCTAAGCAACCACGATGCGGGAAGTTAGCGTTGGCAAAGCGGAAAATACGTTTCAAGCCGAAGGCGCGTTTATCCGTAAAAATTAAATTATTTAAATTTTAGAAAACTCTGGTGAATGTCGCCGCTGGATGCGGGCAACGCAAGACCGATCGCTGTGGAGATCCTTGGGGGAGGCATATGGCTGGCATAGGGTATCACGGCTGCTGACGATGATAATTTGAAACTAAGATTTATTTATATTATTTGTATTCGGTTTGGTTGGTGGTAGGACTTGTTCTTAGTCCGCCTGGCTAGTTACCACCATCTTATCTAAGTCTGACGCCATAATAATGATGTTTTCAGCATTTTTGTGTTCCGGCAGTTAGAGATAAGATAGCCAGTTCCTCAGTGATTGAGGATTCCGGGAGTAGTGCGCTTCCACCTTCAGCCTTATCACCACTTAACATCAGGTGTGATGAAGGCTAAGTGCTACCCCGTTGTGAATAAAAAAAAATCTTGAAATATGCCCACGTGGACGGCAGGTGGTCCTTTATAAGAGTTTTCCTTTAGCATAGCCGAACCCTAATAAAACTGTAAGTAAATAGCTGGTGAGCTTCAAGCCCCGGATCAGTTGAGAAGGGTGTTGAGATAGAAGACTCTGTAAAGGATTTCTTTTGCATTGTACCTAGGTATTTATAACAGAAAATACCTGGAAAAAAATGATCCTCGTTCTAGGCAAAAACTGTCGATCGATAAAATAAAATTTTCAAGCGCACTCTTGTCAAGAATGTAATTATCATTTCAATGTTCAATGTCAATGTCAGCACTTCAATGTTCCCCACCGCTGCGGCATAGCCCTTCCTTAAGGATATATAAAGAGAATGGGCTATGTCCACGCGGGCTCAATTTAGATTGTTGGATGCTAACGACTGCAAACGAGACGGCCCAAAGGATGTAGTGTAGAAGCTTTAAATATACAATTTTTGGTCACCGATCCCGACACCGACCACTACAATAGTTGCTTAACCTCAACGATCGCAGACCGTGCCTGCTAACCACAACGCCACGGGTTTACTTATAGTTATACTAACTTATAGTTTGTCTAGACAACGAAGTATTTCAATCACCTTTGAATGCACTATTCCACAGCCTTCTCTATCGTCTTCTATAGAGAAGGCTGTGACTATTCCCTTTCACATTCTTACAATGCCGCCACAATAGAGGTCCACAAGGTACGCTATTACAATTCAATCACCGTTGCATATTGTGAGCCTTTCCACAGCCAGAAATGTAAAATTTGAAATTCGAATGCAAAGCTGCGTATCCCGAGACCGTACCACAGAATAGTGTACAGAAGTCAAACTTAGTATAGTGCGATAAACATATGTGACTCGGTGACAGCGGTAGAGGAGTAACCACTCGCAAAACAAGCTGTCAACATGAACTGTCAGCAGTATGTTTTAGTTTATTCCAAAAATGGCCACCTGCTTAGAAAGTTTGTGTCTATAATTGGAGCAGCTGAGCAACGGAATTTCAAAACAGATAAGCACCAATAACGCCTAGTTGGATAGAGATGAAAAGAAGTCGACTAGACTTTACCTTTCCTTGGTTTATATTTATAGTGCTGCTATTCGGTTATTTTTATAATGTTAATATTATTTCTCGCCTCAATGGTTTACACTTTTTAAGCAACTAAAAAAGAGTAAACTGCTCATAGTGGCTAACTTCACCACCTCATCATGTCAGCCGATCACGCCCACTGCTGGGCATAGGTCTCCCCCAAGGATCTCTAGAACAATCGGTCCTGCGCTGCCCGCATCAAGCGGCTTTCTATATCCTCGGTCCTTTGAAGGGGCCTGCCCACGGAACGTCGTCCGGTACGCACTTCCGGTACCGGTTCCGTTACCGGTACTTCACCACGTCAATCTTATTTAATGCACTGTACACTAAGTGTACTCATAGGAGTTTAGCTTCTGTACTCACTATATTTACTGACTTGGTAGCTTCAGTCCGAGGTCACGTCCCGTTCAGTAGTGATTGATTTCGTTTCGGCTTCCTTCAAAATCGAGTATATTTTCAACAGTGATAACAAGTAATTGAGGAAATTAACCTCTCTTCTTAAACAGAATCTTTGAGCTTTGACTTACCCTTCAGTTTAATCACAGTTTAATATAGCGTTAACGCTTCCTCAATTTACAACGATTTATTTTACAAAGATGGAGCGGAGAATACTATTTCCGATGCCTATTTATGGCGGGTTGGTTTTAATTATAGTTACGTGACGAAATTACCATACTATACTATAAAGCTTGCGCTTGTTTAATGTGTTGTAAAAATTATTTTGGCCAGTAATTATTTTGCACGAATCTAAATTAAACTACTTATAATTTTTATTTTTAATACGTATTTTATTTAAAAAGGCACAACTAAAAAAACAATTTCACACGTTTTCATAAGATTATAGATCAAACAAATTACATTAAAATTGATATTCGATAAAAATTGTCGTTTACATACAAAATAAAAAACTCTCAGTCCATACTAAAACATGTGAAATTCTGTGTGTAAAATATTACTTCAAAATAAATAAATATTTAAATATTTTCACTATTTAAAAAGACTGAAGTAGATGACTGAAGAAGACTGAAGCTGCCGAAGTGGCGTCAAGATCACGCATCGTAGGTGTATGGGGAGCGTACGCTGCGTGATTGATGCGTTGCGTCCATCTAACCGAAGTTTTACTTTTTTATATTTTATTATTTTATCAAAATGACAAAAACCCAAACGTCAAAAACGCACACATGTTATTCACGCGCCATTCGACGAGCACTTTTCACGGCACGCTCAAAAGCGCGGAGTTCATAGGAACTTATTCGTTTCAATGGCAAGCACGAAATCAATGTCGTTGGCACAAAACTGTGTCACTCTCACTTTATCTGCAGCCAACCTGAGGTGCTCTCGAGTGCAGGTGTCCGGGCATGCAAAGCAATCAATTAGGTGGGCCATGGTCTGTGGAGTGAAACTACACCTGCGCGCGAGATCTGTGTTACTGGTGAAGTCCCACCTGGACCGGTTGTTTTTACATCGATCAAACATAGGCTCTAAATCAATGCATAATGTGTATTTCTACAAAGCTATAGCTACGAATGAAATTACTGAAATTCTTTTGAGTAATTTTAATAAGTATGATAATTCATGGCAGTTCCTACAACAACATAGGTATTTTTCTTACGCAATCTTTGATGCTATATGTTAATAATAAGATTCTATTAATAAAATCCATCTTCCCTTATTTCCGCTCGTGTCAAATTGATAAACAAATTTATATTCACCACGTACACCCTTAGAAATGATACCGACGATGATGGATCTAGGTACCAATGATTTCATAAATTCGCTTAAAATATTCTCGGCTTGGCATTTTACACGTAAACGATATTTTTCATTCTTAGCTTAATAGGATAAAGCTTGGCGAAACATTCTGGATTTTGCATGAAACATCACACATTCTGAGAGCACAAATTTGTACATGAAAATATAATGAATGTTTTAAGCTTTCAGCCGACGAATAAAATAAACAGAGAAATGTTTTCTGGACTAACTTTGCTATAAATAGTATGACTATTCATAGATTCATGATATTATAAAACCACTATTTACGATTCTAAAAGATATTTAAAAGACAAAAAACAATAAATATTTTTTTATATAGTAGGATAGTTTTGCTCTTAATTTGACTAATATCACAGTTCCAGGAAATATTTGATAAAGCTTAGATGATGACAAAAATGTCCAGTGTAAAGTCTTATAAAAAAAATTCAAAAGATAATATGTACCTACCTTGCATTTTTGGTCAGGTCAGTGACAGATTTTAACAGGTTATCTTGTGTGATACGGCACTTTGTCCAAAATACGTTTTCTCACCTTTTTTTCTTTACCTTTCCTTCTGAGATTAAAACGAAACCTTCATGTATTGTTCTTATCTTCCGCTATGTATATTGTTTTGTACCAAAAATAAATAATATTTATTTATAGCATTTATTTATAGCTGGAAAGAATACCTATTAATTACCAACTTCTTTGGAAAAGAAGAAATAAATTTATTCGCATATTTTTTTTTCATTTTACAAGCATAAGTAAAATTTTACATTTTTTATATTACACAAATCAAACTAAAATCCTGATGGACGTTCGGAACACAAGTTAGAAGTCAAAGTAAGGAAAATTTTCTCCTGCAATTGTCTCTAATTTAATACGAAACTTATGTGAGACACTCACCCCAAGATCAGAGAATTCCCGTAGGAAAATAAAGTTTTTGGTAACTTGATTTATTTTTGTCGAGTAAATACTATATATTTCAGAGAAAACAGAATTACGTGAGATTCAGGCACTATTTTTTGAAAAGATTTTTAGTCAAATTTTATGTTTATAACGAACCATTTGTTTAAATGTGTTAATAATAAACTTCATTTATAGATCAATCTTATCAAAGTAAAAATACTATTAGAAAACATCCAAGCTATCCCTGCATCAAAATTAACAAAATATGTAAGTACCTTTATAAATTCAGATTATATCCTGTAATTAGTAACATTTGCATGTTTGTACAGTTGAACCAATTGAACTTCGTCACATTTAGCTAATAATTTGTTTGAAAGAGTCCACACCATATTGGTAAATGTCAACAAGTTTGATTTTCGACTTCGTTGAATTTTAATATTTATTCAAAAAAATTACTTATTGTGGGTTACGCTTCAATTGTTTCGACTGTACTAGTTCGTATAGTTTAATTTTGCCTGTGTTCTCCATTGCATGGAATTTTGTTACTATAGGTGCTGCTTAGGAATAATATTAAATAAATATTCGGGACAAAAATTCATCATCATCATGTCAGCCGAACGACGCCCACTGCTGGCATAGGCCTCTCCCAAGGATCTCCACAACGATCGGTCCTGCGCTGCCCGCATCCAGTGGCTTCCCGCGACCTTGACCAGATCGTCGGTCCACCTTGTAGGGGGCCTGCCCACGGATCGTCGTCCGGTCGTCCGGAAAAAAATTAGTTCAGTATTATAATAATATGTGTGCAAAGATAGGCGGTTATTTTGACGCCTAACTACTCCCAACCTATCTTCACATGGCCGGTTCCATTCACCCGCAAGTCCTGTCACTGACTGGTTACGCATTGAACATTAGGGATAGAGTAGGTATATTAGTAAACGGAGAGACACCGATCACACACAAGGAACAGGGAAGTGGTAAATCGCTGGTGTCCCTGACTATACATACAGACAAACATAGTAACTTTCTCACTTGTAATGTATGGAAGAATAAATAACTACTATTCGACGACCGATTTGGCGCAAGGGTAAGCTACCTACCTCCTGCGCCAGAGGTCTCGGGTTCGATTCCCGAACAAGATAAATATTTGTGTGCACGAACATGTCTATTTGTCTCGGTCTGGGTGTTTTCTATGTATATTAAGTATTAATTATCTATGTAATTAGTATTTACAAACAAAAAAATATTTAAGTATATATTTATCCGTTTATATTATTTATCAAGTTCACGTAGACACAGTTTCATAAGAAATTTACTATAGGCTTAGATAATTGGTGTAATTGTAAGAAAATATTTATTTATTTATTGCTGGGTATATATGAGTAGAGTAAACAGCATCGTAGCCTACTGTAAAGTAGAGTGCCAAAAACATATCTGACCCGTGACAGTGATGTTGGAGAAGCTACTAGCAGTACAAAGAACAAAGCCCAGTTTTGTGCTAGTATGACGGCCACGGCCGATCGTTGTAGAGATCCTTGGGGGAGGCCTATGCCCAGCAGTCAGCGTCGTTCGGCTGACGTCATGATGATGATGATGACGGCTACTAATGAAACTAGTTTTAAATTAAAGTATCGGCTAACCCCGTCAAAACAATGTATGACACAATTTTTTAAAGCAGTGGTGTCAAGAGATATCATGACTTACAATACACTAGCTAAGAAAAAACAAAAATCAAATAAAAAAATATTGAATTCAGTTTAGTCTTTCAGTCCGCCACTAATGTTAGCGGTTTTAAACTAAAATATCTACTAATCACATCAAAGCAAAGTATGGCACATCTTTTTAAGTGTTGCAGTCCAGAGATATAAGGACTTTTATTTTAGACTAGAAAGAAAAAACATATATCACAATAAAAGTATACAACTCAGTTTATCTTTTATGCTGCCACTAATGAAAGTACTTTTAAAGTATCTACAAACCCCTTCAAAACAATGGTATAACGCGATTTTATTATAAGGTGGAAACACCTTATAATAAAATCGCGTTATACTGACTGAAAAGTCAAGAGAAAGTGTTCTTAGCTAGTGACGCTAGTGTATATAAGTCCTTATATCTCTTGACCGCAACACTTTAAAAAACTGTGTCATAAATTGTTTTGATTGGTATAGTATATACTTTAATTGAAAAACCATTTCCATTAGTGGCCGCATGAAAAAAAAATCTATCCCAAAGCTCCATACATATTCAGCATTGTGCTTAGCTGTCATAATGGACTGTCAGCTATCAGCAATATAAGAAGATTTTTAGTTCCAAAAATGGCCACTGAGTCAGATAAGTTTTTATTAACAGTCTATTCTAACGTGCTACAAAAGCATTTTACCCTACCTGTGTTTAGCAGGCTTTTGGGTGCCAGTAGTAGAGTTATGCGACAAACTTGCTCTAAAAACAGTGAGTTGACATACATCCTCTATATTATAGGGTTGCTCGTCACCTTTACACCAGATGGCAGACGTCAAAGTAATTTAGCCAACTTTTATAGAGGTCGCTCGCTCCCTCGGCGCAAAGTTACCTCGCGATCCTCTGGTATTCATAACAGGTGCTTTACTAGCGAAGCACATGCGCTCTGATATATTTTAACCTCTAAAGAGCTTGTATTTTGATAGATATTTATACTTCCAAATTGTTTAAGCTGGACAAAGGTTTCTTTAGTTTTGTGTTGAAAAATTTTTTAAAGAATTTTGTCACCTAAAAACATCAGCTAATCTTGCTTTGGCACGGATGCAATAAGACAAAATAAATCGGATTAATCCATTGACGTCGAACCGGCGCCGAACAGGGCCGGAGAACAATGGAAAAACTATCGAGTATCATTTCTGGGGCATTGAAGGATTAATATAACTTACGATCACTGAATATACAACGTTAGTTGTATAAACACTAACAACCTCGCAGGAGTAGATTACTAACATCGTAAACAAACAAGGATTGTTCTACGACTTTTTCTATTTTAACAATAATTTTGTTTTGTATAAACGCTAATAAATTAGTTTCCGTTAATTAAGTGTCAGACATCTATAATTTTTTCAAGGTTTAAGAAAATTGCTGGCATGCAAAAGGTTCGACAAACTATGTCAATCGTATAAAATTTGTTTTCGAATATATTTGAAATAAAGAATTAGTATAGAATTAATTAGCGGCGTCAGAGTGGTTGTACAAACTATTTTTCAAACTGAAAGACATCGTGAGATGCTGACCTCCGATTTATCTTGAATTTCCCAGTCCTACAACACGTACATGAATTGTGCCATCTACAATGGTTGAGTTGAAATAACCAGTATTTAACAAGCATTTTCTATTCCTTGAAATAAAAATGAGGATTACTCCATTGCCACTAAGGACTTTGCTACGAATGCTACGAACCACTGCTTTCCGTAGCAGTCGTAGTCATTTAACGTAGCTCCAAAGTTCAAAGAAAGATGGCGTTCATTGGCTATCACAGAGTAGTGCGACCTCTGTGATCGCTTTATAAAATCTCGTTGAAGTTCAGCTCTTTTGCCGCGAGGACTCAGCACTTTTGCCGCTAGGATTTTTTAGCATATTATTTTTTCCATATTACACCCCTAGATGGTGCTTGTAGTATATTTTACCACTCAAAGTATTCGTATCAAACACATCGTGTTAAGGCTCGCTTTCGGCGTAATTTTCACACAAAAATATCGGAAATATTAAGAAAAACAAGAACCCTCGACTGAACAGCACAGACTACATCGACAGACAACAGCAAAATGACGTTTTCAAAATGGCGTCAGTTGTTCTGCTTTTGGCTGTTCTACAGATAAGTTGGTGGGAGTGCCTAGCCTACCATGTTGAATTGTCTTGTAAAAAGTTTTGTTTGGATAAAATATATTTTTTTGTACTCGTTTTGATTCTGAAATAATATTAAAATTATATATAATGGACTATTTCTCTGGTTCAGTTACCAAGAAGTTCGAATTGCGAAAACCCGTAAGATGAGTCTGACTTTTTTAAGAATTTTCCAGGAAAAGCCTCTTAACTTATTAGTGAACTCGTTGAAGTAAAATATATCCAACAAAAATATGTAAGTATTTTTGTACGTAAAACACACAAGGATCTTTTATGATACAAAAAGGTTTTGAAGAAAATATATCGTAAGCTTTTAGAAGTGAGTTATTTTAACTTCCTGGGACCTGGGGGAATAGGGATGATGACTGAAGAATAAAACAACGAAATAAGTACTAATAAAAAACGAGAACATATTAAAATTTTAGAGTCGCTTTCGCTTGTAGACCTCTTGGTTTTATCTTAGTTCTATCTTCTTCAAAGTTGGATGGGCAAGTCCATTTAAAAAGTATAAAATTATAAAATTTATTCTTATATGTCAGCCATTGATTTTGGATAAGTTTAACAATTATGTATCTTTGTTACACAAAAAAATAACAAAAATCTAAGAAACGGCACAAACAAACAAGTATGCAATCATTTGACGAAATTTTGCAGTACATTTTGCAGTAAGGGCTGTTGGATTTGACGAATTTGACGTGCAATTTCTTCTTTGAGTTCCTTAGTTGTCTCAGGGTGGTTCGCATTGCATAGACCTTACTTCTCAAGAAACCCCAGAGAAAATAGTCCAAACAAGTTAAATCGCAACTTCTTGGCGGCCAGTTTTGGTCTCCAAAACGAGAAATGAGACGACCTGAAAACTTGGTTTGTAAGAAAGTCACTGTTTCCCTATTAACAGACGTTCTTCCATTTCGTAAATGTCAATTTATTTCGTAAATGTTTTAATTAAACAGATATCAAATATGGCTGACTCAACAATTGTCAGTCGAAAATGGCGCGCAATTCAAAATTCAAGTTCTTGCTGAGACATCCTTTACAAACACTGCGAAAAGAAAAGTAATTTTCTTGTAGGCGAATAATGGTAGTGGTATTTTGGCCAAGTGTATGTAATCAGTACGTTAAGTGGTTACGGAACCCTTCATGGGCGAGTCCGACTCGCACTTTGCCAATTTTTTTCTGCAAATAAGTGTAGGTATATAAAATAACGCTAGGCCCCAGGAGGTTAAGACGTGTACTTTATGGGCACAACATGTTCACAAGACTGTTTTTCGCCAGACACAGAGCCGGCGCAACGCAATACAACTGTGTTTATTGTCAAGGTGTTGACTCACAAAGACAAACAGCGAAAAATAGTCTCATGGGCATGCGCCCTAAGGTTAAACAAATGTACAAAAGTAGTATTTGCTTAATGAAATTATTGATTTAGTACGCTTTTATTCGTGCTTTCTCATTTCTCACAAATGTGTATGAATCCAAATGAATTCATACCTAACTCAAATAAGTCGCGCTCTTTAAAAAAAAAACCCTTGGAGTTTCTTGCCGGTTCTTCTCCAAGGCCTCCCGCTGTAGGGTTTGCGAACCGATGGCGTAGCTTCTATGACGTTCACAAGTATTGTAAATAACAATCTAAATTACATAAACAAATTTGAATCTTTGAATCTTTACTTTGTCTCAAGTCACTAGTACATGTAGTTACTTTTATCACAAAATGTCACGTAATGTGCTAAAATAAAAATAAACATTTTATATCGACACCATTTACAAAATAAACAAGACTGAAAGTAACTCTTTCTGTGAACGACACGCCGAACGCCGACGTAGCAACGGCTTTTAACTTAACTTACGGAAACCATAAAGATAACTGCACTGCAAAATGATACTCAGAGGTGTAAGCAACATGCATCAATTCCAGTACACATTTTTAGTTTTAGCTTAGCTATGAAACATTATAATGATAATAATATAAACATTATTTCAAATGAAATTGTTTTTTTATCATTATATTTTGCTATTTTGTGCACTTCCGGGGCAGGCTTATCACGTAACTTGTAAAACCAAGCGATAGCAAAAATTGTAAATTATTGCTCTAAAATCGCAAATCAAGTTGAATCTACATACAAAAACAAACCTCCATACCTAGTACGAATTGAGATTTTACAGCAATAATTGCGCGATTTTTGCTATCGCTTGGCTTTTGCAAGTTACGTGATAAGCCTACCAAGCTTAGTGGTAAATGTTATTAAGTCATACTAGCAGACCCGGTTAACTTCGTTTTACCAATATCTAATATAGATAGACAGATCAAAATAAATAATTGGCGTGTGTCAGAGGACGATGATCGAGATGGTTCGTTGGAAAAATAAGCCTTATTCTTATGACTTAATTTTAGTCCAGAAACTGATACGCGCCAAAACGTGCCAAAACTTTGCCCGTACTCTAGATCCAAAGCGTCTGAAACGTCAGTGATTACATACTCTTTGTAAGTGGCCATGGAAGAAAATTGACAGTTTTGTATAGTACGAAAGTTAAACGATATTCCATACAAAATTACCATTCTTTTTACCACACTTTTATTAGCTTCACTTGTAACTAAGTCACAATGTAAGAAAATCTTGGAATTCAATTTTAACCTACTCCTAATTGTTGTATTGATTTGAAACTTTGCAAGTCTATATGAATCCGATGACAATACAATAATTTGCTACCTTCGAGCTGATCTGATGATGGAGTCAAGAGGTGTGCAATAGAACTCTTCAATGGCTGCTAGGAAACCCTTCGAGTTTAGGCTCATTTGTTTTGTTCTGATGAGACCTATTCGCTACACTTAATGTTGAGGGCCTGATGATGCAGCAGGGGGGAAGCCAGTGGCAGTTCTTAATGACCACTAGGAAACCCCTGGAGTTTGGGCTCCTTTGTTTCGTTCTGACGAGACTTATTAGCTGCACTTGGTGGTGAGGGTCTGATGATGGAGCAGGGAGGAAGCCAGTGGCACTCCTTAATTACCAATAGGAAACACCTCGAGTTCTGGCTCATTTGTTTCCTTCTGATGAGACCTTTTCGCTACACTTGGTGGTGAGGGTCTGATGATGGAGCAGGGAGGAAGTCAGTGGCACTCCTTAATGACCAATAGGAAACCCCTTGAGTTTGGGCTCATTTGTTTCGTTTTTATAAGACCTATTCGTTACACTTGGTGGTGAGTCTGATGATGGAGCTGGGAGGACCCAGTGAAACTCCTCAATGACCTCAAGAAAACCCCTCGAGTTTGGGCTCATTTGTTTCGTTCAGACGAGACCTATTCGCTACACTTGGGGGCGAGAGTCTGATGATGAAGCTGGGAGAAAGCCAGTGGTATTCCTTAATGGCTCATTTGTTTCGTTCTGATGAGACCTATTCACTACACTTGATGCTGAGAGTCTGATGATGGAGCAGGGAGGAAGTCAGTGGCACTCCTTAGTGACCACTAGGAAACCCCTCAAGTTGTGGTTCATTTGTTTCGTTCTGATGAGACCTATGCGCTACACTTGGTGGTGAGAGTCTGATGATGGGGCAGGGAGTAAGTCAGTAACACTCCTTAATGACCACTGAAAAACCCATCGAGTTTGGGCTCATTTGTTTCGTTCAATGTTTAAGGGGTAGGCAGATACATGAATGGACTGTAAAATCCATTACCATCCATCCATGGCTTGCCATTTATAAAACTAAAAAGTAAAAAATAAATATGTAGTTTAAAAAACTAATAAAACCCACTTTTATAGGGACATACTAAAAAGTACAAAATAACCGTCTACAGATTCAGTAACTGAAATTTAAAAGCGTGGTGCGCCCTTTGCTAAGCTTGCATTTTAAGTACTTAATATTGACAACGCGCACCTCGCTTTTAAGTTTCAGTTACTGAATCTGTAGACGGTTATTTTGTACTTTTTAGTATGTCCCTATAAAAATAGGTTTTATTAGTTTTTTAAACTACATATTTTTATACTTATTGTTCTGCGGGGTACTATGCTTCAAAAACACAAAATAAATTGAATTTTGATTCTATTTACTGGTTTAAGTAGGTAAGTATTTAAATAAAACAGGAATTCAAGTTATGAAAATAATTTAATATAGGAAAAATGTGTTAGTAAAAAACCACGAGCCATATAAGTAGCTTTCAGGCGGGATTCGAATTTCGAACCCGCGCCTCCGGGAATCCGGCCCGATGCTCTGACCAACTAAGCTACCAAAAGGCTTACACGATTCGTCGAATTTTGCTATCACTTGTTACGCTGTAGGCCAGCGTTGCTTCATCAATGTGAGGAAACCCTCGCATAAGAAAGAAACATTTTTACAAATGTTTAACAATCGATTAAGATGAAACAGCCATATTGAGATTTTATATTATTTTTATGCGTTCACAATGCAATTTTGTAAGTATATTACAATTTTTCCTAATAATGTGTCATTTCAGACATTAGTATGAAGTTGTGGTACTGAGTAAGTTTTACATTCTAGTTAATACTGTAATTCTAGTCAACTTATTAATGTAACTAGTTCCCTTGATGTGGCCTGATTTATCTATATCTATAGGATCTAGAGGATCTGGTTCCCACGGTTGATCACACAATCATTATGGGCGATTTTAACACCTGCTTGCTCAAGCGTGATTCCAGATCTTCTCGTTTATCATCTATTGTGGAATCCTTCTGATCACGCACAATTGTGATGACCACATCTACTGTGTTCCACAGTTTATTGAAACGAAGGTTTCTCATGCAAAATTAAGTAAATTAAGCTAGTCCTACCTTACTAGAAAATAGTGTCCGTAATCCAGGGGGGCTGAACGTTGTCTCGCCGGCGCGCGCCTGGCAAAACGATCTCCACACAACCCCCGATGGGAAACTCTTACAGCTAACACTCTTATACTACACAATGCCCTAATAGGCAGCTAAAACTTTCCCGGCGCTTTTCAAAGCGAACACACACGGGTCACAAGTCCGTACCCGGACCGGGCGCTCCTAGGTGCAAAAACGCTCGAGATCTCGGTCACGATACGGGTAGGTAACTGGCGCGGCACGTCGCTACAGAAACACACAAACTTGCCTCACGGCTGCTTACGGCCAACTGAGCGCGAGTTGCGCGGACGGTGGTTGGCGGCGCACCCACGAATGAACGTGAATGAATGAATCACGCGCGGCGTGAACATCCCCCCGTCCCGGACAGTAGCAAACTGTCCGCCAACTCAATCTAAGGGCAGGCGAGAGAGGGTAGCGATCGCTCGCTTCAAAACAGAGTCCCCCACCAGGACCTCGGCAAACCTGGGCACACCATCCGACCCCGGATGAAGCTGAACAATGCGTCCTAAACGCCAGCGGAGGGGCGGCAGGTTTGGATCCTTTACCAACACGAGGTCTCCAGTCTTGGGTGGGGTCGTCCTATCCGACCACTTAACGCGTTGCTGCAAAATGTGCAAATACTCCAGATGCCAACGGCGCCAAAAACTCTGCGTAAGCTGCTGGAGCAATTCAAATCGCGAGAGCCGTCCGGAGGGCACTTCGGAATAAGGATATTCCGGCAAGGCGTTAAGCGGTCTGCCAATCAAAAAATGGCCCGGCGTAAGGGCCTCTAAATCATTCGCGTCCGAAGACAACGGACACAACTGACGCGAGTTGAGGACCGCCTCAACCTTACAAAATACGGTCGCGAGTTCCTCAAACGTGAGGACCGTCTCCCCAATAACGCGACGAAGGTGAGTTTTAGCGGCCTTTACAGTTGCTTCAAAAATCCCTCCCCAGTGGGGGCAGGATGGCGGGGAGTACTGCCATCGTACCCCTCTGCGAGAGAGTGTGGATCCGATCTCAAAATTATTCCTATCCAAAAATTCACAAACTTCCTTTAAATACCTATCGGTGCCCTTGAAATTGGTTCCACAATCGGACCTGATTAACGACGGCATTCCGCGGCGAGACACAAAACGATTCAACGTGGCTACAAAGGCTTCTGTGGTGAGGGCACTAACCACCTCCAGGTGGACCGCTTTAGTGGCCAAACAAACAAATACACACAAGTAAGCCTTTTCCGTTCTAGCATTACGAAGCCGCGATGTCTTAACGGTAAATGGCCCCGCAAAATCCGTTCCAACTCCTGAGAAGGGCATCGATTCGTTCACTCGATCGGCAGGCAAATCACCCATCTGGGGCTGCATCGTATCGGCGCGCAAACGATAACACGGGAGACAACGAAAAATAACGGATCGGATTATTCTCCGCGCTGACAAAATCCAGAACTCTCGTTGGAGGAGCGCGGTCAAAGCATTACAACCGGCATGAGCATTCTTTACATGTCGGTCTGTAATCAACAGTCTAACTAACGGTCCATCCTTGGGGAGCAACAAAGGGTGGCGTGATCCGTACGGCAGGTTGGCATGTCTGAGCCTACCTCCGACACGCAGCAATCCGGTACTGTCCAAGAAGGGATTCAACCGCACCAAGGGTCCCTTCAACTTGGGCTTACTTGAGCGCAGGGCTTTCAGCTCCGGTTCAAACTCTCGCTGTTGCGTCACTCGCACCCAATGCAACAGAGCGTCTTGCCGCTCTTGTGGGGCGAGGACCGGAGACAACGATTTCCCCTGAGGCTGGCGACAATTTCGCACAAAGCGCCTCATCCAAGCAGTCACGCCGAGCAACTTATCAAGAGAACTGTAGCGGTCTAACAAAAACTCCATCTGCGGAGCCGCCACCGTCTCCACGGCGTGAACACGCATGCCTAGGTCTGGGACTCTGGCCACAGCCGGGGTGGCAGGCCATGAGCGCTCAGGCCGTAACAACCATGATGGACTCCACCATAGGTGGTGGTCCACTAAGTCAGGCGCCTCGCAGCCGCGGGAGGCACAATCTGCGGGGTTCAATTCGCCCGGTACGTGGCGCCAAATCAACGGGGCCTTTGAAGTCTGAATTTGTGAGACCCGGTTGGCCACAAAAACCTCAAGGGTGTGGACTGAACTCTTCAGCCAACAAAGGACGACCTGGCTGTCAGACCACGCAAATATCGACTCCAAGTCGACACCGTTTCCCAAGGTGTCGGCAACATGATTGAGTAAAGTAAGTAAAGTAAAGTAAAAAGTAATTTATTTTCTCTTTACAAACATAACAATCTTATAACTAAATTATTCAATATCCAATCATGTGAACATTTATTTGTAAGGAGACTGGTACATCTACACTAAGCCGAAGCCTGTCATATAGAATACCAGGTTCTCCACCCTCATGATAAACTTGGTATCAGGTTAACTAGGTTCTGGATTATCTATACTATATAATATATATATATATATATATATATATATATATATATATATTAGTTATCAATGCTGTCACTATAATTTAACTCGTGGCAGATGTAAGTGCTGTGAGTAAATGGGTTAAAAGTTATTTTATGTTTAGTTTTAGTAGAAAATTTTATTATACTTATACTACATTTTATGTTTAAAATAATGGTTAGATATTAAATAATATCGGGTGTAAATTATGTTATTTTTATGTTAGGTTTTATGTATCTAGTAGATGTTCAGTTTCGTCATAGTTTAGTTTAAGCAAATATTCTTTAACTTTATTTTTCAGTTCATAGCTACAATTCTTTACTATATTCAGATTTTTGTTTAAAATATTATATAACTTGCAACCTCTAAAGTAGAAAAATCTTTGTGCAAAGCTGGTTTTAGCTTTTGTGATATCACAAACTTTATAAAACCTGCGATTATTCTGATCTATTTGAGTTAAAGCGGGAATAAGATTATGTTGTCGTAAAACTGTACCTACTATGTAAAGTTGTCTAACTGTCAACACCATTGCATCATTGTAAAGATCAGCAGTACTATAGCGCCGAGTTTTAAATAAACTTACTTTTAATATTAGCCTTTGAGCTCGTTCTAGTTTCAGCAATATAGTTTTTGGAGCTCCTCCCCATGTAGTTATACAGTATGCAATTATTGATTGCACAAAGGCGTAATAGACATTTTTTAGTGTTGCCGGTTCGACAACATATCTCAGTTTTTTAAATATATATGTTAATTTTCTAATCCTAGTGGCAATCTTAGATATATGCTCATGAAATGATAATTTATAGTCAAATTGTATACCCAAGTATTTAATATTTTGTGTAAGTTGAATATATGGGCAATTGCAGGGAACGTTTAATGTTATGCAACTGTGAGCAATAAGTTGATAGGTTACAGGAAGTACTGCACATTGGGCGTTTCGAATAGAAAAAGCCATGAATTTCGTTTTTTCCGCATTTAGAGTTAATGAATTAACAGTCAGCCAACTACAAACCGAATTCAAACCTTTTTGAGCTGTAGATATGGTGTCTTCCCATGTGTCACCATAGAAAGTGAGTGTCGTGTCATCTGCGTAAGATATTATGTTACAGTTAGCTAGCGAGAGGTTACATAAGTCATTTATGTAACATAAAAACAGAGTAGGGCCTAAAATGCTTCCCTGGGGAACACCATAGCTAACGGGTAATTCATCACTAACATATGACCCTATTTTTACACACTGAGTGCGGTTTGTCAAGTAATCAGCAAATAAATCGAGTTGCTTACCCCTAATGCCCATGTTTTCTAATTTATGAATGAGAAGCGGTATAGAAACTGTGTCAAAAGCCTTTTTAAGGTCAAGAAACACAGTGATGCACTTTTTGTTATTGTCTATTTTATTAACTAGATAATTTGTCAATTCGTGAACTGCATCATCCGTAGATCTTCCTCTTCTAAAGCCATATTGACAGTTAGATAACATTTTGTTTTTCTCCAGGTAATTTACTAGACTATTGTTGATGATGCGTTCAAATATTTTTGATAATGATGTCAATATAGAAATAGGACGGTAGTTATTAACTACTTTACTATCTCCATCTTTATAAATTGGTAGTATAATAGATTTTTTGAGGGCGTTTGGGAAAACACCAAGGTTTATGCTATTGTTAATAATATGGGTAAGTAATGGTCCAATAGTCTTCACCCCCAACTTAAGTACCTCTGCTGTTATCGTATCCCATCCTGGAGCACAGTTGGATTTAAGATTTAATATTTCGTGTTCTACGTCTTCTACAGCGGTGTTAGAAAGTACAAAAGATTTAAGAGGTGAGGTGTGTGCTAGATTGGGGTTTGGAGTATTTGTTTGTCTAGGTACTATTTTGTCTGCTAACTGTTTACCCACACTTGCAAAGTGCTGATTCACAATATTTATAGATGACTCATGGTTTTCAGCTAAGTTTAAGAGCTCTTTAGGTTGACTTTCTTTGCCTGTTCTATCAAGTATGACATTAATAGCTTTCCAGAGGTGTTTTGGGTTATTTTGGGCTAATTTTATTTCTTTACGCTCGTAATCTATTTTTACTTGTTTTAGAATTTTATTACAGTAGTTTCTGTATCGTTTATATGTAATTTGAAGTGTTAAATTTTCCGGTTCTTTTTTAAGTTTTTTGTGTAGCATGTCTCTGTTCTTTATACATCGCAACAACCCTGCAGTTATCCATGGCTTAATGGTTTGTCTTCTTCTTGACGTTTTAAAAAATGTTGTATTTCGCCTAATTATATGTGTTAAGGTATCTATTAGTTTATTTGTAGCTATATTTGGATCGCTTTCTTCATATATCGTTGTGAAATCAGTTTCTAGGATATCAAGCTGTATTCCGTTCCAGTTAATTTTTTGTTTTAATTCAATACTATTCATTACGTTATGTTTCTTTAATGGTATACAAGATATAACCGCGTGATGATCAGTGACAGTTGTCTCGAAATTGAAAGTGTATGCTTTACGTGAGCACTTTAGCATCACATGGTCTAGACAGTTTGGGCCACGTGTGGGGAAATTGATAGCAGGTAATATACCATGGTAAGCTAGTATATCTAAGTAAGCTAAAGTCTCATTGGTCATTTTTAATATATTTATATTAATATCTCCTATTATGTAAATATTATTGTAATGCGATAGGCGAGATAAAAGGGAGCTTAATGACTCTAGGAAATTGTCTATTTGTTTAAACGATGGCGATCTATAAATGGCAACAATAACTGTATCTTCGCAAATTTTTATTAGCAAACAGTTTGCTTCACTAATGTGAGCTTCTTCAAATTCAAAATTGAGTTGATTTTTAACGTATGCCACTACACCACCATTTTGGTTGTAATTATTTAACGTATGAAATGAGGTATAATCTGGTATAGTGGGTAAATTATTAACAGCTGACAGCCAACATTCAGACAATACAATTATATCACAATTAACTTTTAGTCGTGAGAGTAATGTACAGAAATTATCAAAATTACAGTTTATGCTACAGATGTTTTGTTGTATGATTTTTAAGTAATGATTAGGGTTGTTTAAAAATGTATGAAATTCTTCAGGGTCACAGGTTAGAGGGGAAAAAATATCAAAATTATCAATATTATTTATTAAGCTATTAATGGTATCCACTATAAATTTTATGTTGATTTATGTGCAAAAAAGTGGGTAGGTAGTTATATTTAAAGCCACTGTAGGTCAGATCACATAAAGTTTGTGGCAAAGAAACTATAAAACTCTCATTACTAAACATAACCAAACAAATATAACGCATTTGTTTTGCAATGTATGAAAAGTGGTCATAAAAGCAGATTTTGTATAATTGAAATTTAATGAGTGTAATGCTTTTAGTTTTTAATTCAGTAGTTAATAAGAACAAGTGATACTTGACATGACTATACATTGTATTGTGTTGTGTAGTGTAGTATAAGAATGTAATAGTTATTAGTTGAGTAAATCGATTATTAAGACAGTAATAAATATTTGTGTACAGATTAATATATTTTATTTTAGTATTTATTTGTGTTATTAATACAAAAAACACCTTTAAGTAAAGTGAACAGCAGGTAATTATTTTAAGAAAATTAAACAATGAAAGTAAAAAAATAAGTTTCATGCAAAGAATAACGCAGTAATTAATCAAAACAAACATTAAGTGCACTATTATATAAAGTAAAACTAGTCACTTGGGAATCAATTTCTTGAGGTCTTCTTCCGAGTTCACTCGAATGGCAGGTTCCTCTTGTGATTTCTTAATATATATATTTCCGTTTGATGTCCATACATAGTTGTAATTGTAGGTTTTCTTGAATTCACGGGCGAGGTAAAATATTCTTTTCGCACGAGGAGTAAGGTTTTCAGAGATGTATATAGGTTTTTCAGGTCCATTTATTCCTAAGATGGTTGTGCTCAATTTTTGATTACCTGGTGACTTGTTCAACTGTTTTGATGCAGTTAGTATTTTGTGTTTAAGTATGTCAGATGTAAACTCAACAATTATTTGTTCCATTTTGTTGTTTCTCTTAATTCTGTGCACATTTTTTACTTCACTTTCTTGAATCGGGGTCTGCAACGCATTTCCTAGGTTATGTACCATTTTGGTTAAGTCCCATAAGGTTTCAGAAGATTGCATCGGTACATTACGGATCTCCAGGCTGCTTGAGCGAACATATTTTTCCAGCGTTTCA
This sequence comes from Crambus lathoniellus, assembly GCA_949710035.1. NCBI lineage: Eukaryota > Metazoa > Arthropoda > Insecta > Lepidoptera > Crambidae > Crambus > Crambus lathoniellus. Next base: position 26,015,506 of record OX453309.1, on the reverse strand, counting down.
ATTTTATGTTCAAGTGTCTTAATGTACTTTATCTGTTCATTTTTTTCGTGTAGTAGTTTGTTGACTGCGTTTTTCATGTCTTCGTATTGGTTAGAAATAAATTCTATCGATGTAGTTAATTCAGTTTGCTTTTCCGCCATACTTACAAGAAATGCTTCTAGTTTCTTATTTTGTTCGGATTGCCAAGACAAGAACATGTTTTCCATTTTACTCATAAAAGAAGTCAGCTCACAATCTTGTTTTCTTTTAAGTGGCCGAACAGTTATATTTTTATCTATATCGTTTAATTCCGGGTTTGATATAGATTGAGCTATTCCAAATTCGGTTTCGGTGTTCATATTGTGTGTTGGTGAGCGGCGAACTGCCACTATGAGCAATTAAAAAGGATCACGGATACTTTGTTGTCGAGTCTGAGTAGCGTTGTTTAAAAAGTAGGCCTATTTTACGTGCCCGCTAGCCGGTAAGATATTGTGATGGTGTTGCAATCGTTATCTGTCTCGCGCGCGCTACCGGTGTGTTCGCTGCTGCACTCGTCGCTCCTGCTCCTGCGTCGACGGGTGGGGTGCGTGCGTTGGACCAATACGATGTGTTATTAGTCTGACCGGTATACCACGTAGTTGAGTGAAAGTTATTGTGTTCACTCACCCGCATTCGATGTCCTTGTCATATGCTAACAATCATAGCTCTTCGCTGTGAATGGATTCCTGGTACTCCACAACACTATATTAATTTTAATTTTTATTGATTTTTTATTTTATTTTATTTAAAATCTCTACTAAGGCACGTCTGTTCAGCACAGTATCCGAGGAGGGAGAATCAAAGTAGTGAGTAGCCGTACTAAGAGAGTGGCGCCGGACAACTCCAACTTCGGAATGGTTAGCCTAGTCCGAAGGGGGGCGACCTTACTCTTGGCCGTAACTAAGTGTACGGCGACAACGCCTGCTGCGTCCACCGTTCGGATGTAAACGGCTGCCGCGTATCCGCTTTCGGACGCGTCACAAAAGCCGTGCAGGGAGGCTTTAAACTTTCCCGAAGGCAGCATTTGCCTCGGTATACAAACCCGATTGACGTCGGGTAGGGATGACACGAACCTCACCCACTCTCGTAGGAGGCTACCAGAGAGGGGCTCATCCCATGACAATTCCGCAGCCCAGAGCTCCTGTAGGAAGCACTTCATCGAAAACACTACAGGGCTGAGCCAACCGTTCGGATCAAAGGTACGGGCTACAGTGGACAGCACCGTGCGTTTAGTCCAGACCTTTGGGTCTGGCAGTTCCAATCTATATGTGAACAAATCCGGGACTGGTCGATACTGGACTCCCAAAACAGACAGCATGTCTGGAGTCTCCGGATTTTCAAAGAGGAGCGGCTCTTGCTGGTGGTCCTTAGGCAAATCTGCCAATAGGTCCGGTGAGTTAGACAGCCACTTCCGCAACTCATAGCCACCAGCCCTCAAGAGCGCAATCAGCTCATCACGTAAGACGAGAGCCTCATCTAAGCTCGAGGCCCCCGTGCTGATATCGTCGACAAATAAGGCCCCCCCCTCAATAAGAGCAGATGCCCGGGGATAGCGTAGCCGTTCGCGCTCTGCGAGCTCCAAAAGCGAACGGATCGCCACAAAGGGGCTCGACCGCAAACCATAAGTGTTGGTGTTCAGCTCGTAAGCCAACCTCGGATCCTGGGGATCCTCACGCCAAAGGATGAGCTGGTATCGTCTATCCTCCGGGTGAATCACGGTCTGTCTGAACATCATGCGGATGTCGGCCACAAAGACGACAGCGTGCCGGCGGAAGTTGGTCAAAACATCACAGACATCGTGATGCAACTTCGGCCCCGCATGCAGACACTGATTCAACGACACTCCGGTTGACGTGGGCGCTGAACCATCAAAGACCACGCGGATCTTCCCATTGGAAGTCTTCAAAACAGCGTGGTGTGGCAGGAAGTAATGTTCCACATTACGCCAGTCCAACTGCGAGATGGACATGTGCCCAAGGTCCAAATACTCCCGCATGAAGTCTATATACTTCTCCTTGAATGCGGGATCCCTGGCCATCCTACGCTCCATGGACAACAATCTCTTCTCGGCCATCGGTCGGGAGCTCCCTAAGGGAGGGCGAACCGCCAAGAAGGGCAAGCGGGTAATCAAGCGACCCGAGAGGAGGCGCCCAGTGTTGTTCTGGTAGAACAATTCGCACTCCTCGGCTAACGGATCCAACCGCTTGGCAGTGGGAGGTTCCTCCACCTCCCAAAACTTTTGGAGAACGTCGGACAAAGTAGAACCGACAATGGTCTGGCGGTCTACCGACGGGGTCTCTGGTGTCTGTGGTACCTTTCCCATCACCACATGACCCAGCGACGAGGACAAGGCGACAAGATCGGCTGTCTGCAAAACTCGCTTGCTTCCACACAGTACACGACCGAGGACATCCGCACCAATCAACAAGTGTATTGGGCCCGGTCGGTGGAAGGAAGGATCAGCCAAAGCCAGTCCAGACGTCAGCTCAATCGTGGATGGCGGCACTCGCACTTGCGGGAGTGGTCCAACCACCTTATCAAAAACTATCGCCGAAGCACCGATCTTCGGCCTTGGCGCGAAGTGGGGGGAGAAGGAGAACTCAACTCGACCAATCGGATCAGGGATCCGCGAGTCTCCCACCCCCCGTACCGCTTCGTGATGCGGCACAAGCAAAAGACCCAGCTGTCGGACAAGCCACCTGGACATTATGCACCCCTGGGCACCTGAGTCCAAAAGGGCACGCACCGTGACAACATTGCCCTTAGGTCCCCAAACATTCACGGGGGCTGTTGGCAACAGCACAAGCTCCGGAGGGGTGGTTGGGTCCGACAGGGGCGCCATTAAAAATTTTGGGGGGGTACTTGTCCCCCTCGCGCCTGAGTCGGCGCGCCAAATGTGGGACGCTCGTACTGGGCGAGCGGGTCCCAATCGGGTACATACTGGCCCCGACCAACAGCACTCCTAGGTGCAGGGTAATACCCGTGTGGGGCGTGCCTCGGTACATAGTACCCCAATCGAGGCCTCTCCATTAGGGGGGGGGAGTAGCAAATCGGGCCCGTGCCCATCGCCACCGTGGCGTACTCTTGTGGTACCCCCCTACCCCCGCCCGTGGCGGGGGCGTCTCTCCTATAGTTCCCCCTCTCCGGGGGGGACTGAACGGGGGGGCTAAGCCCCGCCGAATCTCTAGGGGACCGGTTCCGGGCTGCCGGGCCCCCGCCCGTGCGCGAGGAATTCGAACCCCGGTCGCTCCCGGCGTCCTTGCGGTCCAAACAAAGGAGGGGGTGATGCCTCCCTCCGCAAAGACGACAATCCTCTGTCTGGGGACACGCCGACTGCATGTGTCCCCCCAAACACCTATAGCACCATTGGCGCTGTTTCGCAACGGCCCTCCGTCCCTCTGGGCGGAGGCCTCTAAATTTGGCACATTCGTGCACCACATGCCTATTTCCCCTGCAATACCTGCACCGCTCACTCGGTGCGGGGGGAGGGGACTGCTGGAAGGCAGCATAGCGATTGGTCGGGCGACGGGGCTGTTCCCTCGCCGCCACCATACGACCAACACCTGGAACCGGGGCGGGCTCCAGGTGGTCCGTCACCCTACATTCGTCCTCCAAAAAACGAAGGAGGTCCGCGAAGGGCGGGAGATACGAGGCGCTGTCGCCTCCGTACCTCTGCTCGAAACGCCCCTTCATTTCAGCGGGCAATTTGGCGAGGACTATGTGCAGCAGTATAAAGGACCACTGATCCACCGGCTGGTCCAATCGCCTTAGGGAGTTGACCGCTGACAGTAGCGGGTTCAGCAACTCCCTCCGTAACAGGTGTACCCGCGTGATTCGCGGGAGGGCCAAAATCGTGGCCACGTGGGTGTCCGCCAGTAACCGGACATTCTGGTACCTGCTAACCAGAGCTGGCGAGCCACCTGGTAGTTGTCGTCACTGATGAGCAGGTGCTGGATTACCGAGCTGGCCTCTCCTCGCAGGGAGGAGCGCAAATAGGCCAACTTCTCACTAGGGGATAAGTCCCGTCGTGAATCCACCAAACTGTCAAACAAATTAATGAAGCCCATCCAGGCTGACAGATCCCCATTAAAAGTGGGAATCTCCAAAGTAGGCAATCGGCCTAGCAACGCCGTCGGGGTAGGTTTGACCTCCCCGCTCAAAACCGGCTCCCCCTTCCGAACAGCCAGGGCCCTCTCAGCCGCCTCCGTGAACTGGTCAGCCAGCTCATAGGCCTGGGCTACATCCTGCTCCAGCTGTTCCGACACGGCATCATCAGCTGGGGGGTTCTGCAAATAATACGCGCGACACTCCATGGCGTGGCGCTCCAGGTCCTGCAGCCGAGCTGCCAGCCCGCCATACCGAGCTAGCAACGCGCCTACCCGGTCGGCTCGGTCTATTAATGTGACCGCACAAGCAAGCCAACGCAAAACTCCTTGGATGCCAGCCCTGGATACGGCGGTCGGATTCGTAGGAGCCATTTATAATCCGTTTAATAAACAAAGCAAACAAAGAAATATAAAAGTGGTAAACATCAACAAAAAAAACAATAGAAATAGGTCGCGTCACGATAATATAACACACAATTAAAATTCGGACGACATACACGGACCCTACTATTTTCATAAATTATTAGCAACTTACCAATTTCAAGGGCTAACAATATAACGGTATAAACAAAACGGTATAGGATTAGCGGTATGGCATAACGGCACGGCCAAGTCAACCTCGCAAACCAACTACTAAACCGTTATCAACAAACAAAAACAAAACTATTTTTAATAATAATACTCGTAATTTAATACTACTAATAATTAAAACTAGTTCCACTTTTTTAACTAGGCAAGCGGACTCGGAACAAACACTAGTATGTGGTACTAATAAACAACACTTTCGAACGAAACTATTCGTCAAATAAATCCGGACACACAAAAAAAAAATATACACATCTAGGCGAGTAAACTCGTATCAAATCACTAGTATGTGGTACTAATAAACACACTTTCGAACGAACTATTCGTCAAATAAATCCGGACACACAAAAAAAAATATACACATCTAGGCGAGTAAACTCGTATCAAAACACTAGTATGTGACAACAATTATATAAGTGTCTATCTATTATCGGATCCACCAAGTGAGAAACATTCGCTTCGAGAATTTACTAGAACAATTTCTTAGTTCTCGGAATACCCTCGAGATTTCAACAAAAAAAAATAATTTTATTTTTAGGTACGCTTTTTAGGTATTTCTAGGTACGCTAACTAGGTACGCTCTGCTACCAAAATATGATCACGCACAATTGTGATGACCACATCTACTGTGTTCCACAGTTTATTGAAACGAAGGTTTCTCATGCAAAATTAAGTAAATTAAGCTAGTCCTACCTTACTAGAAAATAGTGTCCGTAATCCAGGGGGGCTGAACGTTGTCTCGCCGGCGCGCGCCTGGCAAAACGATCTCCACACAACCCCCGATGGGAAACTCTTACAGCTAACACTCTTATACTACACAATGCCCTAATAGGCAGCTAAAACTTTCCCGGCGCTTTTCAAAGCGAACACACACGGGTCACAAGTCCGTACCCGGACCGGGCGCTCCTAGGTGCAAAAACGCTCGAGATCTCGGTCACGATACGGGTAGGTAACTGGCGCGGCACGTCGCTACAGAAACACACAAACTTGCCTCACGGCTGCTTACGGCCAACTGAGCGCGAGTTGCGCGGACGGTGGTTGGCGGCGCACCCACGAATGAACGTGAATGAATGAATCACGCGCGGCGTGAACACCTTCAATCTCACTATTCTTCCGTCTTCCTCTAGTCATCACTTTCCCGACTGCCAGCCGTCCTTGTTGGATCTCGCCATTGTATCCTCCACAGACCATGTCAGCTCCCATGGACAACTTCCTGCTGAGGCCTTCTCCTATCATGACCTTATCTTCCTCTCCTATAAAATCCGTTGTCCTAAACCTAAGCCCCGGGTCATCCTGCAGCGCAACTTTAAAGACATTGACGATGATCGCTTTATGTCAGATCTTGGTGACATAGACTGGGCCACAGTTCTTGAAGCTCCTACCATTGACCTGAAACTGGAAATATTCAACTCCATCCTTATCCAACTCTTCGACATCCATGCACCACTCCGTCCCATCCGACTTAAGCATCTTCCTGCTCCATGGCTTACTGCCGACATTAAGGCCATGATGGCACGGCGTAATGCGGCTAAGGTCAAATTCCGAAATAGCCCTTCTGATGAGACCCGTCATCGATACAAGGAATTACGTAATCGTTGTAGTAGGATGTGCAGGGATGCGCAGCGTCGTCATATTCATGCGTCAGTCAGCAATGGTAATCCCGCTAAGGTCTGGTCTTTCCTTAACTCACTTGGCATCGGGAAGTCCAAGTCGAGTACTCCTCACAATTTAGCTCCTGATACTCTTAACCGCCACTTCACATCCCCTCCCACTTTTCCCCTCAATGTTAAAGAATCCACTCTGCAATCTCTTTCTTCCTCTTCTCCGCCACGTCACCCTACCTTCTCCTTTAAACCGGTGTCTGAGCGTGAAGTTGAAAAAAACATCTTGGCTATCAAGTCTAATGCAGAGGGAGTAGACGGAATCAGTCGGCGTATGATTCAGCTAAGCATGGCTGGTGTCATCCCTATTCTTTGCCACATTTTCAACTTTTCGCTCAAAACCGCAACGTTCCCGACCTGCTGGCGGCAGGCTCTAGTCATCCCTATACCCAAAACCTCTAATCCTTCTGCGCCCTCTCATTTTCGCCCTATTTCCATTCTACCTTTCCTTTCCAAAGTCCTCGAGCGCCTTGTCCTCCACCAGATCAGTGTGTTTGTAAACGCAAACCATCTGCTTAGTCCCTTTCAATCTGGTTTTCGCCCAGGGCATAGCACGGTGACCGCTTTAACAAAGGTGGCCGATGATGTCCGTGAGGGTATGTCAAATCAACAGCTCACTACTTTGGTTCTTTTAGACTTCAGCAACGCCTTTAACACTGTTGATTATGACGTACTCTTGGCGATGCTCCGGTCTGTTTTTGGTTCGGACGTGGTCGTTGAGTGGTTCCGAAACTACCTTATCGGCCGAAGGCAGAGTGTCCGAGTTGATGATAAATTGTCTGCCTTTTGCGATATATCTGCTGGCGTACCTCAGGGCGGTGTCCTTTCCCCTCTCCTTTTCTCTATCTTTATCAACTTCCTTACTCCTCTCCTCTCTTGCCAATATCACCTGTATGCTGACGACCTGCAAATCTACTCTCGAGCCTCCATCAAAGATATAGACTCCTTGATTGATTCTCTAAATGTTGACCTTGCGACTATACATGAATGGAGTCGAACTCATGGCCTTAGGGTCAATCCTAACAAGTCGCAGGCGATCATTATTGGCGGTTCAAAGCAGATTGCCAAGCTTAAGTCCATCAATATACCTCCTCTCCTATTTGACTCCGTTCCACTTCCTTTCAATGATGTTGCAAAAAACCTGGGTGTTCTTTTTGACTCCACGCTCTCTTGGTCCCCACATATTGCGGAGGTTAGTAGGAAGGTCTATGCTGCCGCCGGAGCTTTGCGGAGATGGAAAAATCTACTCCCTGTGAGTACAAAGATTGAACTTGCGCAGTCGCTTCTCCTACCAATTCTAGATTATGCTGACGTGTGTGCCATTGACCTCAATGAAAATCTTCTGGACAAACTTCAGCGTCTGCAGAATCTTTGCATACGTTTCATTTTTGGCTTGCGCAAGTTCGATCATGTCTCCAAATTCAGGACCGAATTGGGGTGGCTTCCAATAAGACTACGACGCGAGGAGCACGTACTTACACTTTTGTCCAATGTCCTGTATGACCCTCGTACCCCACCTTACCTTAAGGAACGTTTTCAATTACTTGGAGCTGAGCACAGTCGTCAACATAGGTCGAAGACTGACAACCTGCTGCAAAGTCCCCTCACGCGCTCTGGATACTTCAAAGACTCCTTTACAGTTAAGTCAGTCAGCCTCTGGAATGACCTTCCATATGAGATCCGCCATTCAAAGTCACTCGCCACTTTCAAGACCAATCTGCATTCTCATCTACTCACGAAATCTTAGCTTGCAACTACCTTATGGTTATGTAGTATATTGTTTTTATTTTTATTTTATTTAATATATATAAATAACATAGCTAGTTACATATATATATAATATTTATATATTATAGTTATATATATAATAGAATATAGTTACATATATTTTATTAGTAAGTAGTTTATGTAGTTATATTTATTTAACCTAATAGCAGTAATAAACTTCGTATATTTTTGCCTTTTGCTTGTACACTACCTCTCGCTCTTTATATTTTTTCCTATGTCTCAAAGGTTGTCTGGAAGAAATCGCTCTTAGCGATAAGACCGCCTTTGCCCACATAATTTTTACCCTTTTCTGATGTACCTACTTTGTATTGTATTTCTGTGTGGTCAATAAAGTGTTCATCTATCTATCTATCTATCTATCTATACAAAAATACAAGTCTTTCCTCTTTTTATCTATATTAAAAAGAGGAAAGACTTGTATTTTTGTATGTAACGAATAAACTCAAAAAGTACTAGACCGATTTCGAAAATTCTTTCACCGTTAGAAAGCTACAGTCTTCCCGAGTGACATAGACTATATTTTATCAACTAAGCTACCGAAAGGCTTACACGATTCGTCGAATTTTGCTATCACTTGTTATGCTGTAGGCCAGCGTTGCTTCATCAATGTGAGGAAACCCTCGCATCCGAAAGAAACATTTTTACAAATGTTTAACAATCGATTAAGATGAAACAGCCATATTGAGATTTTATATTATTTTTATGCGTTCACAATGCAATTTTGTAAGTATAGTAAAATTTATTTAATAATCAACTTTACAATCAAATTGGTAAATTGGGGGTCTAGTGAAAAATTGTATTGGTCTATCATGGTAAAAGGATTGGCCAGCTAGATTATGCACGTTGATTGAAGTTAGATTCGGCAGAATCTAACTGTTACCAGGGTGCGCCTAGTATTGGTATCACGGGGAACGATTCAAGCAAGCCACTCGGGGAGGCGCCTTTCGTGAATCCGCCAATTGTAAATCAAAACACATTATGCTTGCTAATGCTATTCCAGCTCTTCTATTCCACCCATTTGAGAATCATCGTCCCGTCACCTTTGTAGCGTCATGTCTTTTCATTGAAGACTTTTCCTACTGACATTGCAAAGTACTGTAGAAATATGTTCTAGTATTTTATTAAAGCTTTGATACGCGTGCTACACATGTGCCCAAACATTTATTCAAATGTTTGTGCTATGTCTGGCGCCGGCATAACGAGTAGGTGTATTTAAAAAATAAAAAAACTTCGTTTTTAGAGTGGCAATACCCAAACCACCTTCTGCCAAAATAAAAAAAAAACTATTTTCATTTTGTTTTGCACTTTCTTGCGAACTGTACCTTTTCAGAGTGAAGTTTGTCAACAACCCGTCCTATTCTTATAATAATCGCATAGTAAGAAGTATTGGATAAATTCGACGCTTCTCGTAACGACTCCGTAGCTCAGTGGTTAGGCGTCCAACACACTGCCTCCGGTTTCCGCACTACCGGACGGAGATGCGGCGTGATTTATCATACACTGCGGGTTTTGTATGCAGATCAAAATTCTACAGCCATAGTTAAGAAGCGCACTACCACAAACCGGAGTGTCGTGCGGTGCAGTGTGGGATCCGTCTTAGAGCATTCGCCCGGAAAGCGAATGGTCGTGGGTTCGAGTCCCATCGGAGCTGGTTGTGAGACGGGTCGAGTTTTTCTAAATACTTCATTTTCCATTTTTCAATAATTAAAATTGCATTGTGAATGCAAAAAACTAAAAATTAAAATAATTTCTTACAATCACACCAAGTATCAAAGCCCATGTAAATTTCATTAAGAAACTGTGTCATGGAAAACTTGATAACGGATAAATATATATGTACTTAAATACTTTTTGTTTGTAAATACATACTTCCTATACATAGAAAACACCAAGACCAAGACAAATAGATATGTTCATGCAAATAAATATTTGTCGTGTTCGGGGATAGAACCCGAGACCACTGGCGCAGAAGGCAGGTACCCTTGCGCCAAATCGGTTGTCAGACTAATTTAGGCTTTCAAACTTTTCGATAGCATTGGTTAGAGCATTGAACCGAATTTCCAAAGGTACGGGTTCAAATCCCGTAAAAAATATCTACCACTAGGTAGGCTAATAATTTCTTGCTATTACAATTTTTCCTAATAATGTGTCATTTCAGACATTAGTATGAAGTTGTGGTACTGAGTAAGTACTACTGAACCGATTTCAAAATTTCAAAAAATGGGACCAACTTGGAAACCAACCTGATGTAATAACGTTTGAACCATTTCAATCGGTTCAGCCGTCTTCGAAAAATCGGTGGACATACAAAAAAAAAAACATACATACAGACGAATAGAGAACCTCCTCCTTTTTGATTTAGAAGTCGGTTAAAAAGAGGAAAGACTTGTATTTTTGTATGTAACGAATAAACTCAAAAAGTACTGGACCGATTTCGAAAATTATTTCACCGTTAGAAAGCTACAGTCTTCCCGAGTGACATAGGCTATATTTTATCCCGATATTCCCACGGGAACGGGTACCACGCGGGTAAAACTGCGAGGATCCGCTAGTAGTTTATATAAAGGGAATGTTTGATCACAGTTAAATTAGTTTAGTATAATTTTAATATGGTTAGTCTCGCCTCTGTTTTGACAAACGTAGTTTAAAACCTAACTCTGTAAACTCCATAAAACTCAGTCTGGGTCCAGGACACTAAAACGAGCTGACATTAGGTACTTAACTACAACTTCCCTTTGTTTCTTGTAGTCTAGTGATGCCAGTAAATAATTATTACCAATAGTCAGAACAACATTTTTCAAGTACCTATCAACAGCCACCACCGCGCACACACCGTACAATCGGGGACAAAATCGGTGAACCACATCTTAATTCTTTTCGTGTGGCTGGCGTCTCACCGTTCAGTTGCAGTCCCTATCCGTAATTGCTTATACATTGTACTACTCTAGTTTAATACATAAAAATATGTAGTTTAAAAAACTATAAAAACACACTTTTATTGGAACAGACTAAAAGTACAAAATAACCGTCTGCAAAACATGCATTCAAGAACTATTAACAACGCGCACCACGCTTTTTAATTTCAGTTACTGAATAGACGGTTATTTTGTACTTTTAGTCTGTTCCAATAAAAGTGTGTTTTTATAGTTTTTTAAACTACATATTTTTTTCACTCACCAGGGCCCCAAGTCTGCTAATTTACAAATGGTTCAATTGCATCTTAATTGGATCTCAATAGCGGTTTTTGACATTTTTGGTATTCTGCTACTAACTTAAGACCAATGGTATACGACTGAACTGCCATTGAACTGCCATCGGAATATTTGCTAGTCTGCTCTTCAATCGTATTACAATCGTATTCTACTCTCATTTGACATTTGTTTGACAGGACTCTCAATGGGGTATGTATCATAATAACTAAGGTCATTACGACTAAGACCCAGGTAATTAAAGACCAATATCTATTTTACCCGCCTTGAGCAAGATCTTTGAAAAAATAATACTGGAGCAATTATTAACTCATTATTTTTACTTTAAATAACCTCTTGCCTAACAAACAGTTCGGTTTTACGAAGGGTAGGTCTACTACTGATGCCGGGGTTGCACTTCTTAAGCATGTCTTTGGGGCCTGGGAGGGGTCGCAGAATGCTCTTGGCATATTCTGCGACTTGTCCAAAGCTTTTGACTGTGTAGATCATCGGACGCTGCTGTTGAAGCTAAATCATTACGGTGTAAAAAATAATGCCCAAAAACTATTACACTCGTATCTTAGTTCCAGAACTCAGACAGTTGATATAAATGGGGTGAAATCAATGGGTTCTGATGTAAAGCTAGGTGTACCTCAAGGGTTTATCTTGGGCCCTTTCTTGTTTTTGGTTTATATTAACGATTTACCTTTCTTTGCAAATAGCTTATGTGAGATTGTCTTGTTTGCTGAAAATACTTCCTTAATATTTAACATTGACAGAAATCAATCTAATTTTGACGATGTAAACAAAGCACTCTCGGAAATACTCACTTGGTTTAGTTTTAATAATCTACAGCTTAATGCAAAGAAAACGAAATGCATTCTATTCTCTTTACCAAATGTACAATCTCCACCCGTAGAAATTGTAATAAATAATGAAAAATTAGATTTAGTTGAATCAACAGTCTTTCTGGGTGTAACTATAGACAGAAAACTTCAGTGGCATTCGCATATTGCTGCATTAGCTGGTAAGCTCAGCTCTGCAGCTTACGCTATTAGAAAAGTTAGACAGTTAACTGACATAGAAACTGCTAGGACTGTATACTTTAGTTATTTTCATAGCATCATGTCATATGGCATTCTTTTGTGGGGATTAGCAGCTGACATTAATGCTATATTTATTCTGCAAAAACGAGCAATAAGGGCCATTTATCAACTAAGCTCTAAAACTTCTCTTAGGGAGAAGTTCAAAGAAATTGGTATACTGACAGCTGCATCTCAAATTATATTAAATTGTATTATTTTTGTGCGTCGTAATATTAACTTGTATACTAAACATGGCGTTTTGCATGGTTACAATACAAGAAATAGGGATAAACTTTCAATGCCTCGGTACCGATTAGAGAAGGTACATAGGTCTTTCATGGGTCAAGGTATACACATCTTTAACAAGATTCCAAGTGATATCTTGGAGTTACCCTTTAAAGAGTTTAAGAATCATATAAAAAATTGCCTCCTCAAGAAGGGCTACTATACTGTAAGTGATTACTTAAATGACAAAGCAACTTGGTCATAAGCTGAGAAGGATTTTTTCTCTAGTTAATTGTGAGTCGTGTTTTACAAAATTATTAATACTGGGTACATTCTTATATTGGTTTCTGCGTCTTGAGATGAGAAGTTTGAGTATGTCATGCTCTCTGTAAACATTTCTGCGGTGGTGTCGTGTGAGGCGGGTCGTTACGTTCCCTAAAATATGGTTGAGCGAAGCGATGGCTGGTTCATGCGTCATGCTCGTGAACGAGTGCCACCAGTGGGATGGGTCTGCTCCTGGCTTCTTGTCTCAAAATATGCAGATTTTTAATGTTTTATTGTTATTAGTTTTATTTTATCGTGGCTTGTATGGCACTGTTTATTATTGACTCTTATGTTCTTAAACTATTCAAAGTTTTATTACCCTTGTTTGGCATTTATATTTATTATTTTATTTGCTACGTTTTTGGTTGGTGTGTATTTTAAAGAAACTACCTTTTGGATGTCTATTTCTTAGTTATTGAAAATTATTTACTGCTATGATTACCGGGTTTTTTTATTTTGTTTTTAAACTTAAGATTAATTTGTGATGGAAAGTGACTTTACATATTATATTATGTTAAAGTCACTTTTCAATTTGACGACTCTGTATGAAATATGACAGGGAGAAAAAAATAGCCCTTGGCGAGTTTCTTGCCGGTTCTTCTCGTTACAAGGCCTCCCGCCGTAGGATTTGCGAACCGATAGCGTAGCTTCATTGACGTTCACAAGTGCTGTATAAGCCTAAAATGAATAAATGATTTTTGATTTTGATTTTTGATTTTGATATGGTCGAAATAACTACGATCGATTCACATATTTTCGTAATGACTATTGAACGACTCAACTACTGTTAATTTCACCTACGGTTGATTGAACTACAGTTGATTCAACTAACGGACGATTGGCCTAATGTTCATTTCATCTACTGGTTGCTTCGACTATGAACGACTCGCCTACAACAAGCTTATGAATTGGAAAGTTTATTAAATGGATTTGGGCGCGTTGGATTGTTTTTTTGGTTAGGGTGTCGCAAACATAAAATTTTTGACTGTTTTAGTATGAAGCGGGGACTTGCAAAATTTTCAAGAATGAATTTTATAAAAATGCAAATATCTCGAAAACGGTGCGTCATAGCTGAAATCTAACAAAATTTTCGATCCCCTACGGTACCCCGGAGATACCTAGGAGGCATCCGATGGACATATAGAAATATTTTTTTTAATTTTTTTGCTCAAAAATTTTTTGTTATTTCAAAATTTTTATATCTTTTGGGAAAAACAAAAGGGGGGACAGGGGGCGAAGCCCCCCGCCAAGGGGGCTCGGGGGTCGAAGCCCCCTGCCACCCAACAAAATGTAACAGACGTTTTAGGTTAGGTTAGGTTAGAACAGTGACCAAAACGCCGCGCGAGCCGAGCGAGCGAAGCGAGCGTGCCGCGGGAGCGGCCGGCGAAGCGCCAGAATCGACTTTATACACCCCTCCTACCCCCTACTTCAGTTTAATAGGAAATGGGAATATATATATAGTCGTTTCTGGCGCTTTGCCGGCCGCTGCCGCGGCACGCTCGCTTCGCTCGCTCGGCTCGCGCGGTATGTTCATGTAAACCGAACATGCTCGTCGCTTCGCTCCTCGCACCTAACAGCAATACAGTCACGACCAATAATATGTATACAACATAGGACTATATCATATTACAATATTGAATGACTTCTGTGACACTGATCGTTTTCTTTTGGAACGCTACAGTGTGACAAAGTTCTATGTTGTATTGTATACATAATATTATTGCTCGTGTCTGTACATGAGTCACTATTTTTAAACTTAATAAACCGTTATTTTAAAAATTAGTTATTTTAAAAATAGGTGTAACGACCAATAGTTCTTTTGAACAGTAGGTCTTTTGACCGTAGTTATTTCGACCATAGTCGAAACGACCGTAGTTATTATGATACATACCCGAAGGTAACTATCCAACTGAGACTCCATTACGATTCAATTACGATGACGTACAAGTTTTTATAGAATACCCAATTTGTTTTAATCGTAATGGAATCGTAATTGAGTCTCAATTGAATATCAATAGAATCTTATTTAAATTAAAATTAGCAGACTTGGGGCCCAGCTCCCAAACTATCCCCATACCAAGAATCACGTCGATCCGTTGCTATATTTTAGGACAGACCAATACAATTTCACATATAAATTACTAGCCTTCCGCCTGCGGCTTCACACGCGTGGACTACACGATGTTATCCCGCGGGAATTTGATATGTTTCCGGGATAAAAGTAGGCTATGTTCCTCTCCAGACTTCAAAGTATCTGTGTCCCAAATTTCAGCCAAATCCGTTCAGCCGTTTTAGCGTGATTGAGTAACAAACATACATACGTCCAAACATCTAAACTTTCACATTTATAATATTAGTAGGATTAGTATGGATATTACACACCCCTGTAAATTGGCCATCTACCCAAGATAGCAAATATGCTTACACTCAAAAGCCATATCAACACTACCTTATCCCAAGCCTTTTTTTTGTCCGTGAGAAAATAAATGTCTGTCCGCCCTAGGATCTTCTCTAATGTACTATGCGTGAAGTACTCTCGTGTTTCTTTTTCTATCGACCTTTTTTTGTATTGGGGCATATCTCAAATGTCACAGAAATGTTCCTTTGTTTTTGTAATTTGTCCCAATAGAGAGATAAAAATGTGTTCTTCAACATTATTGCGTGAATGTGACTGGACTAACAGCTAGGTGCTGCTTAAAGAAAGGCAATTCTTTAAGGGCTATGACAAAAGCTTATTAGTATTATTGAATACGCAACAAACAACAATCGAGTTGTTTTTTTTATTATTTTATATTTTTTACACATTATTTACAAGAAATGTCTACTTTTTTCACAATACTTTTGATGATAACATCACACACTACATTCACATAACATCATACTGTTATATTTCTTGTGCCTAGTGTGTAAAAAAGCACAACGATTGAAACACGATTGAGACATGCTCGACACCCTGCATTTAAGACTTTTTTTAAATAACTTTCAACATCCGCTCAGCTTGAGATCGAATCCATCATCTTTCATTGTTTACCTTTCATTGAATTTATCATGTTTGTTAGAGAGATCGATCCTTATGATTGATGCGATAAAACTCCATGATTTTATTTCTAATTTCAGCCGGTTCGATTCCTAAGCGAATCAAGCGTATTTAAAAAATCTTTGAATGCAGTTTTCTTTCTTTTTAAAAATAAAACAATATTTCCTTTTGTAAAATGAGCAAACTAAAAAAGTTAAGGCAGTTTCACTCCAGGGTGCCTACCCTAACCTTTAAGAAAGCGATTCAAAACCGGTGCGTTCCAGAATCGGTTCATAAAATGAATTGCTTCTTCTGAAAACTGAATCGCAAATGAATTGCTGAATGTGAATGAACGAACGATTTGCGTACTTATTTCTTCTACCCGTCTCTTTCATTCGATTCTGTCAAGCCCGGAGATAGAGAGGGACGGGTATAAACTACCAGGTGTCATGTTAGCTCGACCGAGTTATAAGTCAAATAAAGAGTTCATGACAGCTAAGCAGCTGTGAAATGTCACCTTATCGGTTATCATTGACGCAATATAATCTAGATCGCAATTAAACTGTCGTGGTACGAATAAGCGAAGCAGATCAGTATATGTCCTGAAGAAATCCGTAATAAGAGTTAATGGTAGGCACCCAGGTCCCAAATTTTTTTATAGAACAGCTTTACTTTTTAATGTTACTAAAATTATGATCGTGTTAAGTGTATCATGGGATGTACTAATTTTAAATTAATAATTTTATGTATCATCATGTCAGCCGAACGACGCCCACTGTGGGCATAGGCCTCCCCCAAAGATCAACGATTTTATGTATACGGAAACATTATTTCTGATTGTTTGTACCTATCTTTATGATAAGACATTGTTTTTTATGTATATTTATTTGTATAAGGCTAAACAGTAAGCAGTGCGAAAATAGAATAAAAACATATAAAAGATTAAAACTTACTGGCCTGCTAATGCAAAATTCGATCTTCAATATTATCTCTAATGTGCCATAATTTGCATTCGTTTAACATAAAACTTTTGAGATATTACTTGGAAGCACGTGCGAACTCTTATTATGACTCTGTCATATACTATATTTATATTAGTTCTACCTTTGAACTTCCGTTCGGAATTGTAGGTACGAGTAATATTAGTCTTGGGAGTTGGCCCCGCTTGCTCGGCCATCTCCCGCCGCGCAGGGGCCCGGAAACGGACCACCCGTCAGGCCGCTGGGGGTGCTTCTCACCACGACCCCCCCACAGTCGGTGTACCAAAAACTGACGGCGGAGAGCAAGTAGTGAGGGGTTTAGTTGGTAGTGGTGCCTGCTCTCGATCGCCCCATCTGGTCAGCCCACCTCGAGTGGGTAACCTTATGGGGAGATTGTGAGGAGGCTCCCTCCCTCTGTCCTGCCCCCTCTCGAGCTTTCGAGCTCGATAGGGGGCCGGAGCAGGGGTTAGAACCGCCCAGCCCTGACGCGAAGCCTATTAGGCTTAGTGGGAGGGCTGGGCGCGGCGAGGGACAGGCCCCGAGTCTGACCGAGTCCAACATGCCGTGTGGTATACGTAAAGACAGTATTTGCCCTCACTATAATAAAAAAAAAAAAGGTACGAGTAATATTTGTTCGAAGATATAACGATGCCAAATTACAGGAACTTGATTACAACTAGCAAATGCCCGCGACTTCTTTCTAATGCATACTAATATTATAAATGTGTGTTTTTTTGTCCGTCTTTCATGTCAAAACGAGGAAACGAACCGACGTTATTTTTGGTATGAGGATAGTTTAGGAGCTGAAGCTTAATTATCCTTGAAAAATAACACATTCCCGCGGGATAACGTCGTGTAGTCCACACGAGCGTATCTGCGGGCGGAACGCTTGTCAGATACCTATATTACTAAAAGTTTTATGAATGCCAGTGGCGTAGCTACGTAACCAAAGGCTCCGGGGCAAAAATGACATTGGGGCCCTATTTAAACTGGTTAAGTATTATCAAGTAAAGAATATAAATACTTTATGGGTGCAAAGCTACTTTATCATCAGCTCTTTTGCTCTTTATCGCCCACTGTAGGGCAAAATTTTTTTCGCTTAAGCCCACCACTGGGTGTCATTATATTATCCATAATTTTAGTTTTCTAATAAATTTTATTAAAGTAAGAGTTGTTGCTTATGCAAACTTTAACAGAAACTTTGTAAACTAAACAAACAGACCAAATGCTTGGTTATTTGTGTGTGCTCAAGTACTCAGTGCACTATACCGACTACAAAGAGCCAGCGTGCACATGCGATTTTTAGTCGACAGATAGTTTAGTCGCTATCGTAAGAGAGAGTAAGAGAAACATTTATTGAATTTGATTGAATCAGGCGTCACTTGGCGGAAGTTCCCAGTGGTGTTGGTTTTTCGCACGAACTATCACGAACTATCTCCTGAGGATACCCCGGGTTGGGGCGAAACACGTGTAGAGTAGTCTAATCGGTGACGGTGCAAGGTGTATTGCTGTCTTGCTAGATGCAGGTATTGTGCACTGGTGTTTTCGTGGTGTGCATGTGCAATTTTTTGCGGGCGGGCGGGCGGTGCATCTTGCATATTGTGTTTTTTGCGGAAGTAAGCTACATATATTTCGTTTTTCACAAACATTTATTGGCCATACACACAAGTAGTAATGATTTTATATCTAATCTATATATAATTACAGTTATAATATTTGACTTAAATACCTAATTTTCTTACATTCACACCAATTATCTAAGCCCATGTTAATTTCATTAAGAAACTGTATCATGGAAAACTTGATAACGGATAAATATAAACTTAAATAGTTTTTGTTTGTAAATACATACTTAATATACATAGTTAACACCCAGACCAAGACAAATAGACATGTTCATGCACACAAATATTTGTCTTGTTCGGGAATCGAACCCGAGACGACTGGCGCAGAAGGTGGGTAGCCTACCCCTGCGCCAAATAGGTCGTTTGACCATTAAGTACCAATTTAATGCTTCAAAGTGAAAAAATCTTTGAAGTCGCCACAAAGGGGTCTCCTGCCCTTTAAGTCGTACGTTACAGTTTGCAAAACTTTACTTGTTATTATCATAATTTACTTTTAAAAGGGCCCCTTATATTCTAAACGAGTGTATTTCAGTGTATTAACAATAAAATTGTGACTGAAACATAAATTCTCCCACACTAAATGTATGGGAGAATATGCTTAGCAACTGCACACATGTTCCAGTGTATATTATTATGTGTTACAAGTTCATTTGCAATATCGAAGAATTTACCGTTTACTTGTAATACCATAGACTTTGTATAGGTTTTCCTGTAATATTCTTACAAACATAGGTGGGACTGCTGGAGGTACCACTAGTAATACAAAAATACCGAAATGGTTATAGTCTGTTTTATTTAACAAACGAGTACTGAGTATACGTCTCTAGCACATTTTCGATATGACAGAGTGAGATTGGTAATGACCCATCTCACTTCTCATCACACTCTGTCATATCGAAAATGTGCGAGAGACATAGGTACTATACTCAGTACTCGTTTGATAAAAAAAACATACTTTATCAGCCTAGAAGGTAGACATCGGTTGTAAGGCGAACCCTAGACACTCAGTAAATACTGTGATCCATCATTATGATAAATACTGATAGATTTCATTCCAATAACGGAGTGCCTAAAAATATTCAGTATTTATCACGTCTGTATTGCACAGTTTTTCGTACAGATCACAAGCGTGAAATGGATGCGGCAAAAGAAAACCCAAAGCTTGTGTGGCTATTATCTTAGCGATTGGATTAAAAAAGCGCGTAAAAAGAAAGCAATGGACTAAATGTTGTATAAAAAATAGAGCAGAATACACGCATTTGAATTAATTGTCTGAAATTCAACTACGTGATTCAAGTATGATGAGTACTAAGCGAGCGCTCGACACGGGTGACACAATTCAAAAATAGACCCCCGGGGGACTTAATTGCTAATTTCGCAACTCGCATTGAGCGCTCGCCTAGTAGGTACTCATTTTCATGTCAATTAAGAGTAAAATATGTCGAAGCGAGCGCTCGACACGAGTGGCGAAATCCAAAAATAGACCCCCTGGTCTCTTTCACGCCTGCCACACTCCCTTGGCATATCTATTACTATAGTATTATATGATCTGAGGTACTGGCCGACCACAGCATTTAAATGGTGTAGTCTAGTGTATTGACGGATGTCAGTATTTATCAGAAATCTGCAATAAATACTGACATTCTTCAATACACTAGACTAGACGATCAGTATACATATCACAAAATAAAATAAATACTGATGGATCACAGTATTTACTGAGTGTCTAGGGTTCGCTTGCTTCGCCAGACGATATTATGTTACGGTCACTGGCTAGCCTTACATGAACCAGTGCCTTATATCCAAAGACAATTTTAACTTTGTAAACCCTACTACTTTTTACTGATAATGTTACATACTAACACAATGTGAAGCCTTTAGTAGCTTGATTAAATGAATTGATTATTATAATTATTATGTAAGTAATCGATGGCCGTTGGGGCGGAAAGGTTCTCCAATGGCGACAGCGAACCGGACGACGTTCCGTGGGCAGGCCCCCTACAAGGTGGACCGACGATCTGGCCAAGGTCGCGGGAAGCCGCTGGATGCGGACAGCTCAGGACCGATCGTTGTGGAGATCCTTGGGGGAGGCCTATGCCCAGCAGTGGGCGTCGTACGGCTGAAATGATGATGATGATGATGAAGTAATCTATTCGCCAATAAACTCTATCTGGTAGTTTCGTAAATAAGCAGGTTCAAAAACGCCGTTCCAAAGCTTTATAATATCGTTCAATTGGCAGCAAACACGTCTTTCAAATAGCTTACAATAGTATTTTCGACGTCTCTATTTGATCTAGAAAAAAATATAAAAAGCCCTTAGGTCTTCTTTATTTGATCTAGATAAATCCATTTTACGAATATTGTATTTTTGTTTAGTGATCTTAACGCACACCAAAATAGATATGTATCGAATTGAAAAAAGATAAGTACCTACATAATAAATGAACAACTCAGAAATATTGAAGCAATACAAATCAAATAAAGATAACAGAAGATAGATAAGTACATCTTACCTGCTTTCCTCTACTACTTACTATTTTTTTAAAGCATAAAAACGTGCAAAAGGCGAACTTAATGCCTTCAAGCATTCTCTAGCAGTTAGGTACTATTACGATTACCCCAACGACAGTACCTATTCGTACTAAGGCATTCACAAAAACTCTTGTTATGATAATCCTACTTCCTACTTATATCCTACTAATATTATAAACGTGAAAGTTTGGATGTTTGGATATTTGGATGTTTGGATGTTTGTTACTCAATCACGCCAAAACGGCTGAACGGATTAGGCTGAAATTTGGGACACAGATACTTTGTACCCTAGAGAGGAACATAGGCTATTTTTTTATCTCGAAAAAATATCACATTCCCGCGGGATAACGTCGTCGTGTAGTGCACGCGGGCGAAGCCGCGGGCGGAAAGCTAGTAATATTATAAATGTGAAAGTTTAGATGTTTGGATATTTGGATGTTTGTATGTTTGTTACTCAATCACGCCGAAACGGCTGAACGGATTTGGCTGAAATTTGGGACACAGATGCTTTATAGCCTGGAGAGGAACAAGGGCTACTTTTTATCCCGGAAAAATATCACATTCCCGCGGGATAAGATTTTTACGATATAATTAATAAGCAAAACCCCTTTAGCGTTGGAAGAAATATCATAAAAACCGTATATGGGCGAATTTGAATAAATTAACCGTAATTGCGTGTAAGAAAAGCTATAGATAACATGTTTTTTTGGGATAAAGCCAGATATCCGTATATCACTGGTTAAATGATCTGAAATCAATTACTTGATTGCTTTATGTGTTTTTTATAGTTTGCATAAGTCTAAGCGGTTTTGGTCTTCATTACAAATAAAATAACATTAGAACGTAATATCGGGTGTTTTTTTTTTCATTTATTTAAGGCAACAAACAGTCATGTACAGTAACAAAACAGCAACTTGTAAAGATATGAGTATAACTAAAGACCGTACAGTGCCTATAATTAAACTTTTACAGTATTTTTAAACTTACATTGAGCCACTCTTAGGACTGGAACATTTAGAACTTATTCATAGTACGTGTACCAAAACCCCAACTAAATGAAAAAAAAAATATATATCATTACATTGCAATTACTGTTGTTGTGTAAAATTATTCACTAGCCTAACTTTGAAAAAGAACAGATTTGAGCTTTGATAAAGATAAGTTAAATAAATCTATGTCAGTGAAATGTTTATTTTAAACGTTAGTGGAACGATAAACAAACGAGTTTCGCGTGTAATTCTTATACTGGGGCTTCACCTGCGTGACGCCTAACGGCGTTAATAATGGCATGCGCGTCTTAGCGCGCTTATTGTAGCAAATTAGTGCGCTAAAACCCGGCTACACCTGCGTATTATTTTAAATAGCGCGCTAATTAACGGCATTAGACACAGGTGAAGCCCGGGCATTTCGATATCGTGGAGTAACGAATAGTGGTTTTGGACGTGAGGAGCGCACTGGCAAACGAACTCTGGAAACGAATGACAAGCTGCTCAGCAACGAGCGGTGAAGAACTTTAAATTGATACCACTGTTTTTTGTGACAGTTGATTTAACAGTTCTTGGTTGTTTTGGGGTTAGTGGGGTTTGAAAATTCAACATGAATAGACTCAAACCGGGGGAACGTTTCCAAATAGTTAAAATTACAATTAATTTGCTGAAAGACACATTTTGGCAAGCGTATAATTTCACGAAATGACCCTGTTAACGGGCCGCCCGCCGCGTTCGTGTAATTTGACGATATTAGATCTCTTTCTTTGGGGTAGGTACCAATGTTAAGTTTCATGTTTGCGCCGATAAATCAGTAACCATTGAGCATTTGGAAGCCAACATTCGACACGTTATTGCGGACATACAGTCTGATGTACTGCAAAAAGTGTGTAAAAATGGGACCTCCAGATGACGCCATGTACGTGCCAGCCGCGGCGGCCACATGCCGGAAACCATTTTCAAACATAAATATCGAAAAATCATCTTTGAAATAAAGCCTATTTCATGGATATCAAAAACAATTTTCAGTGTTTAATTTCAATTTAAAGCTCTTCACCTCTAAAAAACACCTAATATTTAAAAGTTAAACTGAAGCAGTCTAAAAAGTGCTAGGTAATTGTGGGCAGGATATAAACACAAACTATACAAACATAGTGGTTGATATTCTTGTCGTTTGCTTGATTGTCTTTCCATTTCTTCTTTCATACTCATAAACTATCAATAAGGTGTTTACTTATATCATTTTTGCAGACTAACTATGCAGTATTAGGTTATCTTCCAAACATAAAGTTCCATGGTAAAGAATATATTTAGACCGTTCTAACCCAGATGCATGTAAAATCTCTTCATTACCACGTTTCAAATAAAAATGAATGTTTGTTTTTTACGTAATCAATATTCAGAGCACGTTCATACTGTCCCATTTTTCGTCGTCATATTCCTTATACCTATCTAAGATTACTTTCAAACATATGTTAACGAGACGACAGGAAAATCGCTGATTCAAAGTATTTCTTTGTGACAAAGAAATCGAAATCCTTAATTTATTTCAGCGGGCTTCTGTCTTTCTTCTAAGAATCGATATGGACGAGGAAAACTTATTGAGTGTGAAGTAGGGCAAAGATAAATAAAAAATCACACTAATTGACTGGTTTTAGATAAGTTGCATAAAAACTTGTGTAATGAAATGTAGATGACGAATAAACATACTTACTTACACCAGTATCAATAAATAAATAGACATGTCCGTTCACACAACAAGTTAGTATTTGTCTTATACGAGAATCATACTTGCGAGCTGAGATGGCACTGATAAAATTCACCTCTTTTAAAGAGATTTATCTGTTTGTTACGTTTGGGTCATATAATGAGGCTCTCCCACACAGGCAGGTTATTATCGTCGATAAGACCGGATGCGTTATTTATTTATTTATTTATTTATTTATTAATTCTTCATGCACAATGTACATAGGCGGACTTAATGCCTCAGGCATTCTCTACCAGTCAACCTTAGGGTGATATGGAGATAGTAAAGTGGTAGGGTGCACAACCAGCATTAAACTTAAAAAAAGGCGAGAGAAATATTAATATATACAACGTAATAAATAAATAAACTTATATAGCTTATAATAAAAGTATAATAAATATTATATATATTACACATATTTATATAATTATAATAAATATATAAAATATAATAAATTATACTACATACAATATACATACATATATAAATATATATAGGTACAAATAAAAGATAACGACGATCAAGATTTAAGAGTTAGCTGCTTGCTCAGTGAGAAATTTTCGTAACTTAGTTTTAAACGAAAACCGACTGGTGGACCTTCTGATGTCTAAAGGAAGCGCATTCCACAGAAGAATTGGGTAAATGAAGAAAGAAGAATGAATAATATCAGATTGATGAGAGGGACAGCTAAGTAACAGATTAGACGAAGAACGAAGGCTTTTATCGTGAGTAGTACACAAGTACTGGAAATGTGAAGTTAGATAAGGGGGAGCATTAGGAGAGTTTAAGAGAGAATAAAGAGTGGTCAATGCCCGCATACTTCTGCGCTGTCTAATGGGCAACCAATTAAGAAGGGATCGATGCGCGGACACGTGATCATATTTACGGAGATTGTAGACGAATCGAATGCAGTTATTCAGAAGACGGTCGAGCTTATTGAGTAGATCTGCATTCAGGTCGAGGTAGCACACATCACCATAGTCGATTATAGGAAATATTAAGGTTT
Source organism: Crambus lathoniellus (assembly GCA_949710035.1). Taxonomy (NCBI): domain Eukaryota; kingdom Metazoa; phylum Arthropoda; class Insecta; order Lepidoptera; family Crambidae; genus Crambus; species Crambus lathoniellus. The sequence goes on along the minus strand of OX453309.1, from coordinate 25,990,634 downwards.
GCACAAGCATTGCTTTGATATTCGTCGGTAAAAAGTTTTTGAGGCGGTAAAGGTATCGCAATACTCCAGTAACCTTCCGACTAACACTAGATACTTGAGCTTGCCAGTTTAACCTGCAATCGACACACAAACCAAGATCTTTTACGCTAGAGCTGAGAGGGATGGGAGTACCGTCGAAAACAATCGGACGCAGATTAGTAAGGTCCACCCTGGATATCATACGGGGACTACCCACCAGCATCGCTTGGCATTTGGCAGGATTAACGGCAACACCGTAATTGTCGGACCAACATTTAATATGGTGTAGATCTCTGTTTAGCGCATCGATGGCATTATTAATGTCATCAACACGTGTCTGGGCATGTATCTGTAGGTCGTCAGCATATAGATGATACGAACACTGAAGTTTGAGTGTGATGAAATTAATAAAAATTGAAAAAAGAAGAGGAGAAAGTATGCCGCCTTGGGGAACACCAGTATCTAAATGTAGCCACGATGAGTTTGACTCATCGAACTGTACAGCTTGCTGGCGTTCCCGAAGATAAGTAGAGAACCATTCCAGTGCCTCATCAGAGACCATAAGATGGGACAATATGGAAAGAAGGATGTCGTGACTGACAGTATTAAAGGCATTGGAGAAGTCTATAAGAACCAAACCAGTTACTTGGCCGTCCTCAACAGCTGCCCTGATATCACCAGTCACCTTAAGGAGAGCAGTAGTGGTGCTGTGTCCAGGTCTGAAACCGGACTGCAAAGGATTAAGGAGGGAATTTTGATGGACAAAATGGGAGAATTGCTTGTGAACGCAGGCCTCAAGCACTTTGGACATGAAGGGAAGGATGGAAATTGGACGAAATTGGTTAGGATGAGTTGGATTAGGGACTTTGGGGAGAGGGCGGACAAAGGCTCTTCGCCAAAGTTTAGGGAAAACACCGGAATCAAGGGAAAGGTTAATGATGTGGGTGACAGCGGGTAGAAGGTGTTCCAATAATGTAAGTATCATACGGCGACTTATGCCATCACAACCCACAGCATTGGACTTTATGGAGAGGATAATCTTTTTGATCTCTTCATCGGTCACTGGAGAAAAACGAAACGGGGTTATATTGGGACGCGTTAGACTGCCTATAGAAGCAACAGTACGAGAGGATGCTGTATGATCAAGTTTAGATGAATTAGTGGTAAAGTGGTGATTGAGATCGTTAAGACCAATAGAGTTAGGCAAGTCTAAATGTCGCGATTTGCCTATACCCAGAGTTCCAAGGAATTTCCAGATATCGGCAGAAGAGGAGGACGAGATGTTGTTGTGAATATGGCGGCGTTTAGCATTGCGTATCATCTGATTACACCTATTTCTTGCGGCTTTGAAAATATTCCAATTGTCATCTATACGATTTCTTCTAAAATTACGAAAAGCCTTGTCCCTACGCCTCATCGCCATTCGAATGCCAGTGGTCATCCAAGGCGCTGGTGGCCGCTTAAGTCGGATCTTTCTGATGGGCGCATGGACATTGTAAATTGCTAAAACCGTGTCGTTGAATATCTGGACTTTATCATCAACAGAAGTCGCTTTGATTAAAGGGTCCCAGTTAATCTCTAAAGCATCTTCCTCCAATTTGGCGACGTTGATTCGTGCAAAACAACGCCTGTGCAAGACCTTAGGGATAGGTTTGGGGGGTTTTAGGATATAGGACAGGAAAATTAGGTCATGACGGGAAAATCCAGGAGCTATATGTTGACCATGTGATGGGATGAGGGAAGGGTTGGATGTAAGAATTAAGTCGAGCAGTGTGTCCTCACCATTAAGGTTATGGTGAGTGGCTTGTAGAGGCAGGGCATGGAAACTGGCCGACTTAATTGTATCCAGGAGTTTTTGGGACCGATGGGAGTTGGGTACTAGGAGATCGGTATTGAAATCACCCATGATGATGTGGTGTGCATACTCAGAACCTAATGATTCTAAAACCGATTCAAGATCAGTGAAATAGTCAAGAGAAGGGGGACAGTATACCACACCAACGATAACCTTACTGCGCCCTGTTCCAACCTCAAGAAAGAGATACTCAGCAGAACAGCCAGGGCTGGAGGAAGCTACTATTCTGTAGTTCAATGAGCTGAGGAGATAAATAGCAACGCCACCCCCACGCCCAGCAACGCGGTCATTCCTAATTAGATTGAAACCTGGGAGGGAATATGCTGAAGATGAAAGATTAGGCTTAAACCAGGATTCGGAGATAAGAACAGCATGTATATTCCTACCAGCGAACACGTCGAGCAATTCATTGAAGTGGCTAGGTACACTTTGAGCGTTGATGTGGCACACGTTAAACAAATTAGAAGAGTGGGAAAAAGTACGACTCAGAAAGTCACCGAGAGTGTCGGTATCGGTTGCGGAGCAAAAACTATCGTTACTGGACGCAGATTCGTCAGCGGAGTAGAACAATTCATCGTCTATATTATCTAAAACCATTAAATATAAAATTATAAATATAAATACAAAGATAAATAAAATAACTAAAATAAATAATAATAGATACCTATTTAAAATAAACTAAATTAAGGTTGTGTGTTATTACAAATTATGTATCTCCACACCACCCGCCAGCTTTAACATCAACACATAATTTAAAAAAGAAAAAAAAAACATTCCTAAAAAAGAAAACAAAAATATAAAACCTATTTAAAAAAAAAGATAGCGAAAAGAAAGGAGAGATATGAAAAACTCAAGCATCTCAATCACCAACCTCCACCACCGCACACAGGACAGGATGTCTTCATACAAATGACAGCTAATTTGTGTGGCAGTTTGAAGCGCCACTACTAATGTCCCGAAAACTAATTATGACATCATCATTACCACAGTCGACATAAGAGCATCACTAATTTTAGTTACATGGACACTTATATCTGCCTACAGCTTGGCCAACGGCGCGCCAAAATGGCAATACTCAAATAGGCACAAAAATATTTTATGACAGCCAGTCCAGCGCGCAAATAATAGAGGTCAGTGATCCCAAGTGAATGACTTCACTACAAAGACATTAAAAAAAGAAAAAAAAAATGTCTATGATAACAAATGTTGACAACAAACAAGACGTGACATTGACATTGATTGACATGACATTGACAGTTGGTTTTAACACAAATGAATCACATGAAGTGAAGCAAAAATTTACCAAAAGTATTTTAAAATTACCTTCTGTGTTATGAAATATTTCGAGAACAGTTTTATGAAAGTGAAATCAACAAAGTTACAAGTTATTTAACTACCTGAATAAGCGTTACTTTGAAGTATGTACAAGAATATAAATATCAACGACTGACAAAATAAGACATGAAAGTCATAAAACATAAAATGCATGCAAAAGGCAAGTACTGTACCGTAATCCGTCATTTTTACGTAGAATAATATTTTGAGATGAGATCACAACACAAATTTTATCACTTATTCTTATTTGCAGGTCCAGCACGTCGACTGGTAGTGGAGGTCTCACCTGGATATCCAGTGATTACCGCTTCTAGATCTTCGGCAGAAACAATTCTGTGACGCTTACCATCAGAGGTCTTGATCATTATTACACCGTCATGTGTCCAGCAAGACCGCACACCAAAATGAAGCCGAGCCTTGTTGAAGATGGCTTGCCGAGGCTTAGTGAGGAACTCCTTTACTGAAATGTTAGACCCTTTCAGATTAGTTTTCGCTCTCCAGACTGCAGCCTTGATGTCAAACTGAGCAAACCTCACAAGGACAGGACGCTGGTGATCACGCTCCTTGGTGCCTAGAACCCCCAACCGATGACAAATTGTGAAGGATGAACTAGTAAGGTCTTTCTGGCCCAGTTTAGATTTGAAAATGTCCAAGACCACATCCCGGCAATTCTCATTCTCGGACTCGGGGACACCCAAGACCAACAGTGACTTGCGGCGATGTCGCGTTTCGATGACATCAATCTGCATAGCACACTCATTGATTTGCCTCCGAAGCAGCCCGAGCATGCTGAACATAAGCTCCCTAAAGGTCCGGAACTCCTCAGCCACTCTAGCAACCGTTTCCTTTCCGGGTGCAGCTCCCTGTATCTGTGCCTCAAGCTCATGCATCCTCTTGGTAAAGCTTTCCTCCAAGCTCTTCTGTGCAGTGATGATGTCGGACAGATGTGACATATTTCTTGAATGTAGTTTCCAGTGATGTACAAGTGAAAACTGTGATTGATGCGCTGGCAGGTGGTGAATGATGTGTACTAATTTCACATTAAATTTGATGCAAACGTAAGTAGTAGTGTTTTATTAACTATTCAACTGAATAACCAGAGAAAAAAGCTAAATAAACCAGTATAATTAATTAAATTCGATTTGAAACTCGAAAGCACTTCTTAACGTTTTTATCACCTACCCGCGAAAACCGGGTTAACCGGTAAAAAACGTTATTGCGATATGTATCTGTTTTTAGTACATTATGTATTAGGACGGCTACGAAGTTACACACTGCTGCGATAATAACGACGCAATAGAAGTAGGACGCTGGCGTTACTCCGTCCTGCGATATTCCGATATGAGTTCTTAGAACATTTTGTATTGGGAAGCATGCGATCCCACACACAGCTGCGATATCGTTAGTACGTCAAGGGCGAAATTTGGTTTTACCGATATGGTTACAAGTGTTCTAAATATCTATAACATGGATATTGATTTATCTAGAATTTTATCACAAACAGTAGCTAGTTGTAGTAGAAGTAATGCGCGACGGGGCCGACCCCCGAATGTGCGAATTATCGGACGGTAAATACGCAGTTGTGTGCAGAGAATCGGGACGCATTATCGCAATAACGACCGATAATGACGCGCCTGTGTGGGAGAGCCTTTATTCGAAATCCTATTGTCTTATTCGCCTAGACCACTCCTGACTTTATATATTTTTATAAACATATTGTAGTCGGTTATATTATCATTAAATTAAACTTGTAGAGTTTCTTAGAATACAAAGTACAATATCTTTCTGCACCGTGTATTAAGAAACAGAAACTTTCTGTACAAGTACTGATAGATAGAAGCAGAATTTATAGAGTGTAAAGTAGGACAAAGGTTGTATATCTTCAGTGAAACGGAAGTAATAAGTAACTTGAACAACTACACTGCACTGTTCAAGTATTGTATTGTTATGCACTCATCTGGTAATAATAACTTGGAAAATATGCTTTGATTAAAACAACTGTTTCAAGTAAAAATAAAATAGATACCTACATGATTGCAGTGAAAACAGTTTAAGGAGCGTCTTCACAAAACGATACTTAATAAAACCACATATTTTTCTGCAATCGGTTTTAATTATATATTCGGAAATGTTAAGGACATAATAACATGGTTTACTTTTTTATAATGACAGTAATTTTACTTTCCCATAGCTAATGTATATCATCATCATCATGTCAGCCGAACGACGCCCACTGCTGGGCATAGGCCTCCCCCAAGGATCTCCACAACGATCGGTCCTGCGCTGCCCGCATCCAGCGGCTTCCCGCGATCTTGACCAGATCGTCGGTCCACCTTGTAGGGGGCCTGCCCACGGAACGTCGTCCGGTACGCGGTCGCCATTCGAGAACCTTTCCGCCCCAACGGCCATCGGTTCTCCGCGCTATGTATCCCGCCCACTGCCACTTCAATGATGCAATCCTTCGAGCGATGTCGGTTGTTTTAGTTCTCCTGCGGATCTCATCATTTCTGATTCGATCGAGCAGGGAAATACCAAGCATTGCTCTCTCCATTGCTCGCTGGGTGACTTTGAGCCTTCTTATGAGACCCATAGTAAAAGACCACGTCTCACTTCCATAGGTCTTCCTTTCGTCTTGAGACATTGAGGTATTTCGGACGCGAATATATGTCGGAGCTACCCAAACGCTGCCCATCCAAGCTGGATTCGACAAGAGATCTCTTTCTCAAAGTTGGACTTACCTAACTGGACCGTCTGTCCTAGGTAAACATAGTGGTCAACAACTTAAAGTGTAATAAGTCCAGTTAATGTTCCCAACATTAACTGGAGTGGGTGCAACCATGGGCATTGAACATGATTTTCGTCTTGTCCATGTTCATCTTAAGACCCACTCTTTGCGAAGCATTACCGAGATCTTCAAGCATTGTGTTCAGGTCTTCCAAGGTCTCAGCCATAAGAACTACATCATCGGAAAACCGTAGGTGTGTTAGGTACTCGCCATTGATGTTGATGCCGCATCCTTTCCAGTCCAGCAGCTTAAAAATGTATATAATGTATATATGTATATTATTTATCCGTTATCTAGTTTCCATAATACAGCTACCTAATGAAAACTACTTTATGAGCTTTGATGATTGGTGTGATTGTAAGAAATTTATTATTATTCCCTTTATTATACTTTAAATACTTACAAAATTATATTTCTAAACATTAAATTTTTACAATGTATAACAATAAAAAATATAACATTTAAAAATACAAAAAAGCTGTTCCCCAACGGTAGCAAGATCAGGGTCCCGGCTACCGATGGTTAAGGATCCAGAGACAGGAACCTTCTCACTATAGGGGCCGTGTCCAGAAGTACTGCCTTCTGCATCTGACTCCCGATCCATTCACCTAACGCAAGCGTCTTAAGGTGTTTATCGAGGCTCTTGGCTATCAGACCATGGGCAGATATGACTATTATTATTATAACAACTGTGAAAAACATAGAATCTCATAAACTTATACAAAAAATCGAATTGCAAAATGTCGAGTTTTTCAATTATAGTTAAAATTAAATACACAAACGATTGTTTGTTCTCAAATCTGAAATATTGCCAATACCGAATGATAGATTGTTCAGTATAAATTTTAATTTTAAATGGAGTATGAAATAAAAATTCAAAGTAAAACCAATTTGTTTTACAAATAACTCCCACCACAAAGAATAATTTACTACGGAGTAGTGACAAGATTTATTATTATTCTATCATTATGTAAATCAATCATTTAGAATACACAACAGACAGAAAACAATATAACGAATAAAATCAAAATATCAAATTCTAAATGAAGCATGGATTAATGATTGATCGTTGCGTCCGCTACGACAAGCGACGACTTAATATCATTTATCTATGAAATGAAGGTGTTTGAAAGAAGATACCTACTATAAATAAATAATTGACCTTACTAAAGTATTATTTAACTGAACTCGCCAATTCCTCGTAAGTTTAGTTAAGTTAAATTAGTCGTAAGATCTTTTTCTTTTGATCCGTATATTAAAATCCGATATATTATTACCAAATTTTACAAATGAATTATATTAAACTACTAGCTTTCCGCCCGCGGCTTCGCCCGCGTGTACTACACGACATTATCCTCAGGGAATGTGATATTTTCCGGGATAAACTACATTACTGTCCAGCTCCCTGAGCTCCCAATCTACCCCCGTGCCAAAAATCACATTGATCCGTCGCGCGTCGCTCCGTTTTGACGTGAAAGACGGACAAACAAATAATACCTACTACTGGTTTTCCCGTGGGAATATGATACTTTCCTGTGGTAAAAAGTAAAAGTAGCCTATTATAATCCTTCCCAGGGTCTTAAATAATTTACTTAAATTGGTACCCAATTTCTGGCCGCAAATTAGCTCGCGCTTAAAATGATTTTCGTATGGGAATGAGATTTTTCCCGCAGTAAAAAGTGTTAAGTATGTCTTTCCCAGAGCCTTAAACTGTCTTTATTCTAAATATAATCATTTCCATTAACTTAAACTATCACCTTAAATACCAATTCCATTCCACAGCTATGCCCGTGCTAAAACTTATTTTACCATGGGAATGATCCTTATTCCCGCAGTAAAAAGTCCTTCCTAAGGTCACAAAATATCTCCATTCCAAATTTCATCTGAATCGGTTCAGCCGTTTTGACGTAAAAACAGAACATACAGACGGACAGACAAACAAATTAACAAACATAAATTTTCGCATTCATAATAATATTAGGGATAGTAGAAATATGAATATGATTGGCCAAATCAAAAGGGACCTTGTGGCGCTCGGCACTTACGCCCTTATTGCTGTTGTTCGAATACAAAACAAACGACAATAAAGACGTATGTGCCGGCCGCAATAAGGTCCCTTTTGATTTGGACGACCACATTTAATTGGGTAGGTACATCGCAAAATTTCATGTCAAAAAGTAGGTAGATAGGCGTTCTCTAAGGGATCATCAGTATCATCATCAATCCATTTTAATGTCCCCGCTGCTGGGGTACAGGCCTTCATATTGATGGATAAGGAGAATGGACCATGACCTTCCACACGGGCCCCTTGCAGTTATGGGGTATTAACCAATCAAAATGCAGCCAGAACCATCGGCTTATCGTGTCTTCCGAAGCACCATAATTGAACAGCCATCCCGTGAAAAACCACTGCGAAAGTTACATAACCTCAGCGATCGCAGGCCGAGCACGCTATACTTTATACCAAACATGAAAGTCAGATCAGTGGTTTCTTCTTATGCCTATAAGAAGGTTACGATACCTATACAAACAGTAGCTACTTTCGTATGAATAATATTCGGACATTCTCCTACTCTTTAACTACCAAAATGCAAAAAATCAAGTCAATACTTTGATATGGTACTTTTTAATGTGGCATAGAACCTATGCCACATTAAAAAGTTTTATATAGTGACAATAATATTCTAGTTGATACATGACGACTCTTTGGTGGCAATGAGGTACAGTGTGACAACGTTTTCTGTTCCGGTGGCCAAAACTGGAACTAACGTGTTTTGTTCGTAATGTCATTTTACTGTCAAGTTGCACGTAATAGATAGAGGTCAGTGAGTTGCACTGTCCAACCAGCGCTGCCGTCACCGGAACAGAAAAGATTGTCGATCTATACGTCGCACTGTAAACACCATAGATGTAAAAACGGATTGAGTTTTCAAACATGTGTCAAAACAAAATGAAATTAAAAATCAAAAGCACTAAGGAGTATCGATATAAACTTCGATGCAAATCACCCCCAAAATAATTTTCTATCCCTTTTTTACCCTGTTAGGCAATGAGTTTCAATAAAATATGAAACACATCTTCGATTATTTCTGTTAAAGAATGTTTATGCAAAATTTGAAGAAGATTGGACAAAGGAATTACGTTGTCCCATACAAACTTTACCCCCGTTTTTCACCCCCTTAGGGGTAGAATTTCGAAAAATCCTTTCTTATCGGATGCCTACATCATACAAGGAACACACCCTCCAAGTTTCAGGTCTCTACGATCAGCGGCTTAGGCTGTGCGTTTATCCGTCAGTGATTCAGGACCAAGGATTTTATTAATATACTAGCTTTCCGCCCGCGGCTTCGCCCGCGTGTAGGTACCTACTACACGACATTATCCTCGGGGAATTTGATATTTTCCGGGATAAACTACGTCACTTTCCAGCTCCCAATCTACCCCCGTACCAAAAATCACATTGATCCGTTGCTCCGTTTTGACGTGAAAGACGGACAAACAAATAATACCTACCTACTGGTTTTCCCGTGGGAATATGATACTTTCCTGTGGTAAAAAGTAAAAGTAGCCTATTATAATCCTTCCCAGGGTCTCAAATTATTTACTTAAATAGGTACCGATTTCTGGCCGCAAATTAGCCCGCACTTAAAATGATTTTCGTATGGGAATGAGATTTTTCCCGCGGTAAAAAGTGTTATGTCTTTCCCAGGGCCTTAAACTGTCTCTATTCTAAATATAATCCTTTCCATTAACTTAAACTATCACCTTAAGATGCCTTAAGGCTGCGATTCCCCAAAATAGGGTATTTTAAATTATTGATTACTCGCAAATGACAAGTACTTAAAATTTGGAAAAAATATATGTTATTTTACAGTTATTTATGTAGTGCTTCCGGCCATTTTTTTTAATTGGTGATATTTTACTGTTTCAAATTAAAACCCAAACATCCGTCTAATCGTAATCCAAATATCGTATTACTTGCAGTATAGGTAATTGGTTTTAATTAATGAAAAATATACGAAAATAATTGTCTTTGAATAGCCGACGGATTCCGGCCGTCATAAATTTAATATTTTTAGTATTTAATTTTTAATTGAATTTTAAGTGATTTTCGATTCGCGGGGCGCTCGCGCGTTCACAGTTCACTGCTGCCTCCCGCTGCGTTCGCGTGAAGTGTATCGCGCGCGGCCGAGCAAGCGTTAGCGTGCCTATTTCGGTCGGGAATCATCGCCTTAAATACCAATTCCATTCCACGGCTATGCCCGTGCTAAAACTTATTTTACCAAGGAAATGATCCTTATTTCCGCGGTAAAAAGTCATTCCTAAGGTCACAAAATATCTCCATTCCAAATTTCATCTGAATCGGTTCAGCCGTTTTGACGTAAAAACAGAACATACAGACAGACAGACAAACAAACATAAATTTTCGGATTTATAATAATATTAGGGATAGTAGAAATATGAATGTGATTGGCCAGCCGCGACTACGTCCGTCCGTGAGTAATTTAATTGGGTACATCGCAAAATATCATGTCAAAAAGTACGAGTATGTAGACGTTAGAGAACGCATACCTACCGTAGGCGTTCTCTAACGTCTCATCAGCACCATCATCATTCCATTTTAATGTCCCCGCTGCTGGGGTACTGGGTGCCTACCATCAACTTTAAAACAGCGATTCAAAAATAGCGCGATGCAGAATAGGTTCCTAAAATGAATTGCTTTCTTTCGTACTCTGACCTTCTAAAAACTGGATCGCAAATGAATTGCTAAATGTGAATGACCGAACGATTTGTGTCCTTATTTCTTCTACTCTTCTCTTTCACTCGATTCTGTCATGCCCGGAAAGTGAGAGGGACGGGTATAACCTGCAGGTGTCATGTTAGCTTGGCCAAGTTATAAGTCAAAAAAGCCTACATGACAGCTTAGCGGCTGTGAAATGTCATTGAATGATCACTGAATCGCTGTCATTGATTGTCACAAATAAATTATTCTGATTCTGATTCTGATTCTGATTGATATTAAGCTGTCGTGGTACGAATAAGCGAAGCAGTTCAGTTTAGGTCCTAAACAAAACCGCAATAAGAGTTGATGGTAGGCACCCAGACGCCTTCATATTGATGGATAAGGAGAATGGACCATGACCTTTCACACGGGCCCATTGCAGTTATGGGGTATTAACCAATCCAAATGCAGCCAGAACCATCGGCTTATCGTGTCTTCCGAAGCTCCATATATTTTTGAACAGCCATCCCGTGAAAGACCACTGCGGAAGTCACATAACCTCAGCGATCGCAGGCCGAGCACGCTACCTATACTTCATACCAAACATAAAGTCAGATCAGTGGTTTAGGCATAAGAAGGTTACGATACCTAGACAAACAATAGCTACTTTCGTATGAATAATATTCGAACATTCTCCTACTCTTGAACTACCATGCAAAAAATCAAGTCAATACTTTGCTAAGGTAATTTTTAATATGGCATGGGTTCTATTCTATGACAGCTAAAAACGGATTGAGTTTTCAAACACGTGTCAAATCAAAATGAAATAAAAAATCAAAAGCATTAAGGAGTATTGATATCAACTTCGATGCAAATCACCCCCAAAATAACTTTGTATCCCTTTTTAACCCTGTTAGGCGATGATTTTCAATGAAATATGAAACACATATTCGATTAATTCTGTTAAAGAATGTTTATGCAAAATTTGAAGAAGATTGGACAAAGGAATCACATTGTCCCATACAAACTTTACCCCCGTTTTTCACCCCCTTAGGGGTAAAATTTCGAAAAATCCTTTCTTATCGGATGCCTACGTCATACAAGGAACACACCCTCCAAGTTTCAGGTCTCTACGATCAGCGGCTTAGGCTATGCGTTTATCCGTCAGTGATTCAGGACAAAGGATTTTATATATATAGATAGATTCTCAACTATTCTGCCAAAAATCTGCAATAAACCATAAATTCCTCTTTGGTGTTAATTATCATCTCCCTTGTTCCTAACCCTTCGGGAAGCTTCCCGACTTTTTCCTAATGCAAAATGTATGCTTTGTCATTTTCATTTACTTCAGAATAGTCAAAGCACAGAATTCGGATCCAATTCCCTTTCATAACGGTTGCCAATCAAGGGGCAAGTAACAGCAGTCATTTAGTTACATTTTACATTAGCAATAGTACGAAAAACTGTCGGCAAAGTAATCGAATAGACTATACGATCCGTCAAAAGCTGTTGAGGTGCTGCTGTCAGATATGTATTGAGTTTTAAATAAATAAAAAATAAAATAAAATTCATTTATTTCAGACCATTAGTCCATATTAATAATTCATACAACAAAAAAATTAATAAAATTCAAATTATTACATTATATTAAATTAAATACATAAATTAAATAAAAATTACATTTTAAAATCACAAAATAAATAGAATTAAATTAGAACTAGATTATGTTAGTAACAATAGACTTAGCAACTATGTTAGTAGGTAATTAAAACTCTAAGCTAAAACAGAATGCACAATATCAACATTTTAGTTCACTATCCGACCAATCAGGGCGCCGCTTTAGTTTTTATACAAAACTATACGATCATGATATCGATTACGATAAGGATAGTTGCTAGGGGAACAGCTTATAATAGTAAATGTAAATTTTATCTACATATAACGCAGTCGTCTCATAATAAATAGACTGCCATGTCTCTAAATAATAGTTTTTATGGTACTTATCAGACCCAAATGGCTGTGAATGTGTTATGCTATTCTAGGCTGACATTGACGCAGAAAAACAAGCAACTGATAAAAACATTGTTCTTTTTCATTCTTTATTTATCCGATAAAATGAATTTAGAACTTTACTACGCTTTATTCAGAATTCCGTTAGTCCTCTCAAGTTTATAGACGAAGTAATCTTTGTAATAGTAATTAGAAAAGGCTTGAAAGGCTGTCTTAGTTGAATAAAAGTTTTCCCTCGGCAGAAAGCCAGTTCGCGATCTCATTGCATTTAAACCAAACGAAATTAATCTGTTCTTCTTGGAAAGTTAATTATTCTTTGTGAGAGAAATTATTTGTATAACAAATCGGTTCCCGATTTCATATTCATCTCTCATTCAGTTTTAAATGCAAATTTAATTGTACTTAACCAATTGTATTTCGTTGTAGCAGTATTTAATTTTTTTAATAAAAAGTAAAAATAATTTGAGACAATTCTTTACTATGATACTAAAAGGGAAATATTATTATTATCTCTTTTATTACATCCTATGTACTTCCTACTAATATTATAAATGTGAAAGTTTAAATGTTTGGATGTTTAGATGTTTAGATTTTTGTTACTGAATCACACCATAACGTTACGACTGAACGGATTTGGCTGACATTTGGGACATTGATACTTTGTAGCCGGAGAATAACATAGGCTACTTTTTATCCCGGAAAAATATTACATTCCCGCGGGATAACGTCGTCTAGTCCACGCGGGCGAAGCCGTGGGAGGAAAGCTAGTTTAAAATACATACAAAATTATATTTTTAAATATTAATTTTTACAATGTATAACACTAACAATTATAACATTTAAAAATACAAAAATGCAGTTCCTTATCGGTAGCAAGATCAGGGTTATTATTAATATTATACTTAATTCATTTATTTAAATACCATAGACTCATTTTAGTTAGTAAACTTATTAGTTTACTCAAAAAAGAAGTCAGAGTAGGTATAGCTAGTAAAAAAAGGAAAAAAGATAGATAAATCTATACTATCTATATATAAATCTCTTGCGTTACTGACTGACAGAAAACGCACAGCCGAAACTACTGGGCGCAAGAAGCTGAAGTTTGGCATAAATGTTCCTTAGAAAGCGTAGGAGAGTTACTAAGAGAGCGTTGTTGGAAATTCCCCCCTAACCGTTTAGGGGGGTAAAAAAGGGGATATGAGTCTGTATACTTTTAACCGCCTCTGTGGTCTAGTGGTTCATACCACCGATTTCAGACCCAGAGGTCCCGGGTTCGATTCCCAGTGGGGGTACATATTGTATTCGGTTTGGTTGCTGGTAGAACTTGTTCTTAGTCCGCCTGGCTAGCTACCACCATCTTATCTAAGTCTGACGCCATAACAATGATGTTTTCAGCATTATTGTGTTCCGGCAGTTAGAGATAAGATAGCCAGTTCCTCAGTTATTGAGGATTCCGGGAGTAGTGCGCTTCCACCTTCAGCCTTATCATCACTTATCATCAGGTGTGATGAAGGCTAAGTGCTACCCCGTTGTGAATAAATAAATAAATAAATCAAACAACGCCCCCACACCGGTTCTATCCGACCTGCTAGATAATTTTCCGTTGCTGTTTTATTATTTCCATTCACTTCCTCAGCTAATTAGTACGAGTACTTCCTTGTTACAAGTTGGACACAGTCATGCATGATTTTCAGTAATAGGACTCCTTCGTCGTTCAGACTATTCGAATCCGTTATGTCGACCGTTACCGTTTCTTGCTCGTTAGCATTTCCTTCAAAATGGCGGGAACTTAAGCGATTACGACATTAAGTCCTGTCGACCAGATGAGGACTAGATAGCCCAACGTTAGATAACTTCAGATTATTTAAAATCACAAAGGAACGTGAATTAAACGAATTATAACTTTATTGCAATGCTTTAAGAGCGTGGACGTAAAAAGACTACACTTTTAAGTTAAGCAATTTTGTACTTATCATTTCAAACACCAAAATTTTTTCGAGTAAGTACAGTCACGCAATTTAATTTCTAACCCACCTATGGTTCAATATCGTACAGCAAACTGACACCATAAGAGCTAGTTAGATCACGACATGGACGTTGATTTGAATGTCGCATGCATTATTTTATGTTAGTAACTACGCAACTAGATCAACTTAGATTGCCTAGTTACGTTAATCTGTTGCCTAGTTACATACATAACTCTGTTGCCTAGTTAATAACTACGTTGACAAGTTGACAAGCATACTTCAAAAAGATCATTAAATTTCTGACAATCGACAACGACATTTTGTTAATTGACATTTCAATACTCATATTGAAATAGAATTTTCAACCTTAATGGATTACGAATGTTTAATAAGATTTCAACTAAATGGGTAGGAAATTAAATTCCTTGACTAAAACTATAGTTTGGCCAAAAACGCTGTACCACTCAATACTCTAATTTAATATTCAGACAGGTTATCATACTCGTATTTCAACACCTTGAGAATCACTTTAATCCTTCACAATTCCTTAACACAATTTTGTTTCTATTTATAAGTTTTCTGTTACCACAATAATTAGCTCCCAGAGGCATTCCTGTCAGCGTCCAATTATCCTGTGTTAATATAAAATGTGCACTAGATTTACACAGAAACCCTGTACCGAGGCGGTCAGCTGTCGGGGGGTTAAATAAAATTTACCTAAAACAGAATGATATAAGTAGTTATAATAATTTCGCTGGCAAATACTCTGTGATATTTCAATATTTTTTTCATTCACAATGCAATTTTTAGTATTGAAGAATTTAAAATAAAGTATTAGAAATAGTCGACCCGTCTCACAACTAGCTCCGATGGGACTCAAACCCACGACCTTTCACTGTCCGGGCAAATGCTTTTACTACTGACTTAGCGACTCCGTAGCTAGATGATTGTCAATCGCGCCAAAACGGCTGAACGGATTTGGTTAAAATTCGGGACACAGATACCTACTTTGTAGCCTGATGAGGAACATAGGCTACTTTTTATCCCGGAAAAATATCACATTCCCGCGGGATAATGTCGTGTAGTCCACGCGGGTGATGCCGCGGGCGGAATGCTAGTTCTAAATAAATCTAAATTTTAGCTCCACCAAAGTTGATTGAACGTATCACTGGGTCTACAAAATATATTTTGAGAACAGGCATTACTTTTTTATGAAGTCATTTTGAGATCATCGCTAACATTCTTCAGTTTTCTAATTTCTGTTTGAACGCAGATCAATCTAAACTCAAAGTAAGTAATCAATAAGTATCTAGAATTCGTCAATCTCATTCACCGAATGAACATTTGAGTTTTGGTATATAAATAAATATAAATTTATAGATAAATATTGAACACCATCACATACATTGTTCCAATACCAAAGTTATGTATAAACTATATATGCAATAGTATTATGGAAATTGGAAACAACGACGGGTATTACCACATACCTACACCACAGTAAATATATATGCTACCCTACACCCAGACCCAAGAAAAAAATTAAAAGTTCGGTTTTAATATTTACCTCCCCGACCGGGGATCGAACCTGGGACCTCTAGAGATAGCGGCACCATGAAAGCCGGTACGTACACCACTCGGCCACGGAGGTCTAAAAGGGACCAGAGAACCAATTAGCGAAAAATATCTGTCTTTTACTCGACATGCGTTTCCGTCTGCAAAAGGTATATTTGCGTAGGAAATCCAGATATCTTTGTTGGTACGGGCTGGCCAATTTATTTTTGCCACTCACTGTATTCTCAGAAAAAACAAATGGTGCATTTAGCTAACTTAAGCAAAGTCAAATGCTTCGTTTCTTCGCCGCTCGCCGGTTGAATTTCTATTTGAAGAACTTCTGAGGTTGTTTAACCACTCATTTCCTTTGCAAGTTCATTTAGACTTAAATTAGTTTTAAAGTTTGAAGCTTCACGACTTAAAAGCTACTTGCTATACAACTTTTATTGCATTGTCAGATCTAAAGTAATTAAATTCACGAAAATTGCAACTACTCTTGCTGTATATCGATGCCTTTTAATTTTATATTAATACTAGCGCTCCACTCGCGACTTCGTCTGCTTAAACCCCCTTAGAGCAGGAATTTCCAAAAATCCTCTCGAAGTGTTCCCCTACAATCGCCAAGGAACATTACATGCCAATTATCAGCTTCTTGCGCCCATTAGTTTGGGTTGTCCGTATTCTGTCAGTCAGTCAAAGTCTTTTGAGGTTAACATATTTTTACTAATCGTGGTTGAAAATGAAATGAAAATGAAAACATTATTTAAGTATTCACTTAGACATAATAAATATGTACTTATATGTTACGTTAATAAAGGGTGTCTCAAAAGTAGGTATAGGATTTGAATTTCGCGCTATTTCCGAAATATTCAAGATGGCGGGTTGAAATTCGACATACGTCATCTTGACACATGTAAAATTAATCGTGGAGCGTTTTACTTTAAAACAGCGCAAAGAAGATATACAAATAATTAACGAAAATTCACGATCAATTTTATTACAAACACTCGTCGAAAGGTCGAAAAATCTCGTAATTTCAAGAAGAGGTGATGTCAAATGGCCACCGAGATCTTGCCATCTGATGCCACTGGATTTCTTTCTTTGGGACTACGTGAAAGATAAGGTCTACGCGAACTATCCACAAAACATAGACAATATAGACAAAATATTCGCCGAGTTATTGGTGAAATAAGTAGCGAAATGTGTGAAATCAGCAGCGAAATATGTGAGTGTCATGAAAAACTTGCACACAGCAAAAATGCCCGTGGCGGCCATTTAGCAGATATTCTATTCAGATAAAATTGTACAAGTCTCTTCTTTAAAATAAAATAAAACTACGAAGAAATTCCAATCCATTCGCGTTTTATTGAGACATATCATCATATACCTACTTTTGGGACACCCGTTATTTTCCTACCGTATCTAACCGTAGGTTTCTGAGCGTATAATATTGTCAAATGGGTAACAAACTTTGAATTTGTACTTTGCTGTACATAACCTGCCCTTAGCCCTAGCACGAAAAACCGTCGTTAAGGTAACCGTTATCGTGATCGTATTATTTTATATGAAAACCAGAGCAGCGCCTCTTTCGGTCGTATAAGGAACTGAAATTCAATACGTGTCTGACAGCCGCACTATGACAGCTGTTGAAGGACGGTATAGTTTACTATTCGATTACCATAACGATAGTTTTTCATCAATTATTGTTATATACAAACCGCCGGAAATACCTGTTCAGCGGCGTTATTCCCATAGGTCCACGACTCTATTTTGCTTCTCTTCTCAACAGTGTTCAGCGGAATGTAGCTCATTGCTCAGTCACTGTCACTCACGACAAAATTAGAAATAAGTTTTTAGTAATAATGTCATTTTTATGACAAGCTTTATTGCTGACTGTACTTTAATATTATATTGTCATCTGAACCAAACTTGCATACAAAATTACAGCTCAATCGGACATTGGGAAGTGGGTCAAATTAAGCTTGCAAGATTTGACCCGAACGGACATTCATACATACCTACACTGCAAATTAAATAAAAGCTTGTAAAAAAGAAAGCATGGAAATCAAATCTGATACCATTAACGAACGGTCGTGAATCAAGGGGCTGATCACCGATTTTAGTAAAATAATAATTATATCCATACTATTTATTATATATCCATAATAGACGACCGATTTGGCACAGGGGTAAACTACCTGCCTTCTGCGCCAGAGGTCTCGGGTTCAATTCCCGAACAAGACAAATATTTGAGTGAATGGACATGTCTTTTTGTCTTGGTTTGGGTGTTTTCTATGTATATTAAGTATGTATTTACAAACAAAAAGTAATTCAGTACCTTAACTATACTTACGTTTCGTTAGGAGCCTCGCACACTAGATAATTTTGAGAAACTATCGTTATAGTAAAAGAATAGTAAACTAAAGGTCACAGCAGACTTATCAACTCGTAAACGGATCGTGAACGTATCAACTCGAGCGGTTCAGTATTCTTTGTATGAAACCCCCTACTGCAACGCACACTTATCGGAATCGTAACGTAATCGCCTCGCCTCGGAACCAGCTCACGAACCGCTTTGCGGGTCGCTCAACTTGCTATACCCGCGCTTACCGCTAGTCGTCCACGCGCTCACGTCTCTCCGTACCCGAGCTTACGGCTCTACATACAGTGGTCTTAAAATCAAAATGAACTAACCACATTTAACGGACGCTGATCCGGTTTGCTTACGTGCTTGCGTCAAGGTGTGTCCAAACACGCGCGCGGCTCCGCGCGCGGCGAGGGCGAGCGTCACGCTTATATTTGACTAGCTTTCCGCCCGCGGCTTCGCCTGCGTGGACTACACGACGTTATCCCGCGGGAATGTGATATTTTTCCGGGATAAAAAGTAGCCTAAGTTACTCTTTATTACATCAACTACCTGCCAGTGAAAGCCCCGTCAAAATAGGTAAAGCCGTTTCAGAGATTAGCCGGAACAAACAGACAGACAGACAAAAATTGTAATAAAAAATATTTTGGTATATGTACCGTATATATAATCATAATGCATGTAGTAAAAAGCGGTTATTTTATTTTAATTTATTACAAACAGACACTCAAATTTTCTTTATTTGTATAGATTAAACGTCTGTCGCGAGCGTGCAATGAATGTGCAAACTGCTGTGCTTGGACACACCTGGTTGACGCCTGGTTGACGGCGAGGCGAAAGGCGATACGGTGTCGATCCTTTTCCGAGTTGATATATCTGCTGTGACCTTATACCGTCCTTCAAAAGCTGTCAAAGTTCTGTAACCCTAGCACGAAAAACTGTCTGGTAACCGTTATCTTGATCGTCTTATTTTGTATGAAAACTAGAATAGCGCCTCTTTCGCTCGTATAAGGAACTGAAATTCAATAGATGTTTGACAGCAGCACTTTGACAGCTTTTGTAGTATGCTAAGACAAATCAATTCGATTAGGGCGGCGCTAGTTGTAATACCGCGTTTACATTAAGCCATTTTCGTTGCCGCTTCCATTCCCAACATATTTCCTTTCCTTAAATATTGCTGTGGCAACGTCAATGGAATTGAGTGTTTATATTATTGTCGCTTCATGTTTCTTCAATTTGACTCTGGACAATGGATAACGTCGAAATTGTCGCAGCGTCGGCGCTCTGCCTTTTAAGTTTAATTAATTATTTAAATGTTTTGAAACAAAATAGAATTCAAAAGAGACGTCCCTCGTCACAGGAGATGGTGAGTGATTGCAAATTAAGTATTTTGTAAAGATATTAAAAGCTTTTGAACTTTATATGACATAGTTGCATAAGATTAACAATTTAGGTGCATTAAATAAAAATAGGATTTGTTTCTCTTAATTTAGGGCCTGTTTCACAATGTCTAAGTAAGTTCTGATTAGCTGTTATTTGACAGATAGGCTATTCAAAACTGTCAAGTAAACTGGAAAGTATTAAAACAGACACGTCTCTCAAAATGACGTAATGCGGCTCTTAATTTAACGAATTTCAACACGTCAGTCACGAGAGAGCTAGATGTAAACACACGTTGCCGCTTGCATTGCCGCTTGCATTGCCGCTTTGATGTCCGCAAGAAAAATAGCCGGGCTATGCAATGGGCAACGTCAAAGCACAGCGCCCCGATTGCGGTAATCTTATGAAACATTAGTCAGGTGTACGTGCAGTTGACTTTCACGCGACGTGCAATACCACAGCCTCCGAAGACAACAGAGAAGGCTTTGGCAATACCGTTTTTGTCAACGCCAGTGCGACAACGTTTTCTGTTCCATAATCTTTGGAACTAAAATAGTTTTCATACGACAGTCGATTTTGACAGCTAATTTCGTATTGCAAGTGGCTCCTCTGTCACGGATGTCACCGGAACAGACAGGATTGTGGGACTATATCTTTGCGTGACGTGTGCGTCGTTATGTCATTACGGCAACACGAAGTCAAACGTCAAGACGCAAACGTGATCAAGACGCGCTGCATAGAATTACGGCGATCGGCTCGCAGGTCAAAGGCCATTGAAATGACCGTTTACATTCTCGCGTTTCCCAGTTTATTCCCAATGTCCCTGCTCATTGACGTGGTAATGGGATGAATGTAAACGCGGTATAATACAAGTAATAGTAGATTTATTATAAAACGCGTCACATGCTCCATTTAATTCTCTTGTGTTAGGTGTTGTTTTAGTGTGTTCATACATCGATTGTGGGGCGGTCGGGGATACCCCGCTCCTCAATACTGTCTTGCCATTAATAATTAGCAGGACTGAGCTCACAGAAAACAATAAAAGAGATAAATGGAGCATGTCATTCGTTTTGTGCCGACTAAAGTGTGGAATCTAATAAAAGACGGGTAAAAATAAAATTTCTCTCTCGGTCTGCGGACCTCATAACTACCCGTTTTCACTTCTCATGCTCGTAAAGTTCGTGTTTATGTTGGGTATAGGCTGCATAAAATCGCTTTTTATGCTCTAGTGCATAAAGTAAAATCTTCGTCTAAGTCTCAGACTCTAAGACAAAGGTCGTCAGGTAAACAGTCACACACGCAATTTAACTTCGTTAAATAAATTTTATTAATACCTAACGTATTTCATTCTGTTTCTTAAATTTTGAACATAATCTATGTTAAATTACTAAATTAATAAAACTAGGCAAAATTAATGAGTTTTCTAAGAAATAAGTATTTCAAGAGCATTATGGACTACGATCTATGCTAAAGCCATTGTGCTGCCAATGCCACGTATAAAAAAAAGAAAAAGAAAGTATTCCCGCCAATATGGCGAATTCTTTATTTTTTCTTTTTTCCAATATTGTTATTTATTTTCCTCACACTCGAAGTGAAAAGCAGAGTGTATAACTCGAACATAAAACCCATTTTACCCTCGAATTGACTATCCACCCTCGCCTACGGCTCGGATGGATATATACGTCTCGGGTAAAATGGTACGTTTTATGCACTTGTTGTACAATCTACTATTTAGCACTTCTTATTTTGTGTTGTGGTCCCCCGGCCAAGTAAGACATTTGATTTTTTTACTTTTTAGAGATATTTTCAGTGTCGAGGATTGTTTCTCAATTTATACAGAGCTGATGACCTTGGAACGTCTGAACTGAACCAATCTTCTCAAATTTTTTTGACGACCGATTTGACGCAGGGGTAGGCTACCCACCTTCTGCGCCAGTGGTCTCGGGTTCGATTCCCGAACAAGATAAATATTTGTGTGCATGAACATGTCTATTTGTCTTGGTCTGGGTGTTAACTATGTATATTAAGTATGTATTTACAAACAAAAAGTATTTAAGTATATATTTATCCGTTATCAAGTTTTCCATGATAACAGTTTCTTAATAAAATTAACATGGGCTTAGATAATTTGTGTGAATGTAAGAAGTTATTTATTATTTATTATTATTTAAAGCTAACAACCATCACGATCACGTCAGCTTTTGAACGAAACAAACCACATCATAATCGGCATTCATTCAGTTAAATAATTTAATTTTTATTCACCATGCAATTTTTATTAGGTATTGAAAAATTTAAAATGAAGTTTAATATCAGAAAAAGTTGACCCGTCTCACAACTAGAACTCCGATGGGACTCGAACCCACGACCTTTCGCTGTCCGGCTCGGGGTAGTATAACATCTACACGCATTGATGAAATGAAGGCTGGCTTATCAGCGCGTTAGAAGTATTGGATAAATTCGACGCTTCTCCCAGCGACTCCGTAGCTCAATGGTTAGAGCATTCGCAGGGACAGCGAAAGGTCGTGGGTTCGAGTCCCATCGGAGGTAGTTGTGAGATGGGTCGAATTTTTCTAATACCTACTTCAGTTTAATTTTTCATTCCTCTCTTTTTGCAGTCGGGGTTAAAAAGGTGTGAATATGAAGAAATTAAAAAAACGTAGTGGGGTAGATGTTTTGAGCAAATACTGTTTCCACGCGCTCACTTAGTACCTACATTTTAACTATTTCTTGTGTTGTCTGAAATCTTGAACGTTGATAATGCAGCGTAGTAAATCAATATTAAACAGTAGATTTTTTTAAATTTATTTATTTATAGCACTATGTACAAACAGGTTTACAATATAACAGTTAAACTAGTTATAATATTAAACATAATAATAAACCCTATAATAATGGACACATCTTAGTAAGACTTAAATAAGTTAAAGGTCCATAGTATTGACAGAATACCTTATAAATGTAAACTTAAAGAAACAGATTTAACTTTTCGTAACTAAATTAATTGTAATACTTTGGACTTAACTAATACAAACGAAAAAAATAAAAAAATAAAAGACACTCATATTTTTTTTTATTTATCAAGAAAATCTTAATGATGAGTTTACAAAAAAAGTAGGTATTGGCACATTAACAGATTTCCCTCCTGTGATCCAAATATACATTACTAAAACTTAATCTATTTATCCAAGTTTTTATGAGTTCATTTTGTGAATATTTGTTTAAATAATTAATTATTTATCTATCAGTTTTTAATAAAAATGCTGCTTTACGTTGTTACGGTTAGGCAATAAAAAGAAAATACAATTAGTTTTAAAAGAATTCAGGTTGTAGAATGAATCGTGCTCTGTATTGTAAATGAAGGTTAACTTATTTATTTTCCTACTATCTCTCTCGATACTTCAAGCTTGCGCTTAGTATTTGCGTAAAGATCAATACATGAAAACCTTTTATTATATGCGTTAACTATACGACGTAGAACTGAGTTTTGTAGGTAGTTAGTACGATGACGAGGAATTTGAAAAAGAGTTTTATAACGAGTTTTGTTTTATGGAGTGCACATTTGCAAAATAATAATCTAGATATTAAGTGCGGGCAGTCTACTGCACTGTTTGCTATTTAGATTTGTTATGTAGAAGTGCTATATTATCCAGCATAACGCGCCTCTGTTCTAGAGATCATTTACACTTTGATTTCTACTAATCATGGTCCCTTTAAAATGGTAATTATGTATTATGGGATTCGTTTTTCATGTGAACGTTATACATTCACATTTACCTGCATTGACTGTTACTTTATTGTCATTATAATACTGAGACAAACGGTAGAGATCTTTTTGTATAAATATGCAGTCTTTAACGGAATTGATTTAACAGTATATTTTCTGGTCATCAGCATGCAAGAGAAAAAATGAGCAGGAATGTATATGTAAAGGTTGACGTTGTAGAAAAGGGGACCCAAATGTGACCCCTGGGGTATCCTTGTGGAAATAATAACACTGTTTGATCTATAACCACCCATTACGACTATTTGTGAGTGATTGGATAGGTACGGTCGAACCCAGCGGAGTAAATCCCCGCGTATGCCTAGTGCACCTAGCTTGTTGAGCAGAGGATCACGTGGTATTAATTTATTCCCACAAATACTTTTTTTTAAAGATCTAGAACTACATTTGAATAAATCTAAGTGTCTTGCATATGATACAAGGGAGATCTGAATCCCATATTTGTGCGGCATCTACTGACAGCAAACAGCGTTTTCAATCGAGAGGATCGCTTATGTGAGACAGATGGAACAGAGTATTTATGAGTTTAATAATATTTATACAATCATTTGTTACATAAATCGAAAAGTAATATAGCATCTAATTGAGAGCGTCGTGATTTAAGGTCCAGAAGTTTATATTTTTTGTTGCTTAAATGATAAGCGGGTTCGATAAATCTATAATATTGAATTTGTCGCAAAAACTTTTTCTGCACCATTTCTAGAGATAAGCAATACTTTTTTATAGTACGGATTTTAAATCGACAGTCCATATTCCAACTGAAGCGTGATCAAGGACTTAAGCAGACATATGAGGGTTTGAGGATTTTTGAAACCTTTGACGACCGCATTCCCAATTCATACATTTTGAACGCTTTACTTATAAATTGTTGTACATGGATATCTAGATGTAAAGAACTATCAATCGTAATTCCTAAATCTCTAATGGAGATGACCGAAGTAATATCTGGGCCACTGAGCTTATAATTAAAGTTACTTACTTGTCTTTTTTGTAAAGGTTAGGTATTGTTTGCTTTTTTTCAAATTTAGTTGCAAGTTATTTTCAGTGCAATAATTTACAGAATATATCTTGGAGAAATATGGTAATCTGCATGTTTATCAATACAAAGATATATTTTTAGGTCATTCGCATATAAAAGATATATAAGATTAATAAGAAATTATTGCAAATAAATATATCATTCATTCATTCATTCATTCATTGGCTATATTTGAAGCCTTTTTTCCATCATTAATAAATAGAACGAACAATATAAGACCGAGTATTGAGCCCTGTGGGACACCGGAAGTGACACAAGACGTGACTTCAGACTCTGCACCTTCGATAACGACTGTTTGCGTTCTATTTTACGATACATAGGATTTAAACCACCTCCAAATGTTACCAACGTATACCTACCGTTAAAGAATATTTTCTCCAGTAAGATTCTTTGATTAACCGCATCAAATGCTTTTCGGAAATCAGTGCAGGGGGCTTAGACAAAGTAACATCGTTATGTGGCGAAACGACAATCGCTATCGCTATCGTCTTTATGCTCCAATCAACTTGCGGCTAGACCACGTGATTTAGCGCAGCTTATACCAATCCACCAATCCTATACCTTGAATTTCTTTCGAACTTCGTTATCGCTTCGCTATCGCTTCGCTATCGCTATCGCTATGTTACTTTGTCTAAGCCCCCTGGAACCAGTTACAATCAAGAGCATCAAATAAATATGAGTGTAAGTGACTAGGTTTGTTATTATTAGTGGATCATTATACAGTAGCAAAATATTTAGATTTCGTCCGATAAAATTGCCACCAAATATACGTGTTTCGCCCACTCACGGGACATCTTCAAAATTTGTATGACTATTGAATGGCCGAGCACAGAGTTTTTTTTGCAAGTGTGCTGTGAATATGTAAAAGTATTTAAATTTTACGGAAGAAAGTTACATATTGTTGGTTTCTAAGTTCAAGTGGTTGGTTACCTGCCCCCTTATTCACAAACCGTCAAACGTTTCCGACAGCGGAATATTATGCTCTATCACTGTCACACACTTTAAAATAGACAAAGACAAATCATATAATTCGAACCCGATTCCGTTTTCGAGCGGTTTTGCCAGCCACTTGATTTACAAATCAAGTGGCTGGTAACATAGGTATTGCCGGAAACAGAATCATCCACTGATAATAGAACGATGGATGGTGTCAATGAGGTAAGGTATTATGGCACATTAACACAAATAAACTATAAATAAGGCTTAAACTAAGGACAGCCTTTTAGTGTGTTTGTATAATGTGCCATTATGATTTAATAAATTAAGTTTATGCATTCACAAAGTACATGTAAGTATAGAAAAAATTGATATAAAAAAGAAACCACCAGCCAAATAGTAAATTTTTAGACGGGATATCAATCCGCACCCTTGGAAATAAGAACCAATGCTTTATCTATAAATAATAAATAAATAAATAATTTCTTACAAAATGGAAAATGAAGTATTTAGAAAAAATCCACCCGTCTCACAACCAGCTCCGATGGGACTCGAACCCACGACCTTTCGCTTTCCGGGCTTTGCAATAATAATTTCATTCGCGTATGAGGGTAGTAATATATCCACATTGATGAAATTAACACTGACTATACAGCGCGTACTATGCGATTATTATAAGAATAGGATAGGGACAACGCCATGTTGTGACGTCAAGCTGTCAAAGTGCTGTCAAACTAACTTCACTTCACTTCAGTATGGTGTGCAAAAAAAAAAATTTATCGTGAATCAGGGGGCTGATCATGTCATAGCTTACGATAATAATGATATTCGTCCAAACCAAAACATATGAATAATTTGCAGATAAATACAAATCATTAACTTGATTTTTTCTGAAAGTATTAGGATTCATGAAAGTATGCTTTTACGAAAATGATCAGGTAATTTGAATTTCAATCAAATTAAAATTTTGTGATATTTAACTGAACCCATTTTTTCATACTTATTGTTCTGCGGGGTACTTTAATACTATGCTTCAATAACACAGAATAAATTGAATTTTGATTCTATTTACCGGTTTAAGTAGGTAAGTATTTAAATAAAACTTATTCTTACTCTTTAAATAAATTCAAGTTATGAAAATAATTTAATATAGGAAAAATGTGATAGTAAAAAACCACGAGCCCTATAAGTAGCTTTCAGGCGGGTTTCGAACCCGCGCCTCCGGGAATCCGGCCCGATGCTCTGACCAACTAAGCTACCAAAAGGCTTACACGATTCGTCGAATTTTGCTATCACTTGTTACGCTGTAGGCCAGCGTTGCTTCATCAATGTGAGGAAACCCTCGCATCCGAAAGAAACATTTTTACAAATGTTTAACAATCGATTAAGATGAAACAGCCATATTGAGATTTTATATTATTTTTAAGCATTCACAATGCAATTTTATAAGTATAGGAAAAATGTGATAGTAAAAAACCACGAGCCCTATAAGTAGCTTTCAGGCGGGATTCGAACCCGCGCCTCCGGGAATCCGGCCCGATGCTCTGACCAACTAAGCTACCGAAAGGCTTACACGATTCGTCGAATTTTGCTATCACTTCTTACGCTGTAGGCCAGCGTTGCTTCATAAATGTGAGGAAACCCTCGCATCCGAAAGAAACATTTTTACAAATGTTTAATAATCGATTAAGATGAAACAGCCATATTGAGATTTTATATTATTTTTATGCATTCACAATGCAATTTGGAAAAATGTGATAGTAAAAAACCACGAGCCCTATAAGTAGCTTTAAGGCGGGGTTCGAACCCGCGTCTCCGGGAATCCGGCCCGATGCTCTGACCAACTAAGCTACCGAAAGGCTTACACGATTCGTCGAATTTTGCTATCACTTGTTACGCTGTAGGCCAGCGTTGCTTCATCAATGTGAGGAAACTCTCGCATCCGAAAGAAACATTTTTATAAATGTTTAACAATCGATTAAGATGAAACAGCCATATTGAGATTTTATATTATTTTTATGCATCCACAATGCAATTTTGTAAGTATAGGAAAATTATTTAATAATCAACTTTACAATCAAATTGGTAAATTGGGGGTCAAGTGAAAAATTGTATTGGTCTATCATGGTAAAAGGATTGGCCAGCTAGATTATGCACGTTGATTGAAGTTAGATTCGGCAGAATCTAGCTGTTACCAGGGTGCGCCTGATATTGGTATCACGGGGAACGATTCAAGCAAGCCACTCGGGGAGGCGCCTTTCGTGAATCCGCGAATTGTAAATCAAAACACATTATGCTTGCTAATGCTATTCTACCTCTTCTATTCTACTCATTTGAGAATCATCGTTCCGTCACCTTTGTAGCGTCATGTCTTTACATTGAAGACTTTTCCTACTGACATTGCAAAGTACTGTAGAAATAAGTTCTAGTATTTTATTAGCTTTGATACGCGTGCTACCACATGATTGTGTCCAAACATTTATTCAAATGTTTGTGCTATGTCTGGCGCCGGCATAACGAGTAGGTGTATTTAAAATATAAAAAAAACTTCGTTTTTAGTGTGGCAATACCCAAACCACCTTCTGCCAAAATAAAAAAAAACTATTTTCATTTTGTTTTGCACTTTCTTGCGAACTGTACCTTTTCAGAGTGAAGTTTGTCAACAACCACAGCCTTCTCTACTACATAGAGAAGGCTGTGCAACAACCCGTCCTATTCTTATAATAATCGCATAGTAAGAAGTATTGGATAAATTCGACGCTTCTCGTAACGACTCCGTAGCTCAGTGGTTAGAGCAGTCGCCCGGAATGCGAATGGTCGTGGGTTCGAGTCCCATCGGAGCTGGTTGTGAGACGGGTCGATTTTTTCTAAATACTTCATTTTCCATTTTTCAATAATTAAAATTGCATTGTGAATGCAAAAAACAAAAAATTAAAATAATTTCTTACAATCACACCAAGTATCTAAGCCCATGTAAATTTCATTAAGAAACTGTGTCATGGAAAACTTGATAACGGATAAATATATATGTACTTAAATACTTTTTGTTTGTAAATACATACTTCCTATACATAGAAAACACCAAGACCAAATAGATATGTTCATGCAAATAAATATTTGTCGTGTTCGGGGATCGAACCCGAGACCACTGGCGCAGAAGGCAAGGTATCTTACCCTTGCGCCAAATCGGTCGTCAGACTAATTTAGGCTTTCAAACTTTTCGATATCATTGGTTAGAGCATTGAACCGAATTTCCAAAGGTACGGGTTCAAATCCCGTAAAAAATATCTACCACTAGGCAGGCTAATAATTTCTTGCTATTACAATTTCTCCTAATAATGTGTCATTTCAGACATTAGTATGAAGTTGTGGTACTGACTAAGTTTTACATTCTAGTTAATACTGTAATTCTAGTCAACTTATTAATGTAACTAGACACTCTTGATGTGGCCTGATTTATCTATATCTATACAAAAATACAAGTCTTTCCTCTTTTTATCTATATTAAAAAGACTTGTATTTTTGTATGTAACGAATAAACTCAAAAAGTACTGGACCGATTTTGAAAATTCTTTCACCGTTAGAATGCTACAGTCTTCCCGAGTGACATAGGCTATATTTTTTCCCGATATTCCCACGGGAACGGGTACCACGCGGGTAAAACTGCGAGGATCCGCTAGTAGTTTATATAAAGGGAATGTTTGATCACAGTTAAATTAGTTTGTGTTGAATTATATATTTTGTTTAAATAGCTTTCCTTTGTTCGATTGTCACCTCACTTATTTGGTTAGTACAACACTATATGTCATGTTTGGTTTTATGAAACTCTCCCTACTCTGTTGTCTGTGGTAAATCTAGTAAGTGTTGAATAAAATATCTTTGTTAAATATTACGTTTAATTTCTTTAAAATCAACAGGTTATGGGCCCAGCCCTCCTGTTTGTTCATAAATCTAGTAAATAAACGAACGAACGAAATTCAAGCAAAAGTGAAAAATTTAGCAAAGTATTCAGTCTAACCTCAAAGCACGTGGCGGCGAAAATTTTCATTGACTTCATTAGCAAAATGTCGTCAAATAATACGATGGCACTGATTGAAAAGCTAACCGGAAGAGAAAATTATCCTACCTGGAAATTCGCAGTGCAAACATACTTCGAACACGAAGAATTATGGAGTTGTGTCACTTCTACCGAGTGTGACAGCAAACTCGACACTAAAGCGAAATCGAAAATAATTCTGCTTGTGAATCCAATAAACTATGTACACATACAAGAGGCTAAAACATTCGATGATAAAGGTTTGACACGACGGGTTGGTTTGTTAGGAGAACTCATTACCACAACGTTAGATAACTGCCAAAATATAGAAGAATACGTCAACAAAATTATGTCGACGGCACATAAGCTCAGAAACATCGGTTTTATTGTGGATGATGAGTGGCTAGGCACTCTATTACTGGCTGGCCTACCAGAAATGTATCAACCGATGATGATGGCTCTTGAAAGCTCTGGGATGGCAATAACAGCAGATTCTGTTAAGACTAAGCTTCTTCAAGATGTGAGGAACTCCGAGTCAGCTGCGCTGTATGTTAATAAAGCAAAAGGAAATCAAACGCAGAGTGCCAAACAAGCTTTTAATAATAAAACAAGTAAAGGGCCTAGATGCTTTGTGTGTAATAAGTATGGGCACATCAGTAAATACTGCAGAAATAAGAAGAAAGAACAAAAGTCTAGTGAGAACTCTGGTTATGTAGCGGTATTTTCTGCAGCAACTTCAAATAGTAACTGTAGCTGGTTTGTGGATTCTGGAGCTTGAATGCATTTAACAATGCACCGTGAATGGCTGTATGATGAAACTTCACCACCAATAAATGCAATAAAAGTAGCTAATGATAAGAAATTAATTGTGAAATCTTGTGGAAAGGTAGACTTAAATGTGATTGGCGAAAACGGCAAAATTTCGAAAATAAAGGTAGAAAATGTTTTATATGTTCCCGAATTGGCCACCAATCTTCTTTCCGTAAGTCAGATTATAAAGAAGGGCTGTAATGTACAGTTTGATAAAGAAGGCTCCAAGATATTCAATGAAAACAATCAGCTAATTACATCAGCCAAATTAATTAATAATATGTACAGGCTAAATACACACAGTGTTCCAGCATACATATCGGCTATTAAAGACAATGATCTTTATTTCTGGCATCAGAGAATGGCTCATTTGAACTTTGAAGACTTAAATAAATTATCTGAAGCTACTGGTATTACATCTAAAAATAACGGTAAAGTAATATGCATAACTTGTCAAGAAGGGAAGCAGACAAGGAATTCTTTCCCTTCAGAAGGCTCTCGAGCATCAGAGAAACTGGAACTAGTTCACTCGGATGTATGTGGACCGATGGAGGTACCGTCACTTGGAGGAGCCCGTTATTTTGTAACCTTCATCGATGACTTCACCAGGAAAGTATTTGTCTATTTATTAAGCAATAAATCAGATGTCTTCAACAAATTTAAGGAATTTAAGAACTATGCGGAGAATCAGCTTAATACAACTATAAAAATTCTTCGCACAGATAATGGTAGAGAATATTTGAGCAATGATTTTCAAACATTTCTGAAGAAATCTCGGATTGCACATCAAACATCTGTTCCATACACTCCGCAGCAGAATGGATTAGCGGAAAGAATGAATAGAACTTTATTAGAGAGGGCTAGATGTATGATCATTAATGCTTCATTACAGAAACAATATTGGGCAGAAGCAGTGACAACAGCTGCATATATCACCAATCGCTGCCCAACAAGATCATTAGCATACTCTACGCCTGAAGAAATGTGGACAGGTAAAGCCCCAAATATTAGCCATATGAGAATTTTTGGATCCGAAGCCATGGTGCACATCCCTAAGCAGAAAACTAAAAAATGGGACTTAAAGGCAAGTAAAATGATTCTTATTGGATATTGTGAACATAGTAAAGGATATCGACTATTTGATCCTAAAATGAAGAAAGTAGTAATTAGTAGAGATGTGACATTTTTGGAAAACACAATTAAAAGGGATTTTGCTGTAGTACCATTGACAGAATCATCAACAAAACAAAATACAAGTGAGACAGATTCTACTAGTAATGCTGATGTGAAAAATAGTAATCCAATATTACAAGATACACCAAAATCTGATGAATCTAGTGATGATTTTCAATCCAATGAAGGGTCTATGTATGAGCCAGATGAAACAATTAACTTGGGAAATAAATACTCAAATATAACTACAAGATCTAAAACTAGAGCTCAAAATGATGAAACTAATACTTACATTTGTTCAAGTGAAAGTTCGGAGTTGGATATCCCAGAAACATACAGTAAAGCGATATCTTCAGAAAATTCTAATTCAGATAAATGGAAGCAATCAATAGAAAATGAGTTGCAGGCACATGTTAATAATAATACTTGGTCTATTGTTGAGAAGCCACAAAAGGTACGATTAATTGGCTGTAAGTGGGTCTTTAGAATAAAAGAAGGAGAATCAGATCCACTCTACAAGTCAAGATTGTGTGCTAAGGGCTGTGGACAAAAACAAGGAGTGGGCTACACCGAAACATTTTCTCCCACAGTCAGATATGATTCAATTCGTGTTCTATTGTCTGAAGCTGCTCAACACAATTTTGAAATGATGCAGTTTGATGTCCAAACAGCATTTTTATATGGTGATGTCCAAGAAGATATATACATGACACCACCAGAAGGCTTAGACGTTCCTACTAATATGGTATGTAAACTGAATCGTTCTTTATATGGTCTCAAACAAGCACCACGGTGCTGGAATCATAAATTTGATTCTTTATTGAAGAAATTTGGTTTTGAAAATAGTCATGCAGATAAGTGTGTTTATATAGGCAATGTACACAGTAACAAAGTGTACTTGTTATTATATGTAGATGATGGACTTCTGTTTTCAATTTCTAAAGCTTCATTAGACACAGTATTATCTGAATTAAAGAATAATTTTAATATAAAATGTTGTGAACCTAAAAAATTTGTTGGATTACAAATTGAAAAGTCCAAAGGACATATTTACATTCATCAATCAAAGTATATAGAAAAATTACTATACAAATTTGATATGTATAATGCCAATTCTAACAGCATTCCAGTTAATCCCCATACAACTCTAGAAAAGAGTGTTGAGGTGCCTGACAAGAATATCCCGTACAGAGAGGCTGTTGGATCACTCATGCACCTAGCAATAGTAAGCAGGCCTGATATTATGTTTGCAGTCAGCTTGGTGAGTAGATATCTAAATTGCTATGATCACATACATTGGAATGTTGTCAAAAGGATAATGAAATACCTAAAGGAAACTGTAAGTTATGGTTTGCACTATACATCATCACAAGAAAACATAGTTCAAGCATACAGTGATGCAGATTATGCCAAAGATACTTGCACACGTCGGTCATTAACTGGGTATGTTTTCATAAAAAATGGGGCTGCCATAACATGGGCTACACAACGTCAACAGAGTGTTGCCTTGTCAACTACCGAGGCTGAGTTTATGGCAGCATGTTCAGCTACTAAAGAAGCAATTTGGTTGAAACAACTCTTAAGTGATATTGGTGCTTTTAATCAAGATTCTGTGTGTATTAATATAGATAATCAAAGTGCCATTTGTTTGATTAAAAATAAGGACTATCACAAAAGATGTAAACACATAGATGTAAAATATAACTTTATAAAAGAAAAATTTTCAGAAAAGCAAATTGATTTAAAATATGTTTGTAGCAAAGAGCAATATGCTGATTTGTTTACTAAAGCTCTTCCTAGAGTTAGATTTCAGTATTTAAGAGATAAAATAGGTGTGTTAAGCTCAAGTTGGGTATAATGCAGTTAAGATTTTTTTTGTTTAAAGTTTGAATAGAATAAATTTAAAAGATGTTAATAAGTTTTGTTTGGGTGAGAGTAGGGAACATATAGATATAAAGTGTGCTGAGCTATATTTAATTATAATTTTAGGTTTGTGTTCATCAGATTGGACACTGTACTTTTGTTTCTTTCAATGTTTCAGTCTTGTAGTCAAGTTTATTTAGTTTGTGAGGAATGCTATTTGGTGAGAGTGTTGAATTATATATTTTGTTTAAATAGCTTTCCTTTGTTCGATTGTCACCTCACTTATTTGGTTAGTACAACACTATATGTCATGTTTGGTTTTATGAAACTCTCCCTACTCTGTTGTCTGTGGTAAATCTAGTAAGTGTTGAATAAAATATCTTTGTTAAATATTACGTTTAATTTCTTTAAAATCAACAGTTTGGTATAATTTTAATATGGTTATGCCCGAATACTCGTACGCTACTTATCTTTGGGAGCGTCTCACACATCGCCCTGTCACTTTAAATGTCAAACGTATGAAAGAGATGCCATGATGTTTGAGACGCTCCCAAAGATGATTTGCGTACGAGAATTCGGGCGTTAGTCTCGCCTCCGTTTTGACAAACCTAGTTTAAAACTCTGTAAACTCCATAAAACTCAGTCTGGGTCCAGGACACTAAAACGAGCTGACATTAGGTACTTAACTACAACTTCCCTTTGTTTCTTGTAGTCTAGTGATGCCAGTAAATAATTATTACCAATAGTCAGAACAACATTTTTCAAGTACCTATCAACAGCCACCACCGCCCGCACACACCGTACGCGGGCGGGGTATGCGTAAACGCATTCCCCTCACTATAAAAAAAAAGCCTATCATTTATTTGTCTGTAGCTTGTTTTTCACAGTAACGCATGGAGCCTTGCTATGTTAATTAATTTAGAAATTTTATATGAAAAACTGCAGTTAAGGAGCTCGTGGCGCAGTGGTAAGCGCACTCAGTCTGCGATCCTTGAGTTTAAGCATCGTATGCAATGGCCTGTCATGGGATGGGTGACCAAAATTTATATCTCTGGCTTCTCCGTGCTTCGGAAGGCAGGTTAAGCTGTCGGCCCCGGCTGCGTATGCAGTCGGTAATACACACCAATTCGCATTGGGTGCACTTGGTAGGTCATGGCCCATTCTCCTTATCAATTCATGAAGAAAGCCTATGCCACTGCAGTAATTAAAGAAAAGAAAGAAAGAAAAACATTTATTTGGGACAATACAACATATTTAGAAGACACAATACATTAAATTGCGCTTTTGTACCAAAACGGTCCCGACTCAGCATTATGCTTGGTTTGTGCCCAGCGCTGATCTTCCGTCGGAACCGTAGTGGTACTGAGAGACAGTTAACAGGTCTGCACTACAATCGTAAACCGCACAGTTAAACAACTTCGCCTGTTGTTATGTATGGCGGCCGAAAACTGGCACAAACAACAGAATAAAATAAAATAAAATAAAAGCTGTAATCTGTGCCACGAATCCACGACTGTCACATACATATAAAACAAAGGTCAAAGAGAACAAAGCAAAACATAATAATAAAAAGGTCGTCTAAAACTCTATGGTCTGGCAAGCAACTTATTCATACATGAGATAACCAACCTAATCTGTGCTAGCAAGCAAAATTAAACGGCCTATGATAATGATAGTCTACTTTTATAAAATTGTTAATCTAAGCTTTAAAAGCAACTCAGTCTACAATTCAGCTCCTTGAGTCGATGTATAATTATTGCAATTGAGTATTAGTTGCTGTATGTTCCAACTTGATGTTTTTTATCAGAAAGAAAAACTGATAAGCAGATTGATAGCATGACGCATAGAGTTTCAAATAAATGCCAGAGAAGTATTTTTGGAAACCCTTTAATAATACCAAACAAATCAAATTATTATATGTCTGATTTTCCAAACTTAATTTTGCAAGTTTAACCTTCCAGCAGTGGCGCGCGGTCTGTGAGTCCGCAGATAACTTATTTTAGTCAGTGTACTAAAACTATAATCAAGAGACGGTTGCGCTTTCGTGATATCCTCGAGGGCATGAGATATTATTACACTTCAATAGGCCTATGACATTTATTGCATGCGCGCGCGTTTTTTTATTTCTGTTTGCGGTCTCAGATTCCGCGCGCGACCGTTTGTGTACGAAAACAATCTGATGATATATGCTGGGAATGTGCATGTCCAGTAGATATAATGGACACTAAAGATTAATAGATTTGTGTAGTAACCCTAAAATAGTTATAAGAAGTTTTTTTATTTTGTTTTCTTTATTTGTTTTATTACAATTTAGGCAATAGCTAAAAAATTCACGACTAATCATATGAAAAATAAGTGTGATTTTAGAGTTCTCATAACTTGGTACTGTTGATGATGAATACTGATTGATCTCGATTATTATTTTAGCATGTCTATTAGTTATTTAGAAAAATAAAGAAAATTTCATTTTGTTTTGTTTTTGTTGATTTATAGAGTCGATTTGTGTCTAAAGAGATTTTTTTAAAGTTTTTATGGAATTATCTATGTCTATATTTGTTTACTTGTACTGGATAGAACACCAGTACAAGTAAACAAATATAGACATAGATAATTTGTTTTTTCTATTATTAACACAGTTAAGACTTCTTTAAATTATATGCTACACAATGACTTGAAATATTCATTAGTTTTCTCAATAAAGATACGTTAAGTTGCGGAATCACAGACCGCGCGCGACTGCTTATGTTCGGCGCAAGGGTGCGACTACTGGAAGGTTAAATATCAAGGTGGCAGAATTTATGAACTTACTTTAGTACACCAAACACATAGGTATGTCTTAAAATACGTAAATTTATTAATAAAATATAGTAGTGTTATGATGGGTAAAAGAATATTTCCCGTGGTACCTACTACCTGAATCGCTTGGTAGTAAGAAGGTTTTTTTTTACCCGTGGTTCTACTGGTAGTACCACGGGCAACAAAGGCCACAAATAAAAGAATCATCTTGACATAGAGTGGCAAGAAAAACAACATGACGAGAAGGGTCCAATATTAATGCGCTCCGTGCTCCGCATGCCTACCTTGAAGTTTTTTCTTTGTATGTTTCCTCAAGTAACGTTTTTATTACATGAGTGCATACCTACACTCTCCTAGCTGGTATTTTCTTAACAAGTTTTCCCGTGAGAAATGTTACTTAATTTCAACACTGACGCTCTCTACTTATTCAAAAAGTCTTACCTATAAAGAAGGCTATAATTTAACAGCCTACGTTAAATCTAGAATAATCACCCCTCGTGTAGGTACGACTGTGAAGGCCTCCAGAGCATATTTAAACTACGTTAGCAATTTATATGGTAAAACGGGAGGCAACGTTTATGTAATGCCCAGCCTCCAAAAATGGATTAGTTAAATTCAACATCTACATTTTTTTCAGTTCAAATAGTGCGCTAAGGTTCGATTTCACCACTGATATTTAAACGTGATTAACGCTAAACGTGTTTTCATATCTCATATTCTGAAAGTAACTCCTAACTTGCCTAAAATGCGGGTTGAAAGTGGTATGTGGCGGCCCTAGGGCCGTCATGAAATTTAAAAAAGGAGTAGGAGGGGTCATGTCAAAATCTGTAATAGCATCTACACACGTTCCGATCCGACAGCCGATTTGGTCTGCTCCCCGATCAAATCTGCGCTACACACGTTCCGATTTGGTCTGGGAGCAAACCGAATCGGATCGGAGGTCGGATAGGAACGTGTGTAGAGTCTTATCTCTTTGGACATTTATTTACCAAAGGTATACAGGCAAAGGCACAGAAGCCTATACAGCCATGTTTTGCTATTATATAAAATAATTAATATCGTAGAATTATTATTTTAATATCTAAAACATATTTTTTTTAAGAATGCGTTTTTAAAAACAGATTAAACAAAATAAGTTATTTGTAACATAAAAAATCAGGCTTTTAATTTCATGGAATTGTATAGAGTACAGGTCAAACACCAAACAAAACTGTATGGACTTAGTTTCCCTTGCCTTCCTTAAAACAGAGAAAATGAACAAAAAGTTATAGTCTTTCGAAAATTCCGCGGCCATAGGAAAATTAGTTTTAGATTTATTCTGTTTATTTTTACTTTCCTCATATTCAAAATGAAAAGTAGAGTGTTTACTTCGGGCGTATGAACCTATAACAGTCTCGAACTATCGGCGCCATCACTTCGTTCGTGCGCCATAACACTCGACTGTTATGGGTGCCATACATCCCTTGCTAAACAATCTACTATTACAACATACATAATTCTGTCTCTGTCATCTGTTTGAATGTGACGGGCTATTGACGACCGATTTGGCGCAGGAGTAGGATAACTGCCTTCTGCGCCAGAGGTCTCGGCCATACGAATAAGTCTCGGGTTCGATCCCCAAACGACAAATATTTGTGTGCATGAACATGTCTATTTGTCTTGGTCTGGATGTTTTCTATGTATATTAAGTATACAGATAAAAAGTATTTAAGTATATATGTTGCAGTAAGATAGATAAAGCAGTGATATAGTTATATCCCTAGGAATATAATTATGTACCGTAAGATAGTAATGAATATCTTTCATATCTTACTAGGAATATACGAATTATTATACGGTTCAAGTTAAGTGATATAGTTATATTTCTAGATTGAAACCAAACATCTAAACATCCAAACATCTAAACTTTCACATTTATAATATTATAATATATATAAGATGGTGTAAAACAAACTGCAAATAGAGCAGGAGGTGTTCAGGTCAAGTGAATAGAACCTAAAAAAAAATAGAAACAAATATCCCAATATTTTTTTCTGGACGGTCAGCTGTTGGACCGCCGGGGTTGATGACCGCGGCGCCCAGCCCGCGTGCGCTCTGAAATTACTTGTTTTCATCGTAAAATGAAATAATTTTATTAAAACGTTTGGTATTGTACATATTGAATTGATACCAAAAAATAATAAGTATTAGAATTTTTTGTAAAATTAAATAAATAAAAAAGAATATTAGGGATTTTTTTCTATTTTATTTACGTTCTAAACACTTAACCTGACCACCCCCTGCTCGCTTTGCAGTTTGTTTCAAACCATCTTATATAATATAGTAGGATATATAGCCTCCGCAAAGCCGCAGGGCCCATTTAGTCAGTCTGACTGAAAACTCGTTACTGGTCGGTTCTACTCATAATTTTCCATCTCCTATGTCCAATTTCTTAATCTTTGTTATTTATTTAGTACAGGGTGCCTACCATCAACTTTAAGACAGCGATTCAAAAATAGCGCGATGCAGAATAGGTTCCTAAAATGAATCGCTTTCTTTCGTACTCTGACCTTTTAAAAACTGGATCGCAAATGAATTGCTAAATGTTAATGACCGAACGATTTGTGTCCTTTTTCTTCTACCCGTCTCTTTCACTCGATTCTGTCATGCCCGGAGAGTGAGAGGGACAGGTATAACCTGCAGATGACATGTTAAATCGACCGGGTTATAGGTCAAATAAGAGTTCCTGACAGCTCAGCGGCTGTGAAATGTCATTGATCGATCACTGAATCGCTGTCATTGATATTAAGCTGTCGTGGTACGAATAAGCGAAGCAGATCAGTTTAGGTTCCTAAACAAAACCGCAATAAGAGTTGATGGTAAGCACCCTGTTGTGTTACTAATTCAATATAGTATTTAGGAAAATTAAATTAGTTTTTTTGCAGGGTGAAGTAACTTTTGTATTTGTTTATTTTATTTATAGTTAAATCACTAAAAATACTAATACAAACTTATATTTGTAGTTCATTTTATACAAAATATGTGCATATGTCCGCAAATATACGTTCGTTGTTTGTCTACGTTTTATATGATGAAAAGAAATCTTCCCGCAATTAAAGGTACCCCATATGACGTCGACGTTGACCCTGGTCATAAGTTATCACTACTACACAAAATTTGGTAAAAATCCGTTCTTTAAATTTTTAATTTTTTGCATTCACAATGCAATTTTTATCATAGAAAAATGGAAAATAAAGTATTTAGAAAAAATCGACCCGTCTCACAACCAGCTCCGATGGGACTCGAACCCACGACCTTTCGCTATCCGGGCGACTGTTCTAACCATTGAGCTACGGAGTCGTTACGAGAATCGTCGAATTTATCAAATACTTCTTACACGCTGTATAGCCAGCGTTAATTGCATCAATGTGAGGATATTACTACCCCCCACACGCGAAAGAAATACCTTTACAGATTTTTGACAATCGCTAAAGAAGAAATTACTATGGCAAGTTATTTTAATTTTTAATTTTTTGCATTCACAATGCAATTTTTATCACAGAAAAATGGAAAATAAAGCATTTAGAAAAAATCGACCCGTCTCACAACCAGCTCCGATGGGACTCGAACCCACGACCTTTCGCTATCCGGGCGACTGCTCTAACTACTGAGCTACGGAGTCGTTACGAGAAGCGTCGAATTTATCAAATACTTCATACACGCTGTATAGCCAGCGTTAATTTCATCAATGTGAGGATATTACTACCCCCACACGCGAAAGATATACCTTTCCAGATATTTGACAATCGCTAAAGAAGAAATTTTTATTCCGAAAAAACATAATATTACCTACCGCGGGTCATGTAGTCCACGCGAGTGAAGCCGCGGGCGGAAGACGACTCTGTATCAATTAAAACAAGGAGTAAAATTGAGGAACAAGGACCTCGCCCTTGACGAGACGAGAAGCGTAGCTAGTTAACCTTTCTTTCGCTCCTAAGGTAGTACTTATATCTATTATGTGCTCCTAATCAGACTTAATTTAAAACACTCACTCACAGATTAGAAGAAAAGCTTAGTAGGACAGAGTTACACAAGTGTTGCCTTAAATTACTTAGGTAATTTGGTGTAGGTACTAGGCGCACACTCGAATCCACGATCTTTCAATGTCCAGGCGAATTCGATCCGAACATTCGCCCGGACAGTGAAAGGTCGTGGGTTCGAGTCCCATCGGAGTTGTGAGACGGGGCAACATTTTTCTAGTACTTCATTTTTAATCATCATCATCATCATCAGAGGTTTTAAGTCCCCACTGCTGGCGCATAGCCCTTCCTTATGAATCATCATCATTAGCCATTTTAATGTCCCTATGCTAGGGCACTGGCCTTCCTTATGGATGGATAAGAGGCATTCTCCTTATCCATCCATAAGGAAGGCGGATCATGGCCAATAAGAGACTAGCATGCGACGCCAGCCGCTGAAACTCATCATTTGTATTGAGTGAAGGTCGGACACCGGTGTAGCGTAGCGTGCGGATTCATCATGACAGCCGAATGACGCCCACTGCTGGGCATAGGCCTCCCACAAGGATTTCCACCACGATCGGTCCTGCGCGGCCTGCATCCAGCGGCTTCCCGTAAACCTTGACTAGATCGTCGGTCCAACTTGTAGGGGGCCTGCCCACGGAACGTCGACCGGTACGACGTCAATGCGTATTGGTGGGTATTAACGACTGCAAACGCGGCCGGGACCAACGGCTTAACATGCCTTCCGAAGCACGGAGGAGCTTGAGCTATTAGATTTTTGGTCACCCATCCCTAGACCGATCATTGCAAAAGTTGCTTAACTTCAACGATCGTAGGCTGAGCGCGCTAACCACTGCGCCACTCCTTTCTAATACTTTCCACATATTCAATTCCATTTACCAACTTTATACAGACTAATTTTGCAATTTAAACAAAACTATGGCAAGAGTTATGCCCGAATACTCGTACGCTACTTATCTTTGGGAGCGTCTCACACAACGCCCTGTGTAAAGAGATGGCATGATGTTTGAGACGCCCCCAAAGATGATTTGCGTTCGAGAATTCGGGCGTTAGCCTGCCTTACTACTCTAGCATCTTACTTGATTGTTATCCTACTTCCTACTTCCTACTATCCTACTCCTACTATATTATAAACGTGAAAGTATAGATGTTTGGTTGTTTAGATGTTTGTATGTTTGTTACTCAATCACGCCAAAACGGCTGATTGGATTTGGCTGAAA
The DNA here is from genome assembly GCA_949710035.1 of Crambus lathoniellus. Taxonomy (NCBI): domain Eukaryota; kingdom Metazoa; phylum Arthropoda; class Insecta; order Lepidoptera; family Crambidae; genus Crambus; species Crambus lathoniellus. The sequence continues at coordinate 25,948,963 of OX453309.1, read as the reverse complement.
TTTGGTAAACAGATACTTTGTAGCCTGGAGAGTAAAATAGACTACTCTTTATCTGGGAAAAATATTACTTTCCCGAGGGATAACGTCGTGAAGTACATGCGGGCGAAGCTGCGGGCGGAAAGCTTGTGTGATAATAGTTTAAATACCAATATCTTACATATCTAACTTTATCATATAAAGTAAGTAGTACGAGTTCCGGTATAAGTAAATATCTACCCTCAATCTGTTATTTAACGTTTCGACGCCGATCCCACCAAATGGGGCCACACAACAATGGAAAATCTATTGTGTCTCATTTTTCCGAGCTTGAAGGATTAAATCAAATAAAGAAAAAATTCTAGACACTGTCTAGATTGATACATCGCACATGGGTTGCCTTACTTAACCCTGTGCCTATAATATTAATAAATAAAATGTTTAGTCAAAAGAGAATGCTCAAAAACCCATGCTCGGCGACGACGACAAACGATTTTATAGGTAAACATGAACCCCCTTATTAATAAAGGAGCCTCCCCGTACGACGCACAGAAATCGTCTGGCGCACCCCGGGCAACGTTTAGTCTTATTACTGAACGGCAAATCCTTTCAACACGATGGTTCCACCAAAAACAGCATATGCTCACCAACGGCACTTTTCAGAGCCAGCCCTGACGGTCATCTCTATCAACATAGAGGACTCCGTGACCCATCAACCCAATGCACCCGCTGCGGGGCGACCCCGCAAACAATGGAGCACCTGCTGGCATGCCCCGCGTGCCCATACACCTGTTCTGAGAAGGACCTGCGAGATGCAACGGCCGGGGCCGTTACCACCGCTGCCTATTGGGCATCATCTGTGTGAGGAACCACAACACGAAAAGAAGAAGAATAAACGTAAAGTAAAGTTACAACTACTGTTCACACCACCGATTCCAAACCAAGGGGCCCCGGGTTCGATTCCCAGTGGGGGTACATATTGTATTCGGTTTGGTTGGTGGTAGGACTTGTTCTTATTCCGCCTGGCTAGCTACCTCCATCTTATCTAAGTCTGACGCCATAACAATGATGTTTTCAGCATTATTGTGTTCCGGCAGTTAGAGATAAGATAGCCAGTTCCTTAGTGATTGAGGATTCCGGGAGTTGTGCGCTTCCACCTTCAACCTTATCACCACTTAACATCGTGTGATAAAGGCTAGTGTTACCCCGTTGTGGACCAAAAAAAATGTGTCTGTTGTTGTCTCTGTCTTCTTTTTAGCGAATAAAAGTGACAGAATCAGTTTAAAAGAAGGTGTAACTTTGCTGCAATTCTATTAATAAGGGGGAAAGTGATTATAAACACTGTTTGCAGGGAATCATCGAAATCGATGGCTAAGTTTGTATTAAATCGATGCTGAAAATAAACCCTATCACGTGTTCCACATAACTTCCGAGGAGTACATGCTACCATCCGCCTGCGACATCCACCGAGAGATTGCCAGCTCGGCTGCTGTCATGTTTTTTTCATTTTTCTCATGTTTAGATAGTGATGAGGCATAACAAAGAAGAGACATGTGCAACATGAACCGTTTTCATAATTTAAAAAAATCTTAGACACTAAACATGATTTATTCTAAGATTAAGATCCGACCTGAAACAGTTCTTGGCTGAGTCTATAGAACCATTGAATATATCGAAAGCTGATCGTATTGAATTGTAGTAGGTAAACATGCGATATTACGGAGAGTGTTGACCGAGGCGAGTCTTGCATGGTGGCAATGTAAAGGTTTTCCTGTTTTGCACGCGACTACCAATTCGTGAAATTGTAAATTTAATTTTCTCCATTTAGCTCTAAAAGTACGTCATAAGACAAATATTATAAAGTATTCAGGTGTAAGTAAGCAGGTGGATAAAGGAAATAAATGTCTTGCTGTGTTCCTTGATCTCAAAAAGGCGTTTGACACCGTTTCTGTGCCTATCCTTGTGCAGAGGCTGGAGGCGATTGGAGTTAGAGGTACTGCTCTTGGGTTGTTCCAAAGTTATCTCACGGAAAGATTACAGGTAGTTAAAATTGATAACTTAAAAAGTAGCGAAGAGAGTGTCACTTTTGGAGTCCCACAGGGGAGCGTGCTCGGCCCTACGCTCTTTTTAGTTTATATAAATGAACTATGTAAATTACAAAACATTGGAGGGCGCATTTTCTGCTACGCTGATGATACAGCCATTGTCTTCTCGGCTAGTTCCTGGGAAAATGTTCGCTTAGCTACTGAATTAGGAATCGCTAAAATAACAAATTGGCTTAATGCAAACCTTCTAACTCTTAATACAGCAAAAACCAATTATATTTGCTTTTCTCCTAGTAAAAAAACGCAACCAAACGAAGAATTTAACATAAAAATTCATACTAGGTGTATACTTCAGGCAAATACAAATTGTGATTGTAATTGTCCTGTTATCCTAAAAGTGGAAAAAGCACGATATCTTGGTGTAATTGTAGACCAGAGACTGTCGTGGCATCCGCAAATTGAATTAGTCATAAGCCGAATACGGAAGCTGATCTGGATTTTTAAATCACTTCGTTACGTTATGAACAGTAAATTACTAAATAAAATTTACGTCGCTTTGGTTCAGTCCGTTATAGAATACTGCATTCCAGTCTGGGGTGGTGCCACAAGAACAATGATGCTAAATCTGGAAAGGGCTCAGAGATCTTTAATAAAAGTTATGTACTTCAAACCATTTAGATATCCCACCGACAACCTATATAACCTATGTGGATTGCTCTCTATTAGAAAACTATACATCTTAAATATAGCTATTAAATTTCATAAAACATTTCCCTATGACCCTACAAAATTATCTAGAAGACGAAAAGATATTGTGGCGCATCCCCTCCCAATTCATACAGAGTTTGCCAACCGTCAATATTCATCCCAAAGTATTCACATTTACAATACTATCAATCGTGTTTTGGATATTTATTCTGAGAATAGGTATGAGTGTAAAAATAAGATAATAGCCTGGCTTAAAGAAGTGACATTTGATGAAGCTGAAAACGTACTAAAAAGATTGGTTTAAAAAAAAAAAAAAAAAAAAAAAAAAAAAAAAAACATAATTATACAGACACAACACATATATGCGCGCACACACACATACACACACCCATACACACACACATCCATACACACACTTTACAAGTATTCTAGTTTTATTTTTTTTTTTTTTTTAGCACAAATTGTAATAGGTACTTTTAACTTACGAGCTTATGTCAATGTATTAATTGTAGCCTTTTTTATTGTATAGTTGCTCAATAGTATTTAATTCTAGCACTAAGGTAAGAGCGAGTCGCCCCAACACAAGTATATATATTACTATCTGGGGTTGCCTCACGCAAATTGTTGTTAACAAAATTATTGAGTAATAAACTTTATTTTATTTTTATTATTTTATTTATTATTTTATTTATTCTACTTTCCATATCTTTAGAAATTCTCTAAACTAGAGGTTCATTTGCAAATATTTTAAGAGGTTCATAAACTATCAAGTATTGAAACGTTTCGTCCATTACATTGGACTCGGAAAAGTGGAAAAGTGTGACGTTGAAAAATAGAAAATTAAGTATTTTGAAAAAATCGACCCGTCTCACAACCAGCTCCGATGGGACTCCGATTTTCAATAACAAAAATTGCATTGTGAATGCAAAAAAGTAAAAATTTAAATAAAAGTGTGGTGGTTTGAATAGGTAACGAAATGTGTTGCCACTTATGGAACGAACCCTCACTAGAAATGATATAATAAATAATGACACTAATGTCTTTGCCATGCCTGTTATCAAGAAACAAGACCCTTGTACTAAAACAACTGACCCAACATTTGCAAACGTAAAAGGTATCATCATCATCATCATCATGTCAGCCGAAGGTATAATTGCTTAGAATTCGGGGAAACAAAAATCTATAGTAAAGAAATAAAGGTTGGAAAAGGATGGCACTAACGCTAAGGAAGAGCAACGTGGGCTCGGGATGGACAGACGTAGAATAAAAATAGCGAATATTTTAAAGAAATAGGAATTTAGTAAATTAGTGTATAGTACAGGGTGTTAATTGCAAAAATTTTAACCATGGCTTCAGGCCTTCATGCTGAACAATGCACAGCAAGATTTTTTGTTGGAAATTTAAATAATATTTCGAATCTCCATACAAAATGTCCCGATAAGTTGTTTTTGTATGAAAAGTCCAATTTTGTTTTTCGTTTCCGACAAAAAATTCTTGCTGTACGTTGTTCAGCATGATGGTCTGAAGCCATGGTTAAAGTTTTTGCATGGGTGCCCCTAACACCCTGTATTTTTGTGAGAGTGTTGAGTGCAAGTTCCATAATCTAGTGCACATTAGGTATAGGGTCTCGAGGCTAAGTAAGTTGTCCCTAACAATCCGGTGAGTTTCTTATAAATCTGAATATTTTGTTTAATGCTTTGCCTGATGTTAAGTCTGGCTCCAGATAATGTCGACCGAATGTACTATGCGTACAGGGTGCATACCATCAACTCTTATTGCGGTTTTGTTTAGGACCTAAAGTGATCTGCTTCGCTTATTCGTACCACGACTGCTTAATATCAATGACAACGATTCAGTGATCATTCAATGACATTTCACAGCCGCTAAGCTGTCACATACTCTTACTTGACTTATGACTCGGCCTAGCTAACATGACACCTGCAGGTTATACCCGTCCCGCTCACTCTCCGGGCATGACAGAATCGAGTGAAAGAGACGGGTAGAAGAAATAAAGACACAAATCGTTCGGTCATTCACATTTAGCAATTCATTTGCGATCCAGTTTTTAGAAGATCATAGTACGAAAGGAAGCAATTCATTTTAGGAACCTATTCTGCATCGCGCTATTTTTGAATCGCTGTCTTAAAGTTGATGGTACGCACCCAGGAGGTGGGAAATATACCTTATTGGTTATTTGGGGCTTACACTTTACAATACGAAAATACTGACATACATTCACCAATACATACCTTACAAAGACATATTTTGGAGTTAGATTGGCAGTTGGAGAGAGCATTATGACAATTGTCCCTTTGCTAGTTTTTATTTATTTTAATTTTATTTCAATAAGTACTAAGAAAGTGGAGACATAATTTGTAAGCAGTCGATGTCACAGAATGACGCAGATAACACCAGGAGTTTAATTCTGGATTCCTGGTGGGTGGGGCATCGCTCCCCTTCTTAAAGGGGGCGTCGCTTCCCTCCTTAAGTGGGGCTTCACTTATACAATATTTAAATTTAATAAAAATGTTTAAATTGTTACAACGTAAGTACAAGGCCTGGGTTATGAATGAAAAGTCACTATGCAATTAAATTTCTCTATCCCGTGAAGCGCTTTTTGATACAACGGTAGATCAAATAATTTTCAAACCCCGGGTGCTGAGTGAGCTAAACGTAGAACACATTTACGTTCCGATATCGTTGTAGGGTTTCGTTCGGTTCCGCAATTAATTTTGTCCATGAATCGATTCCTTTTGAACGAAAACACGTACTATTGGTGTTCTACCGTTAGATCAACAAGCGCTTCAAGCGCTATTTAGCTCTTTTTGAGCTAAAGTCAAAATTAAACTTACGATGTAGTAGGTACAAACATCTCGACCTCGTCTCGACCTGGCAACCTACAACACGCGCACATTACGGACCGACGCGAAGCTCATAGAGTTGGAAGAGGCTGTTAGTAAGTTACACTGGGATATCATTGGGTTATCTGAAGTTCGAAGAGAGGGTGAGGGCTCGATTATCCTGCAGTCCGGTGACTTACTTACTTACTCGAAGTTGATGACCACTCTTTTACTGCCGTACTCAGAGACGTCAATTAACTTTTAATGACAATTAAATCTATAACTGTTTCTTTTTTATGTTTCGTATTGAATAAAGTAGGAATAATAATTTAATGCCAATTAAAGTTAATTGACGTCTCTGAGTGCGGCAGTAAGAGCTAATTTAGCTCTGTTTTCAATTATTCAGATCCGAAAATCGTTGTTAGCTCTGTAGCACTTTCATTTTAAAATTTTAGCACTATTCTTTTACAATATTTTTTTAGGTGTGTAACTGAATGTCATGTAGACCAAGGAGTAATACACAGAGTTTTCAGTCCATGAGTTGAAGTACAGAATCCCATGTAAATTATTTATTTCAATTTTAAGTTCGTTTGCTCATTCATTCCTTTACTTTGGCAATTGTGTTGATTATTTGTGTCGTTGTAGTGCGAATTACATCAATCCATTATAGGTAAGTGCATTGAGTGCAACATGCAAAATGTCTTCTAGTAAGCCACCGACCGACGATTTTACGACCGATTTGGCGCAGGGGTAGGATATCTGCCTCCTGCGCCAGCCGGCCTAGCATGAGCGGTTTTTATCGCGCGATATGATAATATGGTACGTCAAGTTGTCTAGATGGCATGCCGTACCATATCATATCGCGTGATAAAAGCCGCTCATGCTAGGCCGGCAGAGGTCTCGGGTTCGATTCCCAAACAAGTCAAATATTTGTATGCATGAACATGTCTATTTGTCGTAGTCTGGGTGTTTTCTATGTAAATTAAGTAGGGCAGGCGTACCGGTTTTGGCCACTGTACCGGTTTTGGTCACTTTTCACTTAAAACTTATATAAATAGGAATTAAATAATTATTGCTTATATTTATTAATGGCGAATAAATGATTGGACTTTTAGTTAATAATTACAGCACTTAGCTTTTTTTATGTAGTACGATATTTTAGAAATAAACACGTGTTATGTTTCAAAGTTAACATTTTGTAAAATTCTTAATCAAAATGTTACGGGTTATTTAATATTTTATATCATATTGGAATATGTTTCTTCTAGATGGATTAAGTGTTGTTTTTTCACTGTTCTTACAAAAAGTTGGGAAACAATAAGTGGCCAAAAGTGGGGCTAGAAATTTTAGCATTGTGCCACCTTTGGCCACTTTGGCATTAGTAGAAAGTTTCCAACCTATCATAAAGTTCATTTATTTTAAAAGACTCACAACTCACTTTTGTTAGCTAACAAACTAGAAAATTAGCGGATTGAGGATAGTGTAGGCACTAGCCTACACTAGCCTCAATCTGCTAATTTTCTTTTAATCAAGTGATAAAGGTATACTTATAAAATTGTAGTAAGGAGCTAGCTGTGATTGAAATACTATTTCATGTAGTGTTTTAGTCCAGAACTCTAATAAGACATCAATTAAGCATAAACTCAACTTATAAATATAGTAATTTTATGAAAGTGGCCAAAACCAATGCAAACGGTGTATTTGGCCCCCTCCGCAGAATTTGTTCTAAATAAAAAAAACTATTGTTTTTTTTTTACTTTGTAGATTGTACCCTTAAAGGTCGATAAATTATCTATTACTCTACATTATAAATTTTCTCTAAAATACTTAAGATCATAAAGCACTAAGCGGTTAAAAGTGAAAAAATCCTTAAAGTGGCCAAAACCGGAACGCCTGCCCTACTTACCTATGTGTTTACAAACAAAAGTTTTTAAGTAGGTATATATTTATCCGTTATCAAGTTTTTCATGACACAGTTTCTCAATGAAAATTACATGGGCTTAGATACTTGGTGTGATTATAAAAATTATTTATTTATTTTATTTTTATTTATATACACAAAAGTTGTGTTGTAGAAGAATGGCTCAGCATGTCTGCTTTTCAAGGTTGGCGGCTGAAAGAAGTTAGTAAATGGTTTTGTCGAAGATAGTTTTCTGGTGGCAATACACTAAATATTGCACACATATACATACAAACACACATGGGCACACACATACATAAAATACCAATTGAGTAGAATATAAAATCGTACAAAAATATTTCTTTAACCACTTAATATTATTATTGTTAGTTCCCAATGCTCGCTAAAAAATTGCGACACTTTGCTATGACATCTAAATCATGCTATCGTTTGCTATCGTTGTGTTTCCCTTTGGATTTAGAATTCATTATGTCCAAATATGTTGTATATTGTTAAATTCATATACTGTTTCTTACAAGAAATACATTATTGAAACTTGTCATAAATCTCTTATAGTTAAGTTAAAGGTAAATAAAAAAAATAAAACTAACACTGTAACTTCTTTATTAGAACAAACTCTTATAAAACCATGTATCTTATTAACTACAGTTCAATGGCGATAATTTGATTTTCAAAGAAAAATAAAAGCTCTTCATAATAAATAATATTGTTAAAATTATGACTTTGAAGAGCCCACGATGCCAATGACAAGAACAAATGTAACATATTAATTAAAGCTTAAAGTTTTACAACGTTTCTTTTAGGTTTTATCATTCAAGGGACGATGCGACAAAACGTCCCCCCAAAACCCATGTTCAATAAAGGAACCAACAGATTTGAAATGTTTCTCAGGTGAAAGATATTAATAGAGTGATAACTTTTTACAATGGCGACATCCCTCAAATGTGAGGGAATTGTGGGAAAATATTATTATTTATTACAAAAGTAACAACCACGTTAATCAAAAGTTGTTTGAATTTGACATTGAATATAGCTGTTAATCTCTTTATACCGATGCCTATGAAATTGTCGACACACATAAAAGGTATGTTGGAGGTAGAGGCGGGGGGGGGGGGGGGGATGGGGCATTGCCTTTACGGGCATTTCCGTCATTGAGTTCCATGATCAGGAACTTACGAATATCACAACTTCGACTTAGACACACGCACATCACTCGCACTGTTCTATCTTCGCTTTAAGCTCGAAACACACCGCACAGTTCGAATGTCCCGTAATCACTTTTTGTCCAAGTCTGTCCTCACTCATAGCCCTCAATGTCCTTTGGTAGCGTAAGTTCGGTTCTTGTTATAACAGACTTATGTTATGTCCGTTGGAGTATTTGCTTGGGGAACGAAGAGATCTGATGGTGGTCAATCTTATTGATGATGTGTTGTTGTCCCCTCGCCGAACGAGGGACGCGTGGGGACCACCGGATTCTCTGTAAAGAGGAACATTCATTAGTTATCACCAATATCATTATTATAGCCCTATTATTAATATTGCAGGAGAAAAAAAGCTTTGGTTTTTTACTAGGCACACTACGATCTGTCAATTTTTTTTATCAATTATTTAATAGAATTTAAAAATATAAGGAAATATTGTGACACTTCCGTTGGGTTTGACTAGTTTGGAAATAAAGAGGTTTTAACAAAAAACATTAATTTTAGTAGGGTTCCATTATTAAAAATGAAGTGTTAGAAAAAAACGACTCGTCTCACACCACTAGTTTATTTTTCTAATACTTCATTTTCAAAAATAAAAATTGCATTGTGAATGCAAAAAAGTAAACGAAAGGGTTCTATTAACTTTGTTATAAATGAATATATAGTTAAAATATTATTATTGCTATCCTTATTATTATGGTTACAGTTTATTTTAGGATCAAAAAGATATTTCACCAGTCACTTGTTTATTGTACATTTTACTCATATTAATATCTCTCTCTACCAATGTAAATTAAATTAAATTTCGTATCCCAAAGGCGAATTACATTAACTTTGTAAATAAATCAAACTTTTACCTAAATTTCAGCCATTACTAGCGAAAATGGTCCAACGTTATCAAAAGATAAAAGTGACAATTTATTGTTAGTTTTGAGTAAAGTTTCATGGGTTACCGCGGAACCAGGATGAATCTCTATAATAATAATTATACCAAATCACTTCCCACCGTATTATTTCGCAATGGAATATTGATCTCATGATGTTCTAGAATTTCCCATGGAAAATGCAGAAATCAATACATAAAACTGACGCTACGACCCTGTAAGTCAATACAGATAAAATCTTATGTTTTTTAATTAGTACTTAGCATATTATTTGTGAATTTGCATTAATTTATAAAAGAAATAAAAAATAAAGTTATCAGTCACTTCACACAGGTACATATTTTACATTAAAATTAATTATCTTCGTGTTTATTATGAGTAAAAAAATCCTGCACTAAATTAATAATTAGATAGTCTGACTATAACGCCTCATAGAGGTAGTACTCTACTCTCAACATGTCAAAGTTAAGCATTTTTCTGAACTAAAACTGTCCCTATTTGGTTACACATTGAAACGCATACAGTTTATTGTCATAATTTGAAAGAAAGAAAAAGCATTTATTGACTACACACATGACAACATGTAATTTCATTTGGCATACATGATAAGGCGTAATATTTAAAAGAATTTTATTCTCTGGCATAAATTTCCAAACCCATAATGATAATAATGCATAAAGCATAATCTTCGAAATTCATATTTTCGTGTGTCATAATTTCGTACAGCATACTTAAAACACATAACTATATAAAGCATAATTAATTTTTAAAAACATTATTTTTTTATTACCTAATGGCAATATCCAAACGGTGTCGTAGCCAAAATATAACGAAATTTTCGAAACTCTTTTAACAACCCCGTAGTTATTTAAGGGACATCCAATGTTTTTTTGAGCTGCTCGTTTAATATTTTTTCTTTTGTAAGTTTTAAATTTGGATCAAATGAAGAAAAAAAAACAGAGAAGCAGGGCTCAGGAGGCCCACCCAAGAAATCTTAACAGTCGTTTTAGGTTAAGTTAGGTTAGAATAGTGACCAAAACGCCACGCGAGCCGAGCGAGCATGCTGCGGCAGCGGCCGGCGATGGTTCAGAAAAGATTTTTTTTATCTTCACAGACCTAACTTCGAAATAAATTAACGCAATAACCCGTTTAATTTATGAATTCTGAATATTATGTATTTTAAAAGTATTATGACATTTGAAAGTTATGCCTTTAGATAGTTATGCTTATTGATCCGGACAAAGTATGCGTTATGAAATTATGCCTTTGAGAATTATGCATTTTGATGAGGCTTTCAACACGATGCGTTTCATGTTTATGGCCAAAAATATTAAGCGTTTCATTAAGTAACCGTCTCTATTATATTAATTTGCACTATTACAATAATAATTAAAATAAAATAAATAAATAAGTACAAAGATTATGAAGAACAACAATTTTATTTAATACTTTTAGAAAATATTTATCAAGCTTTTCATATAAAAAATTGTTTTAAAAAAGTTGTTTGTGAATGTCCGGATGTCTGTATGGACTATGTGCCACGATTTAACTCGAAATACTTCATGTATTTGTAACATTTATTTTTAAATAGCTTCATCACGTCACGTGATTTGTTCCTATTGAAAATAACAACTAAGATCTAATTTATTGTCGTTTAATTAAAATAAATATAACACTAAAAAATAACTAAGCTGGCTCCCTGTAAAACAATGTTTGAATGAATGAGCGTGCCCAATGTGCGCCCAGTCTTTACAATGTGCCATTCTCATCCAAAATAATTGTTTTTTGCATGCGAGTACTTTTTGCAATAATGGCCGACACTATCCTATCTCCATTTATCGTGTTCCGAGGATATACATCTTGAGCTGATTGAAAATACTGTGGAATTTGTTTGACAAACTTATCAACTTCAAATATATAAGATGTGAATTGTATTTTGTGAAGTATATTTTATAAATGTTGTTCTTTCTGTCAAAAGCTGGTAAGTGTTCTGAACCCTTGTCAAATAAATGTCTTCCAAAGAATAAGGTATTCTCAACAATTTGAAAAGTACTTAGTTATATTTCAATAAGTATTCGGATTTTCTCATTTCCCATTATGTCAACGTAGAGAACGTATGTGAATCAATCTTTAATAGTAAAAGAAAAGTATTGACAGGTTGTTGAATAGAAAATATATATTGAGAAACGATGCTATCTGAATGTCAATTCCCATCACGTACAATAGTTACAATGAACACACATAAATTCCGAACCTGTATGTCAGCTCAGGTTATACAAAACTGTCGAACGCTAGAAGGTTGATTCTTACATTTTGCTGTTTTTTGTCATTTGACCTTCGTTTGTTTGTTATGAATTTTACATAAAAGTAGGGGAGCCCAAAAAAGGGTTTTGGAATTAACTCAAGTACGATAGATTAACATAGAATGAGTATCTCTACCGTATACATTATGTAATTGGATTATACACCTCTAAACTTTAATTAGTACAAAGATTTTAGGGGATGGTAGTGAGTGCCCATCAATACGAACAGTTTTTACTATAGAGTCAACCACGGAAATGCGAAAAAAAAATCAGCTGTTCAATACAAAAGTATAATTAATTAATAATTAATTAATTATAATTATGTTCAAATGCACACTTATTCTATTCTATTTATTTATTTTTATCAAGGTTTGTGTGTGGTTATGTGGTGTTATAGTATTGTATTTTGTTCTAATATTATGTATAAGTAGATTATTTTATATTTAACTTAGGTATTTAATATTTTTATTAGATGCTGCTAGTGTCAATTTAACAAAAACACTCTCTTGTAATTTTACATATTTTTAAAGATAGGTACTTACTTTAAACTGTCATAAAGGCGTATTGTTATTTTTCACTGTGGGCAACTCTTTGGCCGAAGATGTAACTGGTTTAGTTAAGTTTGTCTTTCTAGTTTAAGTATGGCTGTTGTTGTCACAATAAATAAAATAAAAATAAAGTAAGCCCTTTACCTAGAGTCGAAAAAAAGTCGTAGAAAAAAATATAGATCCAGTGTCGAAATCAGCAGATTATATATTGTCCGTTATTCTTAATTGTTTTTATTCTTCTATACTAATATTATAAACAGGAAAGATTTGATTGTTTGTTTGAATTGAGTAGGCACCGGTTTTGAAAATTCTTTGACCATTGGAAAGTTTCATTCTTCCCGAGTGACAGAGGTTATATTTTATCCCGATATTCCCACGGGAACGGGTGCCGCGCGGGTAAAACCGCTAGGATCTGCTAGTAATCAAAAAAATTCTGACCGCGGTCAAAAACGGTGAGGTGACGTTTTGAATAATTATTATTTTGCAAGTTTGACATTGACTCTTCCACTCCCTTACGTTAAACACAAATAGACAGATTTTTGAAATAGGGCAGGCGTACTGGTTTTGGCCACTTTTTGCTCTAAAAGTTTTCTAAACAACTTTTAGCCATTTTTGATAAAGGCAATTAAAATAAAGTATTTTAAGGTAATAATAACAACCGTTAGAATTCCTTATGTCATAAGATTTTTTTTTCAATAAATTCCATTTTCTGTTTTAAAAAATGTTTTGTATGAAAATTTTTAGAAATTTGTTTTGGATGAAATACTTTATAAACCTTTGTTTTTAAGAATTAAATTGTTGTTTTGCAATTGGCTGGTTTCTAGCGCATTAGAATATATTGATTTTACCTGGGTTTGGTTTTGATTTTTCGCTATACTTACAAAAGCTTAACTATCAGTAAGTGGCCAAAACCGGTACATTTGGCACCTCTTACACATTGTGTTTAATATAAAAAAAAAAACTATTTTACTTTTATAAATTTGAAAAATGTACCTTTAAAGGTAGATAAATCCTTACTTATTTATTTTATATTATAAATGCGTCTCTGTCTGTCTGTGTGTTACACAATCACACCTAAACTACTGAACCGATTTGAATGAATTTTGGTACAGAGATAGTCTAGAGCCTGAGAAAAGACATAGGCTACTTTTTATTCCTGAAAAATATCACCTTCCCGCGGGATAACGTCGTGTAGTAAACGCGGGCGAAGCCGCGGGCGGAAGGCTAGTTATCTATAATTTAAGATATAATTTGTGTCATAAATACCTAAAACCATTTAGTACTTAGTGCTTAAAAGTCAAAAAATCCTTAAAGTGGCCACAAAGGGTATCTCTGCCCTACACACTTTTTAGCGTGTAATTTACCTACCTCTATCTTAGTCTGACGCGCTCGAGTATTTCTATGTTTCTGTTTGTTTGCATTTTTGACATGCTGTAGACATCCCCCCCCCCCCCCCCCCCCTACGACGCTTGACTTCCTTCACGTTTAGCATCTAAGCCTTCCCTACTATGTACGAGAGATTCGTGTTCGTATGCCAAGTAATGTGATGTGACGAACAGAATTGCACCCCTGATTAACCCAAAAAACTAAACTCTTAAAGACTTAACATTAAAGTATGTAGGTATTACGTACATAATTACTCATCACAATATTTCGTTTTGCTTAGATCAGACAAAATATCACTCCTTAACTATGTTTATCTGATACCTAGAGATAAATTACATTTTTATCACACTGTCAAGTGCTATATCAACAACATTAAATTAAAATCAAATTAAATATCTCCAGAAATCTGATAACTTCCTGTCATCATATGCGAATTCTTTAGAATTTAAGCACGCACTTAATTGTTTTATACATGGAAATGCCTTTTTACTCAATGATTAAACTTTAGGAATTTAATCATTTAGTAAAATCAATCAATTATATTAGATTAAGTCAATTATATTAGAATTTTGCCTTAATTGGATAACATTGTTTGCTAATGACTATCAAAAGCATTAGGGGCAATCAAACAGGGGTACCTAACTAAACAGTGTATTACTGAAAGTTAATTTAGGTAAAGAAAGTACATTCCGACAAAGTTTTCTGTTCCGGTGGCCAAAACTGGAACTAACGTGTTTTGTTTATAATGTCATTTTGCTGTCATGTTGTTGTCCAACCATAGCGCCGCTGTCACCGGAACAGAAAAGATTGTCGATCTGTAAAGAAGAAATTTTTCTTAAATGAATGACCGTAATTACGACTAGGGTTGCCAGGGTACCTACCATCAACTATAAGAAAGCGATTTAAAACTGGGGCGATCCAGAATAGGTTCCTAAAATGAATTGCTTTATTTTGTACCATAACCTTCTGAAAACTGAATCGCAAATGAATTGCTGAATGTCAATAAACGAACGATTTGGGTCCTTATTTCTTCTACCCGTCTTTTTCACTCGATTCTATCATGTCCAGAGAGAGAGAGGGACGGGTATAACCTGCAGCGTGCAGGTGTCATGTTAGTTCGACTGAGTTATAATTCAAATAAGATTTCATGACAGTTAAGCGGCTGTGCAATGTCGCTGAATCGCTTGTCATTGACGCAATAGAATCTCGATCGCAATAATTAAGCTGTCGTGATACGAATAGCTTGCTTTTACATGTGATCTGTTTGTATGAACAAGCGAAGCAGATCAGTTTAGGTCCTAAACAAAACCGCAATAAGAGTTGATGGTACGCACCCTGGGTGCTTACCATTCGTACCACGACAGCTTAATATTAATGACAGCGATTCAGTGATCATTCAATGATAATTGATAATATTGCACTGTCGTAGATGAGATCGGACGTGTCGATTATTTAAATGCAATAAATAAAACAATCTGTTGTAAATCTGTGACCTAGTTATACACTGTACGGAAGTGAATCTATCTGTGTCAGTTCGTAATTCGTGTTAGTTTGTTGAATTATTTTATTTATAATGTTTAAGTGTTAGTTAGTAATTTTTAAATATGGAAAGCCCGTTTAATCGGAGTGCGCTTACGCCTCGAAGCCCGCCGCCCACGCCCATGCCCCAGGAGCCCACCCAGCAGGAAAATCAGCCCCCGGATGTTGTGTCCACACCGGAAATCCATGGGTTTACTTCGGGTATCGAACAATATCTGAATGAAGTGTGCAGTATTTCATCCGAGAGCAAGCTTAATTCGGACCAGAAACTGCGAATTAGTAACCTGTGCCGAAAAATTGCAGGTGGTGTTTCGTCTTTGGCCATCCAGTATCAATCGCTGAAACAAAGAGCAATCCATGACCATCATTCACTTAGAGCCCTTAAAGAAAAGAACGACCTTTCGCAAAGACTTTACGAATTACAACAAACTGTAAAGGAGTCAGCCAAGCCGACCGCGGAAACCACCTCTTTCGCCGACATGGTAAAAAAAAGTTCTAATAACTTTATAAAGCCCAACAATATGAACTCCGTGGCTATTTACCCTACGGACAAGAATAAGTCCAGCGACGAGACGAAGACCCTTGTGCAAAAAATTATCAGACCAGACCAGATGCAATTACATGTAAGAGCCCTACGCAAAACAAGAAACGGAGGGGTCATCATAAGCACTGACAGCAAGGATGACATCCAAAAGTTGAAGCAGACGGCTCAATTATTGTCTTCGGGCCTTACGGTAGATGAACCGCAGAAACGAAAGCCGCGAATCGTAATAATTGGCGTTCCTAACTGTATGGAGGAAACAGACGTTATGAACTGCATATACCATCAAAATCTAGCCGGTAAGACCCAAGGGACATTTGAGAGCTTTTTGACCACAGTTAGACTAAGCCATAAGTCTGGAAAAAGGGATGCCGAGACCTGCAATTATGTGATCGAAGTCTCCCCGGACATACGGAAGGCCTTAATTACTAACGACCGAGTTTTTGTGAACTGGTCGTCATGCCCTGTGAGAGATTTCACCTTAGTAACTAGGTGCTACAAGTGTCAGCAATACGGTCATGCAGCCAAAACTTGTCGTGAAGTGGTGAACACCTGCGCGCACTGTGGTGATGTCGGGCATTCCATAAAGGAGTGCACTAAGAAAAGTGACGAAGCAAAATGCGCTACATGCTTGCGCTTCAAAAAGTCCAGTAATCACAAGACGGGAGATGCTGAATGCCCCGCTAAACTAGTTGCAGAAAAGAGGTATATTAACTCAATTGATTATGTTGGCGCCTAAGAGCGCCGTTTCTTCTTTTTTTAGTTTGGGAGCTACTTGTTAATTGTTATTTTTTTTTTTTTTTATTATGTCTGATTCTATTACTTCCGATTTAGATAACTTCTCTGTGTCCGAGTCAAGGGCTTGTGAGGTAGAAAGTTGCAAACAATATCTTACGTCTTGCAATGACACAATAACGATACTAACACAAAACATCCGCAGTATTTCTAAGAACTTTGATAATTTTAGTGTATTTCAGCAAAGGTTAAACATTAAATGTGACATTATTGTTTTAACTGAGTGTTGGTTAAGAACCAATTGCAATTTGCCATATTTACCGGGTTACACAACATACAGCAGTCAGGTAAATTATAACCAAAACGATGGTATCGTAATTTATGTTAAAAGTAGTTTAAATGTTTCTTTGGAAGAGCCAATAATTGATGAATGCAATAGATTGCTATTAACTATAAATAAAGATTTTGCAATATTAGCTATGTATAGGCCACCCTCCTTTAAAAATATAAACACCTTTATTGACTCTTTGAACTGCACACTACAAAAATTAACACCTTATAAAAATGTTATTTTAATAGGAGATATAAACATCGACATTCGGCCAAACAACTGTGATTCCATAGCTCATAAGTATTTAAATGTATGCTCCTTTTATGGTTTACTTCCCGCGCACACGCTTCCAACGCACCAAAGTGGTTCTTGTTTAGATCACATATTTCTTAAATCTCATTACCCATCAGTAACATTAATCACAGACTCATCATTAACCGATCACAGTGCCGCACTACTAACCTTAAATCGTAAATTACCTAATCTAACACGCACGCAAAATCACAAATCACGAATAAATGAAAATAAACTTGAAGAGACACTATGTAGCATTGACTTTGACCTACTTTACAATATTGCCGACGCGGATGAGTGTATGTCAAACTTCGTTAATATTATTCGGCAAGCCATATTGCAAAGCACGATATACACACGTTTAAGTAATAAAAATTATAACATTAAGCCCTGGATCACTCCGGGGCTTATCCGCTGTATGAGGCACAGAGACAAACTACACATGAAAGCCAAATCTAACCCAGACAATTTAATATTACAAGTTTCATACAAAAGATATCGCAACTTCTGTAACAATCTTTTGAAAAAACTTAAAAGTAGTTACGACAAAAAAGAATTGCAAAAAGCTGGAACTGACAGTAAAAAAGTATGGAAGGTAATAAAAAATGTTACACATATCTCTAGCCAACATGAGTCATCTTCAAGCTTATTTAAAAAACACTCGTCGCAAATGTCATCAGCAAATAGCGCAAATGATTACTTCGTCAATATCGGAAAATGTCTGGCAAGAAAAATTCAAACTAGCTCATTTAAATCACACCCAAGCTTGCAAAATAGATCCGTCAATGCATCAAGATCATTTGTGCTGTTAAACACTGATGAAGCTGAAGTAGAAAGAATAATTATGTGTTTAAAGGACGATTCGGCAGTTGGTTGGGATAACATCTCAAATAAAATACTAAAACGTTACAAGCATATCTTGGTCTCACCCCTTACACACATTTTTCATAAGTGTCTAGCCCAAGGAGTTTTCCCTAAATGCCTGAAAAAAGCCGTTATTGTTCCTGTGCATAAATCCGGCAGCAAGGATCAAATATCAAACTATAGACCTATTTCAATACTACCCGCCATATCAAAAATATTAGAAAAGATTCTTAATAACAGGCTTGTCCAATACTTGGAAAAACATTCAGTTTTTTCTAAGAACCAGTTTGGTTTTAGATCCAAATTATCAACTGCCGATGCAGTGCACCAACTTACTAACTATCTTGTACAGGAACTTGAAAAGGGTAACAAGACTTTGGGAATATTCCTTGACCTTGCAAAAGCATTTGACACCGTTTCTATACCCATCCTATTGCAAAAGCTTGAGTCACTAGGTATAAGGGGTACTCAGCTTAAACTATTCACAAATTATCTAGACGAGCGGTCACAATGTGTAAAAATAGGCAATGTTGTCAGCTGTGATCTGTCAAATACCCCCTATGGAGTTCCCCAGGGGAGCATATTAGGCCCCACGCTATTTTTGGTCTACATTAATGACCTTTGTAACCTAAAAATGCATTGTGGAACAATCATCTCATATGCCGATGACACTGCTCTACTTTTTTCCGCAAACTCGATAGATGAAGTATATAAATATGCACAACAAGGCTTCAATGTAGTAAATAATTGGTTAAATCAGCATCTACTCACGCTAAACCCTGACAAAACTAAGTATATATATTTTTCAATGCGTAAAA
Source organism: Crambus lathoniellus (assembly GCA_949710035.1). Lineage (NCBI taxonomy): Eukaryota > Metazoa > Arthropoda > Insecta > Lepidoptera > Crambidae > Crambus > Crambus lathoniellus. The sequence goes on along the minus strand of OX453309.1, from coordinate 25,930,028 downwards.
CTAAGACAACCTTAATTAACACTAAGTTGTATGCCCACCATTGTAATGACCCTACTAATCACAGTTGCATTTGCCCAGAAATAGGTGTTACTAACAATTTGAAATATTTGGGTATTATCATTGACGAAACACTCTCATTTAAGCCTCATATTGAAGCTTTGTGTGGAAGAATACGTAAATTAATATACATATTCAAAAAACTACGCACTTTGACTGATTACGCACTGATACGGCAGGTTTATTTCGCCTTGTGTCAATCAATATTTAGTTACTGTATTACGACATGGGGTGGCACTTCTAAAACTTTATTGTTATCAATTGAAAGAGCTCAAAGAGCGGTTCTAAAAGTTGCTACCTTTCGTCCCTTCCTCTACCCAACAGAGCTTCTTTATAAGGCATGTAATATATTAACCGTTAGACAATTGTTTATACTTAACACAGTCCTCAAACAGCACACTGCACTTCCCTATAGCACTGACATTACTAACAAAAGACGAAAAGATATAGTTTGCCCGCAAAACACTAGAATGAAACATGCGTTTTCTTCTAGCTTCTACATGTTTCTTGGGCCTATGTTATATAATAGATTAAATGCCAAATATGGTATTTATGCAATCAACTATCATGGCACGAAAAGTATTCTACAAGAAGCCCTCCAAAAAATGTCCTACGAGGACACAGAGAAATTACTGTTGGTGACAAAATAAATGTTTAGAATTAAATTAAATTTATAAAATTTACTCACGTTGTTATTACCGTTATTTTTTTTTTTAAATTTTACTCATTGATACTTATACAGATTGTTTAATGATTAAAGTATTTATGTAAGTTCTTTTTTGCCTGAAACACAGGGAATCCTAGTTCAGGCTCATTATTATTATTGATTTGATGTGTACCTAGTTTTAGCCTTTACTTTTATATTTTGTATTGTATGTTTTATTGAATAAATTTTTATTTTATTTTTTTATTTATTTTAATGACATTTCACAGCTGCTAAGCTGTCATGTACTCTTATTTGACTTATAACTCGGCCAAGCTTACATGACACCTGCAGGTTATACCCGTCCCTCTCACTCTCCGGAGTCTCCGGGCATGACAAAATCGAGTGAAAGAGACGGGTAGAAGAATTAAGGACACAAATCGTTAGGTCATTCTCATTTAGCAATTCATTTGAGAGGGACGGGTATAACCTGCAGGTGTCATGTCAGCTTGGCCGAGTTATAAGTCAAATAAGAGATCTGACAGCTTTAGCAGCTGTGAAATGTCATTTAATGATCACTGAATCGCTGTCATTGATATTAAGCTGTCGTGGTACGAATAAGCGAAGCAGATCAGTTTAGGTCCTAAACAAAACCGCAATAAGAGTTGATGGTAGGCACCCTGGCCATTGATCCATGGTCGTGGCTAGGGGGCTCCGGCCATATGGATCAAATCCATGACCACTAACCCAACAGACTTGATCAGCTAAGTACTTCTTCGCCATCAATAATTGTGTTCGTTTATATTCTAAAAGTTTCATATCTATAAGGGTTCTATTATTTGATAGCCTCATTACATATTATATTATAAAATGATTCCAATATTACACGAAAAAATATTTCTTGTTTTTTGCTTTTATTGACAGAAATGTAATAAAACTGATTGGAATATTAATATAACGTGTCTTCGAGATGGAATATGAAATTTTACTTCTCCAGACGTTTGCATGTTTGCTTCATGTTATTATTCCAACTTCAGGTAAATATTTTAGCAACCAATAACTGTAAGTATTAAAAAGTTTATTGAGCTATAAAATAAATTATTTTTATCGTAGATACCTACTAATAATAAGGACCTACTGAAATAAGAATAGATGGGATGTTTAGATAACAAATATATTTGATAAACTGACTAATGTTATTATGAGTCGCATTACCGTAGAGATAATGGGCATTAATAAAATTAACAGAGATACCATCAAATCCAACTGCCTTCGTATTGTAAAGACTTTTTAGTACTTACTTCATCTTCAGAAACCATACAAGTATACGGTGCCATCCAAAGTGGTCAAATAGTTCGGTACACCATACAATTGGTACGGTGGTGTGCCTAACTATTTGACCACTTTGGATGGCACCGTATATTGACGAAGCTGACAGTACAAGAAATATAGATGAGTTGTTTCTTACTGTCAGCTTATGGGGTCTACTCTGTCCTAATGCCGGATGAGCCTTATTAATGAAGTAATTAAAACACAGCCGCTTTTTCACCGGCATCATAAATGTATTTTCCGTTAATATTATTTTTATTTGATGTAACGTGATGTGATGGAAAGTGACCTTATTAAGTGTGTAAAGGTCATTTTTCAATTTGACGACTCTGTATGAAAAATAAGAGGAAGAAAAAGATATTCCCACTTATGTTTTAATACCCCTCATTATGCAACAGTCACATAAACTACTATCTATATATATAAAATTCAAAGTCCTGACTGACTGACTGACTGACTGACTGACTGACTGACTGACTGACTGACTGACTGACTGAGATATCAACGTACAGCCCAAACCGCTGAACCTAGAGACTTCAAATTTTGCACATAGATACCTTATACAGTGTAGGCATCCACTAAGAAAGGATTTTTGCAAATTCCACCCCTAAGGGGGTGAAATAAGGGATAAATGTTTGTATGAAAGTCCGTCAGTTTTGAAGTTAGGTTCTTCAAATTTTGTATTTAGGCTGGCAATTGAAAATTAATATTTACCTGTGTCAGCGTTTCTGACAATTCTACCCCCAAAGGGGTGAAAAGAGGATGACATGTTGTATCTAGAAAGTCCTTTATTTAATTTATTATTTAGCCTTATGGTCGGAAAGTAAAACAAATAAGGAAACACATATTATGTATTTTTTCGAAAATCAACCCCTTAGAGGTTAAATGGGATAAATAAACCTAAAAATTCATATGGATGTCGTTATTGAGGTTTTATGGGATGACGATTGCAAAAACGGCATTTATTTTGATGTTAACACGCTGAACATGGTTCAACCCCTAAAAGGTTGAGAAATTGGGGTGAAATTTTGAATGACAAATCAGGGGTAAAATAGACATTTCAACTTGAAACTTTGTAGGCTTACTTCTTAAAACAAATAGGCAACCCATTTCGTAATTTTTCCAAAATCAAACCCAGGGGGTGAAATAGGGGATGAATATGTGTATGAAAGTCCGTCAGTTTTGAAGTTAGAATCTTCAAATTTTGTATTTAGGCTGGCAGTTGATAATTAATATTTTCCTGTGCCAGCGTTTTTGACAATTCCTCCCCCGAAGGGGTGAAAAGGGGGACGAAATGTTGTATCTGGAAAGTCCTTAATTAAATTTATGATTTAGGCTTATGGTCGGAAAGTAAAACAAATAAGCAAACACATATTTCGTATTTTTTCGAAAATCTACCCTTAGAGGTTAAATGGGATAAATAAACCTAAAAATCGATATGGATATCGTTATTAAGGTTTAATGGGATGACGATTGCAAAAATGGCATTATTTTGATGTTTAACACGCTGAACATGATTCAACCCCTAAGGGGTGAAGTTTTGAATGAAAAAGCAGGGGGTAAAATAGACACTTCAACTTGAAACTTTGTAGGCTTACTTTTTAAAACAAATAGGCAACCCATTTCGTAGTTTACTGAAAATCAAACCCAGGGGGTAAATAGGGTATAGAAACCTAAATCATCTTAAGTACCCTAAAAGTTCTTGGTACCTAAGCTACTCAGAACTAATTTTTTGATTGTGAAACAGACACATATTATTTACTAGCTTCCGCCCGCGAGTTCGTCCGCGTGGACATTCGAGAAAATACTTACGCACGTGGCAAACGTTCTGCCTCGCGCGACGCTGCTCGCTTGGTGAGGGAGGACCCGCCTAATCACGTAAATCATCGAATACTTATTATCCTGCCCCCCTAGACAAGTGGCTTTCTATTAGCGAATTCGCCAGTCGAATTGAAAGAAAATGTATGGCATTGACATTAGCAATCGAAATGTCATGTGACCGCTAATGTCAAACCCATACATTTTCTTTCTATTCGACTGGCGAATTCGCTAATAGAAAGCCACTTCTCTACAGGGGCTGGTTATTGGTCCCCTAAGTATTTTCTCGAATGTCCACGCGGACGAAGTCGCGGGCGGAAGCTAGTTTTACCATAAGGTTAAAGAACTGTTAGGAATATAGGTATCTAGATCTATAGTTGACAGTATTTTTTAGCTCGACAGCTTACATAATGAGGAGAAAAACTAACATTTTATCCCGACAGAGGGCGCGTCAGTACACTGTCCTTTATTTGACACATCGGTGATCGGGGGCAGCAGTCTCGACTTCGCAGTGATCGTAAAGTTATCGACGTCGTCGGTCGTTATCGTGTCTGCCTTATAGTGACTCGCACACTAAGCAAACATATCACTCAATACAAATGACAGGTTTCAGCGACTGATGTCAGATACTATTATTACAGTCAATAGTAAGTTTCATAGTGAAAGAACGGCTTATAGCAAAGCAAAATGAGCTAGAGTTGAGTGCATAATAGATTTTTATATAAAGGCCGTTCGTTGAACAGTGTTTAGTAAAATAGTTAGAAGACTAATTTGAAAGGCTGAACAAGCTTTAGCTGAGAGCGGCTGATTGTGACATACTCATCCCTAAGATAAAAAAAAACCCTTTGAAGTGGCGATTGCCAAGGTGTGCCGAACCCATAAAATAAACGTAACCGTCTGGTCATGACAGTTTTACGAACTTTATGCAAGAACCAAGCTTAATGTTATCTTTATGAGGTACTTTAGTATGAATTGTTGACTTTAACGCCTTGGTATGCGGAAGTCGCACTTTTAACCATAAATCATTTACGACCAATAAATATGACAAAAGATTGATGAAAGAACGGAAAATAAACTTTTTAATGAGGTCCGAAAAGTTTTATTTTCAGATAAAAAGAGTTTTTTGAATATGGCAAGTCTTGAATGTGAAAAAAACTATCTATTGCGTTTATTTTAATAGTTAAAGTCTTTGATTCAATACTTGTAATATTTACAATTACAATATTATCAGAAAAGCTTAACTCAACTTATTATTATTTTTGATAAAAATACAGTAAGTAAATAATAAATAAATATTGGACACCATCACACACATTGTTCCCAAACCAAATTTAAGTACCTTGGGCAATAGTGATATGGAAATTGGAAACAACGATGGGTATTACCACATACACCCATACCCAGAGGAAATGTTGTAAAATTCATTTTCAATATTTACCCGACCAGGTATCGAACCCGGGACATCCAGAGATAGCGGCACTTTGAGAATCGGTACGGTCATTACACGACCACGGTGGTCGTTGAAAAAATACAAATTAAAAATTGCTGATCTTGCCTAATTAAAAATGTTCGAAAATTTTCCACTCCTTCGTCATAGAAATTGAAAGACTAGAAAGATATTTATTCAAGCTACTAAGTATAATTATCGGAGCTGGTTAATAACTTACAAGATTTAAGTTAAGTACCAATAAAGTATCTCTTTCAACTCAAAATATGTAATTTTTACAATGTCACATTGAACCCTGCTTGTGGTTTAATTTAATGGGAAGTGAACAACATATTAATATCAAACTTATGTATTTATGTTGAACATGGAGGCTTTTAATGATCTTTGAAACAGGATAGGTACTTTTACGTTACGTTAATATCAAAATTCATCAAAGCTCGTTTTGTTGTTAAGCCGTAAAAAATATACAAAAAAAACGCTTCTTGTTTTCAACTTTACAAAATCCGTGGTTGAGAATAAATAGTAAAATTAAAAATTTTGAACAACCACACTTAAAAAGCTCTTAAAAGTTACATAATCATATTTCTCTTTCGGTCGGGTCCCAACATATAATTACCCTTTTAGCACTTCTCCTTTTGTGCTCCCCCGACCAAATGGATCGTGGATTTTTATATACTTTTATTTTATTTGTATTTGACTCTTTTTAAATTACATGCAAACGTAGTAAATACCCATTATGCGTGTCAGATCCCTACTGCAGCGAACTTAAAGAGCTTACAGATCTTCACAAATGATAGCTAAGAACCATCTTGTTCGCGTCAGCTTTTGAACAAAACAAACCGCATTAAAATCGGTTTATTCATTCAGGAGCAACGACGCCACAGACAGACAAATACACAAACACGTCAGAAGTCGGGAGTAAAAATAGAAGCAATCGATCGAACTTTCACTAATTAAATAAATAAATAAATAACTTCTTACATTCACACCAATTATCTAAGCCCATGTTAATTTCATTAGGAAACTGTATCATGGAAAACTTGATAACGGATAAAATATATACTTAAATACTTTTTGTTTGTAAATACATACTTAATATACATAGAAAACACCCAGACCAAGACAAATAGACATGTTCATGCACACAAATATTTGTTTTGTTCGGGAATCGAACCCGATGAAAGCGCAGAAGGTGGGTAGCCTACCCCTGCGCCAAATCGGTCGTCGACTAATTATAACTTTCCTTTCAAAATATATACATAGCTCGACTTCTTCAAAAACATTGAATTTTGCATTCCAACGTGCTCCAAACAAATGCAAATTCACGGCTTTATAATATCCAAAACGAATGTTGAAACCAATAACTTTTTTTTTACAACTTTCAAGAGTATTTTTAAAAGAACCAACTTTCAAGAATACCAAGTTTCCTGATTTAGAACCACGTAACGCCATTAAGAATTCCACAACTTTTCCGCAACACGGTTACAACGTTTTGTATTACGAATTAAAACGCGATGGGTGCAAGTGTAAAAATGAGAAAATGCGCTTAAACTATAATATTTTCACTTCTCATGCTCGTAAAGTTCGTGTTTATGTTGGGTATAGGCTGCATAAAATCGCTTTTTATGCTCTCGTGCATAAAGTAAAATCTTCGTCTAAGTCTCAGACTTTGAGACAAAGGTCGTCAGGTAAACAGCCACACACGCAATTAAACTTCGATAGATAAACTTATTATTTCATTCTGTTTCTTCAATTTTGTACTTACATAATCCATGTTAAATTACTAAATTAATAAAACTAGGCAAAATTAATAAGTTTTCCAAGAAATAAGTATTTCAAGAGCATTATGGACTACGATCTATGCTAAAGTCACTGTGCTGCCAATGCTACGTATAAAAAAAAAGAAAAAGAAAGTCTTCTCGCAAATATGGCGAAGTCTTTATTTTTTCTTTTTTGCAATATTGTTATTTATTTTCCTCACACTCTAAGTGAAAAGCAGAGTGTATAACTTGTACATAAAACCCATTTTACCCTCGAGTTGACTATCCATCCTTGCCTACGGCTCGGGTGGATATATACGTCTCGGGTAAAATAGTACGTTTTATGCACTTGTTGTACAATCTACTATTATGTGATACTAGCTGACCCGGCAAACGTTGTTTTGCCATATTAATTATAGTGGACCCGGTAAACTTCGTATCACCAACATCTATTATAGATAGATGAAAATAAATGATCGCGAAGAAGTTTTATACACTGCCTGCAACAAATGTCACTTATTAAAAAGCAGGTAATCCAAAGCGGCTAAAACGTCAGTGATTACAATACTCTTTGGCATACCTCTTTGGAAGCGGCTATGGAAGAAATGACAGTTTTGTATAGTACGACAGTTTATCGATTTTCTATACAAAATAATCATTTTTATTTTATAATTTTCCGGAATAAAAAGTAGCCTATATTACGCTCCAGCTCCCAAACTATCCCCATACCAAAAATCGAGTCGATCCGTTGCTCCGTTTTGACGTGAAAGACGGACAAACAAACAAACAAACAAACAAACAAACAAACACACTTTCACATTTATAATATTAGTATGGATAAGCGTTGTGCCCACAACTTTACACGCATGGAATCCGGTTTTATAATATTATAAATGTGAAAGTTTAGATGTTTGGATGTTTAGATGTTTGGATGTTTAGATGTTTGGACGTTTAGTTGTTTGGATGTTTAGATGTTTGGATGTTTGTTACTCAATCACGCCAAAACGGCTGAATGGATTGGGCTTAAATTTGGGACACAGATACTTTCTATCCCGGAAAAATATCACATTCCCGCGGGATAAAGTCGTAAAGTCCACGCGGGCGAAGCCGCGGGCGGAAAGCTAGTTTTACATAACATCTCTATGCCAAAACTTATCAAAATTGGAATAAATGTTTAGGCATAAAAAGTAAAAAAATATACAGATAAAATTATTTTATCATGAAGTTTTGGTAACTATGGATTTGAATGCTAGCACGGGTTTCAAGCCAACTCGCCAGAATGCGTTAAGAAAGAATCCGAATTACTCACATGAACTAGGTATTCTTTGTAACATTCTAACAGCGCCATCTACAGATGGCGCTGCCGTCACGTTAATATCGACTCTGTGTTTTTTCATCTTTAAAAATATAAATATTAATCTTTCAAATTATAATAGTGTCTAAAAGTGTAAACAACAATATGAAGAAACTGTGTTAACGTTATCACCTAGAAGCCTGTGTAGTAAATGGACTAAAATCATCAAAATTAAATAACCAAATATTGCAGTAAAATAAAACACAATCATATAAAACAATCAATCACAAGTGTGAAAATCATAATAACAGTGCATTTTAACAATAAAAGTGTATATAAATAAAAATAAAGTGTATAAAATAGTTATTCAACGGTGCTTTATAAAATAAACGGGTACATTGTAAAAAATCAATAATTCTGTGGCAGTGAATAGGAAAAAATCCGAACTCATGACTCGCATACCGTGTTTTAGTAAGCTCTAAAGTTTTCTGTAACATACAACGCTTATTTTCGTCGTTACAATTATCTACTTTAATCTATTATCTACGTTATATCTATTATCTACGTTTATTATATCTATTATATCTATTATCTAATTATATCTATTATCTACTTTTATCTATTATCTACGTTATAACTGCGTTGCACACGCAGTCTGAATCGGTTCAAACCTCCGCACGGACAAAAAATTTTTGAAGCTAAAAAACATATATTCAACTACTAAATAAGCTACAAACGACATCTAGAGGAAAGTGACAGAGTATAGAATAAACTACCTAATTAACCCTACTCACAACTTGCACAACAGAGGGAGCCACGTTGATTGAAACAAAAATTCATCACAATGAACTGTGAAGCCTGCCATACTCGCATTTCTACAAGCGAGATAGTACGATGTTCGCAATGCAAAACACAATACCACTACAAGTGTTTAAATATGACAACATCATATTATAAGGGAAACCTGACTGAATTAAACAAGGCATGGTTGTGTCCATTGTGCATAAATGTAACACGACGTAAAGGAAGCAACTGTACAGTAACTGTAAAGTATTAAACTACTTGACTCAAAACTAGATTCAAAGTTCCAAAGCATGCAAATATCCATCACTAACGACATTAAAAAGGAACTAAGCTCACAAATAGAGAAATTAAAATCTGATTTTACATCTACGACAGATTTCCTAACGGACCAGCAAAACGATATGAAAAACGACCTCAATAACGCGACTAAAAAAATTAGGGAACTGGAGAACAATAACTGCAAACTTCAATCAGAATTGGCTCAACTAAAACAAAATATTAAAGTTATAGACCGATCATCGAGAAGCTGTAACCTCGAAATACAATCTGTGCCTGAGAAAAAATCAGAAAACCTTATTACTATACTCAAGAAGTTGTGTGAAATCATAAAGACACCTATCAACGACACTGACATACACGCTATTAGGCGAGTGGCAAAACTGAACTCAACCGACCGACCTCGTAATATTGTTGTCACACTTCCTTCAGAACGCCATCGGGACGTCATCATTTCAGCGGTGCGAAGATATAACAAAGCGAATAGTACGAGCCCGCTTAATTCCGGTGTTATCGGAATCACAGGAGAAAATCGCAATATCTACGTTGTAGAACATCTACCACCAGAAACGAAGGAACTTCACGCTGCGACAAGGAAATGGGCGAAAGAAAATAAGTACAAATACGTGTGGATAAAGTATGGACGTCTATACGTTCGTAAAAGCGACGAAGCATCGGCTCTATTAATTAAAGACATTGAAAATCTAAAAAAATTGGGTTCCCCTAATAATGTTAAAGTTTAATTATTTATAGAATTTATAAAGTGATAGTTCAATTTATTTTCATTACTTATAAGCGTATTAACTTGGAACATTATTTCCTATTTTAATGTTTATTTATTATCAAAATGTTAATCGTGCTAGAAGTAAGATACAAGACCTATACAACGATAGCTTAATCTCTAATTATGATTTGATATGTTTAACTGAAACTAATTTTAATGATGGTGTAACTGTTTGATGATCGATTCAATGTCTTTCGAAGAGATCGCGAAACTACGAGTATACATAAATATAATAAAAAGGATGGTGGTGGCGTTTTGGTTGCTATAAAAAACAAATATACAGTCGTCAGACAGAGTTCTTGGGAAAGCGAGCTTGAGGATATTTGGATTAGTGTTCTGCCGTCTGATGGTTTAGGCTCTAGAATAAATATTTGCGTCTGTTATTTACCGTCTTATTTAAATAACCAAGACCTCACAGACTTCTACAGTAAATTGCAAAATATTGTCCTTAAATACGGGGAAAGAGAACCGTTCTTATTGGTTGGTGATTTCAATATTCCTAACATATCCTGGGCTACTGCGAAGGATGGCGGTTTGGCGGCATCCTGCTCTGAATCGGATTTTAAGAGTACGCTATTACTAGAGACTTCAGCTCTTTGTAACCTTACCCAATTCAAATCGATCACTAACGAAAATGAGAAAGTCCTGGACCTTGTCTTTTGCTCCACAGGGAAGACAGCTGTCACCAGAGAACAAGCAATCCTTAAACAGGATAGGCACCATCCCGCTCTTCTTATTGAGTTCAATACCCCCACACCATACAAATACTTAAAATCGAATAACACTGAGCGTAGGAACTTTCATAAATGTAATTATGGTTTGGCAAGGAAAAGGCTAAGTATTGTGGATTGGTCCGACATTCTATCTACCAGTGACGTTAATGAGGCTGTTTCTAGATTCTATAACGCAGTAAATACAGTAATCGCCGAGTGTACACCACTGGTTAAGAAATCTTCCACGGGTAATCCTAAATGGTTCAGACCAGCATTAACTCGATGTTTACGGGAAAAGGATAAATATCACGCTCGCTACAAAAAGTATAAAAACCCGAGAGATTACGATACGTTCTCTCTTCTTCGCGCACGGTGCAAGAAATTAATGAAAAATTGCTTTGATGATCATATAAATTCAATCGAAGACGCCCTAACTACAAACATCAAAGTATTTTGGAATTACACTAACAATAAAAGGCGGAATCAATCAACTTTACCGCACGCGATGAAATTTAATAACAGGGAAGCTTCAGGTGGCGAAGGTATTTGTGAGCTCTTCTCCGAGTACTTTGGCTCAGTGTTTGAGGTATATAAAAATGACCCCGCTCAGGCATGTAGTGAGTCTCGAGCCTGTGGTGTTCTTTCAGGGATTGCTGTCAGCGAACGTGAGGTCTTAGCAAAGTTGAAAAGCCTTGACTCAAAAAAGGGTCCAGGCCCTGATGGTATTCCGCCGAGATTTCTAAAAGAATGTGCGTCTGAACTCTGTTATCCATTACTCATTATTTTTAATAAGTCACTGGAGTGTGGTATTTTTCCCGATCACTGGAAAGTGGCACATATAGTTCCAATATTTAAATCAGGTGACCAAGCTGCTTGCGAAAATTACAGACCAATTAGCATACTATCGGTTGTTGCCAAACTGTTCGAATCTCTGGTTTTCGATATTCTTTATTTTCACTTGAAACCGGCTCTTTCACACAAACAACATGGTTTTATAAAGGGGCGATCAACTGTGAGCAACCTGCTACTTTTTAAATCTTATCTTTGTGATGCCTTCGACTGTCGTAGTCAGGTGGATGCCGTATACACGGATTTTAAAAAAGCCTTCGATAAGGTTGACCATTATATCCTGAGTCAGAAGTTGGACGCGTGCGGCGTTCATGGTAGTTTGCTCCGCTGGCTAGTGTCGTATCTTCGTAATAGAAGCCAATTGGTTACTGTTGGCGGTTATGTGTCTAGGCCGGTCATGGTCAAATCTGGGGTTCCTCAGGGCTCGCACCTTGGTCCACTGTTGTTTCTGGTATTCATAAATGATCTCATCGATAAGATTTCCTCACCTTGCCTATTATACGCTGATGATCTTAAGATCTACAATAGAATTGATAGCTCTGAAGATGGGGTCGTTATTCAGGAAGACCTGAACAGCCTTTCCGAGTGGTGCATTAAAAACAACATGTCACTAAATGTAAAAAAATGCTATATAGCCTCCTTCACACTAAAAAAATAATAAAATAGCCAATGAGTACACTATTGACGGGCAGAGTCTTTCCCGTGCATCAACTATAAGAGACTTAGGTATATATATTGATGACCAGCTTAATTTCCGCGCACACTATGACTCCATTATCAGGAAATCAAACCGAATGCTAGGTTTCATTATTAGGCAAACTAAGCATTTCAAGAAACCGCAAAGCCTAATCACACTATTCAATAGTCTTGTACGCAGTATCCTGGAGTATGGTACGAACATCTGGCACCCTTATTATGCGGTGCACATTGATCGAATAGAGAATATTCAGGCTAAATTTCTGCGTATCCTAAGTGCGCGTTTTGGTTTAAAAAGAACCCTTAACTCATATGAACAAAGACTGCAGCATTTCAACATCACCCCTCTATGTGAGCGGCGTTTGGAGGCTGACCTGGTTGCCTTACATAAGATTGTACACTGCGTTATAGACAGCCCCGACCTACTTCGAATGTAAAAATTTAACATCAAGCACAATCCCAGAAGACCTAGTACCTTCAGCATTGCTCTTTACCGTAATAACATTTCCTATCACCAACCACTAGCCAGAATGTGTCGCTCTTTTAATGAATTCGTTCAACAACACCCTGATGTAGACTTATTTATAAATAACACCAACCGTTTCCGCAAGCTGATCAAAAGATGCTTAAAACCGCTCCCAGATTAGTTTAAATAGGTACCTATAATTATCTTTCTATCCATTGCATCGTTATCCTTGACTCCGCTACCGTTTATTGACTCATTTTTATTGTTATTTTTTGATTTTATTGTTATTTTTTTATTTTTAGATTTGACATTATAATTTTGACTTTTTTGATGTAAGTAGGTAATTGAAATTTATACTACTCATATGATTTGATTTTTTTTTTCTTTTGACATGTATTAACTCAGCTGACATTATATTTATTTTCATTTTGTAACTTTTCGTTAATGTAATGCATCAATGTTTTTTTTTTACTGTATTGCTTATATTGGAAATTGTCCGCAAATCATGACATGTACGCATGCTTAGGATACCAATCTTGTACTGTAATTGTTTAACTCTATCCATATGAAAATGAACTGATTGTTGTCTGTTTTGTGTACTTGAATAAAATATAATATAATAATATTCACGGAGGGCAGGCTAGTATTATTATGTCTTATTATCATATTTCATTTATGCATTTTCAAAAGTATACTTCTATATGTACTAATAGATCATTTTTTCATATTTTTTTTCGAAAGCTATTTTACCTTCCCATTCGGTTGACGGAGTCACTAAAAAAAATAACCATGACATTTCTAACCTATCACGTGTTCTACAAGACTTCCGAGGGGTACATGCTGCCATACTTAACCATCCGCCGGATTCAACCATCACATCTATACTGATATTATAAAGAGGAACGATTTGATTGTTTATTTGTTAGTAATTAATAAACTCAAAAACTACTGAACCGCTTTCATAAATTCTTACATTTTTAGAATGTTACATTATTCCTGAGTTATATAGGCTATACTTTATCCTGATATTCCTACGGGAACGGGTACCACGAGGGTAAAACCACGAGGAACCCCTAGTGTATTATAAAAGTTTATGAAGGGACTAACTAAATATTGGTTATTTTGTCCTAAAAGCCTTTCCCAGTAGTCTACTTAGAATGTTTTGAAAAGCCTTTCCCAGTAAGTAGTCTACTTAAAATGTTTTGAAAATAAGTTATGGCCATTGTTCCGATCCCTTATTCATCGATATCAATATTAACTTTGGGTCTAAGTGATTAATCAAAAACTTAAAATGAATTCTACGAACAATTAAGTGGTAGAACAAGAGTCTTAATTGGGCTTTTAAAATCTGTCAACATTACAAGGTATTAGGTACTTTTTTAGAAATTTAAATGTTGAAAAGCCCTTTACATGTGAATTTTAAGTATTTACTTGAAGAAGAAGAAAACGGATCAAAAAATGAAATTGTGTTCAGGACTTTTTTCGTCCATTCTGTTATATTGTATAACTAATAGTAAGTACCTATAACTAGATGGACAAACCCATATTTGGGGCGCCTAAAATGCATTTTAGTTAAGGAACAGAAAAAAAAACATGAATGTCATAATTATGCATGCACTTAATGGAGTCATAGAAACGAAACAAAGTAAGCAAAACTTGATCTTGGGATCTTTTATAACCCTTGATGAGTTTTACAATTTACATTCAATCTATTTCATTCATGCACTATTCTACAGTGATACAATATTTACAATAATAAAGTCCGTCTTCTTGAAACTTCAAAAAGACTTTAATTTCAGTACGAAAGTTAAAAGTTAGTTAAAAATGACTACCTTACTACTTAAATAAAAATGAATGTCGCTAAGCGCAAAACTCAAGAATGGCTGGACCAATTCGTTTATTTTTTTTTCATATGTTTCATAAGGCACACGGAAGAATTTTAATGGAGGGAAAAATTTAGTTTGCGTGGAAAATAGTAAAAATAATACTTCTCATTTCCCACACAAACCAGCAAACAAATATTTGACGTAAATATAAATCAATGGTCTTTCACGTCAAAACGGAGAACGATCGACGTGTTATTGATATGGGGATAGTTTGGGAGATGGAAAGTGACATAGGCTACCTTTTTATCCCGGAAAAACAACACACTTTCCGCAGAATAACGTCGTGTTGGCCACGCGAGCGAAGCCGCCGGCGGAAGGCTAGTATTGAATTAAATCTTAGAACTAAATAAAGGCTTAAACGAGTAACCACTCCGCAAAAATCAGCATATACCAACATAGTGGCGATGGCGTCGAGAAGACTTTTGATTAACTGAAATTCCACCTTAAGGCATATTTATCATATGGTTGAAAATTGATTCCTCGCGGCTGAGAGTACAGTCAGCTTTGAATATCTTGCCAAATTATTTGAACCACACCGATCTTGGCAAACTTGGGTTGTTGACTGAGGAATAAAATAACGAAATACTAATTTAAAACATGAACATATTAGGCGTTTAAACTCACTTGTAGACCTTTTGGTATAATATATTGCGTTTTATTAGTTTTATGACCGTTTTAAGTTGAGTGGGCAAGTCCATTTAAAAAGTATAAAATTTATTAAAATAAATAATACCTTTGAATAGTCAATTTAATGTATAGACAATTTGACTTTGAAACCATTTTAATAAACACAACATTTAAAATAGCTGCCGAATAAAATTCTTACACATTGCATACAAGCTAGCAAAGTCAAAGTCAAAGTCAATAAATTTTTATTCATATAGATTAAATAAAATTAATGCTTATGAATCGTCCAACATTTTTTTACCTACCACCTGTTATGGACATCTTTTAACTGACAAGAAAAACAGGCGAAAAAAACTCATCAGCTTTAACAGAAGCACTGCGTGACGTCACGGAGTGGTAGCCGTTAGTATGGAGCGTTTTGGGCGGATCCAATTGGTGTGCATTTCAAACTGTGATAACTCAGGCAGTTTTCATGCTAGCGAAATAATTCTGTTACCAATGTTTCTATTTTTGAGATGTCATTATATATATATTTTTTTTATCCACAACGGGGTAGCACTTAGCCTTCATCACACTTGATGATAAGTGATAATAAGGCTGTAGGTGGAAGCGCACTACTCCCGGAATCCTCAATCACTGAGGAACTGGCTATCTTATCTCTAACTGCCGGAACACAATAATGCTGAAAACATCATTGTTATGGCGGCAGACTTTGATAAGATGGTGGTAGCTAGCCAGGCGGACTTAGAACAAATCCTACCACCAACCAAACCGAATACAATATGTACCCCCCACTGGGAATCGAACCCGGGACCTCTGGGTCTGAAATCGGTGGTATGAACCACTAGACCACGGAGGCGGTTAGATATATATATATATATAGATATATATATTACATAAAATAAAAAAATAGTCAACATGCCTATTATTTACTGTAGTCCTAGCGGTACACCACGAAATTAAGTAAAATGCTGCAAATGGTGATAAAAAGCATGAAAATCGGAACAATTGATCTTTAGGCCATAAGAATCAATTTGACCCCTAGCATGGAAAAAAAAACCAAAAAGGAGAGGAGTTATATGACGTCATCTTTTATTTGTATGGGAAAATATTTTTTTGTTCTGAAACCAATCGAGTGTGGTATCTAATTAAAGGGCTTAATAAGCCGATTCTAAAACTATATCACATCATTATATTTCAGTCACTTGTTTTAAATGAAAATAAAAATCATTTTCGAAACATACCAAGTTTGGGCTCCTCCAGATATGATACGGTTGAATCATTATTTGTAAAATATACCTAAAATGATATTTAATAGCCTCATATTTAACCCAAAGAAAGCAATTTTAAAAATATTTACATTTAGTATTTTTTAACAAAAAAATTTAATATAAAAAATTATAAAAACTAACTTCGTATGAATGATGGACACTATCATCCCCTTAAATCTTAATCTTCATATATGTATATCTTGAGATTCGAAATTTGTCCTGGTTGTATTGCAGTCCGTAACTAGATTCAAATTGTCCGATCCCAAGATACGCCGTTGGGGGATAATGGCTCAGCCTCCTTATCCAAAAGTTAGGCGGTTCCAAAAGTAAATTATAAAGATAAACACTGGAAAAAGCAACTTGACTATTAATTTAAGTAACAAACTAGTCTACTCGTCGTAACTTCATCACGTTGTGCTATGCCTTTGTTATTTTTTTTGGAAAGCAAGATATTTATTTCTCACCAGCAATATTGAGACCAGTTTTTTTTATCTACTACGGGGATTAACATTGACACAGCTGCTGCCAATAAATACGCCAATGTCACTAGCATGCTAGCACCGACTCCGCGTCAACTTTATATTTTCGCGCCATTATATCGCTGGCACCAGCCCTGGCATGGATTAAAACGACTCCCTACGTCTTATTGGTGCCTTTTTACGCGCATAATATTGGCACGGCCTACGGTATCAATGTAAATCTGACATAAAGATTTGAATTTCTATCGCCCGAATTCTCGAACGCTAATTATCTTTGGGAGCGTCTCAAACATCATGGCATCTCTTTCATACGTTTGGCATTAAAAGTGACAGGGCGATGTGTGAGACGCTCCCAAAGATAAGTAGCGTACGAGTATTCGGGCATATGTTCTTTGCTTTAACGGGCCGGCTGGTAGAAATTCCAATTTGAAATAAGCCGTGCCCCTGTACAATACTTTTTCTATTTCTTTCTTCTCTGTTTTACTTTTATGTGTGTGTCTACTAAATCTATATATATAAAAATGAATCCCTATTTCCCTTGGTCACGACATCACGCGTGAACGGCTGGACCGAATTGGCTAATTTTGGTCTTGAAATGTTCGTGGAAGTCCAAGGAAGGTTTTAACGGTGAGAAAATAGGGGAAGGAGGGGTAAGTAGGGGTAGAGTAGAAGTAGGGTAGGGTAAAGGTAGGGTAGGGGTAGGGTAGGGTAGTGTAGAGGTAGGGTAGGGGTAGGGTAGGGGCAGCGGTAGGGTAGGGGCAGGGTAGGGGTAAGGGTAGGGTAGGGTAGGGGTAGAGTACGGGTAGGGTAGGGTGGAGTAGGGGGTAGACCACGGGAACGAAGTCGCGCTGGGTCAGCTAGTATGTGAATAAATAAAGTTAAACTAATATTCTTACCTGTCGCTATGCCTCGATACTTTCTTCTTTGGCCATAAATGGAACGCCCCGTAGATGACTGGGTTGACTAGACTATTTGACATTCCGAAGAAAAAAATGCCAGACAAAAGCTCTTCGCTCAACTGAAAAAAAACAAAATTATTCAAAATTTAACCCTCAGGGTGCCTACCATCAACTTTAAGACAGCGTTTTAAAAATAGCGCGATGCAGAATAGGTTCCTAAAATGAATTGCTTTCTTTCGTACTCTGACCTTCTAAAAACTGGATCGCAAATGAATTGCTAAATGTTAATGACCGAACGATTTGTGTCCTTTTTCTTCTACCCGTCTCTTTCATTCGATTCTGTCATGCCCGGAGAGTGAGAGGGACGGGTATAACCTGCAGGTGACATGTTAAATCGACCGGGTTATAAGTCAAATAAGAGTTCCTGACAGCTTAGCGGCTGTGAAATGTCATTGATCGATCACTGAATCGCTGTCATTGATATTAAGCTGTCGTGGTACGAATAAGCGAAGCAGTTCAGTTTAGGTCCTAAGCAAAACCGCAATAAGAGTTGATGGTAAGCACCCAGGTCTTCACATTTGAAAACTTCAAAGTTAATACAGTTAAGAAACAAAAGAATATCTCTGTCATCATGATTCTCCTAATTTAATTGATATCGTTAAGGCTACAGAATACGATTATGAATTTTCCAACGACCAAAGCAAACCTGTATTTTATTTGTAAAATTAATTTTGTTTAAAATGATCCAAGAATGTTTTCTTTTACATTATAATGAATCCAATTACTTCACGAAAGGCAATCGGAAGAGTAAATAAATTAATGAAATTTGTTCTTTGATAGCTTAACTTGTTTACGAAAAATATTCCTTACCTATAATGTTTCACAATTTGATTTAATTTACTTTGATCGTTATTAGGTATGTCGTTCATCCCGTTTAAAATATGAAATACAAAAAAATCGGCCAAGTGCGAGTCTGACTCGCGCACGAAGGGTTCCGTACCATTATCTACAACGTGTTAATGAATAAGCGCAAAACCTCTTGATTGTGCTCATGAATATAAACAAATTTTACCTACTACGGGGCCAACTCTGCAACTCAACAAAAAAATAAGCTGTTTCATACAAATGGTCAATACTTGCACGACCAGAATGTATGGAACAGCAAATTTTTTTTGTAGAGTTCCAGAGTTTTTCCCACAGTAAAAGTTGTTCATATTCATGAGCACAATCACCACCTAGGTAAGAAGTTTTGCGCATATTCATTAAGACACTATATTATATGCATGCCCATAATATGACTACCTGTTTTCGTCAAAATATCACATTTGTTGTATGGGAGCCCCACTTAAATATTTATTTAATTCTGTTATAATATGTGACAATTTTATTGTTTAGCTATCACGGTTCATGAGATACAGCCTGGTGACAAACAGACAGACGGACAGTAGAAACTTAGTAATAGGGCCCCGTTTTTACCCTTTGAGTAAAAACCCTAAAATGTGGATATCATGAAAAAATATGCAAAATATTTCAAAACGCATAGGTATTATACGCACCCTTTCATATAATTTGCGTAGTTAATGAATAAAAATCATGGTAATATCATTTTATTTAATCCCATCCCATATACATAAACATATGAATAATGTAATAAAATGATTTTTATCAAATCTGAGTTTGCAATTAAAACTAAATATTATTACCAAAATTTTGTTTTTTTATTTCTTTCAGCCAAAATATATTTATGCATGCTTTGGGGTATTGCAGCATTATTATTTTTACTGTGGAAACCAACAGAATGCGTATAATTTGCATATTTTAGTAACGTAAGAATAATATGACTCTCAAAAAGCATTATAAAGCTGGTACCTACAAATTATTATACGGTGCGCTAGCTACTCTTTAGGGAGGAAAAGAAAAAATATAAAGCCTAGAAACTTTGTGAAATACAGTTTTTAAAAGCGATATTTTTCAGCGCACGAGGCCGTAGGTAGCGTTGCCTTTTGTTTACTTCATATGCATGAGAATAGTAGATACGAGTAGGTATATTGTGCAATATTGACATTGACAGAGTCTATAAAGTAGCGTATTGGATATTTGAATCGCAAAATTTAAACGCATTCGCATATATTGAAATGTATACGCATTTAACGATTAAAGTTTACGTAAAACATTGCAATACCAATAGTCTGACACTTACGAGTAGCAGGTTCTAAATTCTAATGACTGGCATTTTTTTTATATAAAAATTTTACACTCAAGCCCCATAACAGGTAAAAAGCACTTTTAACTGAAATATCAGTCGGAGTCATTAAAAATACAAGCTTGGATCCAATTAAAGAAAATGCTAGAAATTTGGTTCTGTTATTGGTGTATGTTTTTCATATCAACCTAACATGCTTATCGCTACGATCCCCAATATCTATTTTATTTAATCGCTTATTCAGGATATACATATTTTTTATCAGTGCAAAATTTTTTAAGATCGACTCTGAATCAGTAAGTGAACAACTTTCTTCTAGAAACATGGGTCGAAATACGACAAAAATTTTCTGTCTTCCCTTACTAAATCGATCACGTGATCAGTCCGATTTGTATGAAGAGTCGAAAAATAGTTGTTCACTTACCAATTCTGAGTCAACCTTTAAAAAAATTTGTGCACTGATATAAAATATCCTGTATAGGTAATAATGTTTCAGTCAAAAGTTAATATAGCCAATTAAGAGTAATTACTGTTAGATATAATTATGTAGACTTAATGCAAACTGGGCATAGGCCTCCCCCAAGGATCTCCACAACGATCGGTCCTGCGCTGCCCGCATCCAGCGGCTTCCCGCGATCTTGGCGTCGTTCGGCTGACATGATGATGATGATGATGAATGCAAACTGTATCTTCATAGTATAAAATAAAGATTGCTACTCACGTTTTCATCTGGATTCAGAAACGTGAAAATTATCATCATCACGTAATAAGGCGTCCACCACACAATGAAAGCCGCCACTATTACCACAGACATTCTCAATGACTTCATTTTGGCCCGGTCTATCAGTTTCCTTCTATTCATATCTGGTGTCAAGTAGTTCGGCTGCCTTCTCACCTCCGGCTTGAAAACTTTCTCGCTTCCTGTAATAAAAAATAAATTTAAATTTTATTCTTTTTTTATCAAATTTAGGCTGAGGTAACAACACTTATGAACGTAAAAGAAGCTACGCTATTGGTTCGCAAATCCTACGGCGGGAGACGTTGTATAAAAAATGTAGACGTGTTAAGAGTTTTTAATGAACCGTGGATAGTCTCGCTCATCGTATCGCAAAGTTTGAAATCGCTAAATCGTTAGAAATTTTATGTTCTGAAGCTTAGATTTTTAATATCATAAGCTAGGAAAAATAATTGTTTCAATATAGCAATATGAGCAAAAAGTTGTTGATTTTGTTTTGCATTATTAAATCCTATTCTGAAATGTAAGTATTAGCAAGCTCTCAGGAAAAATAAATAAATTTTACTAAGTACTCAATTTTGAAAAGAAAGACAGTCACATTATTATCTCAGTCCCAAAATCTGCGTCAACACTAGCGTTGAAAGAAGTGTTGAAAAAAGCAAGAACAAAACCGTTTTTTAAACAAATTGTCATAGGTATATTTTTAGATTTGACAATACTGACCCATCTAAATGGTCCACCCGGTATAACTACGGAAAGCTATAGGTGAAATGAGAAAGGGAAGTAAATCAACATAATAGAGTTTGAATATTAAATATTTTATCTTTGGAATTTTTGGCATAAGATATGCCAATATTTCCAGTATCTTGATATTATATGGAATCTCAATAAGCGTTTATACAAATATTTTGTTGCGAAAAATTAATTTGATTTACCAATGTTAATATCATGTTAAGTCAAAATCATCCCGTTATTTACACAGACATGATTTATTAACTTGAATTTACCGTTTAGGAATTTTACCGTTTATTATGTTATCGTACTTAGATTATATTTAACGTAATTTCAAAGACTTGTAATTAATCTTCTGGGTTCGCAGATAATAATCTTTATTAGTAATCAACGGTATTTTCGTTGTAAATTTAACTTATTTATTATTTGAGGCAGATATAACAGACTTAAATACTCGTACATAACACTTTATAGGCAGAAGTACAAAGTAAATCTTAAATGAAAAAAATGTTTCTACCATTCTTTTTCAACAAAACGTAGGCACTTAATATCACAAAAATAAAATGCTAAAATGCTTATCTTTAGTAACAAGACAAGATCAGAAGTCATCTTTAATTGCTTCAGGACTAAAATTTATTGATGGAAAGTATTTTTTTATTTGTTTACCAGCAGCGAGTTTCTTTCTTTCTTCTTTCTTTCCTTAATTTAGCTATTTCACAGTTTACCCATAAAAACAAAATTAATATTTTAAGCAACCCCTGACAAAACTAAACTCCTAAAAGTAAAAAAAAAAATATTTTTCTCTAGGTTGGGGAACCCCACCATCTCATATGCCCTTACAAAACACTCCTAAAATTTTTAACTTTTTAGTCAAGCTTTTTCAAAGTACACACATTTTTGTAAGTGAATACTCATTATGCGTTTAAAATCCCTATTGCAGCTAACTAAAAGAGCTGATGACCTTGAACATCTGAACAGATCTTCATAATTTGTAGTATCACTAAGAACCATCTCGATTAACAAGTCAACTTTCATACAAAACAAACCGCATCAAAATCGGTCCATTGCTACGATGCCACAGACAGACACGTCAAACTTATAACACCCCTTTTTTGAAGTCCCCGACTTAAATTTAAATAAGTAAAAAATCGCAGAACACACGAAAAATGTTGGCACTAGTTAGTAGACAGGGCGTCCTTTGCTCAAAACAGCAAACCCTCATTTATTACAAAATGCTTGTCATGCTCCTTCTTACTTCTTTTTTAACCCCCAACTGCAAAAAAAGGGGTGTTTTATGTATGTCGTGTCTGTGTATCTTCTCATTTTTACACGTGCACCCATCGCATTTTAATTCGTAATACAAAACGTAGTAACCGTGTTGCGGAAATGTTGTGGAACTTGTAATGGTGTTATGAGGTTCTAATTCAGGAAACTTTATACTCTTGAAAGTTTTAAAACAAAAGTTATTGGTTCCAACATTCGTTTTGGATATTATAAAGCCGTGAATTCGCATTTGTTTGGAGCACGTTCGAATGCAAAATTCAATGTTTTTGAAGAAGTCGAGTGTTTTGTATTATATTTTGAAAGAAAAGTTGTAATTGGTGAAAGTTAGATGTGTAGTGGTTCTGTTTTTACCTCCGACTTTTGACGTGTCTGTGTATTTGTCTGTCTGTGACATCGTAGCGCTTGAACAAATGAACCGATTTCGCGAGTGTATATATTCTTTGCCGATTTTGATGTGGTTTGTTTTTTGTTTCAAAGCTGACGCGTGACTATGATGGTTCTTAGCTACAATTTGTAAAATTGGTGAAGACGTTTCAAGGTCATCAGCTCTTGTAGTTAGCTGCAGTGGTACATGCTTAATGCGTATTTGTTATACGCATACGTTTAAATGCGTACTTTAAACGTGTGCGTATCAACAAACAAAGAATAAAGAACAAAAACCCAAAAATATTTATCAAGACATTGAAATCATTCCTTATTAGCAAGAGTTATTACAATATGCAAGAGTTTTTTAATGATAAGTTTGTGACATAAATGTTTTATTGATTAATGTTTTTTGTATGTAATTAATTTTATTTAAAATTTATTTAAATTATTATGTTACCTAAGTATTTAAAGCTAAAATGATATTTCTCTTTGTGTTTTTTTTTTTTTTTTTTTTTTTTTAATCTTAGCTTTTTTAGTATACCTACTCTGTATTGCTATGCCCTAGCAGGGCGTCACATGTATACCGAATTTGTAGCTACTACCATCGTGCCTATTTATGTAATGTGACATGCAATAAATGATTTGATTTGATTTGAATAAATTAAAAAATTTAAGCAACCTGACATAAAAAATCTCAAAAAAAAAACTCTCTCGGTCGGGGGACCACAATCAGGGGGGTTTTATATGGGTATACTATATTGTGTTGAGGGTCCTCCGAAAATAAAGAAATTATATTTTTTTGCTTTTTGGGGTTATTAATGAGTCGGGGATACATTAAAAAAAAATTGTGTTCTGTGGTTGAAATAAATCAAAAGTTAACTTACTTGCTATTGTCCTTACTGTAGACACGTATGTCGAAACAAGTATGACTAAAGGCAGGATAAACATGAAGACCAGAGACAGGGTGGTGTAAGCCTGTTCCTGCCACCTATCGGTGTAAAACCCATGTGTGACGCACTGGTAAAAGTCTTCGACGAATGGGCCTTTCGCTACTCCGAAAACCACTGCCTGTATGGACAAAGAGATGTTTATTAGCATCTATTTAATATTATATTCAAATCTAAAGAGTTACGTAAATAACCCTAACGCTGTTCTGGTTTACATAAGAAATTAGTCGATAAGATTTAACTCTAGAATGAGAATTTTTCATGCTTGGGTTTCACTTTATAAGACTATTTAGATAGTAGTAGTACTTAGTAGTTAAACCTCTTATAATGATGTTTAACATTTAACTGGTAAGGTGGTTAAGAACTAAACATATTTACCTAAATACTATGAAGTTTTTAAATACCTACAGACATTTCCTTATTAAGGTCAACGACACCAACTTTTATTAAAGGAGTTTAATTAAAGAAAACCTACTTTCACTCTTTTTATTTTTTCATCGCAACAATTACTTCTCAACCTAAGAGAAAATTATTAACGGTACCGTGAGTAAATTAAAAGAGTACGCTTCATTTGAGGAACTGAATCGACAAAAGCCGACAATCCCAGACTGTTATGCTACTGTAGAACATTTTAACAGAATCAGACTTTTCCTGTTAATTTAAAATCCATTTGAAGTCATTAGATTTATTGACTGAAAATGAAATATTATAAAAATATCTACGCGTCTCACAGCTAGCTCCGATGGAACTCGAAACCACGACCTTTCACAGTTAAATGCTCTGACTACTGACCTACGGAGTCGTCAGTAGCATTAACAACATATTGGATAACATAGTGGAACGGGTACCACGTGGGTAAAACAGCGAGGATCCGCTGGTCTATAGGTACTAGTATTATAAAGAGGAAAGATTTGATTGTTTGTTTGTTTGCATCGAATAGGCTCCGAAACTACTGGACCGATTTAGAAATTTCTTTGACAATTAGAAAGCTACATTCTTACCGAGTGACATAGACTATATTTTATTCCGATATTCCCACGGGAACGGATACCACGCAGGTAAAACCGCGAGGATCCGCTAGTGCTATTATAAAATATTTCATTTAAATAAAATTGCTATACCTCATGTAAACTTATTATAGAAAAAAAAACATTGCAAATGTAAAAAATCTATTTAAATGGTCATCAGAAAACTAACAAGAATCATTGATTTTTTCATTCGGACGTAAAGGTTACTAAACTTTGTCCAGTATAAATGAAATCAAGGCAACAGGGTTCTTCAGCAATCGGGAAAAGGTACTTCTAGTTGCTTTGAACAGGCTTTCGCTTTTATTAGAGAATGGATTTGTTGAATCGCCCTACCATACCTACCCATTGAAAACTACAAGGAACTTAAAAACGGGAATATTCCGCTCTAGAACACAGGTCAGTCTTGGCAATGAGTTTGATGCTATTTCTGGAATTTTTTTTTGTAAATGATTTAGTTCAACATAATTATGATTCTGAAATTAATTTAAAGGCAGCGATTGGATTACGAAATGAACCCACACATTATAATAAGTTTCGCGAAATAAAGTGGCTAATTGTAATTATTTTGAAAAATTTGGCTATTCAAAAGTAAAAATACCATTACTAATTATTGTTTAATTTTTCGAATTTCCCTCCACATTTTTTCGAAAGCCAAAATAAATTATCGTGTCTTAGATGGATCTGCATCGAGAACATTTTCGTGAGATGATTTTCTACGATTTTAAATGTGGCCTACAACCTGATGAGTCATTTGATCGACTTCAAATGGCTTTTCTTCCAATTTATCGATTTTTAAATTTGACGACTCCGTATAAATTAAATCAGGGAGAAATAAATAGCCCTTGGCGAGTTTCTTGCCGGTTCTTCTCGTTACAAGGTCTCCTGCCTTAGGATTTGCAAACCGATGACGTAGCTTTATTGTATGTATGTATTTTTGAATAAATCAATCAATGTTTTTTTTTTAATCATTAGTATTGTTATTATATTTGGACATTTTTTTTAAAATTTTTAATTCATTTTTTTTAACTATTATTTGTTAGTTACTATTTTAAGAAAATTGTACTGTGTTTAGTATAAGGTGACTGTTCTCCAAAGCGTCTTGGGTTAAACTGTAAGTCCTGGAGAATTAAATGATTAAATAAATAAAAAAATAAATAAATCAATAAATAAATAAATAAATTGACGTTCATAAGTGTTGTACAGCAAACCTAAATTGAATATTGTTTCTTTTTATGATTTTTAATGGATGAAGGACCTTCAAAAGCAACCATCTACCGATCATCCCTAAAATAAAAATCATCAGAAAGGGATATAGTTTTTATCGCCGGAAAACGTGCTATCAACGTTCAAGAAGGCCGTGGAAGAGGTGTCTGCGGCGGACTGGATAAAATGTTTCGAAAATTGGTTCGGACGCATGAAATTTTGCTTACAGACTGGTTGGAGAGAAAATAATAAAACTAGCAGACCCTCGCAGTTGTACCCGCGTGGTAACCGTTTCCGTGCGAATATCGGGATAAAATGTAGTATTTGTCAATCGGAAAGAATGTAGCTATATAGCGGTCAAAGAATTTTCTAAAATTTCAAACAAACAGACAAACAATCACATCTTTCCTCTTTATAATATTATATAGTAATAGTTTAACTGACATGCTACCGAAAATGAAAATCTTTAAATGTAAGTGATACAAAGTTCATCGGGTCCACTAGAATGATGTTGGAGTAAATGCACTATGTAAAAATGAGACCATTATTTTCCAAAAGGACGCGGTAGGATTAAATGAAATACCCTTTTACGGGTATTTTTTACGTAGGTATGTAGGATGTTTAGTTCGTTAACCTAACAAGGGGCACGAGTAACCTAATAAATTGACTGTTTTTCTGAACATGTGATACGAAAAATAATAATAGGTAATCATAATCATGGGTTTTCCACGTGACTAGGGAAGTCGGCTATTTGTACAATCTTTCAATATCAGTCATTTTTTTGTCTTAATTTTTAAGGTTTCATGATGTATGGATAAGAAGAATAGGATGTACGAAGCGGGCCCAATGTGGATTGATGCGTGTAAACGGTTGCAAGTGTAGTTGATGCCACCGATGCAACGTGAATTCTGAAGCGCGCAAAAGCTCGAGACATTAATATCTGTTGTACCCATAGAACTAGGTGTTAATGTTCACCACCTCTTGGCGGAGTGTGCCAGGGGTGGCCAGGGGTGAAGAGCTGAGAGCTCAATTATTTTCTCGCGATTTTAATGTGGGTAAATATAATAGTATTCTCGCCTCACCTTTATCTGATGAGGCGAGGATGCTATACAATTTGGTAAATAGAATGAATGTATGTAGAAGCTTGTTTTTTTTGTTAATGTCAATAATATGTATTGTTTATTGGTTAATTTATTGTTCATGATTATACTTAGATTTCTTTACGGGGGTGACACAGTCAGTATGTGACTAAACCCTCTTTTCAAACAAGAATAAAAAGAAAATAGTTGATCCAAGCCCCTTGCATGAAAAACTATCGATATCGTATTATTTTGTTTGAAACCTAGAGCAGCGCATTATTTGGTCGTTTTGGGAAATAAAATTCAGTATTTGGACAACAGCACTTTGACAGCTTTAAAAGGACGGTAGGTATTGTTTAATATTCGGTTACCATAACAATACTATTACCGCCTCTGTGGTCTAGTGGTTCACACCACCGATTTCGGACCAAGAGGTCCCGGGTTCGATTCCCAGTGGGATATTGTATTCGGTTTGGTTGGTGGTAGGACTTGTTCTTAGTCCGTCTGGCTAGTTACAACCGTCTTATCTAAGTCTGACGCCATAACAATGATGTTTCAGCATTATTGTGTTCCGGCAGTAAGAGATAACATAGCCAGTTCCTCAGTGATTGAGGATTCCGGGAGTAGTGCGCTTCCACCTTGAGCCGTATCACCACCATCACCACTTAACATCAGGTGTGATAAAGGCTAAGTGCTACCTCGATGTGGATAAAAAAATCGTTTTTCATGCTACGGCTACCTGGTCACCTATCTCGTTGACGACCATTGTAATAGTTGCTCGGGGTCTTTAATGTTTATAATGAAATGAAATGAAAAGAAATGAAATTTTATTAGCTTTGAACAGGGTACATATAAAAGATGACAACAGTTTTAAGAAAAAAATATAGTGTGATCGCCCACTCAGCTATAGTCAATAGCATGCAAAAAGTGAATTATTAATTGAAGTTAATACAATGTCTGTTAAATAAAAATCATCAAAATACAAAAATGGCAAAATATACTCTTAACACCTTTAACAAAGTAAAGAGTTTAATAAGTTGTACTGTATAATTAACTATTTTTGTAATTTGTTAGCAGCTGAACTTAATTTACAGTATTCTAATCATTGTTATTGTTGATCGAATATTCTAATAACATATTTTATTTACACTCATAAATAAAATTTGAGCGCTATACACTTGTTTAAGAGTAGCCAAATCGTATTTGAAAAGGCGCAAATGGTTATTCATAACGGAGTCCTGGTGCCGACACTGATTTATGGAAGTGAGTCTTGGGTATGAAGAATGAAAGCAGAAAAAATGCGGTAGAGATGCGATTGTTGAGGAGAATATGTGGAGTCGAACTGAGTGGTAGAGTGAGCAGTGATATGATTCGTGAAAGGTGTGGGCTGAAAGATGGTATAGTGACAAGAATCGAGAAAAGAATGCTCCGGTGGTTTGGTCACATAGAGATGATGAGTCAAAGGCGAATCACGAAAGATATACAAATATAGAAGGAGCAGTTGCGCAAGGGCATCTCAAAACGGACCAAAACCTAAACGGACCAAAGAGTAACGGTCCAAATTTAATAAAAAAGGCTGGTGTAGGTACGCAGTGACAAAAATCGCTTGGCATGTATGACAAGATTGCAGGATTAGCAGGTGGTAATCCACAGTCTAAGCTCTACTTACCCCCATGGGAAACAGGCGTGAGTATATATGGCGTGAGTATGTATGAAATAAAACTTCAGTAGAAAGATACACATGGCCGTTTTCACCAAAACTTGTGAATCGCCCGAAGAAGTTAACTCGGCATCTGAGGGTAAAGCGACGTTTTTGAGCCAGCCAAAGACTGAGGCGCTTCATAACTTTTGGTAAAAAAGGCCAGAAATCTTTTAAACTTTTCTACAACTCTTTGCAAAAATAATAAATTCCTTATCACTATCAAACAAACTGGCGAACAACATCAAAGCCAAACAAGTTTTACGATCCCTTGTCGCTTAACTAAGTAAGTTTGGAATTGACGTGAGTGCGTAAACCTCAGATCATATAATACTATAACTAGGTGCGTAAACATTTGATTAGTTTTTACAACACATTGATTTAGTTTGTTCGGCAATAATGCGATTGTCAAAACTGATATAGTTTGACTTCGACAACTGGGTTTGTGATATAAGTTCAGTTAAAAAGTTTTACCTTTGAGATTTTTTTATAAGTTTTTGATAATAAAATAAAAAAAACAAATGATCTTTTGTTAAGTGAAGTGGTTTGAAGACGACGAGAAAAATAAGCAATGCTTTTTTACTCTTAGCACTAACAACGCACAATTTATTAAAATCACTATATTTGTGAAATTTTTTTTTACAAGTTCAGAAAGAACTTTATGTTCTAGAAATTTTCTTGTATTAATTAGCGTGAATAGAAAACTGTTCTGGTGTTAATTAATTTAGCACCGAAATTTCATATTTCAAAGTAAGTTGTTACCTTTTTTCCAGTAAGATTTTATAAAGATATAATTCAATATTAACTTTTTATAAATTTTAATGATAATAATATTATGTGTGTAGTCAAAGATTACTTTGATTGCCGATTGGCAGAATATTAAAAAAATGATCAGGATTGTATATATGAGCCCTAGAATCAAAAAAGGTCTCGCAGTTATTCTAGGAAATTCCCTATATTTCGATACTTAAATGAATCTCTCATGAGTTGGTTTCGAGGGCATGGGCAGGGCAAGTTATTACGATCAGTTTCAATATAGATATTACCAGAACAATAAAATCAAATAGGAACTCACTATAAATACCAGTTTCTTTATAGGGTTTTCGCCTTCTTTATTTTTGTCTGTTAACTTAACTATATAGGTATATGACTATGTCGGTCTGCAGTTTAGACACGATCACTACGTAACAAACTACTAAAAATATCAAATGTACAACATTGTTTAACTTCGTAATAAGCTATAAAATGTCATTTAAAGCTATCCACTTCCACTGAGTGAACTTAAAACAGCCAGTTTTGATTGCCTTCAAATATCAAAGTTGAACATGAAAGCTTTTACATCTGCTAAGTTAAGCGTAACATGCAAAAATAGCGTCTTTCGACTTACCTGTGGTATGCTTAAGAGCAAGCTTAGCACCCAAGCGATTATGACTAGTTTTCCGCTTCTGGTGGCTGTTGCCATGCTTTTCATAGGATATTTAACTGCTAACCACCTATCCACTCCTATTAGGACTAGGACAAAAGTGCTCAGATACAGAGCGAACATTTGTAGGAACTTAAACGATTTGCAAGCCCAGTTCCCTGCATACCATTGTACGGTGAACGACCATGCGGCTTCTCCAGCTATACAAAACACTGTTACTAGTAGATCAGCTATGCTTAGTTGGAATATCAAGCTATAAATAGCAGTCCAGGAAGGTCTCGCTCTTCCTCTACTTCTTTTCCCTCTCTTCAAACTAATTATTGTAGCTAAATTTCCAAATAATGAAAGTATCGCCATAGCTGTTAGGACACTAGCCCTTATCATAGTGCTTTTCGTCAAGACAGGGGCGTGATCCAAACAAGTGAATTGCGTTCCATTGTAAATGTGAACAACTCTCGTAATGTCAGAGTCCGTTTCGTTGATTATTTCTAAGCATTTCTCTATAGGCCAAGCTTCGATGCTTGTTAGCAAATCTTTGGTTACTATGAATTTCCTTTGAGACGTCAGCTCGCTCGGGTAGACGTCGCTGTCGTCATATAATGTGGTATTGTTGCCTGCGCTCTCCATGTTTGGTCATGCGTGTGAAACACCCTTCTTATTGACCTGGAACAAACAAATGCCTTTATTGGACCATTGCTTCTGTGCGACATACTTATGGGATATAGAGATAGATAGTTCCATTCTATCTGAATTGATTATTTGGTATTTGGCAGAAACAAAAATGTATTTCTTGAAGTAAAGAGTTTAACGATTTTTATGTATAAGGGCTCCTTTACATTAGGTCGCAATCAGTGCGGCAGCAGCGCGACAGCCGCGCGGCTTCCATACATTTTCTTATATTTTTTGTATTTCAACAAACTTACAACTATCATTACAGTACCTATACATATTTTGAGTAGTACCTACGTTGAGTATTTTGAGAAGTAGTAGTTCATATTTTGATTGCGACATAATGTAAAGGAGCTATAAAGGTCGAGTCTAGGGCCCCGATCGTGGTAATTCTATGACGCATTAGTCAAGTGTACGTGCGGTTGACGTGCAAAACCGTTTTTGATAACGCGCAGCTTTGACAGTGCGACAACCTTTTCGGTTCCGGTGATAATCTTTGGAACTAAAACAGTTTTCATACGACAGTCTATTTTGACAGCTAATTTCGTATTGCAAGTGGTTCCTCTGTCACAGATGTCATCGGGTCAGACAGGATTGTGGGACTATAGGTTTGCGTGACGTGTGCGTCGTTATGTCATTACGGCAATACGAAGTCAAACGTCAAGACGCAAACGTGATCAAGACGCGCTGCATAGAATTACGGCGATTGGCCCGCAGGTCGAGTGCGTTATTACTCGACGAAGTTGGAAACCAGTTTTCAAGGAGCTATCACTGAGGCCCTGGGTGCTTACCATCAACTCTTATTGCGGTTTTGTTTAGGACCTAAACTGATCTGCTTCGCATATTCGTACCACGACAGTTTAATATCAATGACAGCGATTCAGTGATCGATCAATGACATTTCACAGCCGCTAAGCTGTCAGGAACTCTTATTTGACTTATAACCCGGTCGATTTAACATGTCACCTGCAGGTCATACCCGTTGTGACAGTCCAACCTACGTCACCATTGCTTTTCAATTAGCCACAGGAGTTTTTAATTTTATTCGACTTTTCTGAAAAACCGATTTTCCATATTTTCAATAACTGTTACATCCTGAAACTACATTTTCATGTTTCAGACACATCTGAAATCTGAAAACGTTTCAGTAAAAAAAAAATATATATTTATATAAAATAGTATTATTTATTTCCTTTTCCTACTAAAAACATCTTTCTTTTCTTTTGAATAGTTATTAAACATATTTAAATCAATTATAAGTCGAACAGGTATATTCTACATCTTCAATTAACAATAATAGATAAAAAAATAATTTAAAAACTTTTAAGTTTGAATTGAAGTCAAGAGAAGCGATATCTATTAATCAGTTTTAGTACTATGTGAAAAACCAGCGCCATGCTGCGCAGCGGCAAGTAGCGGAGTTAATAGCATGTCTTTGATATAGTACTGAGAAGTTTTGCTACTCGTTACGAGATGGCGCTAGTGGACTTGGAAAATTTTAAATAAAATCATTTATGAAAATAACATTATTTAATCCTTTTCTTCTTAATTCTTCTTAGCAGCATGATGAGTAATAAACTAATAATTTTAATATTACTTACAAAAGCTTGGTTTAGGGTTAAATGTAGGAAAACCATTATGTCTCTTCAAGCATGCAAATATATTAATTTCTCCTGAAATTCTTGATTAAAATTTATCCTGAAGGAATTTCCTCATCTAGGAAGTCTTTAGTAAAATGTAATATAGATAGATAGGTGTCTACAACCTTGAGTTATGAAGTAATCCTGAAAATTCAAAACACCAAAATGAATATTTCTAAAATTCAATATTCTCAATTTATCTAAAAATACAAGTTGGAAATTGAATTAATTTAGTTATAAATTAGTATACTAATTATGCTGATGAAAGATAAATTGATTTAGAGTAAATCCTTTGCTTAAATAATTTGAAATAAGCAAAACTAAATGTTTTGAGTTTTTCAACGCAGTTGAAAAACTGACTATTGCCTGAAAATAATATAGAATGTGTGTCTATTGTTATGAATAGTTATTTCTTTGTTCATCCTAAATCTGTACATAATTTTAAAACTAGAATTAGCTCAGAACATTCTGTCAATTGTAAGAAATCACTAAATATGGAATTTCAACGTTGCAAAATTTGATAAATTTTGGGTAAATTCTAAAAGGTCAATAACATTTATAGTATGTATTGGATTTATAATTCTGATATAAATTAGATAATTTCAAAGTGTCCTCCTTATAGTATAATAGAATTTATTACTTAAAGAAGTAATAAACATTGTAAATTTCAAGTTGTAAAATATACAAAATGACAAAAGGTTATTTCTAAAAACTAAATTATTGAAAGTGTTTTATAGGTGCATATAATGATGATATATTTACCTGAGAGCTTGGTATTTTTGGGAAAACACCTTTTGAAAGATTTCTAGTAGAAGTTGTCTGTTTAAAAAGCTTCATAAATAGTGTTTTAAGTAATTCAATCCTGGAAAATAGAGTCACGTTCAGAGTTAGTTTAGGCTAGGTATGAGTACATTAAGATATTAGAAAGGGTTTTATTTTGTTAATAAATATACTTAACTGTTTATTTATAACTTACAAACGTCAGTTTGTGTCACAGATGAGACAAAATCTCTTAAAGAACGTATTAAGTACCCAAAGTCGATTTTGGGTTTAAAACCATGATTAAACCTAAATAAAATTAAGCAAGATATATATTAGGGATTTCTAATTAATCTTCTATTAATAAAACTTAGCCTAAATACACTAAATTCAATATTTAAATCAAAGTTTAGAATTTTGAATTACGCGCCATTGCATGAGGCCAACTAGTGCCTTATTCACAATGTGCAAGGAGCGATTGAACAAAATCTGTGTGAGTCAATGTACCTTTGCGCTATGTAATACATAGTTGATACATAGCGGAAAGGTGATAAAAACATTCCTAGATCATTAGATTAGTTACACTATATGGAAGTCTGATAGTTCTGTCCGACGTGAGCCACAAAACATAATTGTGCACTAATGACACGAATTATAGCTTCTTAGTTTAGTTTCATATAGAAGTTCTGTAGCACAGGCATTGTTTTGCTATTTGGCTAGATTTTAACTACGTTATTACAGCTAAATATTGAATTTATTAAGCGACAGTGCTGTCATCTATAATGAAACTATGATTTTGTGCGTCTGTAGGGTCTCTTATTTAGAGAAAACAATGGAACCATAGACTAGAATACAGATTTTATTACAGTCTAGATTGTCTATGGTGAAGACTTGCTAAGGTGGCCACTTTCTGACGATTACCCGTTTTATAGGGAAAATTTGGGAATTTATACCTCTAATTCGATTTATTTAGATTAAAATATTTCGTTATTTAGACCTAGAATTTTGCTACAAACTGATTGAATATTGTATGTTGGAGATGATTGAAGTCTGGAGGAGCAGTTTTGCGATGAAGTGTACACAAACCACAGAGTTTGAACACGTCGATATGAAATTGTTTGAGATCTCGTTGATGGAAGGGAATGAACACTTTTCGCATACGGTTCTCATGATTTCGACACCTCTGAACATATATTTATGCATCAAATTTAATCTAAATCAAGTATTTAAATTTTCTGAAATTTACGCCTGAATAACTTTTGAATGAGTATATCTGAAGCCGCGAAAATTGGAAATTTACTTGATTTTGGATCGAGGAATAAGATTTACTACAGTAATATCTTATTTTCTCAAGATAGAACTAGATAATCTAGTTTTATCAAGTAAATAATTATTTATACCTAAATCGAGATATGGCAACATATCAGAATAACTGAATTATTCTTATGGGGGAATCCCAAAGAGGAAGCGCGTGGAGAAGTATTGGACGACATGTCAGGGGAGTTCTAGAATGTTCTAGAGAGGAGAGTATAAAAGAGCGAGGTTCGTGGACTAGAGGAACAGTTCGGGAGAATTTATCGGGAATGCAGGCCGAAGCTCTGCCCGATCGCGATTCGGTATTTTACTAAAAAAAAAACAGTTCGGGAGAATTTATCGGGAATGCAGGCCGAAGCTCTGCCCGATCGCGATTCGGTATTTTACCAGTGAAAAGTATTTAATAGTGAATTTAAGAGAAATCTCTGCCCAAAATTATTTCAATTTAAATATTTTCTTTAAATATTGTGTTTCAAATCTGTGGTTGGTAAGCTTATATTAATTTATCTTCATTATATTCTTGGAATCCTCATTTTTTGAGTCTGGACTGAGTTTTGAAAGAGGCCGATGATGATTTACAGTTCTTGGCCAGATCTGTATTTCTTCAGTAAGGTTTCATGATGGCATTTCTGATCTTCTCTTGGGTAAATACTTTCGTTGTGGGAATGTTTGCTCTGGATGGGGGTCTGAAGGCTGTCACGTGTCAAAACTTCGACCAGTAATATTTGAAAGCAAGAATTGAATATTTCAGAATTTGTTTTAAATTCTTTTGAATTAATATTGCTACCATACCGTCAGTATTAAATTCGGATTTCGTGATCTAATCGTCGAATCGCTTATTCGATATAAGATTTGTTTGATTTACACGCCGCGAAAGTGTTAAAGTGTGTGTTAATCGTGAAAATCTGTTTGAAAACAAATTCTCCTCTTAAAATTTATCTAAAACAACGTCTTCACACGTTGTGATGTGTGTTGTTATTTAAAAAAAAAGACTTATCTGAGCTCTTTGTACAACTTAAAGAGGGAATTTGGTCCATACAGAGTTTCATATGAAGTGGAGTGTTGTGCTTTAGTTCGTGAGGATTATTGCTAGATTTTGATCTGAAATCTAGCAAGGGTGAGTGTAGGAAATAAGGTAATTTGGATGTCAGACTTTAGCTATAGTTTCAGTACTAAATTCCTTGGAAACAGATACTCTCTGTCCCAGTAAATTGATTCCTGAAACTTTCAGAAGTTTCAAAGCTGAAGCTTGGCACAATGTCTGATAGACAAGTTCTAGTACTTGTAAGAGCTGCCCTCATCTTATATTATCATTTGCTTGCATGTCTGTGCAAGTAGAATTCTGTTTATATGGTTTGATACTGAAATTGGAAAAGAGGTTTTTATCTTCACAAGAGTGAAACTTTTATGTCAGAAGTCTCTACTAGACTCTAACTAGTTAAATCTGATGTTATTTGAACATGACCTCTCATCCTGATCAGTATCAAAGTCTTGATATATGGAATTCTATAGCGCCTCATCCAAACCATGTTTATTTATTTATTACAGCTGTTGTGTGAACAGGCTGCTGTTCTACTCTCATAATTAACTATTATAGTCTAATTTTGACTATAATTCCATCACAGATTCTATAGAGAGACCGTAGCCTTTCATACAAAAGCTATTTTATCATACTTATGTATGATTTATTTTACTGTATTAATATTTATATTATACAGACACATACTTACATCAGTTCACACTATCCATACACAACTCAGGTAATGGTTGTTTTATGTAGCTCTAGAGTGGATAGATTGAAGCTTTACCGCTGGCTTGAAGCTCGAAGAGTGAGGTAACTTGCCGTTGTGGTCTGACTCACCTAGTTTTCTGGTTGACGTCTGGCTACAGTGATGAGATAATGTGGAATTTGCTGTGAGTTGATGGTGATTTCTAAAGTAACTTATAGTCTTTAATGGACTATGGGTGATCAGAATATGACTTCAACAAAATGTGTTTTACTATAGGGTCTCTCAAGGATATCGTTTTGGTAGTACGGTAAACACTCCTCAAGTTCCAAAGTCTAAAGACCGCGTTAGGATTTGAGGCTGTGTATCTACTAAATCACACTACAGGCCGTTGGCTGATCATGGTATATTGATTGATCAAATGCCTTAGTGTCATTTTACACTAATTTGGCCAATTATGGTGTCGTCTGGATGTTTGCTTGGACCCTTAGTAGTGTAATCTTACGAGCCGAGCGGCTTGGGGACAACGCACTATTAAGGACTCCACCCACAGCCTGATTCGCACGATTGTTGGTCATTCACCTTACCAGATGTCCTGTTGGTTTCCTGGCTTTGTCGATATCCGGATTACCGTTTTTGATTTGTGATACCTTTCAGTTCATAACTGTTGGGTAAAACCAATTAAAGACAAAAGTCCTCCTGTGTTTCTTTATATTGAAGCCATATGTTGGATCACACATAAGTCTCTGACTTAATTTTCACACCATGGGAAACTCATAGCATTGGTACACGGTTGGTTGAGTAAATGAATACTGTGCAAAGTGTTTTATTTAACTCCTGACAATTTAATATTGTCTTATCCAAACCCTACCTCTCATTTGAGAAGACCCAGTTTATATTTGAAATATAATATAACTATTTATTTGTTCAACATGGATTTGAACATAATATCCTCTTTGATGGATGCCATTTCATGTGCTGAGCGCTGAGTCTCATAACAGATATGCCTACACAAGCATACACACTACATAAACTATACAACAAGTGGCTTGATTCGTCGAGTCACTATAATCTTTATTCTTCTTCTCTCCGCTATGCGTTGTGAAACACCCTGTCTTTTGCTTGAGTAGTCGAGCTCTGTCCTACGATCCTGAGACTATTCAGAGGAGGATATCTTGGTGAAGTAAGCCCTATGTAGACAGTTCACCTCTGCATTTGCCGAGACCCGCACACTATACAGTTCCCTTCTGGCTGAAGGCTATAGGATCTGCGTCCCAGACAAGTAGGACTTGCCTCCAAGATCTCCACTCCGGTGGAAGGAGAGACATTTCTGAAAGGTTCTGGCTACGCCATCCTCTTCATGCTCAGATTGTGACGCTTTACATCTTTGTCCTGATTCTACGCAATCCGACAATGCATAACACTGTAATTTCTTAGATATGTTCTGAATAGACGCTCTAAGAATTGCATATGAAATATCTGTTTATGAGTACTTGGTGGCAGTAGCTGGAGTGGGCGTTTGTTAAACTGGATGTTTTTCCATTTAACTGATTGTTGAAACTGGGTTTTCACATTCCTTTGCCTTATACTCTCTTTTGCTGCACCACTGTTGTGCTTAAGTATACTTGAGCGCCTCGTTTGCGTTGGACTGGGACCGGAAAGAGCTAGAGGGGAGGTTGGACGTAGCTCCCCAGGGCAATGCCCTGGGCCACAAGCCATCAGGGTATTAGCCTGGGCCTAGATTCACTTTATCCTATCCTTTATCCAAAAATTCCTATCCACAAACACTATACTTATTACACTTAACTCTTTCTTTACTTATTTAAAATATAACTATTATCCACTGTCATGCTTAATTAACACTATTTATTTATTTATTTGTATTTATATATTTATAATTCATTTCAGCTTGCTTTAGGTAATTAACTATAAGATTAAGCGTCTCTGTTATTATTGTACTTTGAACATACCTTATTAAAAAAGAACCTAACTATGGAATATTCTCATCAAAAAATTATCTGCAATTAGAGTGGTATACTTTACAATGGTGCCGTGTGACCAGAATAATGGGTCTCAAATGTTTAAAGGAATTGATATTCAGAGTCGCTTATTGCATGTTAATTTTTAAGTTGTGTGCAAGTTTTCTGCTATAGTTATACAGCTAGCAAAGGGGTTTTACTTCTTGGGGGCGTTCAGATTTAATACTAAGTAAAAATAAAATATAGAAAAAGCTTATAACTATGGTTCGCTGCATACCCGTTGCGATTGTAAGTATTCAGTATTGGGGATAAAATATAGAATACTTATATTTGCCCGCGATTAGAGCCAGTGGATACCTCTCGGTGGGAACTAAGCTGTGCTAGAGCCCGACCGGTTAGCTCTCTTGTTCTCCTGAACAAGAAAAAACCGAAGATCCGAAACCATTGCACTTGGCCTTTCCAAGGTGAAGGATATGCGGCTATCCGTATTAGGGATACCTGCATCCTAGGTTAAGATTTTATAATTTTAGTATACATACTGTAGACAATGGGTTATACAAATGAAAACAGCTGTGAGTGTAATAGCTCCAGGTGTATTTATTGGTGTGTTTCTTTTTCAGTTTTTTTTTATGGTTATTGTTTATTTTTTTATGATTTTTGTGTGTTTTCTTATGTGTACGGTTCTTTAATATAGCGTTTATCGGTGTTGTTCTTCGTAAATTACATCTAAAACATTTTCACTACACTAAAAACAGTCACTTATGTTGTTTACTTTCATTCTTCAAATTTTCATTTTTGTACTAAATTTCCCAATGTGCGTCCTCTTGTTATGTTAGTGTAAGCTTGCGGAAATATAGAGAGAGAGATAAGCGTGCTGGATAAGCTGGAAATAAAACAAAAACAGGTTTTAGAATTTTGCAAGCAAAACATTGTTAGTAGAATTTTACATACAAAATTGCAAACAAAATGTTGATAAAACAGGTTAAAACTTACTGCGGAAAAAATTGCGAGGTGTTCATTTCCTTTTTCAGTGGATTTACGGGCATTTTCATTGAAAACAAGAGAAATTTAAGATAAAATTTTTGTAAAACAAGAAATTACATAGGTTAGTTTGACAGGAAATAAGGGTCAATATAGACATGACCAGATAAGGGCATGAACATACATTACTTTGAACTTTATCGATTCGATTAACGATTTTATTCAATTTTATTTGAAAGGTAAGAAATATTGTTTTGAAATGATAAAAAGTATTCTTTTATTGGTAAAATTAACTATACGTCATTAATAGGTCAAATAATTACATTTAAAACCGGAACAAATTATAAATAGACAATTTTGATGTTCTTACATTGATAATAAATCTATTTCTGATAATAGTTATTGTACGTTGAATTAGTTAGTTAATTGTTTTTCTAAAGTTTAGAATTAAATAGGATAATAAATTTAAATAAAAAGAAATTTCTATTAAAATTATAACTAAAAATCGACTCGATTAGACGTAATATCGAATAAGTAAAGTATCGATAATTCAATTAATGTTCGTTTAATTATGGCTATGGTATAAAATAGATTGTCGCGTTGTACTAAGGTACATACTTTATGTATGGTTATTTATTGATTTAATTCTTGATTACATAGGTAATTCTTTGAAGTTTGACTTAATATGAATAAGTAGGTAACTTAACTCTATATCACATTAAAATTTACATTTGTGACATGACGTGCTCGACAAAAGTAGTTGGGGGGGCGTACGAGAATACTAGCTAAACGAGATTTAGGATTATTTTATAGAAAAGGAGACGACCAAAATATTGGCCAAACATGTTTGCCAAACTTGATAGTAGATTTATTAGTGGTTAGTGTTGAATAGGGGGCGAGGGGATTGGCGAACGTGTTTGCCAAGTTAGTTAAACATGTACAAGACATTTTAAAACACGTATGCACATGATACGGAAGTATGTGCAAATAAATAATGATATTCGCGAATAGAGAAAGACAAGAAACGAGAAAGGCGCTTGTCTGTATTTACCTTTCATCATTAAGATAGGAACTTTGCCATGTCGACACGGTGCGTAAATTAAACAAACACGCCGTGATGTTATTTTATCACTTAGATGATTTTATCGATAAACAAATTTTACATTTACAATTTATTTATTATCATTACTATTAATAAACAAACGAGCGATCTTCAAACGCAATACAAATAATAGACTGACAGCGCCATACTACATGTTATTTTGACATTTTAATTTAATATGGTTCATTTCTTTGAAATTCGGACAAACTAGAGCCCAAGTCCATGATTTTCAAAAAAAAAAAAAAAAAAAACGAGAAAAATTTTGACAGATAAAATTGAGTTTGTTTTGAAATTGTTTTTCGTTCCAAAGTTTTACAAGTACGTAGATAGCTAGTTAAATAATAACTAAAAAGTGCGTTTAGTGAGTTGAAATGTTAAGTGTTAAAGTTTATTGTGAAAAAGTAAATTGTCGGAAACAATCTTGTCGTTTTTCATGTCGGAGGTCTTTCAGAAGGTGTTAACTTAACTTAACTTCAAAATGGTTGTGTTGGAATTGTTCTGGGTATGTTTTAAAGCTAGACTATATAGATTTAATGAATATTCCTATGTGTGACCATATACCAGAAGTCTTTAGTATGTTTTAGGTACATAAGTAGGTGAGATGAAACTTAGTAGGTAACTCTAAAGTTACCTATACATATTTGTTGGTGAATTTCAGTAACCAAAGTCTTAAAATGAATACTTAGGTCGGATTCACATAACACTTCAGCATGTTGTGAACATAATTCTGGTTAATAAATCTAATAACTTGATTTGACAATTCGTTAAAGTATAAGTTTGCGTTGAACTAATGTTTACTTCATTAGATATTTTTTTTTACTAGTTTGTTCTATTTTAAACTCATTCCACATAACTAACTTACAAAAGCAAGTTAGTTATACCAGAGTAGAATTAGAAACTGTTATCTGAAGTAAAGAGAATTAATACACAAGTACTATTTAAAATAGATTTGCTAGAAAAATTTTAGTTTAAGTAATTAGGTTCAATAATAGAATGAAATTACATAGTGGATAACAATTGTGTAGTCTAGATAGATTAAAATTAACAAAATAGTCAAGTTTGAGTAGATTGCTATTTTGGGAAAGTAGTTTTATAATAATAGTAGTTGTACATATCTGTTATTACATTCTGAAATAAAAATAAAAGGAAAAAATGCTATCGTATAGACATTGTTTTGAATTCTTCTTAAAAGTAGATCTTGTGTACTATTAGGGAAAATATGTGTGCCACTAATAATTCAACATTTGACATGATTACTAACTTCTTTATGTATAGTTAGAAACGCCACTATCAGATGTAAATCGTTTCCGAGGAATTTTCTCTCCGATCAACTTTAGGAAAAAGGTTTATTTGATATGGTTGTCTGGTTAGAATAGCATACAAATAGGTACATACTCATAATTTAGTGTTCATAAACACCATTATGCAGGAAAAATTATGATTTTTGGAAATTTTATTTCATTAAACAAGTTAACTTTTTATTACAAATTAAACTATACAATTTAACTTAGTTTATTACAAGTATAGGGTGTTGGGAGGATAACTGGTTATTTATTTATATCACAGATGTAGGATTTTATTGAATTAACTAAAATAGAATTTAATCTTATAGCGCTTACTTATTTATTTATTTATTTAACTTTTGAAAATAATACCTAGAGTAAAATACAAAGCGGACTTAATCCTGGAGGTATTTTCTGCCAGTTAACCTTTGAGGAACTATCAACTTTTAAGAGGTTTTATTGTCAGTGAATTCTAGTGTTGTGTTATAGGTTGGTTTCAGTTCATTACTCAAGTGTTAGTGTGAGTTTTTTTATAAGTGGGTTTTGTTTCAGGAAATATTTAAGAAAGTGCCAGTGCATAGTGATATTATTTAGACAGTGACTACTTAATAAGTGTATCAAATAATTAGTAAGTTTTAGTGAAAGTGACACTCTTTATTTCTTTATAGTCTAAGTTATAGTGAAAAATGACGCTCATTTAATTTTTTTAAGTGATAGTGAAAGTGACACTCTTTATTTTATTAGTTCATAGTGAAAGTGAGACAATTCTTTTAGTTAGTTTTTAATGATTAGGTTTATGTGAACTATAATTAGTAAATGGTATTCAATTCAGTGATTCAGTGATTTTAAATTTTTAATTATTTGATAAGTGGATATTTTTTCTTACAATCAGTGATTTTAAAACTAGTGTTAGTGACAAATAGTGAGTGATTTGAGTGAAATATAAATTTTCATAATGTCTAAGGAAAGGAGTAAATCCAAGACAGCGGAGACGAGGAGAACTGGCATGGTAACTCGTAGAACTGCCCTAGTTGACCCTCCGCCAGCAGAAAAAAGGGCTACTTCGCTACAGTTTATGACACGTATGGTACAACGAGCGGTCAACACTCTTAATAGCAAGATCTCTGAGCTGGAAAGTAGGATCACAGCTACACCCACTCCGGTAGAATCAGCAGATATGTCCATACAAGGGGGCGCTTCAAATCTACAAACTCTAGTACAGCCTGGACCATCTACTATGTGTTATCCGATGGCGCCGATGTCTATTGAGAAGCCTAAATTTCCTACAAAGAGCAAACACCCGGTGACCTTCATAGAAGACCTAACAGCATATTTGAGAAAATGTGTACCAGGGGTGAATGATATAATTGATACAATTATTGAATGCCTGG
This sequence comes from Crambus lathoniellus, assembly GCA_949710035.1. Classification (NCBI taxonomy): domain Eukaryota; kingdom Metazoa; phylum Arthropoda; class Insecta; order Lepidoptera; family Crambidae; genus Crambus; species Crambus lathoniellus. The sequence goes on along the minus strand of OX453309.1, from coordinate 25,886,385 downwards.
AAGGGGATTCTAGGAATTGGGCTCGCATATATAGAGACAGATGGACACATTTTGAGGACTTCAAAAAGGACTTTTTGGACACGTACTGGGGTGAAGCAGAACAAAACGAATTAAGGAGGAAAATTGTGCAGAACTCCTGGGATGGAACGCAGTCTATGCTGAGTCACTTCATTACATTGTGTGGACAAGCGAAGATGTTGACTTATCCTATCCAGGAGAGACAACTAATAAGTGATATTATGAATCATTTTCCTAGAGAGGTTCAGTATGCTTGGTCGACAAGTAACTATACTTCCATACTTCAAGCTACTGAGTTTCTTCGCAAGCTGGACAACGTGAACAGACAAACTAATCCAAAGCGCAGCAGTGCTACTCAAGCAGGTGTGGTGCAACAGTCTGCGGCATCTGGTCAACATCATCAGCATCGTCAACACCAACAACGGGACAACAGGAGCAACTTCAAACAGAAGAAATCATTCAGCGAGAGGCCGGCGCGTGAAGTAAACCAATTGGCGAAAACAGATGTTGTAAATAGTGTAGATACCACTAGTGGTAATACTTCTCAAATTGTAAACTCGGAACCAACTAATTTAAACTAGTAGATGTTGATGTAAATCGCCCCAATACATCAACATTAGAAGGGGCAAATTTTACTCCTATTGCTTTAAAAATTATGCTTGATCTCGGATGGGAACCTGGACAGTCATTAGGTAGACACGGTGATGGAATACTTAAGCCTATAGTTGCCAAAGGTCAGAATAGTAAAGCAGGTTTAGGATTAGGTAGTAAAGTAACCAATTCTACTAATTTTAAACTACAAGTAGTGGAAACACTAAAAATTCAAGCCGAATTAGATAGGAATTCTTCAATTCAAACTAGGGAAGTTTCTTCTTTATTCGATGAAGAAGACAATATTACTTCGGATAGATTAGAAATGATCAAATCTGAGGTAGAGGTAGAAATATTTGACAAGCAAGTTAAATGTTTAGTCGATACAGGCAGTGATATCACTTGTATTTCAGAGTCATTTTGGGAATCTTTAAAATTACAAGTTGGGAATAAATTAAACATGTTACCTGTTAAACCAATACAAATTCGTGGAGCTGTTGGTCAAAAGAGTGCCAAAATACAGCAAATGGTTTTACTACCAGTAAAATTTGGGGAAATTAAAATAGAAATTAGATTTTTGATTGTACCTAAATTAGTCCATTCTGTAATTTTAGGATTTGATTGGCTTTTAACAAATAAAGTAAATATAAGATTACAAACACCTCCAGTAGGATTAATTATTAATTACAAGGGTCAAAGGATATTAATACCGTTTATTGAGTATGTATTTGAGGGACAAGGGGTTTCAGAAGTTGCCAAAGTAACTAGTGACTTTGACTTCAAAAAGTATTTGCAAGAAATTAAAACAGGTATACCTCTTAATGAGAAACAAACAATTAAATTAAAACAAGTTTTGATTAAACATGATGACACTTTTACTAAACGATTAGGTCGTGCAAATTGTTATGAACATGTCATAAAAATGACAGATCATAGCCCGGTTATAAGACGTTCTTATCCTGTTCCATATGCATATAGACCACAAATGGAGGAAAAGTTAGCTGAGATGGTTGATATGGGTATAATAACTAGAGGTTCTACACCTTATTGTAGTCCATTAACATTCACTTTAAAGCCTGATGGTTCAATTAGAGTTCTATTAGATGCAAGGGAAATTAACAAACATATGGTAGCTGAGGCGGAAGCTCCTCCTATGCAAATAGATGTTTTAAATTCATTTCATGGGGTTAATTACATCAGTATAATAGATCTTAATAATGCATATTTTCAGATTCCTATCTCAGAAGATAGTAAAAAGTATACTGGGTTCACTTTTAATGGGAAATCTTATATGTATAATGTTTTACCACAAGGACTTAAGACTTCTGTCGGTAGTTTCAGTAGAGCGATGGATCAAATATTGGGGCCTGGGGTTAGACATTTTTGTGTAAATTATTTAGACGATTTAGCCATTCTAACTCAGGGTACTTTAGAAGAGCATTTAGAACATATTGATATAATTTTAAACAAATTAAAATCTGCAGGACTTACATGCAACCTTGAAAAATGTAAATTCATTTGTAAAGAAGTAAAAATGTTGGGTCATATTATTTCTACAGAGGGAATTAGAACGGATCCAGAAAAAATAGAATCTATTAAGAATTTTCCGGTTCCGACAAAAATAAAACATTTAAGAGCATTTTTAGGACTTTGTAATTATTATAGACGTTTCATTCCTGACTATAATAGTATTATTCAACCTTTGTGTAAGTTATTAAAGAAAAATAAAGGTTGGTCTTGGACTCCAGAAGCACAAGTAGCTTTTGAAGAGTTAAAAAATAGATTTTTGAAAACAATAATGTTGCATCATCCTGATATGACTAGGCCATTCTATTTGCAAACTGATAGTTCAGGAGTAGGATTAGCGGGGGTGTTATTTCAGTATGATGATAACAGCGAAATGAAAATTCTGGGATATTGTAGTAGAGCTTTGAGGGGCGCAGAATTAAGATGGACGGTTACCGAACAGGAATTTTGGGCAATTATCTATTGTTTAAGAAAGTTTGAAACTTATCTAAGGGGCGCGAAAATGATAATTAGAATCGATCATAAAGCACTAACCTTTGTTAGGTCATGGAAACTATATAATAGTCGGATTATTAGATGGATACTTTTTCTTGAACAATTTGACTATACTATTGAACATGTAAAAGGTAAAGACAACGTGGCTGTCGATGTTCTGTCTAGGTTTCCATCTGATTCATCTTTAATGCAGGAAGATAGGGTTTATTGTCCAGAAATCCATTATATGGAAATTAATAAAAATAAAACATTAGTAGCTGACTTGAAAAATATATCTAATTTTCAAGCTAATGATAGAGAGATTCAGTCAATTATGAATATTGTAAATAATTCTAGTAATAATTTAAATGGTAAATTAGGGAAAATTGCTCAACGTTGTTATATTAAGGATAGGGTATTGTATTTTAAAATTAATTTAGACAAACATGTAATATATTTGCCAGCAAATTTGAGAGAAGAAGTAATTCTCCAAATTCATAAAGAAATGGGTCATCAAGGGGCTTATAAGGTTCTCAAATATCTTAAAGATAGATTTTACTGGCTTGGTATGAACAAAACTGTGAAAACATTGTTGAGAATTTGTCACATTTGCCAGGTTTCTAAAAGTGATAATATAAAATATGTAGGTGAATGTAAGCCTATTGTAACAAAACAAATAGGAGACATTGTAATGGCTGATTTATATGGACCTTTGCCTAGGGGTAGATTTGGGGCTACTTACATATTAGTAATTCAAGACTCATTTAGCAAGTTTGTTAAGTTGTATAATTTAACTAAAGCCACTTCTCGAGCAGTAGTCGCTAAATTAAAACAGTTCTCTAGAATAATCAGACCTAAAGTAGTTATGACTGATAATGGCAGTCAATTCTCATCTGATTGCTGGAAGCAAGCTTTAAAAGATATTAATATAAAGCCTATATACACTACAGTTAGAAATCCTCGACCTAATACTACAGAGAGGGTAAATAAAGAATTGGGACGTTTATTCAGAACGTATTGCCATAAGAAACATAAAAATTGGGCGACTATTCTTAACAGAATAGAAACCATGTATAACAATACTTTCCATGAAAGCACTGGTTTCACTCCTAATGAAATATTATATGGTACAAGTAACAGTATGTCATTTGATAATTGTCTGCCACATTTAGATAAGACAAAGAACATTGAGGATGTTAGAGCACAGGTGACACAGAATTTGAAAAGTAATAGTGTCAAAAGACAGGTCAGATTTAACAAATCTCATCGTTTGATTGAATTTCAGATAGGAGATTATGTAAAGATTCGGAAGTTAAACAAATCAGAAGCACTAAAGAATCTTACTAAAAAGTTTCAGTTGCTTTATGAAGGACCATATGTAGTTAGTGCTGTTCCATTTCCAAATGTATATACATTGATGGACCCTAAAACTAAACAGATTAGAGGTAACTTCAATACCATCCATTTAAATAAATACTATATATAAAAATATTCACTTATAAAAAAAAATATAATAATAATCAAACAGTTATGTAGGCTAAATTTTATTACTTAAATTCGTTCTTAATATGTATTAAATTTTAATAGGTAGCTATTTAGTTAACATTTTGAGGTTAACATACATCATTCAATTATTTAGAATAGTGATTATCTCTTCTTTGAGTAGATAAGAAGGCTTTCCCTCATAGCTTTGCTATTGGAGAAGTCTACTTGTTGGTTCTTGATATTCATATTAAGAGTAATGTTTCTATTTAGTTATCTAAATAAGAATCATATTTAATAAATACAATGTAAACTAGATATCAATATTGATACGTTGTTCTGAAGAGATTTCATTCAGGACTGATATTAAGTCATTGTTGGTAACTAGTATTAATTTAATACTAATGTTCATAATTTATTTTATAAATTAAAGTTATGGGGAAATGATGGGTCAGGGAAATGACTCAATCACATCTATTAGAGCAGTAAAAAGGTTTTATAAAGCCTGATTAACATATATGTTCATATCTTCAATCTTATATGGTCCTTGACCATATTACCTACTAACTCCAATTGGCTGTTGCCTTCGCTATAATCTGTTAAGCGCTGTCTTAATAGATGTGGTTGGAGGGGAGATGGGCGGTCGTTTCACTTGGGGTAGATTAATTACTTTAAATATGTATATATTTATACATAAAAAGAAAAAGGGGTTAAGAAAATTAAAATTAATTTTATTTTTCCTGATGAACCTTTCTCCTTCCATTCTCTTCTTTTATGGTTGTCTCATTTTTATTTGCGGTGATCATAGGTTGTACTGTTTATTATAAGTAATTTATAATTACGGTAAACTTCTTTATAAATTAGGGGGCGGTTGTGACAGTCCAACCTACGTCACCATTGCTTTTCAATTAGCCACAGGAGTTTTTAATTTTATTCGACTTTTCTGAAAAACCGATTTTCCATATTTTCAATAACTGTTACATCCTGAAACTACATTTTCATGTTTCAGACACATCTGAAATCTGAAAACGTTTCAGTAAAAAAAAAATATATATTTATATAAAATAGTATTATTTATTTCCTTTTCCTACTAAAAACATCTTTCTTTTCTTTTGAATAGTTATTAAACATATTTAAATCAATTATAAGTCGAACAGGTATATTCTACATCTTCAATTAACAATAATAGATAAAAAAATAATTTAAAAACTTTTAAGTTTGAATTGAAGTCAAGAGAAGCGATATCTATTAATCAGTTTTAGTACTATGTGAAAAACCAGCGCCATGCTGCGCAGCGGCAAGTAGCGGAGTTAATAGCATGTCTTTGATATAGTACTGAGAAGTTTTGCTACTCGTTACGAGATGGCGCTAGTGGACTTGGAAAATTTTAAATAAAATCATTTATGAAAATAACATTATTTAATCCTTTTCTTCTTAATTCTTCTTAGCAGCATGATGAGTAATAAACTAATAATTTTAATATTACTTACAAAAGCTTGGTTTAGGGTTAAATGTAGGAAAACCATTATGTCTCTTCAAGCATGCAAATATATTAATTTCTCCTGAAATTCTTGATTAAAATTTATCCTGAAGGAATTTCCTCATCTAGGAAGTCTTTAGTAAAATGTAATATAGATAGATAGGTGTCTACAACCTTGAGTTATGAAGTAATCCTGAAAATTCAAAACACCAAAATGAATATTTCTAAAATTCAATATTCTCAATTTATCTAAAAATACAAGTTGGAAATTGAATTAATTTAGTTATAAATTAGTATACTAATTATGCTGATGAAAGATAAATTGATTTAGAGTAAATCCTTTGCTTAAATAATTTGAAATAAGCAAAACTAAATGTTTTGAGTTTTTCAACGCAGTTGAAAAACTGACTATTGCCTGAAAATAATATAGAATGTGTGTCTATTGTTATGAATAGTTATTTCTTTGTTCATCCTAAATCTGTACATAATTTTAAAACTAGAATTAGCTCAGAACATTCTGTCAATTGTAAGAAATCACTAAATATGGAATTTCAACGTTGCAAAATTTGATAAATTTTGGGTAAATTCTAAAAGGTCAATAACATTTATAGTATGTATTGGATTTATAATTCTGATATAAATTAGATAATTTCAAAGTGTCCTCCTTATAGTATAATAGAATTTATTACTTAAAGAAGTAATAAACATTGTAAATTTCAAGTTGTAAAATATACAAAATGACAAAAGGTTATTTCTAAAAACTAAATTATTGAAAGTGTTTTATAGGTGCATATAATGATGATATATTTACCTGAGAGCTTGGTATTTTTGGGAAAACACCTTTTGAAAGATTTCTAGTAGAAGTTGTCTGTTTAAAAAGCTTCATAAATAGTGTTTTAAGTAATTCAATCCTGGAAAATAGAGTCACGTTCAGAGTTAGTTTAGGCTAGGTATGAGTACATTAAGATATTAGAAAGGGTTTTATTTTGTTAATAAATATACTTAACTGTTTATTTATAACTTACAAACGTCAGTTTGTGTCACAGATGAGACAAAATCTCTTAAAGAACGTATTAAGTACCCAAAGTCGATTTTGGGTTTAAAACCATGATTAAACCTAAATAAAATTAAGCAAGATATATATTAGGGATTTCTAATTAATCTTCTATTAATAAAACTTAGCCTAAATACACTAAATTCAATATTTAAATCAAAGTTTAGAATTTTGAATTACGCGCCATTGCATGAGGCCAACTAGTGCCTTATTCACAATGTGCAAGGAGCGATTGAACAAAATCTGTGTGAGTCAATGTACCTTTGCGCTATGTAATACATAGTTGATACATAGCGGAAAGGTGATAAAAACATTCCTAGATCATTAGATTAGTTACACTATATGGAAGTCTGATAGTTCTGTCCGACGTGAGCCACAAAACATAATTGTGCACTAATGACACGAATTATAGCTTCTTAGTTTAGTTTCATATAGAAGTTCTGTAGCACAGGCATTGTTTTGCTATTTGGCTAGATTTTAACTACGTTATTACAGCTAAATATTGAATTTATTAAGCGACAGTGCTGTCATCTATAATGAAACTATGATTTTGTGCGTCTGTAGGGTCTCTTATTTAGAGAAAACAATGGAACCATAGACTAGAATACAGATTTTATTACAGTCTAGATTGTCTATGGTGAAGACTTGCTAAGGTGGCCACTTTCTGACGATTACCCGTTTTATAGGGAAAATTTGGGAATTTATACCTCTAATTCGATTTATTTAGATTAAAATATTTCGTTATTTAGACCTAGAATTTTGCTACAAACTGATTGAATATTGTATGTTGGAGATGATTGAAGTCTGGAGGAGCAGTTTTGCGATGAAGTGTACACAAACCACAGAGTTTGAACACGTCGATATGAAATTGTTTGAGATCTCGTTGATGGAAGGGAATGAACACTTTTCGCATACGGTTCTCATGATTTCGACACCTCTGAACATATATTTATGCATCAAATTTAATCTAAATCAAGTATTTAAATTTTCTGAAATTTACGCCTGAATAACTTTTGAATGAGTATATCTGAAGCCGCGAAAATTGGAAATTTACTTGATTTTGGATCGAGGAATAAGATTTACTACAGTAATATCTTATTTTCTCAAGATAGAACTAGATAATCTAGTTTTATCAAGTAAATAATTATTTATACCTAAATCGAGATATGGCAACATATCAGAATAACTGAATTATTCTTATGGGGGAATCCCAAAGAGGAAGCGCGTGGAGAAGTATTGGACGACATGTCAGGGGAGTTCTAGAATGTTCTAGAGAGGAGAGTATAAAAGAGCGAGGTTCGTGGACTAGAGGAACAGTTCGGGAGAATTTATCGGGAATGCAGGCCGAAGCTCTGCCCGATCGCGATTCGGTATTTTACTAAAAAAAAAACAGTTCGGGAGAATTTATCGGGAATGCAGGCCGAAGCTCTGCCCGATCGCGATTCGGTATTTTACCAGTGAAAAGTATTTAATAGTGAATTTAAGAGAAATCTCTGCCCAAAATTATTTCAATTTAAATATTTTCTTTAAATATTGTGTTTCAAATCTGTGGTTGGTAAGCTTATATTAATTTATCTTCATTATATTCTTGGAATCCTCATTTTTTGAGTCTGGACTGAGTTTTGAAAGAGGCCGATGATGATTTACAGTTCTTGGCCAGATCTGTATTTCTTCAGTAAGGTTTCATGATGGCATTTCTGATCTTCTCTTGGGTAAATACTTTCGTTGTGGGAATGTTTGCTCTGGATGGGGGTCTGAAGGCTGTCACGTGTCAAAACTTCGACCAGTAATATTTGAAAGCAAGAATTGAATATTTCAGAATTTGTTTTAAATTCTTTTGAATTAATATTGCTACCATACCGTCAGTATTAAATTCGGATTTCGTGATCTAATCGTCGAATCGCTTATTCGATATAAGATTTGTTTGATTTACACGCCGCGAAAGTGTTAAAGTGTGTGTTAATCGTGAAAATCTGTTTGAAAACAAATTCTCCTCTTAAAATTTATCTAAAACAACGTCTTCACACGTTGTGATGTGTGTTGTTATTTAAAAAAAAAGACTTATCTGAGCTCTTTGTACAACTTAAAGAGGGAATTTGGTCCATACAGAGTTTCATATGAAGTGGAGTGTTGTGCTTTAGTTCGTGAGGATTATTGCTAGATTTTGATCTGAAATCTAGCAAGGGTGAGTGTAGGAAATAAGGTAATTTGGATGTCAGACTTTAGCTATAGTTTCAGTACTAAATTCCTTGGAAACAGATACTCTCTGTCCCAGTAAATTGATTCCTGAAACTTTCAGAAGTTTCAAAGCTGAAGCTTGGCACAATGTCTGATAGACAAGTTCTAGTACTTGTAAGATCTGCCCTCATCTTATATTATCATTTGCTTGCATGTCTGTGCAAGTAGAATTCTGTTTATATGGTTTGATACTGAAATTGGAAAAGAGGTTTTTATCTTCACAAGAGTGAAACTTTTATGTCAGAAGTCTCTACTAGACTCTAACTAGTTAAATCTGATGTTATTTGAACATGACCTCTCATCCTGATCAGTATCAAAGTCTTGATATATGGAATTCTATAGCGCCTCATCCAAACCATGTTTATTTATTTATTACAGCTGTTGTGTGAACAGGCTGCTGTTCTACTCTCATAATTAACTATTATAGTCTAATTTTGACTATAATTCCATCACAGATTCTATAGAGAGACCGTAGCCTTTCATACAAAAGCTATTTTATCATACTTATGTATGATTTATTTTACTGTATTAATATTTATATTATACAGACACATACTTACATCAGTTCACACTATCCATACACAACTCAGGTAATGGTTGTTTTATGTAGCTCTAGAGTGGATAGATTGAAGCTTTACCGCTGGCTTGAAGCTCGAAGAGTGAGGTAACTTGCCGTTGTGGTCTGACTCACCTAGTTTTCTGGTTGACGTCTGGCTACAGTGATGAGATAATGTGGAATTTGCTGTGAGTTGATGGTGATTTCTAAAGTAACTTATAGTCTTTAATGGACTATGGGTGATCAGAATATGACTTCAACAAAATGTGTTTTACTATAGGGTCTCTCAAGGATATCGTTTTGGTAGTACGGTAAACACTCCTCAAGTTCCAAAGTCTAAAGACCGCGTTAGGATTTGAGGCTGTGTATCTACTAAATCACACTACAGGCCGTTGGCTGATCATGGTATATTGATTGATCAAATGCCTTAGTGTCATTTTACACTAATTTGGCCAATTATGGTGTCGTCTGGATGTTTGCTTGGACCCTTAGTAGTGTAATCTTACGAGCCGAGCGGCTTGGGGACAACGCACTATTAAGGACTCCACCCACAGCCTGATTCGCACGATTGTTGGTCATTCACCTTACCAGATGTCCTGTTGGTTTCCTGGCTTTGTCGATATCCGGATTACCGTTTTTGATTTGTGATACCTTTCAGTTCATAACTGTTGGGTAAAACCAATTAAAGACAAAAGTCCTCCTGTGTTTCTTTATATTGAAGCCATATGTTGGATCACACATAAGTCTCTGACTTAATTTTCACACCATGGGAAACTCATAGCATTGGTACACGGTTGGTTGAGTAAATGAATACTGTGCAAAGTGTTTTATTTAACTCCTGACAATTTAATATTGTCTTATCCAAACCCTACCTCTCATTTGAGAAGACCCAGTTTATATTTGAAATATAATATAACTATTTATTTGTTCAACATGGATTTGAACATAATATCCTCTTTGATGGATGCCATTTCATGTGCTGAGCGCTGAGTCTCATAACAGATATGCCTACACAAGCATACACACTACATAAACTATACAACAAGTGGCTTGATTCGTCGAGTCACTATAATCTTTATTCTTCTTCTCTCCGCTATGCGTTGTGAAACACCCTGTCTTTTGCTTGAGTAGTCGAGCTCTGTCCTACGATCCTGAGACTATTCAGAGGAGGATATCTTGGTGAAGTAAGCCCTATGTAGACAGTTCACCTCTGCATTTGCCGAGACCCGCACACTATACAGTTCCCTTCTGGCTGAAGGCTATAGGATCTGCGTCCCAGACAAGTAGGACTTGCCTCCAAGATCTCCACTCCGGTGGAAGGAGAGACATTTCTGAAAGGTTCTGGCTACGCCATCCTCTTCATGCTCAGATTGTGACGCTTTACATCTTTGTCCTGATTGTACGCAATCCGACAATGCATAACACTGTAATTTCTTAGATATGTTCTGAATAGACGCTCTAAGAATTGCATATGAAATATCTGTTTATGAGTACTTGGTGGCAGTAGCTGGAGTGGGCGTTTGTTAAACTGGATGTTTTTCCATTTAACTGATTGTTGAAACTGGGTTTTCACATTCCTTTGCCTTATACTCTCTTTTGCTGCACCACTGTTGTGCTTAAGTATACTTGAGCGCCTCGTTTGCGTTGGACTGGGACCGGAAAGAGCTAGAGGGGAGGTTGGACGTAGCTCCCCAGGGCAATGCCCTGGGCCACAAGCCATCAGGGTATTAGCCTGGGCCTAGATTCACTTTATCCTATCCTTTATCCAAAAATTCCTATCCACAAACACTATACTTATTACACTTAACTCTTTCTTTACTTATTTAAAATATAACTATTATCCACTGTCATGCTTAATTAACACTATTTATTTATTTATTTGTATTTATATATTTATAATTCATTTCAGCTTGCTTTAGGTAATTAACTATAAGATTAAGCGTCTCTGTTATTATTGTACTTTGAACATACCTTATTAAAAAGAATCTATGGGATACTGAAACAAAAAATTACACAACGTAGTGTCCTAACCATTTAGTCGATCACAACAAACAGCCAAACATTGGGGTCATTAAGATTAGAATCAGTATTATTCTAATACTTTTTTAAGAAGAGAGGGGGGTTAAAACTGATGCTGGTGTGTCCTAACAATTGAGCTCTCACACCTGCACAGCTCACACAACTATCAGTTTCTTCTTTTATTCATTAGCAAGATCTCAGCAAGAGTGCTTATTTCACACCGTCCCTCTCACTCTCCGGGCATGACAGAATCGAGTGAAAGAGACGGGTAGAAGAAAAAGGACACAAATCGTTCGGTCATTAACATTTAGCAACTCATTTGCGATCCAGTTTTTAGAAGGTCAGAGTACGATAGAAAGCAATTCATTTTAGGAACCTATTCTGCATCGCGCTATTTTTGAATCGCTGTCTTAAAGTTGATGGTAGGCACCCTGGTTTCGATTTCCGGTCGGGTAAATGTCGAAAACTATTTTTATCGTAGTAGTCTGGGCGTATGTGGTAGGTACCCGTCTGTGATCCGTTGTTGTTTACGATTTTCATAAGATAAGTGGTTTAGCTTTTCTGTTTGGTATTTGTAATAATGAAATTGATGTTCAATATTTATTTATTTTTAAAATAAGAAAGCTCAAGTTTGATTACTCTACGATGCTAGCTAAAAACTTATAAGTGTATAGCTAGAGTATGTAGAAAATTAAAAATAAACCAAACAAGATTATTTGCTGTTACAAGCTGTACCCTTGGGTAGAATACTGCGGCTTAGAAAAGTTTCTGCTATAGGAAATTGTTGTTGATCCAGTTTGTTCCTTCATAATAATACACTCGGCCCTAAAATATGGTTGAGCGAAGCGATTGCTGGTTCATGAGTCATGCCCGTGAACGGGTGCCGCCAGTGGGAATGGGTCTACTCTTGACTGCTTCTCTTAACGTGAAGTTAAATTTATTCTTGTATATATTAGTTTTCTTATTAATAATCATTAATAATAACATTAATGAGATAGTGTCGATTAAACTATTTGATTTCTTGTTTAGTTGAAAATTGTTTATTGTTGTATTTATAATTCATTATGCAAATGTTACTACTTAAATTAAGTTTTCTCTATTTTGATGGAAAATGATCTTACTAATGTGTGAAGGTCATTTTTCAAATAAAACAGGGAGAAAAAGATTGCCCTTGACGAGTTTCTTGCCGGTTCTTCTAGCCGTAGGATTTGCGAACCGATGGCGTAGATTTTTTGACGTTCATAAGTGTTGTTACCTCAACCTAAATTGAATAAAAAATATTGAATTTGGAATTTTTTTGAATGCAACTTTTATAATTGAATATATTGAAAATAAAGTATTAGAAAAAACGACCCGTCTCCTAACTAGATCCAATGGGACTCGAACCTTTTTGCTGTCTGGGCGAATGCTTAAACCACTAAATAAGTAAAATAAAATAAATAAAAAATATCTTTAGTTATATCCATTCACAACTGTTTTATTAATTTACATTACATCGTTCAAGGTTATGTGTTACATCAACTCCATGCATTGCGGTCTTTCAAATAGTCGTCTACTTTATAATATTGTTATGACTTTTAAATAAAAATTTAATTTTTGTTTTATTTGTAGAGAAAGTAGTGTATGGGACTGCACATAAAACACTCGTGGGATACTACTAAAAAGCTCTCCAACGCTCGTTTTTTACACTCCCACTCCTGTTTTAATAACCCCTATTATGTGACAGTCACATAAACTACTATCTTACCTACATATTGTAACTTATAAAACATACCAACTCAAATATGAAAAAAGGCGAAGAAATCTTTTTCTATTGAATTACCCTTTTCCTTGTGAATCAATTTGCAACTTTATTGCTCAATCGAGCTCATGATTACTGTAATTCACAATATGTGCCGTTACTTTCATATTATAACAAAATTGATCATTATTAGAAAATGTTAGTAGGAATGCGACATATTGGCAGAGAAAATGAAAATAGCACCAAGTCTTTTGTATTAAATAACGTTCCTATAATTACACACCCACACACACACACACACACACACACACACACACACACACACACACACACACACACACAAAAACACACGCGCAGACAGAGCAAAAGACCCAAAAAACTCACAAACATACGCGAAGAATTATTTAATAGCTATAGATAGAAGAGCGAGGTCTTCTGACACAGATATTTTTAATCAAAAAGAAGACTTCAGAATATCTTTTGTAAAAATTGTAAGTATGTTTTGAAATACAGTTTTTTTTTATAAATTTAATTTTCGATGTTTAGGACATTAAATTATGTTATTAGCGAAATAAAATTAATGTACATCTAAATTAAACAGATATCTATTATTGTTTTATATTACTGTTAGTGAGTAATTTGTTTCAATAATATTAAAATTGAATCGTTCTTAGAATAAAAATTAAAAGGAAAGATTTGATTTTTTTATTCGAAAACTACAAAGCCGACTTTAAAAAATCTTTCACAAATGGAAAGCTACATTAATGTAACATTAGTTATATTATATACCAATAAATTCCCACGGGAACAAGCACCGAGCGGATAAAACCGTGGAGAGCGACTAGTGATAATTAATAATGAAGAGTACGTAAGCGATTTCGATTAAGATGACTGCCTAAAACTTTAATAACTTGGCCTTAATATTTTGAAAGGCATGTGAAGTCGTTAAAATTCCTAAGTTCATATCAAATACCTACATTCCAATATAGTACATGTCCGCATTAACCCTGAATGGAGAATTAAGGGCCTTATTTCACAACTTTGCATAAAATTAAATATGCAGCCAGCGCCCCGCCTGCGGAAATAAAATTAAACGATGTCGATAATACAGTATTGGAATATCATAAACTTTGTATCATCATCAAAGTACATCAAAGTTTGTATTCTTATTTGAATTAATTTAATGAAAACATGGTAATAATACCGTTTTTAATATCGGTTTTCAGTTGTATTGATTTATATCTCGACTACGAAACATAATTATCTTTTCAACACACTTGCTCATAAAGTGAGCCTTATTACATCGATCTTAGGGCCATAAACCGAACTATAACCCACGCGTGCATAATAATATTACAGTACTAGTTGCGCAATAGAATTATCCCTACAAAGTTAAGTAAGTACCTAACTGCAAATTATTTGCGAGTAAACAGAGACTTTTCAATTTAACCGGGTAATACAGTATCCCTACAAAGTTAAGTTAGTACCTAACTGCAAGTTATATGCGAGTCGACAGAGCATTTTCAATTTCAGCAGGTAATAGATACAGTTCTTTTTTTGTAACAACAAAGAGGTTTTATACGGCTGAAAATCCATTTACGTTTTTAGAATAAATAAATGTGTCCCTAATTAAGACAAAAAACATAATACAGTATATTATTATCAAATTATTTATAAATCACAATACTTTGTTATAAAACATTTGCATTTTATCACTATTATTATACTTAATTATTTTGAAGTAGGCTGTATGGCTGTATGTAATCAATCACCTCACATTTGGCGCGTGCAAAAAAAAAAACTTGCGCGCTTTTTCCCTTAGTTAATATTAGGTTAATACAATATGTATGCAATAAATGTTTGATTTTCCTCGCAAGTGTGTTGAAAAAGTGCGTATGAAACTCGTGAGCAACTTACTCACTAGAGACTCGGCTGATTTACGCCCTCGCCTGCGGCTCGGGCTGCAACCCACAGCCTCGTGTATAATGAGCAACCTAAGCTCACTTGTATCATAATATACTATAAAACACTAATTAGCATTATTTCCTAACAGATGATGATTTTTTGTATTCACATTCACAATCTTCAAAAATAATAAAGAACTGAACTGATCTATCGATGTTTTTAGTCAACACCTCTACTTTAAACCATTGGTGCCGTAACGGGAATGTATAATATTTTAAATTCATTTTTGAACGGCACCAAATGGTGCCGTAATGGGAATGCTTTTGGTGCCATTCAAATGGTGCGGTTCAAAGTGGTGCCGTAACTGGAATACCTCAAAATGCGAGGAGCCGGACCGACAGCTGAAAGTGCCTCCCGAAGCACGGAAGAGCTCGAGATAATATGTTTTTGACCACCCATCCCATGACCAACCATTGCGAAAGTTGCTTAACCTGAACGATCGCAGACTGAGCGCTAACCATTACGCCAAGGCTACGGGCTTCTCATCCTTTGCTGATCCATTTTCTTGTTAAAACGTTCCGAAAATTGGAACAAAGTAATTGGTGCACAAATACCTCCATGCCATAAAAGTAAATGGAACCTTATAAGAAATGAGGCTGGGTTTCATATTACTAAATAACATGGCAGAGAAAACATATTATTATAAATTTTAAATAACAGAACAAAAGTATAGCCGGCATAGAATCAGATAGCTTCCAGTGTAAAATGAAACGTGGTTGTATGAACTTATCTATACAACTTATAATGATGATATAAATTATACGCGAAACTTGATTTTCACTGATAGTTTTTAATGATAACTAAATGAGTTCAATTTGAGTGAAAACCGCGTACTAATTAACTACTTGCCGCGCGCAGGTAAAGTGCTGACGCTAATGTAATAAAATTGTATAATGATTGCACTGTACACACTCCCAGCCACAAGTAGATGGTAGTGTAAAATTTTGCATGAATATAAAAATAATAAATAAAGAATAGTTATTAATATAAATTCTTACATTGATTAAAAAAAAAAGGTTTCTAATAACTGGTGACTTCATCTTGGTGACTGCGATATGCTACCACCACTGTTACGGGGTTGATTTTTCTTGGCAACTTCTGTAGATAAGTCCTTTGTCACCGTAGCATAGAGGGCGGCTAGATCTTTTGACTGCGACGAGTTTGGATACGTCTGGTTTTATTTAGAAGGAAGTTCGCGCTCAAATGGAAGAAAACCGTATCGCAGGTGCTGGTGTAGGAAAGCCCACTATTTGCACCCGTGTTTGGCCCAGTAGTGGGTCGCTATCTGCACTGGATTCTTCTTACTACAAATACTGCTCCAATGATGGCTACTCCAAGTAGCACGTAAATCATAGTGTAATGACGGAAGTCATGATACGAGATCGTTCCTACAAGTGAATCAACCTTTTTTCATTTCATTGATTTTCCGTCAGATTTGATATTGCTTTCTTATGCGATTGATTTAGAGCAGTGAATTTAGGAATTGTTATGTTCACCATATTGCTAATCGGTGCGATATAAGGCAAATAAACATCTGCTGAGGACTTAAACTGTGTCATACCCGACTTATTGGATAAATAAGTGAATTCAGCTGGCTTATAACACAGTCGTAACCCTTCGCGCGTTAGCTGATGATCGGTAACTTGATACCCGCACATTGCATTTACTTGACACTTATCGCAACAAAAATAAATATATGTGTCAATATTGCTTCTTTCTTCTCATTTATTTTCACAATTGTTTTCATTATTATTTTACATTCTGTTCCTTCTTTTTCACAAAAGCTCTGATCACCCTGTAAAATGATTAATTTATGCCTGATAATGATAAGTATAATTTATGGATTGTAGCACTCCGTAGAATGGTGGCAAGGCGCGGTGCCCCAAGCCACGTCCAAAGCGATAGTGGCACAAACTTCGTAGCAGCAAGCAATATCCTTAACAAAAAGTTTAATATCATAAAAAAATCCTTGTTGATCAATTATTCTTCCATGAAATCACGTCCATGAAGATCCAGTGGCACTTCAACGCTCCATTTTAGCCCAGTGCAGGTGGCTTATGGTAAACCGCTGTGAAAAGTTTGAACTACCACCTCAAAAGAGTGATTGGTGAACAAGAACTGACTTTTAAAAAGTACTTGACCTTACTAGCACAAATTGAAGAATGTTTGAAGACCAGGCCGTTATGTGCTCTTAGTGAAGATCCCTAAAATCTGGATTGCCTCACGCCGTCACACTTCCTTGCAAGTGGGCCCACACTATCAATTATTGAGACCGAAAAGGACTTACGCACACGATGGCAACTCACGCAAAAAATCTTTGATGCTGTGTGGAAACGGTGGCGAGCAGAATAATAAATAAATAAATTACGTCAATCTGCCAGCTGGAAAGTAGCACCTTGGCAGAGTTATTCAACGCCATTCAGGCAAAGATGGCTATGTGCGAGTTGTAGTTGTAACGCTAAAAATCAACCTAAAACGCCCGATCACTAAACTATCACTTCTATTAGAACATGAAAGCAACGAAAAAGCGATAATATCAACTTAACACCGTGATGTGACTTCACCTATGACGTCACGAACAAACGTCACAGACAAAGTCGTCACTCCCATAATATCAAGTACGACTGCACCGCAAGCAAAAAAACATGTGCATCAAAAGTTCTATTTCATGTCCACTCTTTCAATGATACTACTTTTCTATCAATTACAGAAGGTATAATCAACGTAACTCAACATTTTATATTTTGGTAAAATTTGAAACATGATAATGGTCCGAGACGTATGTAAGATTATTGTTTATGATATAGAACTTTATCAGCAAGGCACAGAGGTGTTTAGTAACAACTTACAATCACTAAAGACGAAATGTGATACTATAAAACAGCATGCACACTGTGAAACATTATTTTTACATAATATAAATCACGGATATACGGAACTAGAGTACTTGACATCACGTTGCACGGTCAGCACAAAAGCGCCCGACCTGCCAGACGTCGGAAGTGCGGCCTTATCAATGGTCTTGGTTACGTCCCAAACAGCCTGATCGGCGTATTGGACCAAAGACTTGCCGAACAGTATAAAAAATATATCGCTCTAGTTAGAAAATATAAACAACATTTTGGTTTCACTCTGGAAAAATCAGACTTCAATCATATAAGCCGAATATAATCTTCTAAAGCGTACAGAAACTACCATCAATCAACAACATAAGGCAATGAGCAACATAAGGCAATCAATCAACACATGAATTATTTAGATCAAACTTGTAACAAACTAACGAGCGAATCATAAATTAGTTACTTAGTTATCTCATTTAACACCGGAACTATAATAGCAAACAACTTGTAAAGTAATCTGAAAAACATTCAAATAACGTTACTGGACACAATGACTAAATTGATCGCAGAGCTAAGCACTATTTCAACGAAATTAAATATAAATAAATAAATTTCTTACAATCACACCAACTATCTAGCTCCTAATTAGTTATCATTAAGAAAAGATAACGGATAAATACATACTCTTTATGTAAATACCTACCTACTTAATAATTATACACATATATAACACCCAGACCAAGACAAATAGACATGTTCATGCATACAAATATTTGTCGTGTTCCGGAATCGAACCCCAGACCTCCGGCGCCCTTCGCCAAATCGGTCAAATTTGATAAACTGACTGAATAACTGAACTTAGGAAAATGTACCTACAAACTACTTAAAGTGAGAATGAGTGAAAGAACAAGAATAATAGAAGATATTTTGATTTTTGAAATAAAGCTTCCGCTCATCCGCCGAGACGGTTATAAAATCATGAAGATAGTGTCAATTCCGCAGATAGATGGAAATAAAACTTTACAAGTCGTTGCAGTGTCAACTTACATTTCTATTAATATAAAGACCGACGCTTATTTTACATTCACTGAAAGTGGTAATCATTTACATAATGTTAGGCTGGCCACAAAGTAAAACGTTTACAAGTATACTGTTGTAATTTGTTCATACCATCTGAAAGAAAAGTGTCTACTTTGAAAATTAAGATATCAAAAGTACCATTGATTTCAAAAATAAAGATTCAGATATCCAGAAATCAAACCGACAAAAATAAAAAATAAAACAACATTTTGATGCTTTATCGTGATAATGAGGTCAATCATAATAATCAAATGTTTCTATCAAACAAAGATCAAACATGACAAATTAAATAAGGAAAACAATGAAAGACCCGGATAGACATAGTACCTACTTAAAAACTATGAATCTAGTTTTGTTTCTTTTCAAAATTAGGTAAAATAAAGGAAAAAAATAAAGGAAGTAAGTACTTTCCCTCAAGGTGGCATAAAAAAACAAAAGTATAATGTTCTAACATAAAACCGTAGTATTTATGTTTGCGCTATCCTTAAATGTCTTCTTGGATAAACAAGATGTAACAACTCCTTATGTTATTTTCTTATATGGTAAGACTACTATTTATAAACGTTCTCAAATATTCTAAATGATGTATTTTGAAACAAAATACTGTTTAAATATTCTAAGCGTTGACATCGTTTATTTGGAAAGCGAGCAAATGATTGTTATTAATGTTTAAATCAACTGTCAAAAGTTGAACATGAAACAATACGTGTATGTGTATACCTATCATGTAGTAAAATCTGACGTAATTGACACATACTTTTAAAGTCGGATAATAACTAATTTATCCTTACTAATACTAGCGCTTCGCTCGCGACTTCTTCTGCGTGGACCCCCTTTTTAGCCCCTTACAGGGGGTATTTCCAAAAATCCTACCTTAGAGTTCCTATACACGACGTTTTTTTACGCGCTGACGACGTGACGTTGCTTGCGATCCTTTGCGCGTTTTCATAGCGTTTTGGCAGATATTACACGTTTTTTGTCGAAGATACAAACGCGTTGCGTTCGTAAAACGTGGCGTTTGTATCGATACAAATGCACGGATCGTCTGTAAGGTTAAAACTTGCTGGCTTCCTTGCGTTCGCTGAGCGTTCGACTTGCGTTTGTATCGACACAAATGCGCGCACGAAAAACGTCGTGTGAAAAGGGCCCTTAGTGTCTGCCAGTCAGTCAGTGCCGCAAGAGTTTTATCTAAATAGATTAAGATTATAAAAATCGAACAAGTGCGAGTCGGACTCGCCCTTGAAGGGTTCCGTACCCTCTTAACGTACCGATTACATACACCTAGTAAAAATACCACTATCATTTTTCGTCAGAAAATCTAACTTAGTTTTTCATGGTGTCCGTATGAATTACAAAGTTATATTTGCGATTTTTGAAAATGTGTTATATCTCAAAAACTCGTAAAGCCTACTTAGCTGTGTTTCGTCATACATACAACTATAATCGTGAATTTTTTCAGGTATCCAAAAACAACCATTTGGCTGGCATGACTCTAACAAAATTATTATATATGATGATGTAATCCGGCCGATTTAGGCTACGGCGACCGCTTCAGTCTCCGTGTTAGTGTCTTTGATGCGCTCGCATGTGACTTACATATCCAATCTTCTTTGAGAAGGTTCTCGCACATTGCGGACATGTGAGCACACCATTATTATATAAATAATTGATTGCCACAGGTGGTCGGGCTTTCAACTCATCACGCTTGGCATCAAGCTCGAGGCATCGTTGCCACTCCGGTCGTTTAGCAGCTTGCGCCTCCCATTGAGATGGCTCTATGCGACATTTTTTCATGTGGCGCTTTAGCACGTCTTTATACCTAAGGAGTGGTCTGCCTTGCTTAAGCTTGCCCTCCTTAAGTTCCGAGTAGAAGACGCGCTTTTTTTTTTTTTTTTTTTTTTATCCACAACGGGGTAGCACTTAGCCTTCATCACACCTGATGTTAATGCCACTCGTTGTTCAGACATCCGAGACACGTGACCGCACCACCGAAGTTGACGCCGCATAAGATAAGCCTCAATCCCGCCTACATTGGCTCTGCGCAGCACTTCGGTATTCCGTACGCGATCAGACCATTGTATTCCTAGTGTTTTCCGTAGGCATCTGAGATGAATCGGTCCAACATGCGGTGTGCCGGCGGTACACAGTCCAAGTTTCGGCTGAGTATAAAATGTTGGGTAACACGACCGCAAGGTAAACTGAGATCTTTGTAGATAGTTTAAGATCATGCGAGCGAAAGACCTTGGTATCCAGTTTAACAAACGGTGCAGCTGCAGCGCCGATTCTGCTGTTTCTCTCTGCATCATTTTCACACTTAGATGTTAATGTGCTCCCCAAATATCGGAACTTTTCGACTTGCTTCAGTTTGTCCTCGCCGAGTTTGATGGTCAGTGCCTCGTGACCGTCGATGTCCAAAGACATCAACTCCGTCTTCTTGACACTGATCTTCAGGCCGTATTTGCGGCAAGACTCGTTGAATACGAACATTAGCTGTTGCAGGCCGTCTGGGGATTCTGCTAAAAAACACAAATCATTTGCATACATAATCTCAGCAACCATTGCGTGTGACACCTTCGTGCGAGCCTTGAGTCTCGCCAAGTTAAAGATGTTGCCGTCAGTTCGGAAGCGGATGCGGATACCATCAGAAGTAGCCTGTAAAACCTCCCGAACCACAACCGCGAAGTATAACGCGAACAAAGTGGGCGCTAGGACGCAACCTTGCTTCACCCCACAGGTAACGGGGAAGAATTCCGATTGTTCACAGTCGACGGCGACGCAGCACTCCATATCATCGTGCAGGAGTCTCAAAAGTCTCACAAACTTCTCCGAGCATCCTACTTTCCCAAGCACAATCCAGAGGGCTTCTCCGTGGATCCTACTTTCTCAAGCACAATCCAGAGGGCTTCTCGAGGCACACTGTCAAAAGCCTTTTCAAGGTCGACAAAACAGAGATACAAATGGCGACCCTGTTCTCTACTCTTTTCTTGCAGTTGCCGTACCGAAAATATGGCCTCGCAGGTGCCTCGTTCAGGTCGGAAGCCGAACTGAGTTTCTGGTAGTAGCTTTTCAGAGAGATGAATGAGGCGGTTCAAAAGTGTTCTGGCAAAGACTTTTCCAGGGACTGACAAAAGTGAAATACCACGGTAGAAATCGCAATCAGAGCGGTCGCCTTTATTCTTATATAGGGCCCTGATTCGTGATACTTTGAAAGTATGTGGGATTAGCTCATGTTTCCACATACGATCAAAAAGCTCCCATAAAGCCGAATGCAATTGCTCACCGTAATCTATACTAATATTATATAGCTGAAGTGTTTGTTTGTTTGTTTAAACGCAATAATCTCAGAAACAACTGGACCAAATTGAAAAATTATTTTTGTGTTGGATAGTCCATTTATCGACGAAGGCTATTTATAACATCACGCTACGACCAATAGAAGCGGATCATTAATGAAAAATGTTTCAAAAACGGGAAAAATATTTCTCTTTTTAGTAAGTTTTTTTCCTTTTTCACAAATTAACGCAGGTGAAACTGCGGTGCACAGCTAGTACTAATATTACAAAGAGGAAAGATTTGATCATTTGTTTGTTGGCATCGAATAGGCTCCGAAACTTCTGGACCGATTTAGAAAATTCTTTCACCATTAGAAAGCTACTATCTTCCCCGAGTGGCATAGGCTATATTCTATCCCGATATTCCCATGGAAACGGGTACCACGCTGGTAGTGTAATATAAAGCTAATGGCAGAGTTTAATATGTTGTATCAGCAGCTCAAAAGCAGCTCAAAATATGCAGATTTTTAATGTTTTATTGTTATTAGTTTTATTTTATCGTAGCTTGTATGGCACTGTTTATTATTGACTTTTATGTTCTTAAGCTATTCAAAATTTTATTACCCTTGTTTGGCATTTATATTTATTATTTTATTTGCTACGTTTTTGGTTGGTGTGTATTTTAAAGAAACTACCTTTTGGATGTCTATTTCTTAGTTATTGAAAATTATTTACTGCTATGATTACCGGGTTTTTTATTTTGTTTTTAAACTTCAGATTAATTTGTGATGGAAAGTGACTTTACATATTATATTATGTTAAAGTCACTTTTCAATTTGACGACTCTGTATGAAATATGACAGGGAGAAAAAAATAGCCCTTGGCGAGTTTCTTGCCGGTTCTTCTCGTTACAAGGCCTCCCGCAGTAGGATTTGCGAACCGATGTTCGCACGTTCACAAGTGCTGTATCAGCCTAAAATGAATAAATGATTTTGAATTTTGAATTTTGTAACAAATGTTATTATCACACGAGCGCAGGTGAGCCATACTTGTAGTTGTAAATTTGTAATGCGTACAGATACGCGATCATGTGCGTCAAGTTAGCAGCCTCACAACAGAATTAGATAGTTTTGATTATGTCAAAAAATACTGTATATATAGTGTTAAATAGTGATGTATATTAAATAAATAGTGATACTTTGATTCAAAAGATATTTGAGTATCTTAGTGAGGCTGCTAACTTAACGTCTAGTTAGCAGTCACCTCAAGAAATACAGTTCGTATCAATGTGATTTATATGTCAAAAAATACTGTATAAATAGTGTATCGTAAACGCAAAATTTCAAAAGTAGTGCTTTAATACAAGCCGAGATATTAGGGTCTCTAAGTTGGCTGCTAACTTGACGTTTCTTGCGATGGAGATTCCAAAGAAACAGGTACAAGTTTTTAATAAATAAATACTTGAAAAAATACTGTGTGAAATAGTGAATCTTAGGATATAAATAAAAAAAGAATTCTTCTTTGCTATTTTCAAAAAATCTAATGTAAACTTCTACATAATAATCTGAATATATGCTGACGATCAATGTTGAACTTTGCTCCTTAGTAATAAGGTTCAAACTTTATTTCAATCGTGGAGTGCGTACTATCGAGCAAAAAAGTGAAATATATATTTTTGATTGTGTCAATACATAAGTTTAATCGGTTTAATGCTATTGATTAGGTATTTAAACAAATATATTCACTTCTTAACCGACTTCAAAAAAAAGAGGAGGTTCTCAAGTCGACTGTATATTTTTATGTATGTTTTACCATAACTTCGCCAGTTGTTAACCGATTTTAATAATTCTTTTTTTTATCTGAAAGAAAATAGTTTATGTGTGGTCCCATGAAAAATTCAAAGTAGTCAGTTCAGTAGTTTTTTCACAATCCTGAAAAAACACATAGTTTTTGACTGGTAGTTCCTGCTTTACACGTCAATATCTTCGCGAACTATTGAGCAATTTCAATGATTATTTCTTTATTCAAAAGAGTAAACTCCTGAGGTGGTCACATTGTTACCAAGTTAGGATCTGATGGTGGAATCCAGGGAAAATCGAGGAAAACCCGTTAATTTTATGGTAATTTACATATTTTATAGATTTTCTAAAGTTTTTTAAGTATTTGCATCTGGTAGTCATCATCTCATGGTGATGAGCTGGTGATGGAAGGTACAACTCCTCAAATATTGTTGATACGTAAAGATTTTTGGTTGTATTCTTTCAGATTATTTAGGTGAGCTGATGATGGAAGGTAAAACTACTTAACGCTTAGGAGTTAAAGCATGTTTTTAACCGACTTCTAAATCAAAAAGGAGGAGGTTCTCTATTCGTCTGTATGTATGTTTTTTTTTTTTGTGTATGTCCACCGATTACTTGAAGACGGCTGAACCAATTGAAATGGTTCAAACGTTATTAGATCAGGTTAGTTTCCAAGTTGGTCCCATTTTTTGAAATTTTGAAATCGGTTCAGTAGTTTTCAGGAAATCTTGAAAATACTGTCGTTTTCGTTACCACTTTATGTGAATTTAATACGTATCTTTAGGCATAACTCCTTTGTTTATAAACCGATTTAGATGATTCTTGTTTTGTTAAAAAGGGGATACCTCAAGGTATTTTAACCGACTTCGAAAAAGGAGGTTTTGAGTTTGATCACATACCTATTTACCAGAAAACACGTAAATTGCCTGCACGATGCACTAAAAAGAGTGAAATAAAAATTATTTTTATAAAAAAATAAAACCGCCTTCTAAAAAAACCACATCAAAAAAGTAAGAAATAATTCCTCACCAAATAAATAACGTAAGTACTTTGAAGTCGGGCGGGTTTTAACAAAAACAACAAAAAATTGTACATGTTTCACGCCCGACTTCAAAGTACTTACGTTATTTATTTGGTGAGGAATTATTTCTTACTTTTTTGATGTGGTTTTTTTAG
Organism: Crambus lathoniellus; assembly: GCA_949710035.1. Taxonomy (NCBI): domain Eukaryota; kingdom Metazoa; phylum Arthropoda; class Insecta; order Lepidoptera; family Crambidae; genus Crambus; species Crambus lathoniellus. Next base: position 25,861,073 of record OX453309.1, on the reverse strand, counting down.
AAGGCGGTTTTATTTTTTTATAAAAATAATTTAAGTACCATTATGCATGAATAGACCTTTAGTTGTATTCTTTTAAGTTATTTAGGTTAGCTGATGGTGGAAGGTTAAAAAACTGCATAACAGTTAAAAGTTGGAGGATGGTGCTTGTCTGAGTGTTCTAATTTAGATATGGGCTACAGTTTTAAACATTGCACATTACGCGACGCTTGCGCATTAGATTTCTTACACAAAAAAATGAAAAATAAACAAATTTAAAAAAATAATTAAACCGCCTTCAAACAAAAACTGCCGACAAAAACTTACTTCCCAAAAAACGTTAAAGTAAAAAATTAATTGAATCATTCCATTCAAAGGTCGAAAGGGCGGGACAATATCTAATTAATTTTGGAACTTACTGATTTGATTGAAGTCGGTGTCAAGCCGAAAGTGTTGGGTTATGGGTGATATATTGAAACAATACGTATTATGCAGAATAAACTATTTATTTCAGCCACGATGTGCACAACAAGAACGTCAAAAGTTACAAGGAAAGTTTTTTAACAGTGTTGCCACCCGTTAGCAATTTTGTGTGAACATAGATAAATTTTCTATTTATATTTATTTCAACAGAAAGAAAATATTTAGTGAAACAATAATACACAATATCACATGCGCGGAGTGGTGTGAAATACATAACAATAGGTAAGTAGGTAATGGCTTGGCACCGACTTTAATCAAATCAGTAAGTTCCAAAATTAATTCGATAATGTCCCACCCTTTCATCCTTTGAATGGAATGATTCAATAATTTTTTTATTTTTACATTTTTTGGGAAGTGAGTATTTGTCGGCAGTTTTTGTTTGAAGGCATTTTTTTTTATTATTATCTATCCCTTATTTTTTATTAAATCTCATCAAATTTTTGATTGTGTCAATACTCTATTCTCAGTATAATATTATTTTTCGGAAGAAACAAATGCTATGTTCTACTTTTTATTCTACTTCCTACCTACTTACCTACCTACTGTCAGACTGTCTGTCTGTCTGAGGCAACGTAGCTCCTAAACGACAGGGCCGATTTTAATGCGTTTTTTTTCAATTGAAAGCTAAATGAATCGAGGTGGTTCTTAGCTACGTTTGATGAAAATCCATACGGCCATTTATGGAGATGGTTAACTGCCTTTAGAAACGGTAAAAGATACAGAAGTGGTGCTTTGACTAAAATAATATACACCTTAGGCAAATTTAGGTGCAATAAAAAAAACAAAATGGCGGCAAGTTACTTTCTGTCTGTACTTATATTCTTAGTGACTAAACGGATCAAACGATTTTAGTGCGGTTTTATTTTTATTTTGAGTGTAATTTAAAAAGGATGAAATAAAAAAAATAACAACCCTCGAAAAAAAAGTCATATAATAGAAATAGAAAGAAAGAAAGAAATATAGTTTATTCGACTAAAACATACAAACAAGGTTGTTTACATAAACAAAAACAAACATTTTAGCCGAAATGGACCCAACCTCAGCTTATGCCACAGCAAATAGTGTGACGCTGATTTTCAGGTAAAATTTCTGTCTCGGTCGGGGGACCCCCGACGTATAATATACCCTTTCAGTACTTCTCTTTTTGTGGTCCTCCGATCGAGAGAGGAATTTTATTATTTGTCTTTTATTATCGGGGGTTTTTAAAATTTTAAAATTTTTAATAGAAAAGAATAAAAGTCTTGAATGGGCGGTAGGAAAATGTTGACGATTCATAAGTAATCTTTATATAAGTATATAATTCTTCTGTGCTTCTTCGATTTTAATTAAAAAAATGGTGTGTATTCAGGTGAATTCAAGAATGGTTTTACAATTGGACCCGGTAGGTGGCGTGCTGTCGATAAGCCGATACGAAGTTAGCCGGATCAGCTAGTTTTAATATACCGTGAGTTTTTTATCAAGTTATACTTAAGGGGTAGATTATTTGAAGTGTTTAGAATAAATTTCCGAAAAAAAAAATTTTTATAATTGTTTTACTTTATTTCTACCTTATTGTCGATATTTTGGATAGCAAAATAAAACATTTTCAACAATTCAAAAAATTTAAACAATAAAAAGAAAGATAATTATTTAGTCTCACCTCACACAACCACACGCGTAGTCGGTTGTCATTTGAAAAAAGTAACCGCTGTAACTGAACAGATTAAAAGTCATAAAAGTCTAGTCATAAAAGACTAATCAAGTAACTTTAATATTTAATGCACTAAGAATATACTTAAGTAACTAAGTTCCTAAGTAGTAACTTTACGAAAGATTAGCTTGGTACTTATGAAGGTACTAAATACGAGAAGTTTTGAATGACTAAGAGCTAACCTATATCATTTTAATAAATAAATACCAAAATAGAAAATAAGTTACCTTTAAACTGTAGGTTGTTATTATAGGATATAAACTTGCACGTGATATCACTTCTTATGGTACATATGTACTCACTGCTCACCAATTTTAAAACAAACAAAACTTTTCTCCAATGTCATGTCACCGAATCGAAATCACGTAAGTAAACAAAATCACGCCATCTCGCGGTGTTGCTTTGTACCTACTACGCCAGTGACTCGTTTGCGCTGGCGATGGGGCGTTTCCAAATGTACGACAAGAAAAAATAACATGCTGTAAAAAATAGTGATTCTGTTTCATTCATTTATTTTAACTTTGTTTAAGTTCATATTTATTTTACGTGTTAAATTAATTGTTATAACTTTTAATGTCTAACGCTATCCAAAACTATGAGATTGATTCGTGTCTACTTCTTGTATGCATTGCGGTGTCCTTCCGGATTTCGCCAAATTAATTCGAGTCACAAATGACAAATGCTTGACATATTATGTTTCGATATACGATAGATTATGTGTCATTTGAAATGACTGGAATAAAAAATTTGACAATATCAGTACATTTAAAGAAAACTGTACACGACTGTACCTAAAATTGAATGTATGGTAGAAGTTTACATTCGATTTTTTGAAAATAGCAAAGAAGAATTCTTTTTTTATTAATATCCTAAGATTCACTATTTCACACAGTATTTTTTCAAGTATTTATTTATTAAAAACTTGTACCTGTTTCCCTGGAATCTCCATCGCAAGAAACGTCAAGTTAGCAGCCAACTTAGAGACCCTAATATCTCGGCTTGTATTAAAGCACTACTTTTGAAATTTTGCGTTTACGATACACTATTTATACAGTATTTTTTGACATATAAATCACATTGATACGAACTGTATTTCTTGAGGTGACTGCTAACTAGACGTTAAGTTAGCAGCCTCACTAAGATACTCAAATATCTTTTGAATCAAAGTATCACTATTTATTTAATATACATCACTATTTAACACTATTTATACAGTATTTTTTGACATAATCAAAACCATCTAATTCTGTTGTGAGGCTGCTAACTTGACGCACATACGCGATCATGTGTGCGTCGGCTGGCGACTCGGCCAGACGCTCACCCGCGCCCGTGAGATAAAACATCTGTAATTTCTGAATTATGCAGTTTTTTGCCTGTAGTGACGAAAAAGTGAGCAAAGTCATGGAATGACTACATCAGCGCGAGCTTTGGCAGTGGTTATAATTTATAGTATAATTAATTATATTTGTTATGGAAAAATTGAAATAGTATAAAAACACCAGCCCTGCAAGTAATTTTAAGGCGGGACACAAACCCGCGCCCCTGGGAACTAACTACTATCTGTCTTTTTACTATCACAAATTTTTCCTTTACTTACCAGAATAGCATTGTGATTGCGTAAAAATAATTGAAATATTAAATATTTATTTATTTATTTAGTTTAAATATTCGCTCATGGCGAGACTAATTGATTCATTAAATGCTGTTTTATTACTTAAAAGTAAAATAAATAATTTATTATTATACATAAATATTTATTTAAGTACTTATATAAATATTTTTATAAATTTATTTATAAACATATAAATTTATTTATAATTATATAAATGTATTTATATAAATTTTCATATTTTTATTATTTCTTTATTTTTCAACTAATATTAATTCAATGAAGTATCTTCTAAGCGAAAACAATATTATTTTATTGTTTTTAAAGTCTCAAATAACACAGTCACACAGTAAGGCGTTTATACATTTCTAGATAGAAGCTATACATAATTCAGAGTTGTAAAGAAATTAAAAAAGTTTTTAGGTAATGATGAAACTTCACAGCCATCAAACACCGTACCTACTACCAATCTTTATATTTTTATATCTTAAAAATAAATGGCTATTCCTTAGCCTCGCTAAAACTCGGAAACAGCTTGACCGATTTGATTACTTTTTCTTTGTTTTGTTCGATTTTACTCAGGGTTGGTGTATATAAATAATAATGGCGAAAATCCTTAAGAAAAGCTAAAAGATATTGTAAAATTAAAATGTTAATTTTGTATGGAAAACCGTCGAAACCGAAAAATGCTTTAATAATATTTTAAATTCATTTTTCTAACCGCACCAAATGGTGCCCTAACGGGAATGCTTTTGGTGCCGTTCAAATGATGCGGTTCAAATTTGTGCCGTAACTGGAATACCTCGACCGTTGAACTTGGCATCCATTTAGATCTCACTTCTTTTGTCGTTGAAGTCAACAACAGAAACTTTCGTAATATTGAAGTTGGCTCTGACTTAACATTTATGTTTTTGATGGGATAATAATAAACATAAATAAGGCGGGCACGAAAGTGTATATCTGTGACATTTTTTATGACTTATCTGCCCAACATTTTGTTCATCGCTGTCTATACACAGTAATAACTAACGTATTAAGGAAACAATGCAATTATATTTTATGTCAGTATGAAATATTTATACCTATGTAGATTCCGAACAACATAACTTTCCGTCCACTTTAAGTAGATCCCTGTCGTGGGAAGGTCTGTAGTAGGTCTTGTTTACTTGCTGGCAATCTATGATTTCATACGAAACGGTGCACCGTCCAGTATAATCTGACCTCTTCCTTTGGTTCTGGGGGCCGATTCTCAGGCAATTCTCAGGCAAAAGTTCACATTTATAAGCTCGAAATTCAAATATAATATAATTCTCAGGCAAGTCTCAGGCAAAAGTTCACATTTATAAGCTCGAAATTCAAATATAACACAGTTTCTGTATTGTCAGAATTTCACAATCGAAAAAGTTCGATCGAAAACCAGTCGAACGCTAAGAGTGGTAAAAACCAATAGATGTTCGTATACGAACTTAGCTGTCAAAATTAATTTGTTGACATGTGGGACAGCTTAGTTTGTTTGAAACGTTCTAGCTTTTCAATAGAAACCACAAACAAAATGTTCGTCATACGAATTACCACACTGAAAAAGTTCGAATGGCTGAGAATCGGGCCCCTGGTATCAAATAAGGCGACTAAGTTTTTAAGTTCCATTTTTATTTTAAGACCAGTGTACACTTAGTTGGCAATAAAGATTTGTATTTGTATTTGTATTTGTATCATACGTGAATTGTAACTGCTGTTTGCTGTTGCGGTCTGGTTCGAAATCATGGTAGTGTAACATGAAGACGCGACGTAAACCCGCGACCTGAGCCCGTATCCAACTTGTTCATTTACGAGCCTTGTATTTGATCTGATCTTTGCCTTAACGAACAATAATTAGGTATGTGAAAAAAATACTATTCGAAACCCTTTTTTGATATATCGATAGCTTGCTACTTGCTAACACGTAGAACATCCAATATAAGGAGCAAATGGTGCAATGAAAAATATATTAACATGTATAATTTTCACATAAATTGCGGAAGATGGTATATCTTTCATTGAGAGAAATTCACGTTACTTAACTGATCTTTTGTATTCAAACATCGTCCTTTACTTAAGCACGGTCCCTAATAAATTAGATTTCAATGAGGATACTTAAGATTTTGGTGGTTTGTAATATAATTTTATTAGGCACTTCATTCTACTTTTGACCTTTTGAGCGAAGCTTAAAATTATTTTTTAGCTAGCGAAAATATGAACAGACTTGCGTTAGCACAAGATACAACAAAAAGATGTTGTAGATTTTTGGTTGTTTGTATTTATACCGTATCATCCTACTATATCCTACTAATATTATAAATGTGAAAGTTTAGATGTTTGAACGTTTAGATGTTTGGATGTTTGTTACTCAATCACGCCAAAACGGCAGAACGGATTTGGTTGAAATTATGAACACAGATACTTTTTGACCTGGAAAAGAACATAGGCTACTATTTATCCCGGAAAAATATTACATTTCCGCGGGATAACGTCATGTAGTTCAGGCGGGCGAAGCCGCGGGCGGAAAGCTAGTAATATTATAAATGTGAAAGTTTAGATGTTTGGATGTTTGTTACTCAATCACGCCAAAACGGCTGTACAGATTTGGCTGAAATTTAGGACACAGATACTTTGTAGCCTGGAGAGAAACATAGGCTACTTTTTATCTCGGAAAAATATCACATTCCCGCGGGATAACGTCGTTTAGTCCACGCTGGCGAAGCAGCGGGCGGAAAGCTAGTTCAAAATAAAAATCAAATTGTCGCGTAATCTGCGGCTCGCTGCGACTTAAGTCGATAGTACTTGTCACTTACCGTAATACCCACCGTGTACTTAAACAGGCTGAATAAGTGCTTAGTATTAGTTGACACTGCTAGTGCGAGTAAAGTTCGCTAATCTTTTGTCACTTGCAGTGTTGTGTAAACCAAAATGTTTGGCACTCTAAGGACGTGCTCGAGTCTATGCTACAAACGCTCGTTGGTGAAACGAATGCTCCCGTGTGTAAAGCCCTTAAAAATGTGAAACATCGCATCGCTCGGCTCGGCAATCTGTCAAACCTTGACAAACGCATAAATCTATCAACGCGTATGTTGAAGCTAAATAGTCCTCAATCGGGCCAAAAATTAATTGGTAATTATTACCAGGAAATATAACAATAGATGACATTATTAGGAAAGACGTCTTACTCACAAGTACATCCAAACGCGTTATTTTAGATGACTTTTTCTTTTAGCAGGAAAATGGACGTACTTTATAAGGAGGAAGACTTTTACGCCTTCTTAAGCTAAAGGCGTAGATTAATGGTTGAATTGGGCTTTTCTATAAGGATCTCAGTGACTTAAGAACCAAATTTTATATGTTTGTTGTTATCTGTATGTTTATAAGCTGTTAGCTATCCAAAAACGATAAATAAAATAAATAAAAATAAATATTTAAAACTAGCGGCCGCCCGCGGTTTCACCCGCGTGGTGCCCGTTCCCGTGGGAATATCGGGATAAAAAGTACCCTATGTGTTATTCCAGGCTATAATCAATCTCTGTAGCAAATTTCATCCAGATCCGTTCAGTAGTTTTTGCGTGAAAGAGTAACAAACATACATACATCCATACTCACAATAAAATCCCGAGGGAATGTGATATTTTTCCGGGATAAAAAGTAGCCTAAGTTACTCCTTGTTACATCAGCTACCTGTTAGTGAAAGTCCCGTCAAAATCGGTCCAGCCGTTTCAGCGATTAGCTGGAACAAACAGACAGACAGACAGACAAAAATTGTAAAACATGTCATTTTGGTATATGTACCGTATATGCATGTTGTAAAAAGCGGTTATTTTAATGTTACAAACAGACTTACTTACTTACTTACTTACTTACTCCGATGGCGCGATGAGCCCGAAGTGGATCTTGGCCTCCGACAACAAAAGACGCCACTGCTCCCTGCATAGCGCGACCTCCTCCCAGTCTGGCAGCAGCAGCTCACGTAGGTCTTTGGCCACTTCGTCAGCCCAGCGATACCTAGGTCGACCGACTGGCCTGCGCCCTACTGGCCGACCCAGGTATGCCCGTTTGACTGCGCGACCGTCCTCCATTCGCACGACGTGGCCTAACCATCGAAGCCTCTGCGCTTTGACTTCACCAAGGATATTTGGTTCGGCGTACAGCTCCTCCACTTCTGCGTTCTTTCGGATCCTCCAACTGCCGTCATCGGTGTGGACCGGTTCGAAAATCTTACGGAGTACCTTTCTCTCAGTAACGAGAAGTTTTGTTTCTTCCTTCTGGGTAAGAGTCCAGGCTTCGCAACCGAACATTAAGATCGGCCTGATCACGGTTTTGTATATGCGGATCTTTGTACGTCTGCTCAGCAATTCGGAGGTCAGGATTTTGTGTAGGGCTGCACTGCAACGTAGAGTGTTCTGGACTCGGATATCTATCTCGTTCTCTCTATCGTTAGTATCAGTTACAGTGCAACCTAGGTACCTGAATTTTCGTACGCCTTTATAGCTGGTACTCCCAACAACCAGATCTTCGGGGTTTTGCCTTGTGTTTTTATAACGGCGCATATGGAGGTATTCTGTCTTCTCGTTATTAATATTGAGACCGATCCTAGCTGCTTCTTTTCGAAGGCATCCCACAGCATCAATCACCTGATGTTTTGATTCTCCAAGTATTGCGAGGTCGTCCGCATACCCGATCACCTTATGTGGTCCGTTTAACTGAACTCCGCCGTTTAGTGTGAGCACTTTTCTAATAACGTGTTCGAGCGCTAGATTAAACAGAACTGGTGAAAGAGCATCTCCTTGTTTTAATCCACTAACCACTGAAAACTGGTCGGTTAATTCGTTATCAACACGTACTACCATGTTGCTTTCTCTGGTAGCCATTTGGATAAGTCGTACCAGCTTTCGTGGGATCTTAAAGTTCTCTAAGATGCTGTATAAGGCAGATCTGTCGATGCTGTCATAGGCCTTAGCAAAATCTACAAAATTACAAACAGACACTCCAATTTTATTTATTTATATAGATGTTAAAAATGTTGGTAGGTACCTAGAGTAAGATCACCAAAAAACTCCCGATTTTAATCATAAATTTCATATTTTGGATTTTAATTCCTGACGTTTTGACGTCTTTCTGGGTCCCGGAATCCCGGAAACGTCAAAAGAATCTTATAAAACACAAAATAAATATTGCTTAGTGTGTTGAATATAATAATATAATGCTCGCTTAAACCCATTAGATATATATTATTTCAATAAACAGTGCACGAAGAAATCTAAGATGTGAATCATTTGATTCGTCATCATCATCATATAATGTCAACGGACTGACGCCCACTGCTGGGCCATAGGCCTCCCCCAAACGATCAGCCCTGCGCTGCCCACACCCAGCGGCTTCCCTAGACCTTGACCAGATCGTCGGTCCGCGTTGTAGAGGGCCTGCCCACGGAACGTCATCCGGTGCGCGGTCGCTATTCGAGAACCTTTCCGTCCCAACGGCCATCGGTTCTTCGCGCTATGTGTCCCGCGATTCTCCTGCGGATCTTATTATTTCCGATCCGATCGCGCAGGGAAATACCAAGCATCGCTCTCTCATTGCTCGCTGGGTGACCTTGAGCCTATTTATGAGACCCATAGTAAACGACCATGTCTCACTCCAAAAAGTAATGAAACACACACTAGTCCAAGATATTCAGCAGCAACCCATTTGATTATTAAAATGTATTTACTAGGCACGCCAAATTTCCTTCAGTCTTAAAATTTAAAAATATTTAGGAAATCGTATTGCTGTAAATATTGTGATATAGTTATTGGGTAGTCCCATATTCTTATTCAAATAAGAAACTGAACAAAAGCACAAAGACCAGTTGCAATATATTTTAAAGTTTCCAGTCTTAAAATATTTCAGCATTCTATTCAGTGTGGCATATCTTTAAGTTATGATATCATAGTTCATAGTGATAACAGAGTGGTGAAATTTTCAAAGACTTCCAAATGACAGGTAGATAAACGAAAACTTTAAAAGTGAAACTATTTGGTACTTACTGAAAAATGTAATAATAAAACAACTTTTACTTACAGCTTGTCATATTCATAAAATAGATTTAAAGTTTTCGACTCTTATTAGAGATTAGTCGCTCTATTCTATAAAAATATAAGTTTGTGTGGGTGAATAGATTTGTGTTACACAATCATCCCAAAAATTTCGCCTAAATACATATCTATCCGATTGGGATCAAAATTTGTCACTAAGAGATACATAACTACTTAGGTAGATAGACATAAAATTAAAAAAGAGAAATTATTTGATTTTTTAATAGTTAGGCTTATTAAAATTATGCCTTTCGATGATTGTGCATTGCAAATTTCGGCCATACAAAATATGCCTTATGAAACATTTTTTTTAAGAATTATGCATTTCGATGATTATGCCTTATAACACGATGCGTTTCATGTTTATAGCGAAAACTGTTATGCGCTTCATTAGGTAACCTTGAAATGCTGATATTTCAAACTACTATATATTATATACTAATACGATATAATATAAATGACTAATACGGTTTCTTTAAAAAAATCCGCATTAAGGCAGGCATTAAGTCCGCCTTTTGTATGTTTTTCATGCAATAACGAATCAATAAATATAATTATTTTAATTATTATCCTACTGATACACGCGGGTAGAACAGTGAGATCAATCTAATTAATCATTACAAAATATATACGAGATCTATTCTATTAATAATAACATCGCATAAAGAAAAGGCAAGTAGGTACCAATGAATGTCAAGAATAATTGGATTGAGTAGCAATTGTAACATTAATTAGCCAATATCCCGTACATTTATCGGATCCACCAATGAATGTCACGAATAATTGGATTGGCCAGATAACGACGGCTTTCGATTTCATTTAGTTCAGTATTCGACCACTACTCGATTGGCGCCACAATCGTCTGCCAGAGTACTGGAATAGTGATTTTTGATCTTGATTCGATTTTGATCATAACTCGATTCTGTCAGGAGTCAGCGCCGTCCACGCTTGCTCGGCCACCTCCCGCCGCCGAGCCAACCGTGTCGGGTCGTAGGAGGAGCTTGCCACTTCCTCCACATTACGACCTAATTGACGGCGGAGAGAGCAAGAAAAGAGGGTGATTGCATCGAGTATCTGAGACTGGGTGGAGGATCAGGAAGTGGCCAGGTGAATCCCACATAACCACCGTCCACACACCGCTCGCGGACGGGGTATGCGTAAACGCATTCCACTCATTAGAATTATTTTGTTAAAAAAATAGAACCGCCTTAAAAAACAATGTCATTATAAAGTAAGAAATAATACCTCTATTATTGTATTCACACTAAATAAAAATTAAGTTCAAAAACTAAAACCCGACTACTGAAAAATCACGCTCTAAAAAGTATGAAACAAGAAAATATTCTCATCTGAAATTGCCGTGGTCGTATGCCACTTTTCCCAAGAATGAAAATATTGTTTTGTTTATGGTAAGGGGCATACGACCACAGCAATGTCAGATGAGAATATTTTCTTGTTTCATACTTTTTAGAGCGTGATTTTTCAGTAGTCGGGGTTAGTTTTTGAACTTAATTTTTATTTATATTATTTTGGGGTCATAATTTTGCGCTGTGTAGTGCCGGCACATAAAAACAATCTCTTGCCGTGGGTGTCTTAAAAGTCGAAAGAGGGAAAACTGCATCAGGCGATGGGCAGCAGCGTCTCCATGTTACAGCAAGCCATATTGCGATCGTCAACACTTAACAGGCCAAGCGAGGCGATAATGGCAACCCCTCCCCCCAAAATGGCTTTTCACCAAAAAAATCAGCCCCCACTCCACGACCCCGCTATTCCTAGCTACGGTAGCGGCTATGGTAACGGCGGGGCAGGGGCTGCTGAGAATCCCCGGGTAAGTTGACCCGGCAACCTACAACACGCGCATATTGCGGACTGACTCGAAGCTCATAGAGTTGGAAGAGGCTGTTAGTAAGTTACACTGGGACATCATTGGATTATCTGAAGTCTGAAGAGAGGGGAAGGACTCGATTATCCTGCAACCCGGTAACTTAACCGGGAGGGCGAACAACAGTCCCTAGGTGGTGTCGGGTTCATCGTCCTTCTGGACGAGACTTGTGTCCCTAGTCAACAATGTGATCACCATCGGAAGCGTGTCGCGCAGGGCAGCGTACCTGATACTCAGAATATCGAAACGGTATTCGCTAAATGTCATACAAGAATGCGCTCCGACATAAACACATGACGATGACGAAGTGGAGGCTATGCATGAGGAGGTTTCGAAACCCATGCATAGCTATAAAACACACTACACGGTTGTGATGAGATTTCAATGCTAAGTTGGGGCAACGTTGCGGTGATGAGTTGAGAGTGGGGTAATTTGGATTTGGGCAACAAACCGAGAGAGGCCAGATGCTAGCAGACTTCATGGAGAGGAAGAACCTCTTTATGGTGAACTCCTTCTTCAGGAAGCCCGCAAGCCGCAAATGGACCTGGATCAGTCCGAACCGTAAAGTAATAAACGAGATCGATTTTATCATGTCGACCAAGAAGCACATATTCAATGATGTCAGTGATCAACGCTGTTAAGACAGGAAGCGATCACCGCATGGTCAGAGGCACATTGAATATCAACGTGAAGCTTGAAAGATCGCGGCTGATAAATCCAAGCTCCGACCAATACCGGCTCAAATTCGAAACAATGGCTCTTATGCAGCTTAAAAACAACAAGGCGGCGGGCGATGATTGAATCACAACAGAGCTTCTGAGAGCGGGCGGGAAGCCGGTACTTAAAGCTCTCAGAAGCTTTTCAATTCAGTCATCCTCGAGGGCAAAACGCCAAAGGCATGGGACAGAAGCATTTTTCAAGAAACCCTTTAGAGAGTCTTTATCACCCGCTAAGACTCCCTTGAAGAACTACAGACCCATCTTGCTTCTGGACCATATCTATAAGTTGTTTTCGAGAGTCATTACCTCATTACGAATCGTCTCGCTCGCAGGTTTGACGACTTCCAACCTCCAAGCTAGGTTCCAAAAAGACTATAGCACCAAAGACCACATTCATACGCTGCGGCAACTTACAACTTGCCACTTTGCTAGGCGTTCGTAGACTATGAGAAAGCCTTTGATTCGATCGAGACCTGTGGGCGGTGCTGCAGTCTCTATAGAGGTGCCAAGTAGACTACAGGTACATGAATCGATGTGTTCAGGTACTTATACCAAAATGCCATTATGTCAGTCCGATTACAGAACCAGAGCTCTAATCCTATCCAACTACAGCGAGGTGTGAGACAGTGAGACGTCATCTCTCCAAAACTGTTCACAACTGCGTTGGAGGATATTTTTAAGCTTCTGGATTGGAAAGGATGCGGCATCAACATCAATGGCGAGCACCTAACACACCTACGGTTTTCCGATGATGTAGTTCTTCTTCTTATGGCTGAGACCTTGGAAGACCTGAACACAATGCTCGAAGATCTCAGTAATGCTTTTCTAAGAGTGGGTCTTGAGATGAACATGGAAAAAATGAAAATCACGTCCAATGCCCATGTGGAGCGGGTTCACCGCCCCAGTTAATTTTGGGAACATTACACTCGAAGTTGTTGACCACTTTGTTTACCGAGGGCAAACGGTCCAGTTAGTAAAGTCCAACTTCGAGAAAGAGATCTCTCGACGAATCCAGTTCAGATAGGCAGTGTTCGGGAAGCTCAGGCATATATTCGCGTCCGAAATACCTCAATGTCTCAAGACGAAAGTCTTTGACCAGGTGTGTGTTGCCAGTAATGGACGTGAGACTGACCTATAGAAGTCAGACGTGGTCTTTTACTATGTATCTCATAAGAAGGCTCAAAGTCACCCAGCGAGCAATGGAGAGAGCGATGCTTGGTATTTCCTGCTCGATCGAATCAGAAACGATGAGATCCGCAGGAGAACTAAAACAACCGACATCGCTCGAAGGATTGCATCGTTGAAGTGGCAGTGGGCGGGACACATAGCGCGGAGAACCGATGGCCGTTGGTGCGGTAAGGTTCTCGAATGGCGATCGCGTACCGGACGACTTTCCGTGGGCAGGCCCCCTACAGGGTGGACCGACGATCTGGTCAAAGTCGCGGGAAGCCGCTGGATGCGGGCAGCGCAGGATCCATTGTTGTGGAGTTCCTTGGGGGAAGCCTATGCCCAGCAGTGGGCGTCGTTCGGCTGATATGATGAACTAAATAATTACCTAATAATGTAAGTCTACCCACCTATTTTCGTTAAACAATGCTGGGGTGAACTATGGAATGCCATAAACATACATTATATTATACAAGGGCCTAATCATGTAGAATAATATTTGCTAGGGGAAATAGTCTTAGTTCGCTGTCCCTATAAAGATGTCAAAATTCGATTTATGTAAGCAAAGCCGCAAGCAACAACCAATCAAATATATATTTTTGAAACGAGCTCACCGAGAGCTTTCATTTGATACCAAACACGATATTCTATTTAAAGAAAAGTTTTTTATTTCACAACTTTATGTCATCTAGAGGGCGCCACATTCAATTTCATGTGACGTGACATAGCCTATAACGAGCAGACAACTGAGACGCTTCCAACGATACCTCAATTGTGAATATATGATCAGCAGTTTAGAAGCGGGAACAGATGAACATACATACATATCATACATACCGGTCAAACTCATAACCCTCCTTTTTTGCTTTGCCGTAGTCGGGTAATAACGTAAGTACTTTGAAGTCTAACTGTGAACTATAAAATTTTATTCCTCAATTTGTTTCGCATTTCCGGGTCTTATCCAGGTCATGACTATGAATAAGCGGTGCCACTGCCACTGGCACAAATCCGTCGGAGGCATAATAAAATATAAGATTTGGCCGAATAAGCTTACCCTCTTATCCAGCTTACGTAAACCCGTGCGTGATATTTTTCTTAAGCGGTGCATTTACGGGCAAAACATTTTCGGAAGTATTTATTCAACCCACTTTTGTAAAGATGTTAGTAATTGTTTTATGATACTTTTGCATATATAGGGTAGGGATTATAATGGTCATAATATTGACCTTTTTTAATGAAAAAAAATTTACTTGGCACCCATTTAGATCTCACATCTTTTGTCGTTGAAGTCAACAACTAAGGCATATTTCCTAATATTGAAGAAGTCACTTCACATTTATGTTTTTCATGGGATACTCATTCTCATTATCCATTAAACTGACGAAAGACGTTCATAAGATAACAGCTTTGTAAAAAATAGCATTTAATTTTGTGATTTATGTCTACGGTTGGTGACAGGATTTTCCTCAGCAAATTGCGTTTGTCCTTGTTAATCTTTAATGAAACGACAAGAATGTTTCTAGCTTTTCTGCTGAATGTTTAAGAAAAGTTAATTAAACTTGAACGTTTAAATGCTGTCAATTATATTTATGTCATTTAAACTTTGAATACTTATGTCTTAATTATTATCGGGGGGTTGGCTGCTATCCCTATTTTTCTTGTCAAATATTTCGTCTTCAATGATAAAAATGTGAACACAAAAATTGGTTGTCTGCAAAGTCGATTCACGAACGATAATTTTACGTGTTAACGTCATAAAAAAACATTGATGTAAAATTGCAGACTTTTATGAATTGAATTGAATTATTATCACTGAATTATCTAAAGATTTTTATTCACTCTGTAAAATACGTGCGATTCTGCTTTGCATGTGCCGCGATGTGGTGTCAACCGTTTCGCTGCAAAGGATTAATATTTGGTTGCGTGAAACTTTAAAACTGTGGTAACTTCTAAAGTAAATAATTAATCAAATTAAATGGTAAAGGACAATTTTGATCTACATTGAATGGCCACGGCAACTAATATACTTAATTAAATAAGTATTAATACTGATTAGGAAAAAAAATAGCTTTGCAAAAGAAGTAATATTTTAAACTAGATTTTCGCCCGCAGCTTCGCCCGCGTGGATGCCACGTCGTCGTCGTTATCTCGCGGGAATGTGATATTTTTCCGAAATAAAAAGTAGCCTATGTTCCTTTCCAGGCTACAAAGTATATATGTCCCAAATTTAAGTCAAATCCGTTAGGCCGTTTTGGCATGATTGAGTAACAAACATACAAACATACAAACACCTAAACTTTCACATTAATTTATAATATTATAGTAGGATGACATATAGGTAAACTTTGAATATGACCCAATTATTATCGGTTGGTTGGCACTCCTATTTTCGACAATATTTTCATAGTTAAGGCGCTACTCGGAAAAAGTATGGACTCTTTGATATAAAACTATAGGACGGTTAGAGTTGTTATAAATCTGGTAATAAGATATATATTTCTTCATACCTTTATCTAAAATCGTATAGTTTCAGAAACACGATTTTATGATTTTGGCTCGACACTTTTTATTTTCGAAAATACCTCTAAAAAATAAGAAATATTAAGATTATTCTTAAATGGGGATACATTTACTATTGAAAATTGGTTTAATTAGTGGACACCAATAATATTTAGGATCGTATAGAAGCATTTTTTTAAAATCGCTTTAGTTTTTGAATACGAAGTCATTTTGTGTTTTTTTGCGTAATCGGCAAAATCGGTCTCGCTCCCGCGCGCGTCGTTTTCTCATTGCTATCTCGCTTTAGCATAATTTTTCCGAGTATCGCCTTAAGGGGTAGGCTGCTATAGGTAAATACACTTATCCCCTTTCTTCTTGTCAAATACTTCGTCTTCAATGAAAAAAATGTGAACACAAAAAAGTTTTTCTGTTAACAAATTGGAATAAAAGTGTTGATTATGAAATGTAGGTATCGTTTGATCATTTAGAGCATGCATGCGGGCGCTGCATAAACGTGCAGATAAAGTGAGAATGTGGGCTGCGATTAGACGGTGCAATAATGCCTTATTTATGACTCTATTACGAAAGTGCATAATTTTCAATGAAAGGTTTATTTACATTGCTGATGTCCTACAAAAATAAAATTATTGTATACCATCACAAACATTGCATCTCATTCCCAAATTATGTAGCCACTTGTGTTATGGAAGTCAGAATCGACAAACGGGTGTTGGGTAAGTACCACATACACCCAGACACGAGAAAATATCACGTAATCAGTTTGCAATATTTACGCGACCGGGAATCGAACCCGGGACCTCGGAGATAGCGACATTTTGAAAATTAGTACACCACTCGACCACGAAGGTCGTCGAATACACGAATGTATTTTAAGAACCTTATGTAGATGTAAGTTTTACATCGATATTGTCAATATCAAGAGAAAACAGAAGTGTAAATCTTCCTGCTTATCTATACTTCTATCCTAATATTATTAAGAGTAAAGATTTGATTGTTTGTTTGTTTGCATCGAATAGGCTCCGAAACTACTGGAACGATTTATAAAATTCTTTGACCATTAGAAAGTTCTATTCTTCCCGAGTGACATAGGCTATATTTTATCCCGATATTCCTACGGGAACGGGTACCACGCGGTGAAACCGCGAGGACCCGCTAGTAATATTATAAATGTATAAGTTTAGATGTTTGGGTGTTTGTTAGTCAATCACGCCAAAACATCTAAATGTATTTGGCTGAAATTTGGGACACAGATACTTTGTACCCTGAAGAGAAACATAGGCTACTTTTTATCCCGGAAGAATATCACTTTCAAGCGGGATTACGTCGTAAAGTCCACGCGGGCGAAGCCGCGGGCGGAAAGCTAGTTTTACATAAAATTGCGTGTAGGTACGAACTACACTAATTGACATTAGGTATTACAATAATTCCAAAATTTAATTTCCTTTTTATTCCATATTTCCTTACTAGAGTTTTCATTTAAGTTCGCAAGCACGTCCTTGAAATTTAATTTCGTCTATTCGAAATAGTCAGTGGCAAAATGTGAAGTGAATTTCAAATGAGAAGTGATTTTAATCTCTGAACAAGACGGCTGTTTGGGGAAAGTAATAATGAAAATTAAAATGAATAACTTTTATTCAGTTTTGGCTGATACAGCACCTGGGAACGTCAAAGAAGCTACGCCATCAGAAAAACCGGTAAGGAACTTGTCAAGGTAAATTTTTTTCTCCCTGTTTTATTTTATACAGGGTCGTCAAATTGAAAAAATACCTTAAAATAGTACACTAGGGTCAGTTTCAACCACTAATTATATAATAAATTATGATAAAATACAATTAGGTGTGGGTAATGATCATAGCAGTAAACAATTTCCAATAACCTAAGAACCCTAGAATACAAAAAATGTAGGTAGGTATTGTTTACATCTCTACAATTTTAGTTGTAGTGAATTTATATTTTCACGCTAATCCTCGTGGAAAATTCATAATAATGTTATAAAGAAGCAGTGCAATAACTATCTTAATTTTTAAATTTTGTATAGAAATATTTAGCGAAGAAATATGTTGTAAGTATAATATTTTTTGCAGAGTTAAAATAAAATATATTATTATGCCACTCAATATATATTTGTCACTCAATCCTACAAATATTATATATGCAAAAGTTTGGTACGTTTGAAACTCTTTTACGTTCAAACGAATAAACAGGAATTAGATAATTAGATAAACTAATAAATAGGAACTTTACAGTAATTTATCTTAAACATCAAAATAGCACATAGGCTACTTTTTGTCCCAATATTCCCATTGAAACGGGACGTACGTAGGTACCACCATTAGTTCATTTTCAAACAGATATTAAAATTCAATAGGCTTGAAATTCTAATTTGTTAACACTGACCTTTAGAGTTTTGAAGCTTTAAAACAAAATGATTGGCAATATGGTAAAAGGGTCTGAGGGTGAATGGCGAAGAACCAGCCACATGAAAAGAAGTTAAAACTTGTTCACCAAATCTGTCCCCGACTATACATACGTAATAAAGATTTATTACATGTACAATCAACCCAATGGAATCATCGCTCATTTTTAACCGACTTCTAAATCAAAAAAGAGGAGGTTCTCCATTCGTCTGTATGTATGTTTTTTTTTTGTGTATGTCCACCGATTATTTGAAGACGGATGGACCGATTGAAATGATTCAAACGTTATTACATCAGGTTAGTTTCCAAGATGGTCCCATTTTGAAATTTTGAAATCGGTTCAGTAGTTTTTAGGAAATCTTGAAAATACTGTCGTTTTTGCTACCACTTTATGTGAATTTAATACGTATCTTTAGGCATAACTCCTTTGTTTATAAACCGACTAACTTTCCGCCCGCGGCTTCGCCTGCGTGGACTTCACGACGTCATCCCGCGGGAATGTGATATTTTTCCGGGATAAAAAGTAGCCTATGTTCCTCTCCTGGGTACAAAGTATCTGTGTTCCAAATTTCAGCCCAATCCGTTCAGCCGTTTTGGCGTGATTGAGTAACAAACATCCAAACATCCAAACATCCAAACATCTAAACTTTCACATTTATAATATTAGTAGGATTTAGATGATTCTTGTTTTGTTAGAAAGGGGATACCTCAAGGTATTTTAACAGACTTCAAAAAAGGAGGTTTTCAGTTTGATCACATACCTATTTACCAGAATACACGTAAATTGCCTGCACGATGCACTAAAAAGAGTGAAATAAAAATTATTTTTATAAAAACTAAAACCGCCTTAAAAAAAATCACATCAAAAAAGTAAGAAATAATCCCTCACCAAATAAATAACGTAAGTACTTTGAAGTCGGGCGGGCTTTAACAAAAACAACAAAAAAATTGCACCTACATGTTTCACGCCTGACTTCAAAGTACTTTTGTTATATATTTGGTGAGGGATTATTTTTTACTTTTTTTATGTGATTTTTTTAAGGCGGTTTTCGCTAAAATAATTTGCTAGTATAATTTAATGAATAATATAATTTTGCAGATGCAAAACTTGTATCATTCACCAAATTATAATTGAGTTGAAGAGTTTTTGTTTCTTGGAACTCGCGAAACTCTGGAACTTGGTGTTGAAAATATAATTTGGACCGTTTAAAAGGTTATACATACAAACTTTTGTTGTGAAAATAAATAAAATAGAGGGATGAAAGTTTGCATGGGTCTCTAAAAATACCTTTGCGAAAAGTAACAGCCTCTACTAGTCCATACTAATATTATAAATGTGAAAGTGTGTTTGTTGGTTATTTAAATGTTTACTTTTTTGCATTCACAATGCAATTTTTATTATTTACTAGCTTTCCGCCAGCGGCTGCGCCCGCGTGGACTACATGACGTTATCCCGCGGGAATGTGATATTTTTCCAGGATAAAAATTTGCCTATGTTCCTCTCCAGGCTACAAAGTATCTATGCCTCAAATTTCAACAAACATACAAACATCTAAACGTCCAAATATCCAAACATCTAAACTTTTATAATATTAGTAGGAAAAATTGAAAATGAAGTAGTTAGAAAAAATCGACCCGTCTCACAACCAGCTCCGATGGGACTCGAACCCACGACCTTTCGCTATCCGGGCGACTGCTCTAACCACTGAGCTACGGAGTCGCTAGTGGTTACGAGAAGCGTCGAATTTATCCAATAATTCATACACGCTGTATAGCCAGCTTTAATTTCATCAATGTGAAGATATAAGTACCCACACACAAAAGAAATACCTTTCCACATGTTTGACAATCGCTAAACATGAAATTATTGCAATTGCAAGTTTCTAAAATTTTTAGTTTTTTGCATTCACAATGCAATTTTTCAGTGTGTTTGTTTGTTTGTTTGTCCCTCTTTCACGTGAAAACGGAACAACGGATCAGATTTTGTATGCAAACCAGAGCAACGCCTCTTTTGTCGTAACAATGTGTTCATCGAAGTTTTTGAAGGACAGTATAGTGTACTACATTCGATTACCATAAAGATAGCTTTTCATGCTTCGGCTACTCTGCGTTGACTCCCGTAGTAAAAAAGATTAATATTTGATGTTTCATTGTCACTCTTCATAAAGTATAAAAAGGTTTTATAAAAATTGTTAATAATTAAAATAACAGGATGTTTTTCTGTGTTTTGTTTTAAGTCCCCAATATCAAGACACTTGTGGTATTTATCATTGAGTAAGAAATAATGGAAAAATTCCGTCTGAAAATATATTTGTAACTCTTTCTTTTTTAACCCCTGACTGGAAAAAAAAGGTGTTTCATGTTGACGTGTCGATGTATATAGGACACAGCACATTACATCAACTCGGAAAGGGATCGACCGTATCGCCTTCGCCTCGCCGTCAACCAGGCGTCAACCTAACGCAAGCACGTAACCAAACCGGATCAGCGTCGGTACGTCGGCTCGGCTACGGCTAGGCGACGCCGCGCTTACGGCTAGGCGACGCCGCGCTTACGGCTAGGCGACGCCGCGCTTACGCCTCGACGCACAGTGGTTCGATATAATAAAAAACAGAATGAGAGAAAAAAAGATAAAAAAAAATGAGAAATTTTTTTTTTTTTTGAATTGATGTTCATTTTCAGAACACTGTGCGTAGAGCCGTAAGCTCGGGTACGGAGAGAAGTGAGCGCGTGGACGACTAGCGGTAAGCGCGGGGATAGCAAGTTGAGCGGCCCGCAAAGCGGTTCGTGAGCTGGTCCCGAGGTGAGGCGATTACGTTACGATTCCGATTAGTGTGCTTTGCAGTAGCGGGTTTCATACAAAGAATATTGAACCGCTCGAGTTGATACGTTTACGATCCCTTTCCGAGTTGATGTATGTTCTGTGACCGTATGTCTGTCTGTCTATGTTTCTGTCTGTGGCATCGTAGCTCCTGAACAGATGGACCGATTTTGATGCGGTTCGTTGATCTATTACCCACTCATCCGGATGGATTTCAATAAATGTTGAAATACTTAATTAATTAAATACTTAATTACTTAATTTCCCTTTTCATCCGAAGACCCGAAGGTTGATCATGATCAAGATGGTTTTATAGCTATAATTTGTGATGATCTGTTCAGACGTTTCAAGGTCATCAGCTCTTTTAGTCAGCTGCAGTAGAGATTAGACTTAAAAGCTCTTGTGTGTAATTTAAAGAGGATGAAATTTTTTTTTTAAAAGCCCCCGCCAAAACAAAACTAAAAAATATTATTAAATTATATTTTTTTATTCCTAAGCTGCTTTTTTTAACCAAAAGACCACGCAAGTTCACGTTCACCCACCAACAGAATCAAAATGTATCTACCAGTTTATGCGTTTTGCACGCTGATGAGTTTTTTATTTTTTAAGGCGACATTTACCGCTGGACCAATTCTGCGAATTTCACGTAAATTAAATAAGTATTGCGATAATTTGGCACACTTTGGTATTTGTCACACGGAAGAAGAAACGAGTAAAACATTATTAATGTTCATAGTATTCTTATAACAAGTTCTAAAAAAGGCGTCAACTAGTAGTTTGATAGTAGATACTAAAATTAATAAAACAATACAAAATATATAAAATATCTTTTTTTTATTCTTTCTTTTTATCGTTTTTACACCATATTATTATTTATACCTAATTAGCATTTAAAAATACCTAAGTGTGCAAAATTAAATCAATATCTACTAATTTGCCTGTTTTCAAATGCGTGTGTTTTCAAAAGTGTGATTTGCGTGGACCTTTGTGTAAGTATTCATTAAAAATGTAAGAATTTTTTGTTATTTTAGTTACGCACTAGCTGCGCCACCCACGTACAACCGTTTCACGGTTAAAAAGGGGTAGTTCCCCTTCCAGTGAGAACATTAGCCCCTGTGTGGTCTAATGGTATACACCGCCGCGCCGGTGAAAAACCCGAACTCCCGGGTTCGATTCCCAGTGGGTGCACATTTATATTCGGTTTGGTTGATAGTAGGACTTGTTCGTAGTCCGACTAGATATTTTTTCCATCTTATCTAAGTCTGACGCCACCGTAACAACGATGTTTTAGCATTGTTGTGTTCCGGAAGTTATTTCGAATAAATATAGAAGAAAAAGGGTAGATGTAGATAGATAGATAGTGTAGAATTTTAACACAAAATGTGTTTAATTCGACCTGCTGTTAACTGTACAAGACACCAGAACTGAACTAACTACCACCTTAGACAAATACAAAACACTGTGACATGCAATAAAGAAATCTGAATAGACCTGCACACTGGTAATGGCGTACAAATTATATTTCCATAACAATTTCAAACGAAAGATTAAGAAAGAGGTTCTTTACAAACAAAGCTTTATACAAAATATCTTTTTTTGATTATCGATATAGAAATGCAATCTCTGTTGCGTTTGCAGCAGTAGTCCAGCAAAAGCAAAGAGAAACAAAATCTAATCTGCAAAATCAGTCTCAATCCCGCGCGCGTCGTTTTCTCATTGCTATTTCGCTTTAGCATAATTTTTCCGAGTATCGCCTTAATGATTTTTTTAGTATGTAATTGTCATCTTATAATATTTTTTCCTCTTTTTCCATTTCTTGTATAATTCACCTACTTCAAGAATAATAAAATAAAATAATTATATAAATAAACATTTCTAAAGCAGATAGAATAAATCGTGTTGTAATAGTAGATTGTTTAGCAAGGGATGTATGGTACCCATAACTTTCGAGTGTTTTGGCGCACGGACGAAGTGAGGGCGCCGAAGTGAGGGCGCCGATAGTTCGAGACTGCTATGGGTCCATACGCCCGAAGTAAACACTCTACTTTTCATTTTGAATATGAGGAAAGTAAAAATCCATCCATACAGTCTTGTTTGGTGTTTGAACCGTACTTCAATTACAATTCCATGAAATTAATAGCCTGATTTTTTATGTTACAAATAACTTATTTGGTTTAATCTGTTTCTAAAAACGCATTCTTTAAAAAAACAATGTTTTAGATTTTAAAATAATAATTCTACGATATTAATTATTCTATATAATAGCAAAACATGGCTGTGGTAAATAAATGTCCAAAGAGACTCTACACACCTTCCTATCCGACCTCCGATTCGGTCTGCTCCCAGACCAAATCGGAACGTGTGTAGCACAGATTTGGTCTGGGAGCAGATCAAATCGGCTGTCGGATCGGAACGTGTGTAGATGCTATTACAGATTTTGACATGACCCCTCCTATTCCTTTTTTAAATTTCATAACGGCCCTAGGGCCGCCACATACCACTTTCAACCCGCATTTTAGGCAAGTTAGGAGTTACTTTCAGAATATGAGACATGAAAAGATAATTTTATTTAATAATATTAAGTCAGGGAAATAGTAAGTAGTTTATGTGATTGTCACATAATATGTTATTAAAACACGAATAGGAGTTCAAAAAACAAGTTTAGGCGAGTTTTTTAATAGTATCTCAAGGTTTTAATAGGTACCGAGTTATGTGCAGTCTTACCGGCATGGGGTTACATTTACCGCTCTCTACAACCGTCTTTTCAGGGCCTTCTACAACCGAAGAATATCGAAATAGGTTCTATGCGTTAAGCCGGAAATGATCGTTTACATACATTAGTGGCATATTTGTTTTATTTTTGAGAAATGCAATATGTAGGTAAATGAGTGAAGATAAAGTAGTGTATGAAACTGCACATAACTCGGTATTAAGGGCATTCCTGCGATCAAACTCAGAATTTTCAATGTTTTTAAATTAAATTTCCTGACAAAGTATCATTGCTAGGTCTTCCAAAATATTATATGTGATAGATCTTTTCTTTATGAAGGGAAGTTACTAAATTTTATTTGAATCAAATAAATATAATGTACTAAAAAAAATGATTTTCAAGACCCCTTTTTTCCGTCTTAAACTCAATTATCTCAATAACTATTTGAGTAATCAAGCTAATTTTTTTTGTGTACGTAGTTCTTAGTCATATCTAGGGAAGTTACTAAAAATTTTTTTTGTAATATTTATCGTCAATAACTAGTATCCCAAAATGCATCGTGCACCGTTTCGCAGCATAATTCTTCAGTCTCCGCCTGGCATTGGCGGCGTTTGGAGGTGGAGACTGTATCGCTCCGATTGCGCTAAAATTGAAAAAAAAAACTCACACTAGGATCCTAATTTTTTTCAATGATGCTTATTTTGCTAGGAAATATTGAACTAGCGCTTCAGGATTGGATATAAATGAGTGCTTTGCCATTTATTGCATAACCATAGACCTATGTAACCTAGGACAAGTAATAATTTTACTCATTACCTAAAGCAAACATCAATAGGTGAAATAAAAGTGACGGATAATATTGCCTAAAGATACTTAAGAGCCCATAAAAGTTGTACTATTTGAGTACCTATATTTTGTTGTGTTGTAGGTAGGTACATAATTAGTCTAAGTTTCTAACTTCTACTTCTGTATATTAAATTTATGTTAGGTTTTTATGTTAGGTTTAGGTTCCTCACAAAATTGGATAGGTAGTAGTAAAAAATTGCGTCTAGAAATAAGAAATTCGCTTGGTGAAAAGGTTTTTTACAAAGACATGATGCAATAAAAAGCAATTCTTGAAATAAAACCGACGTAAGTTTTTTTTTATATACCTAGTTGATCTAATATTACCATTACACCAATTTTATGAGACTGTGAGAAGTCCAGCTTCTTTCCTTTGAGTGAGGAACATAAACCGCAACATTTTGTGTAAATTTCAGGTTCAAAACATTTTTATTACTAATTCTCTTATCCATTATTAGTACAAAATAGAGCATGCATACAATTTCTTGCAAGAAATGCTCTCGCGGTTTTGAAATTCGAAATTCGAAATCCCCACAACAATATCTAAAACCGATGGTTGAGGCGCCAGTAGCAATAAAAAAGAATGAAAGGTCTGTCAGCTGTATTGACAGTTTAAACTCTCAAATTTAAAAACCGCGTCAGATAAGTTTGCGGAGTTCTGTAAGGAAACTTGCATAGTCGGAGTAAAATTTTTGATACTCTAATGAAATATTGCATAGGTACAAGTACTTCCGAAGGAGGCATATTTATTTCATTATTTAAATTTCATTGCACAAAGTATAAACAAATGGCGGGCTAACTTTAAACCGACTAACATATTATATCAAAGATAATAAACTCATAAAAATAAATAATCTCGAGGAAGTTTTATATACACTCTCTGCCACAAATGTCATTTATTAAAAGTAGGTGGCTAAAACGTCAGTGATTAGATTACATACCCTTTGTTAGCGGCCATGGAAGAAATGACAGTTTTGTATAAGTAGTACGAAACCAAACCGTTTCAGCTGCTCGACCCTGATGTTGTCAGAGCCAGCGGCTTTACCTTCTTTGAGCTTATCAAGGGCAAACTTGAGCTCTGTTTCTGTAAAAGCCTCGTCCAAGTGGTTAACCACTTTACCAGGGTCTCGTGTAAATTTCTTCTGGACACTTTTCGTGGAAGCTTTCCCATTTTGGAGTAAGTGGTGAGCGATCTGGTTTGTGGTCACATTGGAATGACGATCAGCGATTTTAGGGTCATTATTTAGTTTCCTTATAAAACACCATGCCTTCTTGCTTCTATGCGTCATATTTACGCCTTCGGTTAGCTTGTACCACTTTTCTCTCGTTGTTTCGGATATGGCTTCTAGCAATTTCTTCCCAAATCGATGGTGTCCTGTGAGAAGGGATCTAATTCATACTGGTCTTGGTATGTCATCCTATCATATTATATTTAAAAACATATATTTGATGCTTGGGAGAGCAAGCGAGATGTAGTTGGTATTTATTGTGACCTCTCCAAAGCTTTCGATGGTGTTAATCACCAAACGCTTTTAAGGAAATTAAAACATTATGGTGTCTATGATAAATCGGTTAGCCTTATGCAATCATATCTATGTGAAAGAACACAGAAAGTAGTTATCAACAAAACTGAGTCTACTGGAGCCCCTATCAACATTGGCGTACCCCAGGGGTCAATACTGGTCCCTTTTGCTATTTTTAATTTATATAAATGACCTTCCTTTTTAAGCAAAGAATTTATGCGAGACAGTGCTATTTGCTGATGACACTTCCTCTAGTCTTTAAAGTTGACAGAGGTAATCATTGTTCTGACGAAGTAAATAGTACTTTATCGAAAGTTGCGCATTGGTTTCATAGCAATAATCTATTCCTTTACCGTGGTACCATTAGACAGTACCATTGATGGTACTGTGGCAATTTCTTTTTGCCGTGGTACCATCAATTAATCTATCATTACACTCGAAAAAAAACAAAATTTGAAAAAAATATCACTGCCAAATGTAAGACAGGTTGATATTCACATAAAATTGGATGACAATGTAGTAGAATTAATTAACAATACTAATTTTTTTGATATAACATTAGATTATCGACTTCAATGGGACCCTCATATTGAAGATTTGGCCGGTAGACTCAGTTCTGCGGCATTTGCTGTTAAAGAAATAAGGCTCTTAACCGATATTGAAACGGCAAGGTTAATCTATTTTAGCTATTTTCAGAGTGTATTGTCCTACGGCCTATTACTTTGGGGTTCAGCAGCTAACATCGAAAGTATTTTTGTGCTTCAGAAAAGAGCTATTCGCGCCATATACAAACTTCGGCCAAGAGATTCTTTAAAAGAAATCAACATATTAACTGTTGCAGGACAATACATATATGAGAATATGGTATATGTGAAGAAGTATCTCAATACATTTGTAAAACGTAGCAATATACATCAATTCAAAACAAGAAATAAAAATAAGATTGCCGTTCCAAGGATTCGACTTAAACAAACAAGAAGTTCGTTTTTGGGGAAAAGCGTAGCTAGTTTTAATAAAGTTCCACAGAATTTAGTAGAGCTGCCTTTGCACAAATTCAAAAGTCATGGCAAAAAATCGCTCATGGGCAAAGGATATTATAAAGTAGACGACTATTTGAAAGACCGTAATGCATGGATTTCATGTAACACATAACCTTAGCTGAACTAATGTAATATTATAATGAAAAAGTTGTAAAAGTTAACGATATAAATCTTTGGAAATATCGTAACTCCAATTATTAAAGCTGATAAGTTTATTGCGCCTGTTCTTCTTATCAGTTAAAAAAGTCTTGAACGGGTGGTACGAAAATATTGACGATTCAAAAGAGCTTATTTATTAAGTCAAGTTGAATAAAGATATTTTTTATTTTATTTTATTATTTTATCCTTCAGGTCGTAAGGCCTGGCACATAATTGGATCCTCCGTATTGCACCACTTACTGTCTTCACGCACTGGTGATCTATGTGATCACTGGCAAAGATTAGATCAGGGTTTTAACCTCTTTTCCAGCTACCGCTGTTGAATGATGACGGAAGTTTTGGATCATGGATCAAAGATAGTAGGTATGTGTCCATCAACCCATTCTTCAACCTTCACTCCGTTGTCATCACTGGTTCTGTATCCCCAGTTCTCGCTATGGCTATTAAAATTACCAAGGACGAATCTAACCGGATGGGCGTTAAAGTTCGGCGGACAGCTGAAGTAATACGGTGCATTGGGAGGTTTGTAGACTGAAGTGACCGTACAGTTACTAAGTTCGGTAGTAAGGATCTCTATGTTACTGGTGTTAGTCTGATACACAGTGCGTACCTCTTTATCTGGCCTGGCGAATAAGCACTCCCATACTGTCGATGGGGGACTTCAGTTATGAGTTTCATCCCCTGAGTCACTTGTCAGATATGCTTTAACGAGTGTGCATCTGAGTTGCATAACCTCATTCCGCCCTCTCCTTTAAACTCACGCTCAGAGAATTAAGTACTCCATCATGCCTGGAATACTCTGCCGGCTTCTGTTTGCCCGAGTACCTACAACCCAAACCTCTTAAAGTCGCAAGTGAATAGGTATCTTCTAGGTGAATCTATTCACACAAAATTTTATTCAAGTACTATAACCAACCACATTATAAAACTACCTTTGTGAGTTTACGCAATTCACGCGACTAATTTAATAAACATTGTTTAACTGTTTAGAATTTTCCGAATATCAGTCAATCACTTTACAATGCAATGGATGCACCCATTATTGTCTTTTTTGCTGTCGCCTTTGGTTGTCATGTCACACATACCACAAAATTGTCTTGATTTCGTCTTGAATTCATGTTAATGAATATGACAAAATTTTAACATATATAGTTGTGTTGCTGTCGCTTCGGTATTAATTTTTAGTTAGTACAAATATTTCAGCATAATATTTAAACAGAAAAAAGAACCTGACGTTGGGCAAGTTTTTACGTTTTTTACCCATTTTTAGAGCACAAGGGATATGATGCGTACATGGCGAAAAATAGTGACAGTGAAAAATAAAGTGAAAAATAAAATATTTTAAAATGAGTAATGAAAAAAGATTTTTAAAGTGGCTGCTTTATAATTATAACCTTACGTAGCAAGTTTACATTAGTAAACAAAGTATCAATTATTTCAGTTGCGCTACATTTTGTTTAAACAAATTCGACGATATCCGTGGCCGATTGGTGTACGCACCGGTTTTCTAGGTGCCACTATCTCTGAGGTCCCGGGTTCGATTCTCGGACGGGTAAATGTCGAAAACTAACTTTTAGATATTTTCTTGTATCTGGGTGTATGTGATCGTTGCTTCCAATTTTCAATGACACAAGTTATTGTATTATTTGATATTATCATTTTTGGTATTGGAATAATATGTATGTATGTACTTAAACAATATTTTTATTTAAGTGTTTTTTTTTATATATTGATTGATAGCGTGATTTTATATAAACGGTATACTTATTCAAATATTGATTAACTAAGTAGATTTATTTTGTAAAAAAGTATTAGATGATTGGCTAGTATGAGTTATTTTTATTTTTTCATATTAAATTATAAGTTTTATTAATTTGATTGGAATAAATCTGAAAATGTACCTACTGGTTAGAGCAGTATAAATTTTTTTTTTCAGTGTAATTTGTAGCAAATGTTGTAGTTTTGCCTGCGACGATCATTTCGATCATAATAGATCGATATAAATAGCTACTGCTGTGTTCTGCATTTTGAAGAATCGTTTGAAGTGACTATCTTTGTTAAAAAAGGCTTTTTTTACTACATACGAATAATATCTAAGATCTACTCTTCCTACAAACCGACGTTTACAATAAATATTCATAATAATTCTTCTTGTATTCTACATATTATAATGTCCTTAGTAAAAGCGCACATAGGTGATATTTTAGATGTAAATAGAATGCGCGCTGCATGCCGCGTCTACACGTATTTCTCAGTCTACGAGAGTGCCGCGGCCGGAGTCTTACCGATCCCAGCACCCCCTCGCTTGTGTAAGCAACGGCCGTCGACGATATTTTTTTTACCTATGCAATATCCTTAAAACGCTCGTGGGGTGCTATTTAAAAACTCGCCAAGGCTCGTTATTTAAACTCGCGCTCGTCATTATGTAACAGTACTAACAGACACATAAACTAGGTATTATTATGTGTCGAATGTTTTTTTATCGCTATTTAAATATGTAAAAAGCATGATTGCTTTTCACGCGAAAAGTTCTAATTTGCATAATTGAACGGCAGAAAAATAAACCGGCAGGAAGTCAACTGCAAAATGTTTTAATGTTACAAATGAAAATTATTTTATCTACACTCATGTGTATATTCGAATCAATATTCGAATTACAAACTCATGCCTGAACGTATAGTATAGATAAAGTAGTGTATGAGACTGCACATAGCTCGGTATTAAAACACTCGTGGAATACTATTAAAAAACTCGCCAAGGCTTCTTTTTTTCAACTCCCACTCGTGTTTTAATACCCCTCCTTATGCGACAGTCACATAAACTACTATTTATGGCTTTCTTTGCCTTAAAAAAACAACAAAGGAGATTTTTCAGTTTTGTATGGAGCCTCGGCTAGGACCTTGTACACTATACCATAGGCAAGCAAAAGATAAATATAATAACTGAAAACTAATTATATCGCAATAAGCTAACGCGTTTGATGGTACAAAAGCATTATCTAGTCTTAATAATTATGCAACCCCGATTCAATATGGCGGTAAAATGTCACACTAACATTAAAAAAAAGGTTCTTATTGACAGATTATCATCAGTCGTCAATGTCATCGTTTTTTCGTACAGAAACATCGTAGTTTCCGAACGTGATTTAAATATGGTTGCCAGTGTGACCATGGATGGCAAAGAATTTTTATTTCAAAGTTTATTTTTGTACCATTTATCCAGAAAGACAATGAGAATTTTAATATTTTATTTGACTTTACTATATTTTTTACTATTAGTACGAATAGTGTACAATGTCCTAGCCGAAAATGAAAAATGTCCTTTACTTAAGTACCTACTTATGTACTTGAAATCGAAAGTTTGGATGGTTGTCACTAAGTTATGGTAAAACGGCTAACCAGATCTGAATGAAATTTGGCATAGAGATAGATTATGCTCTATAATAGCATAAGTTATTCTACTTTTTACCTCGGAGAAAATGTCTCATGCCCGCTAGAAAACATCGTGTATTCCACTTGGGCAAAGCCGCGGGCAGAAAGCTAGTTGTTAAAAAATACGAACAATATTAAGCGCCTATTTTCTAAACTTAGTCACCAGACCCGTTTTATATAAAGCCACTTGCGTGGAGATCTCTTCTCAAGTATAGTTAGCAAGGGATGAATGTATTCGTTGCATGTATTTGTATCCCTTTCTAACTGTACTTGAAAGAAGATCTCCACTTGAGTATTATTCTATAATACGGGCCTTAGTATTATCACAATGTTAAGTATTATGTAAAGTACAGCCAACTAGCAGCGATACGAAAGGTCATTCACCTAAAAAACAACTGTGGAGTTGACAATCTATTGTCTCTCTTTCCATCTTGTGTATTTGTTGATATATCTTGTTCTCCCGGCAAAAATATGTCAAGGTCAAGACGGGTTCGCCAATATTCGGGTGGCCATTAAAATAGTTATTTGTTCAACAAGTGAGCTAAGTTGTTTTTTGCTGCGAGTAGTCTGGAATCTAATAACGAGCTTTTTAGAACAACAAATACACATAATTAGTAACACAATTTGCCAGATATTATCTATACAAATATCTATACAAATAAATAAAATTGGAGTGTCTGTTTGTAATATTAAAATAACCGCTTTATTATTTAAACAGTACATATACCAAAATATTTTTTTTTACAATTTTTGTCTGTCTGTCAGTCGGTCTGTCTGTCTATCTGTTTGTTCCGGCTAATCTCTGAAACGGCTGGACCAATTTTGACGGGACTTTCACTGGCAGGTAGCTGATGTAATAAGGAATAACTTAGGCTACTTTAAATCCCGGAAAAATATCACATACCCGCGGGATAACGTCGTGTAGTCCACGCGGGCGAAGCCGCGGGCGGATAGCTAGTTTAAAATATATTGTCTACTAAACTACATAATTATAACTTTCAAAAAATTACGCACCCCTGCAATTCCTAATGATATTGCATTAGTTTTTTTTCACATTTGTATCGCTTTTCGTTGGCCGTACTTTCGAAACAGAATTTAATAAAATCATATATTACACAAATTGCTGGCACTCAACAGTTCCAAACTTAATTTGAAGAATCAAAATTATTTTCAGAAACTGCGAAATTGATCTGTACCCGAGTGTAAGTTTTTATGTCAAGCAAACGCAAACTATTTCGAGTACGTATTTATGTCAATTTGTATGAAAACTGCATAAGCGCGCTACTCGCCGCTAGAGGCGCTGATACAGTTTTCATACAAATTGACATCAATACGCACTCACGATAGTTTGCATTTTTTGACATAAAAACTTACACTAGGGGTACTGATATATTCTGAATGTTCTGAATAATGAAATTTTTGATGTAGGTACTTAAATTGAAAGTTTTGACAAAATTTTAATGTCATTGCTTTGATAAAAGGTGACTCGAAATGGCTGTGTTATTGGAATTAGATTGAAAGCAGTCTTAAATGAGAGGGCGTCTAAGAGGATTAGTTAAATCTGCTTATTTTAATAAATTATTTTATTTTAATTGAACTAAAACAACCGACTTCTCTCGAAGACTCGAAGGATTGTATCGTTGAAGGGCAGTGGGCGGGACATAGGCACGGAGAACCGATGGCCGTTGGGGCAGAAAGGTTCTCGAATAGCGACCGCGTACCGGACGCGATCCGTGGACAGGCCCTCTAAAAGGTGGACCGACGATTCAGTGCAGTCAAGGTCGCGGGAAGCCGGTGGATGCGGGCCGCTGGATGCGATCGTTGTGGTGATCTTTGGGGGAGGCCTACGCCCAGCAGTGGGCGTCGTTCGGCAGACATGATGATGATGATGATTAAATAATGGAAAACCCTTTGTTCAAATCAGCAAACGCTCCATACTACCTACCTTTGTATTGTATTTTCAAGTTATTGACAATGAAGTATTAGAAAAACTATCGACCCGTCTCACATGGGACTCGAACCCACTAACTTTCACTATCCGGGCGAATGCTCTACTCTAACTACCGAGCAACGGAGTCGTTGTCGAATGTATATAATAACTTCTAACGCGTGGTTAGCCTGCGTTTATTTAATTAATGTGAAGATGTTACTTCCTTCGACACTCGAAAGAAATATCTTTCCAGATATTTTGACAATCAATAAAAACGAAACAAATGCTATTTCAAATTATTTTTACTATTTTGCATTCACAATTTATTCTCTTAACGACTCTGTAGCTCAGTGGTAGGTAAATTTCGTACAGTTTATACATACAAAACTTTATGCTTTATTCAGTAGAATATAGCAACCTTTTTAAGGTCAAAGTATTGTTCTTTTAAAGGGACCCCCAAATTATGAATGAGTGTCTTAAATCTACAAGTTTAACACTAAATGAAAAACATGTTCTTCCATAGGTACGTAATGTCTGGAAAAATATGTTTACATACTTCGATCAACAATAGCTTTACACGGTTGGAGTGACAAACACGGTCATGCGAATAAGCGCCCACTACGCTACTTAAAAATAAACATGTGCGTTTATTTATTAGTAGACTATGTTGACGGTGTCAATGTTTAGGCGTAGGTACCAGAACGTTTCAGTGAGTGTTAAAATGTAAAAAGAACTAGATAATAAAAATGTACTGTAATGTAATGTTAGTTTAATCAATAAAAAAAATTGATTATGATTATAATTGAGCGGTGTTTTGCAGAAAACGACCAACGCCAAAAACACAGTTTCGAGATATAAGCAGTTTAAGGTTTTTTTGTTCATGCTCGAAATTTATTGTAAAAATTGTTTTAAATTGGAGCAAAATTGTTAAAATGCTATCTTAGCTATTAAATAAACTATTTTTTAATACTGTAATAATTTGATAAACTATAGAAATATAGCATTTATTTATGGTCGTTTTCATCTAATTGACTGTTTCTTGCATTTACATTTTCGCAGAGTGAGATCAAATGGGATGGTCTCGTTCTGCATAATAAAATTTCAAAGATCAGAATTAAACTGAATGATACCAATTCAATTGTTATATTTTGCAAAATATATTATTAATCTTGAAATGATTAATTATTCAGTTTCTAATATCAATCAATCTAATATCCAGTTCGGGAATATTGTAGCCCTCAACAAATTCATTGGAATCAGGGCCTGCATGAAGATTAAAATAGATTTCTTGGCAATCCGTAGGTATCATCATCATCATATCAGCCGAACGACGCCCACTGCTGGGCATAGGCCTCTCCCAAGATCTTCACAACGTTCGGTCCTGCGCTGCCCGCGTCCAGCGGCTTTCCGTGACCTTGACTAGATCGCCGGTCCACCATGTAGGGGGCCTGCCCACGGAGCATCTCGTCTGGAAAACGGTCGCCATTCGAAAACCTTTCCGACGGCTATCGGTTCTCCATGCTACCTATGTGTCTCGCTCACTGCCACTTCAACGATGCAATCCTTCGAGCAATGTCGGTTGTTTTGGTTCTCCAGCGGATCTCATCATTTCTGATTCGATCGAACAGTGAAATACCAAGCATCGGTCTCTCCATTGCTCGCTGGGTGACCTTAAGCCTTCTTATGAGACCCATAGTAAAAGACCACTTTTACTATCTCTCTTCTATAGGTCATTACTGGCAACACACACTGGTCAAAGACTTTGAGGTATTTCAGACGCGAATATATGCAGGAGCTTCCCGAACGCTGCCCATTCGAGCTGGATTCGACGAGTGATCTCTTTCTCGAAGCTGGACTTACCTAATTGGACCGTCTGTCCCAGGTAAACATATTGGTTAACAACTTCGAGTGTATTGTATCTAACATTAACTGGAGCGGTTACAACATGGGCATTGGACAAGATTTTCGTCTTATCTATGTTCATCTTAAGACACACTTTTTGAGAAGGTTTACTGAGATCTTCGAGCATTGTGTTCAGGTCTTCTAAAGACTCAGCCATAAGAACTACATAATCGGCAAACCGTAGGTGTATTAGGTACTCGACATTGATGTTGATGCCGCATCCTTTCCAGTCCAGACGCTTAAAAATATCCTCCAAAGCAGCAGTGAACACTTTCGGAGAAATAACGTCTCCCCGTCTCACACCTCTATGTAGTTGGATAGGATTAGAGCTCTGGTTCTGTAATCGGATAGACGTGGTGGCGTTTTGGTATAAGTACCTCAGCACCTCATTGTACCTGTAGTCTATTTGGCACTTCTAGAGAGACTGCAGCACGACCCGTCTCAATCGAATCAAAGGCTTTCTCATAGTCAACAAATGCCAAGCAAAGTGGCAAGTTGTACTCTTCGATCTTCTGTATAGCTAGCCGCAGTATATGAGTGTGGTCTATGGTACTATATACTTTCCAGAACCCGGCTTGTTCGGTAGGTTGGA
Source organism: Crambus lathoniellus (assembly GCA_949710035.1). NCBI lineage: Eukaryota > Metazoa > Arthropoda > Insecta > Lepidoptera > Crambidae > Crambus > Crambus lathoniellus. The sequence goes on along the minus strand of OX453309.1, from coordinate 25,825,558 downwards.
AGTCGTCGAACCTGCGATTTGCAATGACTCTCGAAAACAACTTATAGTTATGGCTCAGAAGTGAGATAGGTGTGTAGTTCTTCAAGAGTTATCACCTTTCTTGAAAAAAAAAATACATTACATCGTTTCTGCCCCATGCCTTTGGCGTTTAGCCCTCGGGGATGACTGAATTGAAAAGCTTCTGGAGAACCTTATGTATCGGATTTCCATCCGCACTCAGAAGCTCTGTTGTGATTCCGTCATCGCCCGCAGCCTTGTTGTTTTTAAGCTGCCTGAGAGCCATTCTAATCTCGTACAGGCTGATGTCCAGGATATCTTCTGCATAGTGTCGGGTAAGCTTGGCTCTAGTTTTTAGTCTTGCTTTCAACAGGTGTTTGCGTGGAATATAAATGTCCATAGAAACTCCCAATCTCCCTCAGGATTTTAGGTGTTGACGAAATGATGCTACCTTCCTCAGTTTTCAGTCTCGTCGCGAGCTTTTGTTCCGCTCAATATCCTTTTAAATACGCTCGGTACAAAATTGGCTAAGGTCACTTGTCAAAGACTTAATAATAATAAAGCCCTTTATTCCGAACTTAAGTATCAGATACTAAACCAGACAACTACAAAAAATCTCTTAGTTCGGTGTACCTCCTAGCATAGGCCTCCTCCAACGACTTCCATTGTTGCCTGTCTTGGGCAACCCTTCTCCAGTTAGGACCTGCTGTCAACTTTAGGTCATCTTCCCACCTCGTATGTTGTCAAAGACTTAGATATCTGTATATTGAGCTGCCAATAACGATGAGCATCCGCTGAGTTCTGTAGCTTCATTTCGTGTCTCTGATCCATGAGTAAGAGAGCCTGGCTAGAGAGTTTCTTTAATTTGGGACGGTGGGTTGCAAAGTACTTGGACCCTACCGTACGGACAGTATTCACCACCATATTGTATAGATCGTTCACATCGATGCTGTTTTCAGATCTTTCAAGCTTGACGTTGATATTCGTGTGCCTCTGACCATACGGTGATCGCTTCCTGTCATAACAGCGTTGATCACAACGATATCATTGAATATGTGCTTCTTCGTCGACATGATAAAATCGATCCCTTTTTTCACTTCACCGTCCGGACTGATCCAGGTCAATTTGCCGCTTACGGGCTTTCTAAAGAAGGAGTTCATCATAATATAGAGGTTCTCCCTCTCCATAAAGTCTGCTAGCATCTGGCCTCTTTCAATCCAAATTGCCCTACTATTAACTCATCACTGCAGCGTTGCCCTAACTTCGCATTGAAATCTCCCATCACAACCGTGTAGTGGGTTTCATAGCTATGCATGGCTTTAGAGATCTCCTCATACATAGCCTCCACTTCAACATCGTCGTGTTTCGAGGTCGGAGCGTAGACCTGATGACATTCAGCGAATACCGTTTCGATATGCTGAGTATCAGGTACGCTACTCTGCTCGACACACTTCCGATGGTAATCACGTTGTTGACAAGGGACTTGTGGACAATGAACCTGACACCACCAATGGACTGTTGGTCGCCCTCCCGGTGGTATAGTAAGTTACCGGATTGCAGGATAATCGAGGCCTCCCCACTCTTTGCGAACTTCAGATAACCCAATGTAACTAAGGTACTAATTGCTTCTTCCAACTCCAAGAGCTTCGCGTCGAGCCGCAATTTGCGCCTGTTGTAGGTTGCCAGATCGAGTCGTCTCGGTGTTGGTAGCCGGATCCTACCCGGCAATTCTTAGCACCCCCTGCCCTGCCGTTACCATAGCTTATTAAGCAGTTTTCCTCTTTCGCCTCTTTCCTCTTACGACACTCACGGGAAGAGAGGGGGTGCTATTATTTTTATGTGCCGGCACTATACGGCACCATCCGTGGGTATAACTGGTAGTAAAAAACTAAAATAGACCACACCGAATCTCGGTCTCAATCTGAAAAAGAATACTAATAATAATTATGAATTTTGCAGAAAGCGACCACTGCAATGGTCGTTTTCTGCAAATTAGTAAGTGAGCAGTTTTGGATCATATGTTTTTGCTGAAAGCAGCCAAGTCAGTTGGTCGCTTTCTGTTTTTTAAAGAATCTGCTTAAACTTGAATTTTAGTACATCAATGGTCTGGACTTGGTCGCGTTTAACATATAAATGTGTGATACTGGTGTATGGTCTCATTTGACAAATTATTATCTCGAGTTTGACAAGTGCTAGGAGTTCGCATGTTTTTGGACAATGTAGATTAAAATAAATCTTAAGCAATGGGTATCATAACTCATTTTAGCAAAAATGGCCGTTGGTCGCTTTCTGCAAAACACCGCTCAATTGTGAATTTTATATAATTTCTCATCTCATCAGTATACTTTCATAGCAATTTTTCCTACCCATGCTCAAGCTCGGTATAAATGTAGGTAAGCTAGGTAAATATTGATAAACAACTTATTCAATATTAGTTATTTTTTTATTTTTTTAATAGTCTAATAATAACAATTAACATTGTAAATTCCTACGCTGGACGGTATAACAGTACTACGGAAAGCCACGTGAACGTCTTTATTTTTTAAGTCTTTATATTTTTCGGATATTTTACAAGGAAAAAAACGGAGGTTGGCGGGATGTCAGGGATATAATATAAGTTAATATGTAACCAATGTTATTCAGTAAACGTTGGTCAAATTGCCTGTTGTTTTGGTATACGTTATAAAGAACATTATTTCTGGCTATCAGGAGTGGCCGACCGGAACGATCTCATTTCGTGGAACATTTACCAAATACCGGACATCAACTATCTGATGGGCATTCCTATGAGATTTTATATACTTGTAGTAAAGACCTAAGACTGAGCGTGCTAGAAAACTTAGAAATCATCAAACACGATGTTGATGGAGACGACTCCATTAACTTAAAAGTAACATTATTAAACTATGAAGTTAACGTCTCTTCCTCGCAACTGCTGCGTGTTTTTCAAATGGGAATAATAACTCCGTGGCCGAGTGGTGTACGCCCCGGTTTTCAAGGTGCCGCTATCTCAAATGGTAAATGTTGAAAATGAATTTTTCAATATTTCTTTTTTCTTTTATATTTTATCTCGGGTCTGATGTGGGTGTGTGTGGTAAATTTAATACCCGTCGTTGTTGTTTCCAATTTCCATAATACTAGTGCTAAAGCTACTATACTTTGGTTTTGCAACAGTGTATGTGAAGGTGTACCATATTTATTTATTTATATTTATTATCAAATCCATTAAAAAAACTCTTAAAAAATATTATTTAATGTAATAAGTTTATTAGTACCTACATATTAAATTTAAAATATTTTTTTCTTTTTTCTCCATTCTTTTAATTTGAAGCTGGCATCATTCTTTAAAGGTTGTCATCTGCACTGCACAGGTGATTTGGTCTGCTTCAGACCAAATCTGCGCTATACACGTTCCGATTTGGTCTGGGAGCAGACCGAATCGGAGGTCGGATAGGAACGTGTGTAGAGGATTTAGCACGATCCTACTCCTGAGGGTGTCCCAGGTTGGGTTGTACAGTAGTCTTAAGGTCACAGCAGACATATCAACTCGTAAACGGATCGTAAAGATATCAACTCGAGCGGTTCAGTATTCTTTGTATGAAGCCCCCTACTGCAAAGCACACTAATCGGAAACGTAACGTAATCGCCTCGCCTCGGGTCCAGCTCATTAACCGCTTTGTGGGTCGCTCAACTTGCTATCCCCGCGCTTACCGCTAGTCTAGAAATTCCGAGATTTGATCCCATGTCCACCTTTTTTCGATATGGAACCACTGTGCGGGGCGAGGCGTAAGCGCGGCGTCGCCTAGCCGTAGCCGAGCCGACGTACCGACGCTAATCCGGTTTGGTTACGTGCTTGCGTTAGGTTGACGCCTGGTTGACAGCGAAGAGAAAGGCGATACGGTGTCGATCCCTTTCCGAGTTGATGTATCTGCTGTGACCTTTATCGGTGAAGGTGCAAGGTGTGTCACTGTTTTGCTAGCAGGCAGGTATTGTGCTCAAGTTCAAATTTTTGCGGGCGGGCGGGCATTTTGCTTGTTGTGTTTTTGCCGAAGTAAGCTACATATGTTTCTTTTTTCATAATGGTTAGGGACTTCCGCCAGATGACGCTTGATTTAATCAAAAACTTTGAGAATGCCTTGGCGGGAATCTTCTTTGGCAATCAATAAAAAATGTGATTTTCAAAGTTAACAAATATATTTTTCATTTTACAATATTCCGCGGCAAAAATGCATGTGTAATTTTCTCTAGTAGCGTTTAAAGGCGAGTGCTCCCGGTGACGAAAGACGGTGCCCGACGGTCTTCGCGCATACGCAATGCGCACGTCTTGCGAAGGTTGACAGTGCTTGTGGTATATCAACCTCCTTGATGTTTTTTTAAAGAATATATTCTTATTGGCGTTAACACCTTACAAATCACTCTTTCTGCAAATTAATGAGGCTCTTTTACCAGCCAAATCCTCTACGATACTCATCAATAAAGACGCATTATAATCGAAAATAGCAACGATGTTAGAACGTTGTTATTAGAAACCGCATGATCAATCGAAGTTGTAAGGCAGCAATTTTTTCCTTATTTTCCTAAATGGTTCTATAGAAACTCGAAGCGCCTTTTCAAATAATAAATTGAGAGACGGATTTAAGGGGCTATCGCCCGAATTCTCGAACGCAAATCATCTTTGGGAGCGTCTCAAACATCATGGCATCTCTTTCATACGTTTCACATTTAAAGTGACAGGGCGATGTTTGAGACGCTCCCAAAGATAAGTAGCGTACGAGTATTCGGGCATATATGACTAAAGCGAGATAGCGATGAGAAAACGACGCGCGCGGGAGCGAGACTGATTTTGCAGATTAGGCACAAAAACCACGAAATCACTTCGTAGTAAAAAAAACTATAGCGATTTTTATAAAAATGAGTACCTGCTACCCGATCCTAAATATTATTGATGTCCACTATTTATACCAATTTCCAATAGTACCTATAATGTAACCCCGTTTGAGAATAATCTATCTTGAATTTTCGTATATTGGGGTCTTTTCATAAATCATGTTTCTGAAACTTTACGAATCTAGATATAGGTATGAAGAAATGTACTATCTTATTATATCTTATTATAGTATCTTATTACCAAACTCTAACAACTCTAACCGTCTTATAGTTTTATATCAAAAAGTCTATACTTTTTCCCAGTATCGCTCTAATATCTATTTTCTTGGAAATTTTGTAAGCTCTTTTAGAAAAGAATGATTAAAGAATTTCATCTTTTGCTCATAAGTTATAGTTCTAAATCAGCAAACTCGGACTCATAAAACATGTTTTCTTTTATTAAAAAATTAAATATATTTTTTTTTCTATATTTTGCCTTCCGCTAACAACTTTTTCAAGGTAAAGATTTTGAATATCTTTATTGTTTCCATTATTATTCCACACTGGCTTCAAATGAAAAGAACATGCAAGATACATTGTCTGCTGAAATAAATGTAGCCTACATGCAAGAAAATATCACATTTGCGCCATAACCTGTAACTCTTCGCACAATAAAGTACTTTTACTTCTATTTCTACACGTGTTTTGATATCATTAACTTTAACCTCAGGAATTATTAGACCGTGCAATATCAAGCACCGAATATTTCAAGAAGTAAGGGTGTAAGGGAAACACTTCAAAGAGTTTTAGGGGCCGAAACTATAGCTCATATAATATTTATTACAAGCAATCAATGTAACAAGATGAAATATAGCTTATTATTTAAAGGGGGGACGCCACCGAAGCCGGACGGGTGATCAGTCACCTTGATAGGAACCTTTCACCCAAAAAAGTATAGCTTACTAATACTTACTATATTTAAGTATTATAATAAGTAGCTGCCGTTTGATATAGTATTGTTTGAAACAACTTTAGCAATGGTCGGTTAGGCAAAGTGTTGTAGGAAAAGGTGAACGCCCCGGTTTTAAATTGTCTTTATTACATTACTAGCTGACCCAGCGCAGCTTCGTTCCCGTGGCCCTACCTCCTACTCCACCCTACCCTACCCGTACTCTACCCCTACCCTATCCTACCCCTACCCTACCCGACCCCTACCATACCCCTACCCTACCCCTACCCTACCCTACCCTACCCTACCCTACCCCTACCCTACCCCTACCCCTACCCCTACCCTACCCCTAACCTACCCTACCTTTACCCTACCCTACTTCTACTCTACCCCTACTTACCCCTCCTTCCCCTATTTTCGCACCGTTAAAACCTTCCTTGGACTTCCACGAACATTTCAAGACCAAAATTAGCCAAATCGGTCCAGCCGTTCACGCGTGATGTCGTGACCAAGGGAAAAAGGGATTCATTTTTATATATATAGATTAGGTACAATAGTTGGCGTTGCGCGTTGCGCTTGAGAATATAATGCAAAAATGGCAGAGTGTCGAAAGATGACATGTGACGTGGTAGGTAAAGTGGTACTACTACTGCTTTATCGACAAAGAGCTAGCGCCATCAATCCGAAACCCAAGGTACTATTGGTTTGGCAGGAAAGGCAATGACAGATATTGTTGCCTTGGGTATCAGATAGATGGCGTTAACACAAAGGTTTATTAAAAATTGACTAATCCGAGCTCCTCCGTGCTTTGGAAGGTACGTGAAGCCGTTGGTACTGCGTTTGTAGTTTTAAATACCCACTAATCCGCATTGGACCCACGTTTGATCTTGGCCCATTCTCAATCCAGCCGTGGAGTCATTGAAATGGTTGATAATGAAGATAATTGTATATGACAGAGTAAATAAGGATAGAATATATTAATAGAGTTGTTAATATATTAGTGCATATTCATGGCATCCTAATAAATCTTACCGCAAACTCATATTAACTTCAGTCATTAAAATCAAATTAGTTGCAAGCTCATCAAATGTGGCGACTACCCGGAGCCTAAAATGTGTCCTACTTACAACATAATGTATCAAAGAGAAGTACTATTGTTTCATAGAATGCAATATTCTATTTATATTCTATTTCTATCTATAAAGAAGTGATTCGATGTTTAAGTAGAGATACTGGATCGTATTCATGTATTAATGTTTAAGAAACGTTAAAAAGTTTGTAAAAATAATTAACTATGGGGGTTAAGCACTTGGAACACTTTTCTGATTTAAAGAGGCAGTTGTAAATAGGAGTTTTGATAAGTTAAAAATTATAAATGGCACGTTTAATAACTAGTCCAGCAGTAAAAACTAAGCAGTAAAGTAAACAAAAATGAGTAATAAAAATAATGAAATGGATCAGTGAATATATAATTGAGCAGGAAAATAATTAAATGAGCGGTAAAAATTAATAAACGAGCGGTTACGTGTGGAGTATATATACCCGTCCCTCTCACTCTCCGGGCATGACAGAATCGAGTGAAAGAGACGGGTAGAAACATAAGGACACAAATCGTTCGGTCATTCACATTTAGCAATTCATTTGCGATCCAGTTTTTAGAAGGTCATAGTACGAAAAAAAGCTATTCATTCATATCTGTTTAAAGGTATTAGGCTGTAAAATACCGAAAATCTTCATCTCTTTTATTTCGTGGATATATATCACAAACCTGTTTTAAATAAATGCTTGTTTTGCATAACAAAAACGCACACCTCGAAAATATAAAGTGAAATCAGAGTTAGCACCTGCATTTAGCCAAAAAGACTACGACAAGACGTAAGTGGTGCAACACCACATATTGCTCGTAATTTTTTTTGCAATAAATGCTCTGTTTTAATGTGAACTGAGATGTTTTGCATTGATAAAAAGTAATCTATGTCACTTTCCAGCTCCGAAACTATGCTCATATCAAAAATCACGTCGATCCATTGCTCCGTTTTGACGTGAAAGACGAAGAAACACACAAACTCACAAACAAACACATTTTCACATTTATAATTATAATATTAACTTATTTTTGTAAAACCCAATTTTCATACTCCTGAGTCCAGAAATGAAGAAGTTTACATATAATCTTTAATCCCCCTTTCTACCCCCATTAGAGGTTTTTAATCTAGACTCGTGACCAGTATCCAAGATACCAATTTTCATACTTCTAAGTTCAGAAATGAGAAAGTTCCATGTAAACTATAGCTGTTGCCAGTGAATTTGTACGCACGGTGTAGTGACTTTTGTGTTAAGTGGCTTATGCCCGTTTGCACTAAACTCGGGTTGAGCGTGTCATAGCTTAGAAACAGCCTAAAACAGCCGAGCTAAAATTTTTGGTTGCACTGACAGACTACGTCGTAAATTAGTCATCACCTTGCTAAAAGAATGAATGAATGAATTCAAATATTAATTGTTCATGGATTTTAAACCTGGCGAGGTAAAGTAGGTCACTGGATATTTTTTTGGTTGAAACTTCTCATTGATTCATTCGTAAGTTAAAAGGAGACAAAAGCTAAGGCGTGGTCTATTTTATTTGGTAGGAGTAATTCACCGAGAAAAGAAAAAGTCAACTGAGCTCAACTGTCAGGAAAAACATAAATACAGTGCGCAAACTTTTCTGTTCCGGTGGCCAAAACTAGAACTAACGAGTTTTGTTTTTAATGTCATTTTGCTAATACTTTCATGTTTTGCTGCTAAACATAAGCGCCGCTGTCATGGGAACAGAAAAGATTGTCGATCTGTAATGTTTTTTTTAAATAAATGATGAATGACGTATGTCACATGTGTTGTGTCTCTATCTAGCAAACAAGAATACAAAAGCCACAAGCTTTTCTGTTCCGGTGACAGCCGTGACACAGGAGTCACTTGCAATACGAAATTAGCTGTCAAAATGGACTGTCGTATGAAAACTGTTTTAGTACCAAAGATAATCACCGGAACAGAAAAGCTTGTCGCACTACTCTTTGCTCACAATGCCACAGACAATAATCACTGATATAGGTATTTCTTAAGCCTTAGGTGCTCGATATTGGGCCCGTAAGTTAAAAATAGCCAAAAGTGCATTTAAGAATGTCCTAAGGTTAGTGCAAAGCAATTTTTTGTTAAGAATGTCTTAAGTTAGCTAGGAAAAGACTTAGGCGATTTTTAAGTTTAGTGCAAACGGGTGTTAGTTTATGTATGTCAGTAAGCCTAGCATGACCACCCAAAACGCGATATGTATCGAATGATAAAGCGACTTATCGACATTCAAACGTCAAAACCCATAGTCTTTTGACAGTTAAACCGGATAACTTATCATATCATATCCCATTTTGTTGGTCATGCTAGGCAGGCTGTTGCTATAAATTGCCTAGATTTCATAGGGCTCTTTTTAAATTCATATTCTCTACTAAAAGGGTCTACTAAAATAAATAAAGCTTTTCGAATACGCATGTTACAGAATGAGCATGGCGTGTTGTTATAATATGAACATAGTTGAGCCCTCATAGATCTGTCAGTCTGTCAAGAGCAGCTTTCTCAGGAACCCGTGGAGGTATCAAACAGAAATCAATATCAAATGAAATATTCAAATCTGCAATCCCTTAGAGCCGAGAAAAAAACAAACTTCTAAGTCAAAAATCAAAATATACAGCTGTTTATGCGCCGCATATTTTGACCCTCGCATGGTAATCAGAACCTATAGATAGAATCATCAGAACCTAGATACTTCCCGTTAACCTAGAATAATTTAATTTGGCAAGAATTCAGATCTTACAGTAAAAATGAAGAGAAAAATCCTAAAAATGGTAATTTATAGTTAAATCACAGATAGAAACTATTCCTAACTTATTCTTGTATTTCATTTTATACAAAATGAGTGCATACGCCCGCAAATATAAATTAAGTTTCTTAAGGGTCGGCTGTAAGCCAGCGCGTAGGTATTGACGAAGCTAATCTGTATATGTGTGCCTTCACGCACACAAACTTCTCCGTCCTAGCACGAAAAAATGTAATTCAGAAAATTAAAAAAAGTAATAACTGTTTTTTTTTAGTCAGAAAGTAACTTTACGTATTTGATGCGTTTCATTTGCCATGTTTGACATCTGGGGGCTGATGCAGCATCTTACAGACAGTCAAAATGACTCCTCTACATTTCAACGTAACCAGTTCGAGTTTGGGCTCATTTGAATAGTCTTGATGAGAACTCTTGTGCCAAGTAGTTTCCTACGTCTGATGCTGGAGTCAGGAGGTGGTTGATGGAACTCTTCAACAATTCAAACTTTTGTGCCAAAATGTTTCGAAGGTCTGATGCTGGAATCAGGAAGTGGTTGATAGAACTCTTCATCAATTCAACGTAACCACTTCTAGCTTGGGCTCATTTGAATGGTCTTGATCAAAACTTTGGTGCCAAGTAGTTTCCAAGGTCCAGTTCTGGAGCTAGTAAGTGGCTGATAGAACTCTTCATCAATTCAACGTAAACACTTCTAGTTTGGGCTTGTTTGAATAGTCTTGATGAGAACTCTTCTGCTAAGTAGTTTCGAAAGTCTGATGCTGGAGTCAGGAGGTGGTTGATGGAACTCTTCAACGATTCAACGTAAACACATCGAGTTTGGGCTCGTTTGAATGGTCTTGATGAGAACTCTTGTGCCAAAATGTTTTAAAAGTCTGATGCTAGGGACAAGAGGTGGTTGATGGAACACTTCAACAATTCAACATAAACACTTCGAGTTTGGGCTCGTTTGAATTGTCTTGATCAGAACTCTTGTGCCAAGTAGTTTCCAAGATCTGAAAGCTAAGAGTCATGAACTGTTTGATGGAACTCCTCAACAAATCAACGAAACCACTTTGAGTTTGAGCTCGTTTGAATTGTCTTGATGAGAACTCTTGTGCCAAGTAGTTTTCAAGGTCTATTGCTGGAGCCAGGAAGTGGCTGATGGAACTCTTCAACGATTAAACGTAACCAGTTAATTTTTGGGCTCGTTTGAATTGTCTTGATGAGAACTCTTGACAAGAAAATAGCAACGCAATATTAAAAATATTAAAAAATCCAAGATGGCGGCCAACTTTTTTGTTTATGATCCGATTTTGATGAAACGCGGTTTATGGTACTATTTTGATAAGAAAACAGCAACGCAATCCTACTAATATTATAAATGTGAAAGTTTAGATGTTTGGATGTTTAGATGTTTGGATGTTTGTTACTCAATCACGCCAAAACGGCTGAACGGATTTGGCTGAAATTTGGGACACTGATACTTTGTAGCCTGGAGAGGAACATAGGCTACTTTTTATCCCAGAAAAATGTCACATTCCCGCGGGATAACGTCGTGTAGCCCACGCGGGCGAAGCCGCGGGCGGAAAGCTAGTATTAAAAATATTAAAAAATCCAAAATGGCGGCAAACTTTTTTGTTTATGGACCGATTTTGATGAAACGCGGTTTATGGTACTATTTTGATAAGAAAACAGCAGCGCAATGTTAAAAATATTAAAAAATCCAAGATGGCGGCGAACTTTTTTGTTTATGGGCTGATTTTGATGAAACGCGGTTTAAGGTACTATTTTGATAAGAAAACAGCAACGCAATGTTAAAAATATTAAAAAATCCAAGATGGCGGCGAACTTTTTTGTTTATGGGCTGATTTTGATGAAACGCGGTTTATTGTACTATTTTGATAAAAAAAACAGCAACGCAATGTTAAAAATATTAAAAAATCCAAGATGGCGTTCAACTTTTTTGTTTGTGGGCCGATTTCGATGAAACTCGGGTTTTGGTACTATTTTGTCAAGAAAACAGCAACGCAATATTAAAAATATTAAAAAATCCAAGATGGTGGCCAACTTTTTTGTTTGTAGGCCGATTTTGGCAGCACTCGGGTTTTGGTACTATTTTGTAAAAAAACCAGCAATGCAATATTAAAAATATTAAAAAATCCAAGATGGCGGCCAACTTTTTTGTTTGTGGGCTGATTTTGATGAAACACGGTTTTTGGTACTATTTTGACAAGAAAACGGTAAGGTAAAGGTAAAAAAGGTTGTTAACTTTAGTTTTTTCTCTCTCTTTTGCCGTTATTAAAATTTAACACGCTTTTATTTAAAAGCTTGAAACAGTGACTAGTACACAATTAATATAAATTGAAATATAGTACATACTACGTACACAAATGTTTTAAATGCAAAAGTAACTCTGTCTGTCTGTCTGTTACGCAATCACACCTAAACTACTGAACCGATTTTAATGAAATTTGGTTTTAAAATTATGACAGTGCCGTGCAGTAACATGAAGTAGGTTTCTTTGAGAAGTCTAACTTGTGTTTATTTGAAAAATTTTCATCGTCAAGATGTAAAGACAAACTGCGTCAAATACCGCACGAAACTGCTCCTTTTCATAATAATATTTATGGTATTGCTTCAAAATTTTTTAATAAAATACCAAAGGACATACGAGAAATAAATGATGCAATGAAATTTAAAATGCACCTTAATATTTTTTTGTTAGAAAAAGCCTATTATACTATCAATGAATACTTGTGTGATCCTGACATTTAGATTTAATTTTTTGACATTTTAATTTTAATGATTTTGTAATGTGTGATTTAATTATTTGTAATTTGTGACTTTGACATTGTGGATTATTATTCTTTTATTTCTTTACTTTCATTATAAATAATTGTAACAAGGACATTTGCATGCTATATAAATGGCTATATAGGATAAGAACAAATTGAAACAAAGTAACATCAAAGCCCTATTTTTAGCAAATAAAGAGTTTGTATTTGTATTTGTAGAGCCTGAGAAAGAACATAGGCTGCTTTTTAATGCGAAAAAAGGTTTGTAAGGGGTTGAAATAGGAGATGAAAATTTGTCCGAAAATGTCACAGATTGCATTTACACCGTAGCTTCTAGAGATGGCACTGAGAAGAGCATTAAAAAAAGGACGGTGCGATTTTAACTTTTAATTTAAAATTGGTGGAACGGAAGTAAGCAAAATTACTGTAAGTATTGAAAACTAAGCAGGTGGTAAAAATAGGGAATGAAAGTTTTTGTGTAATGACGTCGACAAAAAGCTTACGGCCCACAAAATACAATGATAATAGAAATACAAAGATTTACGGAGTCATTACAAAATGTGAAACTGAAATTAACGGAAGTAAAAAACTTGCCAAACGCCGCGCACTATACACAATGAGCGGCGGCGGCGTAGCGCAGCGTATGTAGGGGAACGGGGAATATGCCTATAGGCCTAATCAGACGACGGACTGTCCTCCGGGTACTTTTTTGTCCATCGATATAGATCTCTTACAAATTGTGTCGAATAACGCACACGAGGAACTAAAAGTACCGCGGACAAAAAGTCCGCTAAATTACCGCTGACACCAAGAGACTGGACTGGACAAAAGTTCGCGGTAGTCCGCGAAAAAAATAGAACGAACGTAACTAGGCGCAACAACGCACACAACGAATTTTAATCTGCATTGAGCGCTCGATAGTGAAGTACGTTTCCGTGCAACAAATGACCGCACACCGCATGCGTTGAGTCCACGACAAGTCCTCGGAGGACATATTTTGGACGTACAGGGACTTTTTGTCCGCCGGGGACAAAAGTCCCTCGTTTGATTATGCCTTAAGTGTATTTGCTAAATAATAAGCCGAAAAATAAAAAATGCTGCCGAAAGTCACCATACCACGCGAACGAAGTCGCGGGCACAGTAAGTAAATGATATAAAGTTCCAGGGTTATAAAATATGTAATTGTGATATGGGATTATTTTGATATAGACGAAGGAGCTTTGGAGGCTAAGAAATATAAAACAGCATACTTACAATCTGAATTAAATATTTAGTAAACTTTTTAGTTTTAACTCATAAAAGCTTGTATATCTTTTTATTATTGAATTTTTTTAGTTATAATTATTTAATTTTTACTGTTGAACTAAATCAAACCATCAGGAACTTAACAGGCCATCACAAAGGATTGCTTATACAAAATTTCATGGCATTGCTATTGACCATTGCAGAGGTCTCGCGTCCGGAGCCAACCTTAGGTGCAGGATCACCCACCATAATTGAATGCATATATAACATTTCGTGTCAGTGCTGATGACTGTTGAAGAGTTTCTCATCTGAAGTAAATTTTACTGTTTTCATGTTCCAAAAATCAACTTTTATCAAAATCGGCAAAAAAGTCCCATAAACAAACAAAAAAGTTGGCCGCCATCTTGGATTTTTTATATTTTTACCATTGCGTTGCTGTTTTCTTATCAAAATAGTACCATAAACCGCGTCTCATCAAAATCGGCCCATAAACAAAAAGTTGGCCGCCATCTTGGATTTTTTTATATTTTTAATATTGCGTTGCTGTTTTCTTTTCAAAATAGTACCATAAACCGCGTTTCATCAAATTCGGCCCATAAACAAAAAAGTTCGCCGCCATCTTGGATTTTTTACTATTTTTAACATTGCGTTGCTGTTTTCTTATCAAAATAGTACCATAAACCGCGTTTCATCAAAATCGGCCCATAAACAAAAAAGTTGGCCGCCATCTTGGATTTTTTTATATTTTTAATATTGCGTTGCTGTTTTCTTTTCAAAATAGTACCATAAACCGCGTTTTATCAAAATCGGCCCATAAACAAAAAAGTTCGCCGCCATCTTGGATTTTTTAATATTTTTAACATTGCGTTGCTGTTTTCTTATCAAAATAGTACCATAAACCGCGTTTCATCAAAATCGGCCCATAAACAAAAAAGTTGGCCGCCATCTTGGATTTTTTAATATTTTTAATATTGCGTTGCTATTTTCTTGTCAAGAGTTCTCATCAAGACAATTAACTGGTTACGTTTAATCGTTGAAGAGTTCCATCAGCCACTTCCTGGCTCTAGCAATAGACCTTGGAAACTACTTGGCACAAGAGTTCTCATCAAGGTGATTCAAATAAGCCCAAACTCGAAGTGTTTACGTTGGATCGTTGAAGAGTTCCATGAACCACCTCCTGACTCCAGCATCAGACTTTCGAAACTACTTTGCACAAGAGTTCTCATCAAGACTTTTCAAACAAGCCCAAACTCGAAGTGGTTACGTTTAATCGTTGAAGAGTTCCATCAACCACTTCCTGACTCCAGCATCAGACCTTCGAAACTACTTGGCACCAGAGTTTTCATCTAGACGACTCAAAGTGGTTACGTACTTTGAATTGCTGAGCAGTTCCATCAGCCACTTCCTGGCTCCAGCATTTGACCAGATATCTGATGTGATGACGTATCAAACAAATTGTTGAGTGGAAAACTAATTATGTCCTGATATTGGTATCGCTTTTCGGATTTCTGGAAATTTTACTTTACCACCGCTCAAAGTGTTTGTGTACAGATAGTCTGATTACGAGTGTCAGAAGCTGAGAAAAAGCGACGTGCTCTCACCTTGAAATCAGCGGGCTTACTAAATTTTGCTGCTAGGGCGGCTTGTATTTATACAATGTTTTATTTATCTTCGCGTTCTATACGAAAATGTATGAGCGAAGCGCGCTTCAAAATTGACAATCTTTGACGCCAGATTGTTCTCAATTTATATAAAAAACGGAAAATATGGCGCGGTGAATCAATTCTATGTTTCATTGTCATTTAATTTAACATTAAATATTATTAAAAAGATTATTGTTCTTTAACAATATCTTTAAAACAAAAAACGTTGATTTTGCTATTTTTAGTGAAGTTTGCGTTTTTTTTGCCATTAACGTGAGTAAAATATTTAAAATTTTCCACGGTGTTATTGTAAAGTAACTATTCCTGTTCACTATCATATTTTTTAAAGTAATATCTGTCCTTAATTCTATGCTCTAAGTTTAAAACCCTGAAAGCTGTTTTACGCGTTTCACTTACCGCCTGCCCTTAACGTTTTATAAGATGTCAAGAAGTCTTCCCACAATAAAAGGTACCCTATAAATGTTGACCCTGGTTATAAGTTATCACTACACAAAATTTAAAGGTATAAAATCCGTGTAGTAGTTTCGCGTAACAAGTGAACAAATAAACAGACAAACCGACAATCAGAAAAAAAAATCAATATTTATCTTTTTGGG
Organism: Crambus lathoniellus; assembly: GCA_949710035.1. Classification (NCBI taxonomy): domain Eukaryota; kingdom Metazoa; phylum Arthropoda; class Insecta; order Lepidoptera; family Crambidae; genus Crambus; species Crambus lathoniellus. The sequence goes on along the minus strand of OX453309.1, from coordinate 25,809,608 downwards.
GCCTATATCCTGTACAAATCACACAGCAGGAATTATTTCTAAAAAATATTTCATGTACTTACAGTTTTTTTTCCGTTTTTGTTTTAATATAAATATAGATGTCTCAGCAATTTCATTAGAAGTTATATTCGATTAGAAGCTACACACCGAAAGTTCGAAAAGTTTACCTATATTAAAAGTCTTAGCTTATAACATTCATAATATAAAATCTTGTCAACCTTTTACGACATTTAAGTTTGAATTGAACAAAGTAACATCTAACAAGTTTCTCAATTATTAACAAAAAGCAGGGCAGAACCAGCAGAACCAAAAATAAAATTGTCAGTATTAATCATAATTTTGTTATGTGAAAATTATATCTAAACATAAGTATAGGTATCGCCAAATATTGTTTTTCATCTAGAAAACCGTTAAGCTTTACAATTTAACCGATATTTTATATTTTATCATATTTTTGTATAACAAAGGCTTTCGCCTTTTAACCGCCCCTTCGGATTTATCTGACAAGGTCTTTTCTTGGCTGTACCAACTACTATTTAATTTCGTTATTCTCAAGGAATGGATATACGTGATATTTGATTTCTTTCAATAGATTAACATAACAGAAAAACAGGTTTACCAGCCATAGAAAAAAAACGGAGTTTTGCATAAACAAAAATGCTTGTCGAATATATCCGACTTATGCGGTTAAAGGGATCAAAATATGCTTTGTTAAGTATGTTTAGAGGTGGTTTGGAAATATATTTATAATTTTTATACTCATCCTCATCATCATCATCAGCCATTCTGAGTCTACTGCTAAACATAGGCCTCCTCCTTTGAACGCCACAAAGAGCGGCTGTGGGCTATTTGCAGCCAATTGCTATTTTTATACTCAGCAGACCCAAATAAATAAGTAAATTTATTTATGAATTCTAACCTCTATTCTAAAATAAGATCTAATGTGAAGACTTGTTAAGTCTTTTTCTCGTTTATTTTTATACAAAATAAGATTTAATTTCTTGCGATGTGAAATTGTGTAAAGGACCACAGACGACCAGTCGGTCTGTTGGCAACGACCTGTCAGTACCCTTGAGTCGTGGCGTCTACAAGATTGACATCAACCATCCCGTGATGAACTATTGTAAAAGGTGCTTTAGCATCATAATCGCAGGTCGAGCGGTCTCCACGTTTCTGTTGGTTGCTTCTAAATGTCACTCATATGGAATACAGAGAGAAACAATTTTGCAATTATTACCATAGAGGAAACTGAGCTTTTGATGCTAACGAATAACTTCAAAAGGTTTAGCTTTGAGCTCTGAATGACTGAATCCTCTGGATTCTGCACTGGATATCATACGTGCCGGTTGTTTTTTTTTACAAAGTTCGCAACACAATACTGTCTAAATTAGTATTTTGAAACTCATGTCAAAGTCAAAGTCAACATCTCTTTATCCTACTAATATCCTACTAATATTATAAATGTAAGAGTTTAGATGTTTGAATGTTTAGATGTTTGGATTGGTTTTTGGGCGGAAGAGCGGCAATGTTGATTGGACGGATGTCGCTCAATATTTGTTTCTCTTCTACGTTTCTATCACTCAGTCCAAATAGAAACGTAGCATTTGGTCATAGGGGAGAGCGCAGGTCGTGAAGATCCCTAGGACAAGTCTGATTGCTAACCTTCCCGCGGTGCCGCCTGTTATTGATTTGGTTCCTTAAGAAACAGATGTAACTGATAAGCAATCAGGCGTTATCCCGTCTTTCCTACAAATCACTTCCCTACCTTTCCCAGCATCCTTTCTATCCTGTCGGCTGACTCCTTATCAGCCACCATCTCCACCGGCAGGGAGGGGAGCGAACCGGTGGAGTAACAGCTCCTCCTGCACTACGGCCTGTGCAGTCGAACGCCGTAAGGGGGGATGAAGGAGTCCTGGGGGGTTGAGTGTGGCAGGGTCGGTGGTAGTACCTTTGTGACACAACACGCCCTCTTCGGTCCGGATTTCAACCGAAACGGTAGCCTTTTTGGGTAGCGCCAGGGAGGAAACGGTCACGCGTCCCGTCAGAGGGCCGCGGCGAGGTGTGGGGGGGTCCAGCTTTGCTGGATGGTTAGGGCCATGCTGAAGGGATACGAGTAGGTGGAACCACTGGGAAGCTAAGTGAACGGCGACCCAGCCACCCGCTTCGAATCTCTGATGTCGCGCCTGAGTACTAACTCTCTGCACCTATATCTGGTCGGTAATCCTAGTGAACCCTGTATCTTTTAATACAGGGCACTCCCAAATGTGCGGGCTCCATGGAGGGTGGGAAGCCGACCAGACGAATATTACTTTTAACTTGACATGGATGATACAAAGTTCATAACCACATCACCCGGCAATGCTGGGTCACTCTCCCGCGAGACAGTCGAGCAATCGAAAGTCCCGCGCGAGACCACCACTCCCGAAGGGAAACCTGAGGGAACACACCAGGGGGAGGCTGAGAAATCGGCGCCCTCTGGCCCAATTACACCTGCTCCGCAGGCCACCATTCAGTCGGTGATCGACGACCGGTGGACGGTGGTTGGCGATCGCGGCCGGCAGCGCAAAACCTCTGAAAAGAGAGTAGGCGTTGCTCCGGCACGTGATGGGCAGCCACCGGCTGACCGGACCGGGGGCAAGCGCAAGAGGCGAGGAAGGGCTAGGACAAAAAATCGTAACCCTTCCACGCCAATCGGTGCCCAACCCGGAAAATCGAGCACCGGTAAGCCGTCGGGACCGCAGGCCGCGGCTCAGGACGGTCGGGGAAACCTGACCGAACCTCTGCCGCTCCATGCTAGTACCGATGCACACTCGGGGGGAGGGTCGGGACCGCGGGATGACGCTGGGAATGGACGGGGAAACCCGGCTGGACCTGCGCCGTCTCCTGCCAGTATAGACCCAAACCTCACCACAGGATTGGGAGCGCCAGGGAGGATGGAAAGTGGGAGGCGGGGAAACCCGCGCCCACCCAAGTCAACCCGACGTGCTCCAAATCCCCCGCAAGGGCACAAGGCCACCACGGCCCCCCTCAACACCCCGGTCGCAGGAGCCGCTGCGCGGCCTAAGCCTAAAGCCAAAAGGGCCCGCCTGGATGAGACGATCTCTCCTCGAGGCGAGTCCAAAAAGCTGAAGGCAGAGCTGCCGAGCGGTTCCTCGACTGGGGCGCGAACCTACGCTGCTGTTGCGGCCAAATCCAACGAGGTCAGGTTTGTGATCACATCGCCTTCGGGATATATCTCTAAGGCGGTGGCGGAACAGATCGAGGCTGACATGGAGGAGGCTATGGTGCAGCAAATACTCCTGGGCAACTACGAAGCGGGTAAAGTCGCTTTCTGTGGGAAGCCCATGAACAAGGACGGGTGCTTACACTTGACAGGCACCAACAACACAACCCTGGAGTGGGCGACAGAGTGGGCGGAGGGGCACCACATAACGGACGTGGGACAGCTCAGTGTTCTGAGAACTGAGCAGGTCCCGAAGAAGGTCCAGTGTGGTTTCGCTCTGCCCAAGCTCTGGAAGCGGGAGCAAGGAATGGTGGGTAAGGTCCTGCATTTCTCAAACCCAGAACTTCAGGTTGAACGGTGGCTCTTGAACGGGCTTCAAACTCAAGAGTCCACCAACCGTACTTTTATCATCGCGTCGGTGCCGGTAGACATCGTGCCGGTGATCCTGGCTAAAGGTCGCCGAGTCAGTTTCCTAACCGGCTCGGTGTACCTGAAGTTCAGGAACGCCAAGGGTAAGTTCGTCGACACCCCACCCACCGACCGCCCCCACGAGTCTACCGGTGGAGATACGACGACGACTACACCAGCCGCACAAGCGGCTACCACCGACACCGCCGAGCCGGCCGCAGCGGAGATGCAAATCGACGCTGCTGCTGCCGGCCCCTCCGGCAGAGAGGCTCCGCCGACGAGCGAGGAACTCCTGCTGGGGCTCGACGAGTTGGCCTTGGAGGACGTTGTCTGCGAAGATGGCGTCCCCTTCTAAGGCCCAACTCATTCAGACAAACCTCCAGCACAGCATAACCGCAACGGCTCAACTCCGACGCTGGCTGGAGACTAACAAAACGACGGTCGCTCTGATCCAGGAGCCGTGGATCAGGGGCGGCACTGTGCGAGGACTCTCCAGTATTGGAGGTAAGCTCATACATGCCGCCAGTGGTGATGTAAGATCGTGCATATACACATCAAACGATATCGAAACACAGCCTTTACTAAATTTCTGTTCCAGAGATTTAAGCACTACTAAGCTGAAAATTAACAATGCAAATAACAGCCAGGAGTTGGTCCTGGCATCAGCATACATGCCTGAGGGGGAGCGAGCGCCACCTGAGGAGGTCGTATTGCTTGCTCGATACTGCAGGGAAAACAACATTGAGCTGATCATCTCAACAGACTCCAATGCCCACCATCCGTTGTGGGGAGAGGAGAAAAGCAACACTAGAGGTAATGATCTTGTAGAATTTCTACTTACAACCAATCTAGAAATAATTAATATAGGAAACAAACCGACTTTCGTCGCAAAGAGATGTAGAGGGACGATTGTCGACCTAACACTTGCAACACCGCTAGCGGCATCTTTGATAACGGGCTGGCACGTCTCAGATGAAGCCTCATGCTCAGATCATAGATGGCTACTGTTCAACTTACAGGTACCTACTGTTACTATTGGCCCTAAAAGGTATCCAAGGAAAACAAACAGACAACGTTACAGAACACTCCTAGCAGAGCAACTTGACATAGGCTGCGAAAGGTGGGACCTCTCGACCGCCGCGCAGCTAGAGGAACAGGTAGTAAAATTCACAAACACCATAACACAATGCTTTGAAGACGCCTGTCCCCTGAGAGTTCCCGGCTCGGCAGGCTCCGGCAAACACCAATGGTGGGGTCCGGAGCTTGAAAGGCAACGTGAACTGGTCAGGAAAAGGCTGAACAGGGCAATGAACACCTGCGACGACCACGACTGGGACCGATATAAGGCTGCTAAGGCAGAATATAAACGCAAGATAAGGTATTGGAGGACCTCATCCTGGAGAAGCTTCAGTAATGAGATAAGCTCCACTAAACAGGCAAATCGGGTAAGGAAAGTTTTGTCTAACCAGGGTCCTGGCCCGCTAGGCAACCTGAAGAAACCCGATGGCACGATGTCTCGCTGCCAGGAGGAGACAAATGCTATCCTAATACAGACCCATTTTCCGGACTGTCAACTAGTACAACAGGTAAGCTGGCAAGACGAACCTGTGCAACCCACCGAAAACTGTTGGCACCATGCCGAACAGGTAATAACACCTGAAAAGGTAAGAAGTGCTATTAAGAGCTTCTCCCCTTTCAAGGCGTAGTTCCAGCCCTCACCCGTCTGTTACAAGCCTGTTTGGCGCATCGCTACACTCCGCACCTATGGAGAGAAGTCAAGGTAGTGTTTATACCTAAACCAGGTAAACCCGACTACACTAATCCAAAGGCCTTCAGACCGATCAGCCTCACAACCTTCCTGTTGAAGACTATGGAAAGAGTCTGTGAGTGGTACCTACGAAGTGGAGCGCTGGCTAAACTCCCACTACATAAACATCAGCATGCTTACAGCGCTGGAAAATCGACAGAATCAGCTCTTCATCAACTAGTCGGTAAGATAGAGGAGGCTCTCCAAAATAAACTTATCTGTTTAGGCACCTTCATTGACATAGAGGGCGCTTTCGATAAAACTACATTCATCAGCATCGAGGCAGCACTAAGGAGACACGGTGTTGATAAACAACTCATAGACTGGATCGTGAACATGTTACGCAATAGAACGGTACAGGTGTCAGGAGACGTCACCCAAAGGGCTCTGGTGGCGAGGGGATGCCCCCAAGGAGGTGTGCTCTCTCCACTTCTGTGGAACTTGGTGGTAGACGACCTGATATCACATCTAAACTCTAACTACTTCTATACTATAGGATATGCGGACGACATTACCATATTAACCATAGGTAACCAGGCCGGCATAACCTGTAACACCATGCAAGCAGCCCTGAAAAAGGTTGAAGAATGGTGCCAACGAAAAGACCTGACCGTCAACCCTACGAAGACGGAAATGGTAATGTTCACGAACAAGCGCCTGGTAGGCGATTTCCGTCTGCCGAAGCTGTTTGGAACTACACTACAACTATCTAACGAGGTAAAGTACCTAGGCATAATCCTAGACAGCAAACTAAACTGGAACAGCCACTTGGAGTATAAAACGCAGTCGGCCAGCGTCATACTATGGCAGTGCCGGAAGATGATTGGCAAACGCTGGGGTCTAGCACCCAAACTATTCCTCTGGCTATACAACACGATCATAAAACCCCTGGTAAGCTATGGATCTGTAGTATGGTGGCCAAAGGCCGCTCAAACCACTGGCGCAAAAAAACTACAGGGACTACAACGTCAGGCCTGCTGCGCTCTCACAGGTTGCATGAGCACAGCCCCCACAGCGGCTCTAGAGGTAATGCTGAACCTAACACCACTGCATCTCCACATTCAACAGGAGGCAGCCAAAACAGCTCTAAGACTAAAACAACTGGGATCTCTAAAATTCGAAAGGGTAAAACATCTCAGTGTATTACTGAAGGACTGGCTAAACGACCCTCTTATCGAAGCAGTATGCGACAAGGTCAAGCCAACCTTCATTTTCGACAAAAAATACAGAATACACCTGATAGACGACATCAGCTCAGGAAAAACACACAAGGCTCTCCTCATTTACACTGACGGCTCCAAGACCTCATCGGGCACAGGGTCGGGTGTCTTCTCAGAGGACCTCAACATACAAATTGCATCCCCCTTAGGCTCATACAACACGGTCTTTCAGGCCGAGTGCATGGGCATAATAATGGCGGCTCGGGCAATCGAAACAAGAGAGGTAAAAGACCGCGACATCTTAATTCTCTCCGACAGTAAATCCGTCCTACAAGCTCTCCAGGGAAGTCGCATCACATCGAGCCTTTTACTTGAGTGTCACCACGCCTTAAATACAGTAGGTGCACTTAATACTATTACTATCCAATGGATCAAAGGTCACAGCGGATCACGTGGAAACGATGCAGCCGACGAACTGGCCAGACGCGCATCCGGCTCGACGCCTGTTGGCCCAGAGCCGATCGCGCCCATCCCGGCGAGCTGGTATGCAAATAAGATCCGTGAACGCACTACAGAATTACACCAACAGAACTGGAGCTCGCTGGATTCGTGCAGACAGGCGAAGCTCGCACTGCCGCGCGTGGACGCGCGTTTATCCAGGGCCCTGATACAACTGTGCAGACCGCAACTTCGCCTGGTAACAGGTGCCATTACTGGTCATGGACAATTTAACAGACATCTTTTTAATTTAGGTGTCACCGACAGTCCCCTATGCAGAGGATGCATGGAGGAAGAAGAAACAGCTGCCCACGTACTGCTGGAATGCAGGGGGGTGGCCCCCTACCGGGCGAGGTACCTCGGCTCGCCGGGCAGCGTCCAGGAAGCGATCACTAATGTGAAAGCTCTTGGAGCGTTCCTGGCTGAGCTGGGCTGGCTGGAGTGATCTGGCCGCGCACCCTCCGGACGCAAAATAGGCGCAATAGACGTCGAGTTGCGGAAACCGCCCGTATTGCTAAGAAGAAGAAGAAGAAGAGATGTTTGGATGTTTGTTACTCAATCACGCCAAAACGACTGAACGGATTTGGCTGAAATTTGGGACACAGATACTTTGTAGCCTGGAGAGGAACATAGGCTACTTTTTATCCCGGAAAAATTACACATTGTCGGGGGATAACGTCATGTAATCCACGCGGGCGAAAAGCTAGTTCATCATAAAGATTAAATAACATTAATGCTTAGGAATCGTCCAACATTATTTATTTACCACGTTGTTGGTGGTAAAGACATACAGTTGATTGTCATAATTTCATTTGGCATACAATATCATCAGGCATAATATTGAAAAGCAATTTATTCTTTGGCATAAATTTCATAACCCATAATGATAATAATGCATAATATTTGAAAGGCATAATATTAAAAAGCATAATCTTCGAAGTTTATATTTTCGTTCGTCATAATTTCGTAAAGCATTACTTACTAAAACACATAACTTTATAAAGCATAGGTAATTTTTTTTAAACCATTAATTTAATAAAAATGTCAATATCTCGAAAACAGTGTGTCTCTTCTCTATCTAATTATCTAACGAAATTTTAGCACTTTTACCAACCCCGGAGGTATTTAAGAGACATAGAATAATATTTGTTTTTTTTGGGAAATGTTGATTAAAAAAAAATGATTTTTTTTCAAGAAATCCTAAGAGTCGTTTTAGGTTAGATTAGGTTAGAACAGTGACCAAAACGCCGCGCGAGCCGAGCGAGCGAAACGAGCGTGCCGCAGCAGCGGCCGGCGAAGCGCCAGAAAAACTTTTTTTTATATAAATTTTCACAGACCTAACTTCAAAATAAATTAACATCAAGCATTTTAAATATTAAGTACTAAAATTTTTAAAAGTTATGTCTTTAGATAGTTATGCTTATTGAAATTATGCCTTTCGATGATTATGCCTTGCAAATTTCGGCCAAACAAGGTATGCGTTATGACATTATGCCTTTCAGAATCATGGATTTTGAAGATTATGCCTTTCAACACGATGCGTTTCATGTTTACGGCGAAAAATGTTATGCGTTTCACTAAGTAACCCACTGTTCCTGGTATTTCTTATTCACAGTTTTATTTGCTTTATTATACATAATTAATTACCAATTGCTTTTTGTATTGAAATTATTGAACATGAAGTATTGAGGAATTTATTGTCACTTGGTTTTGTCTAGCGAAAGTGGCGTTCGATTGGAATAATTGCAAACACAATGTTGTTTGAAGTAGGTAAGTGTTTTTTTTAATGATACTGTTCTGATAATAATGAGATAGATCGAAAATTATGTTGAAATAAAAATATAGCAGGTTCACGTCATTAAATGTATCATTTTCGGCCCTGATAGAAGCTAGTGGGAGGAGGATTTAACATCTACAGGGTGTTAGGGGCACCGTTGCAAAAATTTTAACCATGGCTTCAGACCATATCATGCTGAACAACGTACAGCAAATATTTTCGTCGGAAATGGAACAAAAAATCGACTTTTCATAGCAACTAATCGAGATATTTTGTATCGAGAATCGAAATATTTTTTCATTTCCGACAAAAAATCTTGCTGTGCGTTGTTCAGCATGATGGCCTGAAGCCATGGTTAAAGTTTATGCTAAGGTGCCCTTAACACTCTGTATTTAATCGATGAAATTATTGTTATAAAAATTATTTTTATTTCTTTACTATTTTGCATTCACAATGCATGTTTTATTCTGAAAATATTGAAAATAAAATATTACAAAAATCCGACCCGTCTCGACACTAGCTCCGATGGGACTCGAACCCAGGATCTTTCACTGTCCGGACAAATGCTCTAACCACTTAAGCTAAAGAGTCAAGCTAGTTGTGAGATGGGTATTTTTTTCTTAATATTTCATTTTCAATATTTACAAGTATATAGAACTTTGTTGCCATGCAAAATTTTACAAGCGTAGAACATTTGTGACATAAAATTACCATATTTAGGTTATAAAACTTTTTATGTTGGGACTGTTAAGTCCCTGGAAAGAAGCACGCATATTGACGTAGGATATAAAGTAAATACTTGCACAACAGAAACCTCAGAAATCAAAAGATACAATAACATAGTAGTAGTAACGTAGTAATCGAATAGTAAAATGAACCGTAAAAGCTGTTAAAATGCTTTTTTTTTATTTTTTTTTTATTCCCTCTTTTGTCTCGGTTTTCATAATCGGGGGATCGTTGTGGCATTCTCCCCTACGATCCGACGACCGTCCCGGTGTTTCAGGCTCCTGCCTGGTGATGAGGCTAACAAGGCAGTCGACCGCACCACACCACCCCGTTACGGGGGAATAAGATGCACATAGTGCCGCCTCCTCCGCCCCACCCGCCTTCGCCGAAGCCGATCTGCATGAGCTTCCTGCTCACGGATCCGCTCTGATGCCTCCTTTTGCGAGACGACATCCTCGCAAAAGGAAGCTGTCAAAATGCTGCTGTCAAGTAAGTATGTGTTGAATTTTTTAATATGTAAGACTGAAAGAGTCGCTGCTCAGGTTTTCTTCTATCTACCATATTTCATGATCACGATAACGGTTACCATAAATCAGTTTTTTATGCAAGGGCTACAGATATAAACAGTTAACATAGTAGTTATTTATGTATAATGTAGGTATACACCGTATTTTTTTTATCAGCCCGGATAATTTTAGAAATTATTCTACTAATGAAAACAAACAACTTTTATTATGGGACCAAAACTGAAATCCCGAAAAAAACAGCTGTTCCATACAAAAGTGTAAAAGTATTTAATCGAAATGTATGGGACAGCAAATTTTTTGGATGAGATGAGTAGAATAATCCCTAAAATTATCCGGTATAAAAAATACCGTGTAAGTATATTTTATAACTAGCGGATCCTCGCGGTTTCACCCGCGTAGTACCCGTTCCCGTGGGAATATCGGGATAAAATGAAGCCTATGTCACTCAGGAACAATGTAGCTTTCTAATGGTCAAAGTTTTTTTAAATCGGTTCTGTAGTTTCGGAGCCTATTCGATGCGAACAAACAATCAAATCTTTCCTCTTTATAATATTAGTATAGAAGTATAGATAATAAATTGTAATAGTGAGTTTTAGTTATTCTAGTCTATACTATTGTAGATCATTGCTTCTGTTACCATATAAAACTCCTTGGAGCTCGTTCAAGGAGAAGCGGCGAGAATATTTTAAGCCTCCAAAACGGCTCTACAAAAAATTGTTCCTCCGTTCCTTTTTTAGACGTCAGATAAGTCGGACAGTTTAACAATTTATAGCGTTAGTAACTTAATCTTTTTGACGTTTGCTAAGGGTATTTTTCATAACTATCCTGAATAATATATTACGAAAAGAAAATATTGCATACCCAGTCGGACCCGACCCAATTTTGTTCACTGTCGGTCAGGGCGATTTCATATCAAATATGTGTAACTCAAGCTTGGGTTCAATCCTCATAAATTGAAACTTAAGATGATTTACTCGCATTTTCCGTTTCCGTGGGAACATCTCTATAAGATGTATAAAATCTTCTTCTCCTAGATAAGGTCTAAGAATTATACACAATTTTATTTAAATATGTTTACCGCTGACGTTAAGATTTATCTACAAAACAAATTGGTGATGTGAAAAAAAATTGATATTTTTTTCAATTTTTTTTTAAAACTTTATTAACAATAATTTTGATATTTAATGGAAAAACTTAAAAAAACTTTTTTTCGATTAATTATTAGCAATTAAAAATTGATGAAATTTGAAAAAAGATCACCCGACTATAAACGCTCCACGATTAGCTGTGACGTCATAATGTTCAAACTATTTTCCAACAATACCACAGAGTTTACGTGGTAAACCATGGTCCTTTTTAAAATAGCTCTATTTTTTTTATAGGTTTATATTTAGGCTTTAGCTTCTTTTATTAAATATAAGTTACCATCACATACATTGTTAAAATACCAAATTATAGTAGCTCGAGCACTTAATAGTGTTATGGAAAAGGAAATATTAAAAAGTTCGTTTTCAATATTTACCCGACCGAGGATCGAACCCGGGACCTCTAGAGATAGCGGCACCTTGAAAACCGGAGCGTACACCACTCGGCCACGGAGGTCTTCAAATGTCGTCAATGTTAAAAAATTCAAATCCAAGATGACGGCCAACTTTTTTTCTAGTGGGCCAATTTTGATGAAACTCGATTTTTAGTACTATTTTGACAAGAAAACTGTAACGCAATGTTAAAAAAAAACCAAGATGGCGGCCAACTTTTTTGTTTGTGGGCTGATTTCGATGAAACTCGGTTTTTAGTACTATTTCGTCAAGACAAGAGTAACGCATTGTTAAAAAAATTAAAATCCAAGATGGCGCCCAATTTTTGTTTGTGGGCCGATTTTGATGAAACTCGATTTCTAGTACTGTTTTGACAAGAAAACAACAACGCACTGTTAAACATATTAAAAAATCCAAGATGGCGGCCAACTTTTTTGTTTGTGGGCCGATTTTGATGAAACTCGATTTCTAGTACTATTTTGACAAGAAAACAAGAACGTACTGATAAAAATATAAAAAAAATCCAAGATGGCGGCCAGCTTTTTTGTTTTTGGGCTGATTTTGATGAAACTCGGTTATTGCTACTATTTTGACAGGAAAATAGCAACGCAATGTCGAAAATGATAAAAAATCCAAGATTTTTGTTTGTGGGCCGATTTTGATGAAACTCGATTTCTAGTACTATTTTGACAAGAAAACAAGAACGTACTGATAAAAATATAAAAAAATCCAAGATGGCGGCCAGCTTTTTAGTTTTTGGGCTGATTTTGATGAAACTCGGTTATTGCTACTATTTTGACAGGAAAATAGCAACGCAATGTCGAAAATGATTAAAAATCCAAGATGGCGGCCAACTTTTTTGTTTGTTGGCCGATTTCGATGAAACTCGATTTCTAATACTATTTTGACAAGAAAACAGCAACGCATTTGTTAATAATATTTAAAAATCCAAGATGGCGGCCAACTTTTTTGTTTGTGGGCCGATTTTGATGAAACTCGATTTCTAGTACTATTTTGACAAGAAAACAAGAACGTACTGATAAAAATATAAAAAATCCAAGATGGCGGCAAGCTTTTTGTTTTTGGGCTGATTTTGATGAAACTCGGTTATTGCTACTATTTTGACAGGAAAATAGCAACGCAATGTGTAAAATGATAAAAAATCCAAGATGGCGGCCAACGTTTTTGTTTGCGTTTTTTCCACATTGCGTTGCTGTTTTCTTGTCAAAATAGTACTAGAAATCGAGTTTCATCAAAATCGGCCAACAAACAAAAAAGTTGGCCGCCGTCTTGGATTATTTATCATTTTCGACATTGCGTTGCTATTTTCCTGTCAAAATAGTAGCAATAACCGAGTTTCACCAAAATCAGCCCACAAACAAAAAAGTTGGCCGCAATCTTGGATTTTTTATATTTTTAACAGTGCGTTGTTGTTTTCTTGTCAAAACAGTACTAGAAATCGAGTTTCATCGAAATCGGCCAACAAACAAAAATTTGGCCGCCATCTTGAATTTTTTATCATTTTCGACATTGCGTTGCTATTTTACTGTCAAAATAGTAGCAATAACCGAGTTTCATCAAAATCAGCCCACAAACAAAAAAGTTGGCCGCCATCTTGGATTTTTTATCATTTTTTTTAACCGTATCAAAATCGGTTCAGCCAAACGTGAGATAATCACGGACAAATATAGGTACTTACATACATACAGGGTTGGTTAATTTTTGAACACCATCCAAATTTTTAAGCTCGTCTCAGAATCGGTAAGTGAACAACTTTCTTCTAGAAACTTGGGTCGAAATACGACAAAAATTTTTGGACTTCCCATACCAAATCGATCGTGTAATCAGTCTGATTTGTATGAAAAGTAAAAAAAATATGTCATATTTCGACCCATGTTTATAGGAGAAAGATTCTGAGACGATCTTAAAAATTTGGATGGTGTTCAAAAATTAACCCTGTATACGGATCAAACTGAGAACCTCCTTTTTTGAAGTCGGTTTATATACTAAAACCTTCTCCTAAATGTAACAAATACTTTCCTGAAAACCGCATCAAAATCGGTTCGGCCAAACGCGAGATAATCGCGGACAAACATACATACCTACATACTGTGCACGACGGAACAAAACGTTACCTGAATTTTGTATAGTTAGTTATAGGAATTTTGTTATGTTTATTAAAATGATTTTATCTCGTGTCTTTTACTATGTTTAGAATAAGAAAATAGCAAGTAGGTCTTAACATTATGTAAAAAGAGGTAGGGATTAAGTAAGACAAAGACAAATGTATAAGTTAGAGCGAGAAAATAAACATGACGCCCGGTAGTCGGATAGATAGACCGCGTGTCCGCTCCCCCCGCCGCCTATAAATACAGCGGCGGGGTGACGGCAAAATTCATTCCGATACGAGCTCCCGACGAGGTAACACCTCTCCTCCGACTGCCGTGCAACTTTGAAACTGCAACCTGACTTTCCTTGAAGACCTTCCCCCGCATAATTAAATACAGTCCACTGCTACTATAAGGGCGGCAACGATTTGGTCGCCCATACATACATACAATACAGATCAAATTGAGAACCTACTTTTTTTGAAGTCGGTTAAAAACCACTATATACCTAAACTTGAATATTTTTATTCTAGTAAGGCTGCATAAAATGGATTTTATGCTCTTGTGCATAAAGTAACTTCTTTTAAGGCGATACTCGGAAAAAATGTGCTGAAGCGAGATAGCAATGAGAAAACGACGCGCGTGGGAGCGAGACCGATTTTGCAGATTAGGCAAAAAAAAACACAAAATCACTTCGTATTAAAAAACTACAGCGATTTAAAAAAAATGCTTCTATACGATCCTCAATATTATTGGTGTCCACTAATTAAACCAATTTCCAATAGTGTAAGTAACCCCATTTAAGAATAATCTTCACTTTTCGTATTTTTTAGAGGTCTTTTCGAAAATAAAAAGTGTCGAGGCAAAATCATAAAATCGTGTTTTTAAAACTATACGATTCTAGATAAAGGTATGAAGAAATATATATCTTATTACCAGATTTTTAACAATTGTAACCGTCCTATAGTTTTAAATCAAAAAGTCCATATTTTTCCGAGTAGCGCCTTAAGACTACACAATACACCTTCATTTACGTGATATTATTTTTATGAAATATAGGTTATATCTTAATTTAATTACGACATATGAATTACTATCTAAATACATAATAAGGATTAATGCAGGTACATTTACTTAAAAAAATAAAACGCAAAAATTTTAAATAACTTGGCATTACGGCTCAGACCATTAGTCGAACGTCACATAGTGGAAAATTAAAAAAAAAGGGTGGCGGGAAGCTAATTAGTTAGTCAAACAAAACTAGAAACTACATAATTAGCTAAATTTGTTGTGTTGCGGTAGAAAATTCAATAAGTTATATGAAAGTTATTAAACAACTAGCTTTCCGCCCGCGGCTTCGCCCGCGTGAACTACACAACGTTATCCCGCGGGAATGTAATATTTTTCCGGGATAAAAAGTAGCCTATGTTCCTCTCCAGGCTACAAAGTATCTATGTTCCAAATTTCAGCCAAATCCGTTCAGCCGTTTTCGCGTGATTGAGTAACAAACATCCAAACATCCAAACATCCAAACATCCAAACATCTAAACTTTCACATTTATAATATTAGTAGGATGTCTTCGAGTAGTAATAGTGACGAACAAATAATGATTTTGCCTGAGACTTTAATGGAAAGAAGTGCGAAAAATGTATTTGAACAGATATTGCCGTCTAAGTTGAAGAAAATCTATCTCAGCACATAACTACGAAAGTTTTATGATTTGGAAGAACCAAAAAAAACGTAAACACGTTTGCGGAGTGTGTTTTGTTAAGCTATTTTGACGAATTGTTGAAATTAAAATTAATTAGTTTCTTGTATTTGCTTAATCCTTGTTTTATTCCCTTGCAATCGAAGTGAAAAGCAGAGTGTATTTGGAGTCCAGTTAAAAAATATTGACTGAACTCTACTTATTTCATTTATACACTAGGATAAATAATAATTACCTACTTACCTAATAATAATGGTGTTATGAACATACATTATAACTCAATGGTTATGAAATACTTAGATCGAAATGATCTTCACAACAAAGAAAATTCGATTTTGTTTTGGGGTTATGCTTATGACGGTTCACTGCTTGGAACCATTAAATTGTTCCGACGTTCTTGGTCTTGGGGAACATTTAAAAACATTTTTGTCTAGTTCTCTTTGTAGTATTTGTACACATGGGTACGAAACAAGAACGATAACTTTTTAGGTTCGATATTTCAATAGGTATGTATTTGAGTATAGAATAACGAACACTGTACTTACATATTATGTCAATCATTGACTTATGTCAGTTTAAAGTGCAATGAGTGAAAGTTAACATTATGACGTCACACGCGCTCGTGTTTGTTCGGGAGCTGTTTTGGAGTGTCTTCGGTTCTGGATTCAAAAACTATTTTTTATTTTGATATAACTTTTGAATTACTTATTGCAAAAAAAATTTAAATAAAAATACTTTGTTAGAAAACTTATATATGATCTTTCGATTTATCGCAAGAAAAAAAATAATTCACATCCCTAATTGCCTAGGATTTTTCTGAACACTATGAAAACATGAGTTATTTTTAAAACCATACTTGTGTATGACACTAAATTAAAAGAGAGCTTACAAGTATAGAAACTTATTAATTCATTTAAGTTTTCATTTATTGAAGGTTATTTATATAAATTGAAGGTTATATATATCGCCCTTGGCGAGTTTCTTGCCGGTTCTTCTCGTTACAAGGCCTCCCGCCGTAGGATTTGCGAACCGATAGCGTAGCTTCATTGACGTTCACAAGTGCTGTATCAGCCTAAAATGAATAAATGGTTTTGAATTTTGAATATAATATGGGTTACCATGGTTTTCTTTAATATTCAAACATTAAAAGACGTATTTAGGCTTGTTTCCAAGCATAAAAGTAAATTGATGAGCTGAGCTTTGTTAGAAGCCAAGCCAATTTTTTTTTTGTTATAGGGCTTTATTTCTTGCAATAATAAAAATTAAATTATTAGTAAGTACCAAAATATTTTTTTATCACCAAATATGAAACACATCTTGTTTATACAACACTGAACACAAGTAAACCATTATTAATTTTGCAACTTATTCACAACTAGATTTTAATTAGAACAAAGTTTTTAGGGGATGAATCATCAATACGAAACAATTTTACTATGGGGCCAACATATACATTTCGGTCGAGTCAATGTTGTACTTTTGTATGGAACATTTGATATTTTTTCGCGTTTTCGTGGTTGGTCTCATAGTAAAAATTGTTCGATTTGATGGACACTATCATTCCCTAAAATCTTTGTACCAATTAAAATTTAGAGGTGTAATAGGAGACAAATTTTCAAACTTATTGCTTTAAAGTTACCAAGTTTTAGAACCGATTTATGTCGAAAATAATATTTATTTTGTTAGTTATCAATCTAATATAGTTAAGCATTGACCTATTTTAGTTTAATATTGAGGCTTAGTAAGTATAATATTGAATTGAAGCTATGTAAACTTTACGTCAGTATCGTTGATTGATGAGGTTGTTAGTATAGACGTCAGCGTTGACGTCAAACTTAGAGGCTACAACAATATAGTGTTGAAATGGAATGTTCATGTTTGTTTATTTTTATAAATTTACTTCTATGTCAAAATAGAATAATAATATCTTAGTTACTGAACTAGTGACGGTACGATGACCTCACGGAACATTTAACTTTAACTTAACGAATCCTACTAATATTATAAATGTGAAAGTTTAGACGTTTGGATGTTTAGATTTTTGGATATTTATATGTTTGTTACTCAATCACGCCAAAATGGCTGTACGGATTTCGCTGACGGCACAAAAATACTTTGTAGTATGGAGAGGAAAATAGGCTACATTTTATCATGGAAAAATATCACATTCCCGCGGGATAACGTCGTGTAGTCCACGCGGGCGAAACCGCGGGCGGAAAGCTAGTTCAAAATAAATATGATAATTAGGTACGACGAAAAAACAATATTGTTTTTTTTAAATAAACGTGTTAATTTATTTATAAACTTCTGCTATTCAGTTTATTAATGGTACAGCCTTTTTATTAATGGTCAATACTTATATTTTAAAATCTCATGGTTCTGAGAAGACTAGTATTGAACAATTGTTTTTTTATATACATAACGGGGTAACACTTAGCCTTTAATTACACCTGACGGTAAGTGGTGATAAGGCTGAAGGTAGAAGCGCACTACTGCCGGAATCCTCAATCACTGAGGAACTGGCTATATCTTATCTCTAACTGCTGGAACACAATAATGCTGAAAATATCGTTGCTATGGCGTCAGACTTAGATAAGATGGTGGTAGCTAGCCAGGCGAACTAAGAAGAAGTCCTACCATCGATCAAAGATCCTGTCCTCGTGTTTTGAAACAGGATAACACGACTAAAAATAATTTCTAGCATCATGAATGAAAGACTTAAGGATATCTCCAGCAATCCTCTACTTGACATATCATCATGAATGTTTTCCTCACACCATTCCGTAAAATAGTATGCCACATTTTGTCGTGAAGTGAAGCTTCCATTATAATATGATAATATTAGTTTCCAAGTGTCAACTTAGGGCGAGTTTAGGGAAAGAGTGAAATGGGTTTGTTGAGTGAAAGTAAAAGGTATTACGCTAGACGTATTTTTAAAAGGAATTTCGCGAGATGTTTAGGTCCAGCTAAAACAGCTATAGACATTTAATATTACAAGCGATCCGCCCCGGCTTCACTGAAAACAATGAAAGTTTAATTGTATAATTTTTACTACCTACTACCCACGGTGGCACATTCATGGGTAGGCCCGGATAAGCCGGGTAGGCCTGTACTGCGAGAGCGTCCGTTCTCGATCCGCAAGACCAGCGGGCCGATCGCTGTAATTCTATGACGCATTAGTCAAGTGTACGTGCAGTTGACGTGTAAAACCGTTTTTGATAACGCGCAGCTTTGACAGTGCGACAACTTTTTCTGTTCCGGTGATAATCTTTGGAACTAAAACAGTTTTCATACGACAGTCTATTTTGACAGCTAATTTCGTTTTTGCAAGTGGTTCCTCTGTCACGGATGTCACCGTATCAGACAGTATTGTAGGACTATAGGTATGCGTGACGTGTGCGTCGTTATGTCATTACGGCAATACGAAGTCAAACGTCAAGAACCAAACGCGATGAATACGCGCTACATAGAATAGGGTATTTTACTGTTGTTGACATGTAGATATTTAATGATGACGTTAAAAAATATTGCAATTAAGAATACCAAATGTGAAAATATAATTTGAATCTGTTTTATAATAAAAGAATTATAGTCTGTTTGATTTTGACTATAGCTGTCTCTTTCTAAAACGAAATCTTCTATGGCGTGACTATGACGCTACTAACCCACTGACGTCACTAAGATAGCGCCCTGTCCTTGTCTAATTATAAAGTTTGAAGTCCTATATCTTTGAAAATATTCAAGATAATTCAAAATGAAAACTTGTTTTGTGTAGCTAATATTTCGAAAAACATTTTAAAGAAATAAAAAAAATCAGTAAAATACCGTATTATGGCGATTGGCCCGCAGGGTTGCCTCTGTAGGTTCAAATTTCGGGGTTTAGTGGGTATACCTAACATACCTTTTTAACCGTCTCTGTGGTCTAGTGATTCACACCGCCGATTTCAGACCCAGAGGTCTCAGGTTCGATTCCCAGTGGGGGGACATATTTTATTCGGTTTGGTTGGTGGAAGGACTTGTTCTTAGTCCGCCTGGCTAGCTACCACCATCTTATCTAGGTAATTCTGACGCTATAGCAATGACGTTTTCAGCATTATTGTGTTCCGGCATTAGGGATAATATAGCTAGTTCCTTAGTGATTGAGGATTCCGGAAGTAGTGCGCTGCCGCCTTCAGCCTTATCACCACTTAACATTAGGTGTGATGAATGCTAAGTGCTACCCCGTTGTGGATAAAAACACCTTAGGCGAGTCTGTTATAACCACCGTGCGCACATCGAAGGCGGACGGGTATGAATAAAAGCATTTTTCATCCCATCGATTCGAAAAGCGATGATTGTTTATCTAATAACAGGGCCCAAAACGATTCCTTGTTTACCTGTTATGACAAGAGGGTAAAAATGAGATTTGAATTTTGAACAGCTTCATAACAGGGTCCAAAACGATGAGATTTGAATTTAGAACATAATTAAAGAAGCATTGGTTGGAGTGTAGCAAAGGGTGTGCAGTACTTAAAAAAAAATTCAACTGATTTTGTATGGGGCCGGGACTTTTTTCGGGACCGAGAAATTTTCAAAAACGGATTTTTATAAAATTGAGAATATCTCATAAACGGTGAGTCATAGCTAAAATCTAACAAAATTTTCAACCCCCCTACGGCATCCCCGGAGATACTTATACAAAATCTGATGGACATATATTTATTTTTATCTAATTTTTTTTATTTCAAAACTAATTTTTTTTTTCTTGCCCGACTAGCGCTATGATGTATCCGAACGACAAAGAAAGGTAGGTAGTTTGAGTTGTCTTTACTGCTTTTCTTATAGAGGGGGATGAAAAGCAGAGTGTATTACTCGGCCGCAAAATTATTTTCACCTCGGGTGGCATATATTGAATCCAGAACGCAGTGAAGGATTCAAAATAGCGCCTTCGCCGTAAATATATTATTTTGCTCCCTTGTAATACAATTTACTATTCCCTCACTGTAAAGTTGTCAGGCTTTAATAAATCTCCCACAAATAAATAGAAAGAGAATAATGTATAACCCGCGGCGATGCGGCTTGCCGAGTCGTAAATCAGAGGTATCAAATTAAAGTTAAACTCTAATGTCATAATATTCGTTACAGTCCTAAGCCCTCATTCGTATGGGCGCTTTTTAACAATAGAAAAGCGTCCCAAAAAGGCACCCGCGTGTGAACAGTCAGCCGGGAAGTCTTATATTCTGTTGCAAAGCGCCGCGTGAATGCGTCAAAAAACCGCCCGTGTTAATTTTAGACCTGTAATTTAACATCAGGAACATTATTTGTGGTCTAGAAAATGGCTACACAGGCTGGACAATAAAGTTGTGAATAGATAGGATTTCAGTATTCAATTCAGATTATTGGCAAGCAGCGAAATGTAGTGATTTTAATTTCATAGAATTTAGGAGTAGATACGGTTAATGTATCATAAATCGATTGTCGTGCGTGTGTTACCATACTATGAGACAACAATAAAAAAACTAATTAGAAAAATGCTTATAAAAATGTTTTAATATGCTAAATTTAATGGCGCTCTAGACAATACAAATCAAATCAAATCAAATATCTTTATTTGCAAAACATGGGTACATAAATTAGGTCTTGTATGGTAAATTGAGCGCCACATTTAACCACAATTGGTATGCAAAAATTTGTCTTAATTATGTGTAGTAATTTAATTTTAATCTTATGGTATGAGTACAACAGCAATTCAATAGGTAGTTCATATTAATAGTCAAAATTTGCTAAACATTAATTCACTAATACAGATAATTAAAATTAAAAATTAAATTAAAATAAAACTTAATACAGCTAATGTCATCTTCTATAGTTATTAACGTTAAATAAATTACAGTCATATACAATTTTGTCTAGGGTTTATGTCAATAGTATTATCGTTAATGAGTTCATTAATAGAGTAATATGCTTTTTCAATTAAAAACTTTTTCAATCTATTCTTAAATATAAGTATTGATGGAGCATCTTTTACAATTTTTGGCAGGCTATTGTATATAGCAATCTCTTTAACAAATATACTATTTTCTAACAGAGCGGTCTTACATGGTTGTGTTTTTAGCCTCCAATTAAGTCGTTTACTCTTGAGTGTTTCATATTTATGAATATTGTTTTGGACTTTTAATGCTGCTTCTAATATATATAATGAAGGAAGTGTCAATATTTTTAACTCCTGAAAGAAGGGCTTACAAGAATCTGTAGTTTTTAAATTGCAAATGGCTCTTATGCATCTTTTCTGTGCCTTAAATGCCTTTTCTTTATCTGTGGCGTTTCCCCAAATTAATACCCCATACTTCAGCAGCGAACCAGCGTATGCATGGTAAGCAGTCAAAAGTGTATCTATACTTACTACTTTTCGTAGCATATATAGTGCATATGAGCATTTGTTAAGGGTAGCGCAAACATGCTCAATTTGTTGTTTCCAAGATAACTTAGAGTCAATCATAATTCCTAAAAATTTTGTGTAAAGTATTTCGTCAATATTTTTGTCATTATAATTTATATTTAGATTATTAAATGTCATGTTCCTATTTCTAAAATTTATAATATTCGTTTTGTCAAGATTAATTTTAAGGTTATTGTCATTCAACCATTTAATAATAGATTTAAGAGAATAATTTATCTCATTTTCCAGAGATTGCATATCATCGGCTACAAATATGACAGTACTGTCGTCCGCAAATAAAACCATTGGATGGCTAACTACTTTTGGAAAGTCATTAATATATATAAGGAAAAGCAAGGGTCCTAAAATGCTACCTTGTGGTACACCATACTTTACAGTTTTCCAATCTGACAAATGTTTAGTTTTAATAAGAGTAACTGGATCAGTTCTAGTAATTTCAGTAGCTTGTTTCCTCTCAGTTAGGTATGAACGCATAAGTCTTAATGGCGTGCCTCGTATTCCATATGCTTCTAATTTGGAAAGCAAGATGTCATGATGGACATGATCAAACGCTTTGGTCATATCCATCAGTAGCGCTGACACTATCTTTTTTAAGTCAAGTGATTTAAGAACTATTTCAAAAAAATTAAGTAAGGCTGTATCTGTGGATTTATGTTTACGAAAGCCTGCTTGCGCTTTTGTAAAAATGTTGTGTTTTTCAAAGTATCCACTAATGCTGTTATAGAGTACTTTCTCAAAAAAATTTAGAGAAGACTGAGATAAGGGCAATGGGCCTATAGAATTTCATGTCTTCTCTGTCTTGCTTTTTGAATACGGGTATTACTATGGAAGTTTTCAGATCTTCAGGATAAACCCCATGTTCGATACTTTTATTTATTATATAACTAAGTATTGGTGCTACAATGTCAGCTGATCGTTTCACTATTTTTGTGGCAATCTCATCATATCCTGTACTATTGGTATCTTTCAATTGCTTAATGATTTGTGAGATTTCATAGCTATTTGCTGGTAGGATAAAGCATGAATTTAGTTGACTATCAGTTAAAGGTATCCTATAGTTATTGTTTTCTCTGATATCCTTGATATCGTCTATGAAAAAATTGTTAAAGTTCTCTGCTATACCTTTGCTCAGCCAGGTTGGTTTTTTGCTGACTGATACTTTTACTTTTCTAATTGGAAAACACAAATCGTAGAATAATTTATAAACACCAATAAAAGTGTTGTATGCCTTACTAGGGTCTTCAGTATCGTAAACTTCCCTGAACGATAAGCTACTTATGGCGTCAATAAATTTATTTATATTTTCTTCGCAGAAGTCTCTTCTTAAGACATAGAAATGTTTAATTAGGAAACTTTTCTTTACTGGACATTTTAATATTTGCGCAGTATGATCCGATAGCGCGAGTTCAGTGACTGAACCTTTACTTTTTCCAATGTTATGTGCGAAGTTATCTAGACAGCTTTGACTGCAAATTCTAGTAGGTTCATTGATTGCTAGACTAAGATTGTAACCTGTTAATATATGTTCAAATTGTATTGCTGTATTAGTTCTTTTGAGTCTATCTATGTTAAAATCACCGCATATTATGACTTTTTTATTTTTATGACAAATTTTACTTAATATTTGTTCAAGTCTACAAAAGAAGGTTTCTAAATCCCGTTTAATCAATTTTGGTGGCCTATAAATACTTAATATAACTATATTATGCTCAACCAACTCAACACCACAGACTTCCACCAAGTTCATTATACTCAATGTACGTAAATTTTGCAGTTCCCTGAACAGTTGCTAGGTTAACGGTCCTCCTTATACGGAACTACCAACAAAGCGTGGTAGGTTTGCATCACCGTTTTAGAACTATTCTGCTACAATTAGAACACCTATTTTAGCATATCTTTGGAGCTGTTGGTTTTAGAAAACTATTAAGGTAAGGGTATCCATATTAAAGTATTATTATTCATATGTATAAAAATGGAAGTAACTTTGCATGTTTTTTTGTTATCTTTTCATTTTGTACTGAATTAGTTTCGATGACGTTTTGAATACAGATGGATTACACCTTTTAGCGAGAACTATCTTTTTCGTTGAAATGAATTCATTCCTAAGAAAGGCGATGATGTAACAAACGCGATAACATAATCCATACTAGTATTACTTGTATTTTTGTTTTTTTTTGTAACGAATAAACTCAAAAACTACTGGACCGATTTTAAAAACTCTTTCTCTATTAGAAAGCTACATTCTTTCTGAGTAACAGAGGCTATATTTGATCCTGATATTTTAACGGGAAACGCTCGCCTAGTACTCATTTTCATGTCAAATATGCAACAAGACACGCCTGACGCAGCGAGTGAGTAGGCCGCCTACTCAATCAATGCTGTGACGTATTATAATAATTGTTATAACAACATAAAAAACCACAAAAATCTTTGTTCCAGTGTCAGAGGAGCCACTTGCGATACAAAATGGGTCACGTGTTAGTAAAATTGAAAATTTTGTATTTAGGTTGGAAGGACTGTAGACAAATGATTCAAAATATGGAAAATTGCCGTGGCGCGATGCGAATTGGAAGACGAGTGTGAAGTCGCATGCGGCGACATATTATCATACGAGCAAAAACTCGATGCGAGCAAAGCAAAAATAGAGCTCCAGAATTACATACCGCGTCATCAGGCCAGTCAAATTAACACGACACAGCATTTCTTGATTTGAATATATTGCTGTGAACGTCGCATTACTATTACTA
This sequence comes from Crambus lathoniellus, assembly GCA_949710035.1. Lineage (NCBI taxonomy): Eukaryota > Metazoa > Arthropoda > Insecta > Lepidoptera > Crambidae > Crambus > Crambus lathoniellus. Next base: position 25,784,941 of record OX453309.1, on the reverse strand, counting down.
CGTAGTAAACTGACCTCCAAAACGGTCCTTCTGATGTTTGTATAGTAAACATCAGTCTGAATTTCTTCTTTTGTTATTGGTCGCTTTGTATTTATTATTTGCGATCCGAAACCATACCACGGTTCTTTGAATACAATAAAATTGTTAAGGGCGCTGTTTTACTTAGAATGGCAATTATTTTATTAATAAAGTTCTTAAACCGTATTATTAACAAGTTTGATACTTAAGGTAAATATTAATATTACGCAGTTGTGCTACATTTTGTCTAAAATACTTTAGAGGTCGCCAAAATAAGATTATTTGGTTTAATTATGTAAAATTCTAAACAAGAACTCGTAACGTAATGAATATTAAGACCCTAATAGCGGAGAACATCAAACATACATTAATGATTCAAAAACGTGCATGTGCTATGAGTAATCTTCTCTTCAATTTCAACAAAAATTTAGGAAGATATTGTTAAACATTTAGTTAAGCATTAGTGCGTAGTAAAACATATTGTTATACCTGAGATAATTAGCTAACAAGACCTAGAGAAACTGGGTGACAGAATCAACCAAGTATTTTTAATTTACAGTCTCAAAAATTGATTGCCCGGTTTCTATATTTGAAAAATATAGAAACAATTGAATACATGACATACCTAGTCCTATCTTGCTCACATATGAATGCTCGTGAATGTACTCCTGCATTTTGAGCCAGTTGTTATTTTTTATATCAGTGTCAATTGTTGCATCACAATCAATTGCGTGCTATCGATTAAATGAACGAATTTATTACATCTGCAATTGATAAGCATCGAGAATAGCTGTGGGGTGCCTGGCAATGTTCATGTCATAAAACGGATACTGGACCTGAATTATTAGTACCTAATAACCCATAAAAATATATGAAATGATGTGCAAATTATTGGATATTGGATTGTCAATATGATTTAGCTACTATTGACCTATACTTTGTACTGTACAATGAACCATCGCTCGGTCCTATGATAGCTCATTTTCTAGCAAATCAAAGAAATGCTTCTGCACAAGGTTCAGATTTCATTTTTTTCGAATAACAGGAATTGGTATACGTATCCAATAAAGCAAAGAAAAAGAGTTTAATACTTGTTCAAAATATTATTTTCGCTTCTGAGCTTATGTTCTTAAACTAATCAAAGTTTTATTACCCTTGTTTGGCATTTATATTTATTATTTTATTTGCTACGTTTTTGGTTGGTGTGTATTTTAAAGAAACTACCTTTTGGATGTCTATTTCTTAGTTATTGAAAATTATTTACTGTTATGATTACCGGGTTTTTTATTTTGTTTTTAAACTTAAGATTAATTTGTGATGGAAAGTGACTTTACATATTATATTATATTAAAGTCACTTTTCAATTTGACGACTCTGTATGAAATATGACAGGGAGAAAAAAATAGCCCTTAGCAAGTTTCTTGCCGGTTCTTCTCGTTACAAGGCCTCCCGCCGTAGGATTTGCGAACCGATAGCGTAGCTTCATTGACGTTCACAAGTGCTGTATCAGCCTAAAATGAATAAATGATTTTTTATTTTATTTATTTTATTTTTATTTTATCTATAAGTTATTTTCGAGAGTCATTACGAATCGTCTCGCTAGCAGGTTCGAAGACTTCCAATCTCCCGGACAAGGCGGGTTCCGGAAAGGCAACAGTACCATAGACCACATTCATACGCTGCGGCATGTTATACAGAAGGCACAAGAGTATAACTTGCCACTTTGCTTGGCGTTCGTGGACTATGAGAAAGCATTTGATTCGATTGAGACTCGGGCGGTGCTGCAGTCTCTCCAGAGGTGCCAAATAGACTACAGGTACATCGAGGTGCTGAGATACTTATACCAAAACGCCAGCATGTCGGTCCGATTACAGAACCAGAGCTCTAATCCTATCCAACTACAGCGAGGTGTGAGACAGACAGAGACTCTCCCAAACTGTTCACAGCTGCGTTGGAGAATATTTTCAAGCAGCTGGACTGAAAGATTGCGGCATCAACATCAATGGCGAGTACCTAACACACCTACGGTTTGCCGATGATGTAGTTCTTATGGCTGAGACCTTGGAAGACCTCAACACAATGCTCGAAGATCTGGTCGAGCGTGCGAGAAAGTAGGTCTTAAGATGAACATTGGACAAGACGAAAATCATGTTCAATGCCCATGTTGCACCCGCTCCAGTTAATGTTGGGAACATTACACTCGAATTTGCATTCGTATTCTTATTCGCGAATATTAGCGGCAGATATTCGAAATAGCGTTCGCGAATGGTTAAAAATGTTTCGTTACATCACTAATACAAACCTTATTTTATTAAATCCGATTAAACTATTTAGATATCAACGCGATCATGTAAAAATATAAAACACATTTCAGCTTTTATATTTACGAACGTAAAAATAAATTTTGATCATATTTTACTCGCCTGTTACGTAATGTTAGCTTCCGAATGTACAGAAAAATAAGCAAATACCTAGTTATGATTGTGAGAGCTGTATTCATGATTCTGAAACTTGAACAATGGCTATATCTCAATTTTTACATACGACGCGAAGCTTTGTAGTTTGTAGCCGACTTTCCAGCATTTTCTATGAAACGAGTATAGTTTTGTTTGAGTTGTAGATGCAAGCGTTCCGGCAAACGAATCGGCGAAGAGCATATTATATGACGATGATATTGCATTTTGTTTTGCAGTAAATTAGTTTTTAGTCTACACTTTATCTCTATTAATAGTTTTACAAAGATTTAAAATTAAATTTGTACATGTAGGAATTATTCTCTGGAAGTACTGAAAGAAAGAAAAAAATAATATTATAAGGAATGCTATCTTCTATTTATACTATCTATTGAAAAAATAAGTTTTTAGTAAAAATTCCATTTTCATGACAAGCTTTTTTGCTGACTATACTTAAATATTGTTTTGTCATCTAAACCAAACCTGTATACAAAATTTCAGCTCCATCGGACATTGGTAAGTGGGTCAAATAAAGCTTGCAAGGTTTGTCCCCCACTAACTAACTAACTACAAATACAAATACAATTTATTGCCAACTAAGTGTACACTGGTCTTAAAATATCATCATCACTATCATGGCAAGTTAATATAAAGCTTGTAAAAAAGAGTTATTTGGGACATCCCAATAAAAAAATACACTACAATAAAATCAAGCCTATGGTATGTCCCAAAACGTGTGTCCTAAGACGTAAATATTTCCAGTTTGCTTTGCCTAATTGGCTCAACCTATTAAAAATTATGATGAAAAATTAGATTTAGTAGATTCAATAGTTTTCTTGGATGTAACTCTTGACGGGAAACTTCAATGGACCACACATATCGCGACACTTGCTGTTAAACTTAGTTCATTGAAAAATGGATTGTGAATGCAAAAAAGTAGAAATTAAAAAACTTAGTTCAGCTGCATATTATTATGGTATAGGAAAGTTAGAAAACTAACAGAGGTCGAAACTGATAGGATTGTGTATTTTAGTTATTTCCATAGTAACATGTCCTATGGTATTCTATTATGGTGGACAGCAGCTGATAAACAGACTATTTATTTTACAAAAACGAGCTATAAGGGCGATTTATCAGCTAGGCTCCAAGAGATAAATTCAAAGAGATTGGTTTATTAACAGCTGCCTTCCAATTTATATTAAATTGCATAACTTTCGTTCTAACAAACATAGTGATTTGCACAACCAAAATTCTAGAAATAAAAATATACTAATGATGCCTCGGTAAGGTTTACAGATCTTTTCTGGGTCTTTTTATCCAATTTTACAACAATTTTCCAGATGGTCTATTGGACTTACCTATAGAAAAGTTAAGTTGCACATAAAAATGGCCTCGTCAAAAAAGAGTATTATACTGTTAACGATTACTTAATGCACAAAACGGCTTGGTCATAACTTATTTTATTTTTATTGTATTATGTTACATTCTAGTATTTAGTACTTGTTAACGCGGGTAGCTTAAAAGTATGTTATGCTTTCGTTCAACATTCCTACGCCTACGTCGGTGTCGTGTGAGGCAGTTCGTTACGTTCTCTAAAATATGATTGAATGAAGCGATGGCTGGTTCATGCGTCATGCTTGTGAACGGTGCCGCCGAGAACGAATATCATATAATTGTTCACGAACACTGATGTAAAAGACAGGACCAACAAAAATCAAAACAGGCAAAGACAAAGACGCGACTATCATTGTCTTTCTATTTCTATGGTCTAGCAAGCGTCACTAGAGAAAAAAAGTTATTTTATTACTAATTATCATCATCATCATCATGTCAGCCGAACGACGCCCACTGCTGGGCATAGGCCTAACTAACATACTCGACTAATTATCATACTCGTTTATATTAAAAAAACTCCTATAAAAAATATTACAATGAAAAACTATATAAAACTTGAGTGAAAACAATATTAAAGGTAATACGGTATTTTACTGTTTTTTTTTATTTCTTTAAAATGTTTTTCGAAATATTAGCTACACAAAACAAGTTTTCATTTTGAATTATCTTGAATATTTTCAAAGATATAGGACTTCAAACTTTATAATTAGACAAGGACAGGACGCTATCTTAGTGACGTCAGTGGGTTAGTAGCGTCATAGTCACGCCATAGAAGATTTCGTTTTAGAAAGAGACAGCTAAAGTCAAAATCAAACAGACTATAATTCTTTTATTATAAAACAGATTCAAATTATTTTTTCACATTTGGTATTCTTAATTGCAATATTTTTTAAAGTCATCATTAAATATCTACATTTCAACAACAGTAAAATACCCTATTCCAAAAATAACTTATCTTCTTATAAAGGTAATTCCAAAAATAACTTATCTTCTTAAAATCACAACTGTTTTAATTAAGTATAGTAAACAAAGAAATAATAATTCCCCTTTTTTCTCCTCAGTGAAAACTTGAAAAGCTAATAAACTTGACCTTATCTAGTTTTAAAGTGTAATAAGCATGATTTGTGACGTTGAAACTGAAAGTTTTTAAGTCTTAATAAAGTACTTTTTTAGGGTTTCGACAAAAAACAAAAGACGAAACCTTCATAGGATAACTCCGTCTGTCCATCCTGGTGCTACAGCCCATTTATTCCAAAACTACTAGAACTAGACCAAACTTGAAATTTGGTACTCTTGTGTGTGTGTGTGTGTGTGTGTGTGTGTCTTTTTGGTTTGGTAATTTGGTGGTGGCAATGAATATATACACTGTAGTGGTAAGGTTGGCTTAGAACTTTGGAAAGACAAAGGTATAACGTAAACAACTCAAGTTTAAATTAGGAGGTGACTTTTGGGGAGCGAAATAGAGAAAATAAAAAAAAAGTTTTTATTACTGTGACCAATCACAAGAAAGTTCTTGTTGTATGGATTTGAAATATGTAGTTACAAAATGCTAATTTATGACTCTTTAAAAGCCTAGTTCTTTAGAATAAAAGGTAAAGTTTTGCAAACTGTTCCGAACGACATATTATTATACTTACCTATAATTTGTGAGTTTTACTCGCACCTGTCCAGTTATTAAAGTTGATAAGGTCTACCAGGCAGCGCCAGACGGCTTAATTAATAGTGTCTACACACGTTCCTATCCGAAATCCGATTCGGTCTGCTCACAGACCAAATCAGAACGTGTGTAGACACTATAAGAGGATTGTGTAGACACTATAAGAGGATTGTGTAGACACTATAAGAGGATTGTGTAGCAAACGGTCTCCATACAAACGGCAATAACGTTTTCCATATTCTCTACAGGAAAAATTTTTGACCAGTGCACAAATTTTTAGGATCAACTCAGAATCGGTAAGTGAACAACTTTCTCCTAGAAACATGGGTCGAAATACGACAACAATTTTTGGACTTCCCATACTAAATCGATCACCTGATCAGTCCGATTTGTATGAAGAGTCAAAAAACTTTTGTCATATTTCGACCTATGTTTCTAGGAGAAAGTTGTTCACTTACCGATTCTGAGTCGATCTTAAAAATTTGTGCACTGATTAAAAATTTACCCTGTATATTCTAAACCTTAACATACTGTAATAAATTTTCGGTATGTTGTTGAAATGCATAAGAACTAAATTAAAGATTTGAAAATAACGACACTTTTTTGTTTTATATTAAATCACTAAAGTGCAAATATTTCAAAATCTATGATAAATATTTAAAAAAAAAAAAACCTACAGCCCTAGTTCTTATGCATTTCAACAACATACTGAAAATTATTCATTGTTCTATGTTAAGGTTTAGAGCCGTTTGTATGCAGACCATTTTTGCTACACAAAACACAATAATACAACACAATTAGGTTATACACAACAACACAACATAATTAAGTGTTTATTATTATACCTGTAATGTTTGTGTAATTTTTGTAATGTAATGTAAACAAATAATGTAAATGTAATTATACAATCCTCTTAACATAGTGTGGAATAACATTTAAGAAAATAACTTTACACTTATTTAGTCATGAAACGCTTATTAGCTTTAATTAAAATCTAATTAGCATTCCTCCCACGTGTTCGTACGCGTGTTTATGTCACGCTTCTCAGAGATCATACGAGTGAAAAAGATATACCCATACCAAAGAATAATATAGGGCAGAGGTACCCTTTGTGGCCACATTAAGGATTTTTTGACACTAAGTACTAAATGGTCTTAAGTATTTAAGACACAAATTCTATCTTAAATTATAGATAATTTATCTATCTTTAAAGTTACATATTTTAAATTAAAAAAGTGAAATAGTTTTTTGTATATGTCGCAGATAGAAATGGATTTCGTTGTAAAATCTCATCTCCGTCCGCCATTTTGTACGTGGTTAAATGAATCAGTGCGCACGTCCGGCGCGGTCGAGCTCCAAGAATAGAATGATAGCTTTTCACCAGATTAACACTCACTAACTGTCTCACTGACAGACGTCAACCGATATTGACAGATCGCATAGACACGCTACCACAGACTATTCACTCGAACTACTGACTCAGGGAAAGTTCGCTAACAGCCACAACAGATGGCGTTACTAATCTTATTAGATTATTCAAACTGGTAACTTCAACACCTTACCAAACCACCGAAAGGTGGCGCTGCTTGTATTACCCACAGAATAGCTCCAATAACTCATAATTGCATCGATAGATGGCGCGACTAGTCTTTCCAATAAAATATCTCCGACATATATTACACAAAATGTGTGAGAGATGGCAAATGTACCGGTTTTGGCCACTTATTGATAGTTAAACTTTTGAAAGTAAAGCGAAAAATGAAAACCAAACCCAGATTTAATCAATATATTCTAATGCGCTAGAAACCAATCAATTGCAAAACATCAATTTCATTGTAAAAAACAAAGGTTTATAAAGTCAGTTTTTAAAACAGAAAATGGAATTTATTGAAAGCAAATCGGATGACGTAAGGAATTCTAGCGGTTGTTATTATTACCTTAAAACACCTTATTTTAATTGTTTTTAGTAAAAATGGCGAAAAGTATTAAAACTTTTAGAGCAAAAAGTGGCCAAAACCGGGGCTTCTGCCCTATATACTGCCTATGCCTATACAGAGTTAGTTTTGCATGTAATAATATCTGTATGGCTTTAGCTTGGTTTTGGTAAGAACCAAATACAGTAAATTAACCTACTTATTCCTACTAGATTCGTCGTATCATTGCTGTATGCGAATAAGCAAAATTTGTGCACAAATGAAGCTCATTATTTACAGACCCGATATGGATTTACAATCTACATAAAACCTTTTATGCTCAATTTAATGTAGAATTGTACTTTTGAGGAAAGTAACGGGCTCACTGTTACAGTGTTTTTGGTAAACAAAATGTGAGTCTAGAATGTTTGACCTGCATTAATTATTGTTTTTCTTTTGTAAAGTAGGTACTTATTATTTTTCTAATATATATAAAATAAAAGAATTATTTTTTTATGATAATAACATTTTATAGGCATTTAATTTGTACAAACACATTTTATTTATATTTAACAATTATAAGTACGTAGACATTTTTTCGAAATAAAGCACTGTCTCGAAATTAGCGTCTACTTTGAGCCTTGTTGTCCTATCCAAGTTAATTACAAGATAAATAATATTGTTATTTACGAAGCGCCATCGTCTCCGTGATTTCCTGTTTACGACATTGGAACACTCGATATATTACCGCTTGTGGGGTGCGTCTTCACATGAACCGAGCTACATTTAATAAGCTGACAGTGACGGACACCGCCTGTTGTGTCAAACCACAGCCTTCTCTATTGACGATAGAGAAGGCTGTGACAGAGAAGGTTGTAGTGTTAATAATTAAAAGATTTTTATGGGAGATCACTTATTTATTTAACGATGCAATCTTAACACTCCTCCTTTGTCACCGCAGTATGTCAAATACAAATAGAAAGGCAGCCCGGCCCGGGGTTGCCAGACGTCAGAACCACAACTCAAAACATAGACTATATTACATCTATCCCTTTTTACAATTTTTTTTTTTTAAGTAAATAAAGTAAAATTAAATAGCTACTACTTGTTTTTCTTTCCCCCTTTACAACAAACAAAATGATATTTTCTTTGAGATTAACATTCTCTTTGAACAAAGCCAAAATTATTTTGACACAAATCAAACAAAAAATATAGCTTACAACTACAGATAATGATATTTTCTTTGAGATTAACATTCTCTTTGAACAAAGCCAAAATTATTTTGACACAAATCAAACAAAAAATATAGCTTACAACTACAGATAATATAATACTATACTAAGTACTTACAACAAAAAATAATGTGTTAAAATAAATGTTCGTTTTTTTTTGCAACTGCACATCCATGAATATCCAAACGGACAGAAAAAAAAATCTAGCAAGGTCGAACATGATAAGAAGTTCTTGTGTATGTAACACCATTACTGGCAATAATGTCATATGACCTCAAACCATTCTTATTAGCTATAGTACCAGATAACCACTTATTGATACTAGGATCTTTAAGAAACAATATATTTTGTCCAACATAAAAATCATCCTTAACTCTTGTATTTAAATTATAATACCTTAAATTTCTATTTTGCCCCTTTTCAAATTCTAAATTTACATTTTTATTTAGCTTTGGCTTTAAATAATTATAACAAACAGGTAATTTAGTTCTTAAATTTCTGTTCATTGCCAATTGTGCTGGTGAAAATTTTGTACCACAGACTGGTGCAGTTCTATAATGTAACAAAGCTACCCTGAAATCAGTCTTATCTTCGTAACATTTTTTCAACATTTTCTTAGCAATCTGGACTGCCCTCTCTGCCATTCCATTTGACTGAGGATATTTAGGACTGGAAAATGTAAACTTAAATCCCCATTCTGAAGCAAAGTCCTTACATTCCTTGGAGTCAAATGGAATGTGATCAGACACAATCTCATTTGGAGTACCAAAATTACAAAAAATACCAATTAATACATTATTAATACTTTTTGCGCTCTTACTATTGAGCAACTGTACATCAAGCCATTTTGAGAAATAATCATATATTACTAAATAACTTTTGCTTTTAAAATCCATGATATCAATTCCAAGTTTTGAAAATGGCAAATCTGGAATGTCATGGGACATTAGCGGTTCTTTAACATTTTTATTTTGATACATTTGACAAACAAAACATTTTCTTACAAACTGTTCAATGTGTAGATCAATTTAAGGCCAGTAATACATTCCTCGTGCAAAACTTTTCATTTTGCTTATGCCGAGGTGTCCCTCATGTAACATTTTCAAAATTTCCATCCTCATACTTTTAGGTATTATTAACTTATCACGTAAGAATAACAGATTTTCATCAATTGAAATATCCGATCTTAATTTATAATAATAACGTACCTCATCCAGAATATGTTTTACATTATTAGGCCAACCATTTTTAGTATAATCCATTAATTTTTTAAGTTCTGAATCATTGTTTGTTTCCAATATTAACTTTTGTTTGGTCGCCTTTGTACACTGAAGGTATTTTGCCAGACCCACGCAGTGGATTACTTCATACATGTACGATTCATCAACATCATCACATTTTAGATAGGATCTAGACAACAAGTCTGCGATAAACATCAATTTTCCTTTTAAATATTTAAAGGTCAAGTCATACTTTAATAATTTTAATTTTAATCTTTGTAATCGTGGAGATGGAACATCATGAATAGATTTTTTCAACAGAGATTCTAAAGGTTTATGATCATTTAATATTGTACATTGTTGTCCATAAATGTAATAATGAAATTTTCTAGTCGACCAAACAACACTCAAAAGTTCTTTTTCTATTTGTGAAAAATTTTGTTCACTACTAGTGAGACTTCTAGATGCAAAACAAACTGGCTTATCATTCTGTAACAAACAGCAACCTAAACCATCTTTGGAGGCATCACATTGAATTACAATAGGTAAATTAGGGTTAAAATTCTGTAAAACAGGTGCTTTACTGATTTTGCTTTTTATGTTTTTAAAAGCTGTGTCATGCACATTAGTCCATATCCAGTCAACATTCTTTTTCAATAAGAGTTGAAGAGGTGATGCAATATTAGCAAGGTTAGGAACAAACTGTCTTAGGTAGTTCACCATTCCAAGAAATATTTGAAGTTCTTTTTTATCTTTCGGGCAATTAATATTTAATATAGCTTCTACTCTGTTAGGATCAATTTTCATACCTGCTTCAGAAAAAATGTGTCCAAAATATTTTACTTCTCTTAACTTAAATTGAAACTTATTTTTATTAAAGCGAACATTGCACAATTTTGCTCTTTTAAAAACTTTATCTAATATTGCATCATGCTCAGATTCTGTTTCAGCACATATTAGCAAATCATCACAATAGATAATTACTCCAGGTATATCACCAAAAGCATTTTCATTATATTTTTGGAAAATTTCTGGGGCCACCGATAAACCAAAGGGAAGTCTATTAAATTTGTAACAACCAAACGGACTATTAAACGTACAGAGTTCACTAGAATTATTATCCAGTTTAATATTATAAAATCCTTCAGATAAGTCTAATACGGAGAAAAATTTCTTATTCGATATCTTAGGTAAAATTTCCTCTAAAGTAGGGATCAGATGATATTCTCTAAGTAAAACATTATTAAGATCTTTTGGATCGAGACAGATTCTTAATGATCCATCTTTTTTTTCAATAACTACTAGATTACTTACAAAGCTCTTAGGATGTTCGACCTTGGAGATAATTTGTCTGTCTTCCAGTGATTTTAATTTTTCTCGCAACCGAGTCAAAAGTGCATTAGGGACTCGCCTCGGTGGTCTCACAACTGGGTCTACTCCTGTCTGGATGTGCAGTTCCAACGGCTTCTTAAATTGACCGACACCCTGAAATAGTTCATAATACTTTTCTATTAAGCTGTTTTTACTAGTATTTATATTAGTTTTTATTGCATTAACATTATTATTATGATTAATATTCAAAAGTTTAAGTTCTATCAAAGTCGGTAAACCCAATATAGGTCGAACATTTTTATCAACAATTATAAATTCAGTCTTAAAAGCCTCATCATTTTTCAAAATAGTTAATATTCTTTTGCCGACAGGCTTAATGTGTGATCCCCCAAAAACTTCTAATATTATTTTTGTCTCAGACCATTCAGGATTTTCATCATCGACAATATTTTTAAGATCTTTTAAAGACAAAACATTAATCTGTGCCCCCGAGTCACACTTAAAAGTTACATATTTTGACTGTATATTTATTACTTCAGTCCATTCCCTATTATTACTTTCAATGAGGTTACAAACCCGTACGAGTCATAAGTCCTCGGGATTTTCTATTTCCTCGTTCGATTCTATGTAATGTACTGAATTCTTAGATTTACAACCTACAGCAAAATGATTAATTTTTTTACACAGAGAACAGGTTTTGCCAAAAGCAGGGCAATTTCTAGGTCCATGACGTTTGTTACATTTTTTACACAGGTATGTACTATTACTTGATGCTTTATACTTAGCTTTTGACTGTTGTTGGTCAGCGCTGTAGGGAAATGATTTCCTATGCTGGATGCCGATTCCATCTACTTCTGTAACTGGTAGACCTTGACCTGCGATGACCTTCACTTGTTTCTTAGCCAGTTCTGAGGTCCGACACGTTTCCACAGCTTCCTGTAGAGTCAGGTTTTTCTTCATCAAGAGTTTCTGTTGAATTTGGACGTCTCTAATGCCATATATTATTTTGTCCCTTAGCATTCTGTCTTTAAACACGTCAAAGTTGCAATTCTGTGCAATTTTTCTTAGATCTGTGTAAAATGCATCAAAATTTTCTCCCTCTTCTTGAATTCTCTTGTTAAAGTGAAACGTATTGATGATCTCATTAGTTTTAGGTTTAAAATGTTCTTCAAAGATCTCTATTACCTCATCAAGTTTTTCAGTATCAACCGAGCCTTTCAAGGTGTTTTCATACAGTTCTTGAGCAGATTGTCCTATGCAATTCAGAAAAATTGCAGCTTTTCTGGACTCAACTACCCTATTAAGCCCAGCAGCAGACAGGAAAATCTTGAAACTGTTGAGAAATCGCTTCCATTGTGGATATAGATCATCCAAATTGTCGAGGTTGAGCGGTGCCGGCATGCGGTATTCCACGCCTGACATTGTATCTTCTTCGCAACTTTCGTAACCTTGAGTTTCTTCGGGGAACACCATCAAATCTTATGGTCGGCAGGTTCTTCAGTTCGGCTGCGCCATGTAGTGTTAATAATTAAAAGATTTTTATGGGAGATCACTTATTTATTTAACGATGCAATCTTAACACTCCTCCTTTGTCACCGCAGTATGTCAAATACAAATAGAAAGGCAGCCCGGCCCGGGGTTGCCAGACGTCAGAACCACAACTCAAAACATAGACTATATTACAAAGGTTGTGGTCAAACGCTTATGTTTACAAATATTATTCTGTGCTTATGTCAAATGCACAGCTTAGCTCCGCGCAGCTCAGCTTGTGAGGGAACGCACCTTTATTTGTACCTAACGTAAATGTCCTTCGACTGGGTTATGTTTCCTAGATAGTTATTATATTTGTAATACTACCTTTAATCCGATATAGTACCCTTTGTCACAAACTAAATAATAGTACAAGTAACTCAATCACGCCAGAACGGCTGAACGGTTTTGGCTGAAATTGGGACATAGACACTTTGTCGCCTAGAGAGGAACATAGGCTACTTTTTATCCCGCATAAATATTACATTCCCGAGAGTAACGTCTTAAAGTCCACGCAGGCAAAGCCGCGCGCGGAAAGCTAGTTAGTATGTATTTTCAATTTTTTTTTGGGGTTGGATATGAGGCTATATGAGGTATATTTTCCAAATAACGATTCAACCGTATCATATCTGAAGTAGCCCAAACTGGGTATGTTTTGAAAATGATTTTGAAAAAAGTGACAGAAATAAAATGATGTAATGTATTTTTAGAATCGGCTTAGCCCCTAAATAAACATTAGATACCACACACGATAGATTTCAGAACTTTTTTTTTCGTACAAAAAAAGATGACGGTATAACTCCTCTCCTCTTTTGATTTTTTTTCGTGCTACGGGTCAAATTGATTCTTATGGAATGAAGATCAATCGTTCCAATATTCATGCTTTTTACACCATTTGCAGCTTTTTTCTGAATTTCGGGGTGTAGCGCTATGATAATGTTCAAAAACTTTCCCTGTCTTTTTTGTGCCAATGTTTAAAATTCTAATTGTAACGAGAGCAGAAATTAAAATCTCAAGTAGCAACAGTTAAATATGCCACCCTTAATTCTGGGACCGGGAAAATCTGGTTTTATGCTAATGAAGTTAAGGATCACCACTGGTTTTCAATAAATCTTTTTAATTTAATTACACTCATTTGGACGTAAAAGCTGTGACATTGTATTCTTTCAATTTATTCTTATAACTTTAGTTTTTTAGAAAAAAAAAACTTTCTGTTTTTATATTTTAAATTAATAACTTGATTGCTTGTTTGTGATCTAAACAAATAAAAACAACTTTAAACAAAAACTCACAACTTAAAAACTTAAAATCATTTTTGTTACCAACTCAGGGACTTTCTCTATTGTATGGTATTACAATTTTTGTAATTCTAGGATTTTTCAATAGATTCAAAATACTTCTTTAAACTAGCGACACCAATCTTTGCGTTTTTATTGTCGCACTGTATAAACCAATTTGTCTTTTAAAACAAGCAATTTAGTTATTATGCATTGTAAGTTGATTGAATCCAATAAGCTCAACTGATTAAATTGTGATGCCTATTTAATCTTGTCTAAGTATATTTATTTATTATCTTATGTATTTTATAAAAAAAAAGAAAATGAGTTATAAGTAATGAATTTTGTTCGAAATAATGTGAAAAGATACTGAATTAATGTTTTCGATGATGAAATATATTTTGTAGAAATATCAAAATTATGTTATGGTTTTATTAGAGTTATTATTAACTAAATCGTAATGAAATTTGGGAGCTATGAACATGGAGCTAGACTTAATACTGAGGTAACTGGAGGGTGCTGTAACATTTTTTTGTGACCACAAATTACACGGTGGCTGTCTTCCGTCTCACCTACACTTTGAAAAAATACGTATGGTCATATGAGACAACTGACAGCCACTACATACTAAATGTCAAATATGCTAGGCACACTTTTTTATTCAGGGTGAAAACTCCAGTTACCTCAGTATTAAGTCTAGCTCCATGGCTATGAATAAAGAGTAAGCTTTAGCCTGGCCGCACACGGACCACCGACTACAGCCACAAAACGCCGTCACCGACCTATTTCCTGTAGTTTTCATCATCATCATCATCATCATCATGTCAGCCGAACGACGCCCACTGCTGGGCATAGGCCTCCCCCAAGGATCTCCACAACGATCGGTCCTGCGCTGCCCGCATCCAGCGGCTTCCCGCGATCTTGACCAGATCGTCGGTCCACCTTGTAGGGGGCCTGCCCACGGAACGTCGTCCGGTACGCGGTCGCCATTCGAGAACCTTTCCGCCCCAACGGCCGTCGGTTCTCCGCGCTATGTGTATATACAGGCTGAAAGGGAAACTCGACCTATTCCTTGAAAGGGGTTAGGGGTTAAGCTTATGAAACAAAAAAAATATGACGTCATAACTCCTCTCTTTTTTTTGTTCGTGCTATGGGTCAAATTGATTATTATTGTCTAAAGATCAATCGTTCCAATTTCATGCTATTAACACCATTTGCAGCTTTTTACTGAATTTCGGGGTGTACCAGCGCGCCGGGCACATGATAATGTTCAGAAACTTTTGCTGTCTTTTTTGCGCCAATGTTTGAAATTCTAATTGTAACGAGAGCAGAAGTCATTTTGCTAACTTGTACGCTAACTTTCATACAGTTTTTTTACGATAATTTACGGCGAAGTTGGAAAAAAAATAATAATAATAAAAATTAATGTTTCTAAAAACCTTTTATTTCTGAGATTTTGTAAGTTTTGGGCAAGCGCTTTTTTTTAAATGATTTCCAATTTTTTAGCTTTCAGGAGTAGCTAGTCCACAATTAATGTTTTTGGTAACAATACAGAAAATTTCTAAAAACTAAAAGAATTGACACAACTCGGTAACCATCCAGTTTTGACCTCTGGTTCACTGGGCTTAATTTGTTGCTAATGATCTCTAGTATAACCCCTTTCAAGGAATAGGTCGAGTTTCCCTGTCACCCTGTATATTACATGAACTCGCCGTACACGGCTGACGCCGTAAGTCGTCAGTTGTCTTGTTCTAGCTTCAAGTGACGGCGTTTGTGGCTGTCGCGTGTGGCTCGTGTGTGGCGACGGTTATAAAGTCAACCTTGCGATGATATAAGTCCTCAACATCTTGTTCGGACTAAAATATCCAGATACCTGCCATTACAACCTTCGGCGGCTAGATTCGTTAAAAGTTTTGTTCAAAGAGATTGGTATTCTAAGGGAGAGGCCTTGCCTTCTTTAATAAAGTTTCGTAAGATGTAATTGAGATGCCTTTAAATGAATTAAAAAAAAAACATGTTAAAAAGACGCTCTTAGCAAACTAGAGAATTATTTAAAAGATCGCAATGCATGGTTTTAATAGACGGTGACACATTGAAACGCATACAGTTGCTTGTCATAAATTTTTATTTGGCATACATCATAAGCATAATCATTTTATAAAAAAAAATCCTGTAGTCAGACATTTGGAAAATAGGAAGGCATTGAAAGCAACTCTTATACAGATGGAGAAGATACATCCGGAAGATAGGGAGGAAGAGTTGAATGCATATAGAACTCCTGCGTCAATCGGGCCGAATATGGTCTTGAACAACAATGGTGGGGGGGATCGTAGGTAGGGTTGCCAGATGGTCGGGATTCATCGGGATTGTCCCGACATTTCGTATGATGCCCAGAGTCCCGAAAAGTACAAAATGTCGCGATAAAAATAATCTAAAATACTGTAAAAAATACGGAACGCTTTTGGTGAGTGCGTGCGACTCTACGCTGCGATCGGCAGGGCGGTAGATCGTAATATTTATTTGTTTCGAACATGAACCAAAATCCAGACGTTTTTTACATTTGCCCAGACATTTTAGTCTTCCCATCTGGTAACCCAAATCGTAGTCCTCCCACACCATTTAGTACTCCAGTACAAAGCCCTTCCCAGGATCCGCGTCGAGTGCCGAGTCATGCGCGGTCGCCTTGTGAGATAAAAAATAATTAAAAAAAAATAAATTTATTTGATTACTGAATTAATGATCAGTATCGAGATAAGTATCGTTTTATTTATCAAAGTAGCGCTCCCGTGTTACAATTAAAGCGTTACAGTACTTACAGAGACGAAACATTCAACATGCTAATAAGGATTTTAGAATTAATCCAGTATCTAGCGAAAACTAGGCACAGATAATGATCTTAATACGAGATTAGAGGCGACGTACAATAGTATTTAGTTACTTAGTAAAGACAATCGTCATTAAATAAATCGCATGAGAAGATTAGTGAGCTGTTAAATTTGGCTCAACCTCAAATCCTCATATTTCTAAGAGATAAATTAAGGCTTTATTGTACTGCTAGTGGCTCACTGCGGTTTTGTTTGTTTTTATGGTTTGTTTTTTTTTAACGTGCACGCCATTGAAAATAGTTTAAAGCAGTCAAAATTAACATTGGCATATAACTTTTCGAAATGTGGGCTTAATGAGAAAGTTGGCAACCATGTATCACATCCTTAAGTTACTCGGGGAGAATGTATATAGCTTTCTATTTGGCGAAAGAATTTCTCAAATCAGTCCTTTGTTTTTTAGTTTATTTATTTCAAATAAACACACAAACAAAAAATCAAATCTTTCTTTCTTCTTTATAATACTAGTAAAAAAGTATAAACAAATACAAGATAGCAAAAGCTACTTGTGAATACTGTTTGAAAATATTTGTTTTATTTAGATTAGTCTTTGTTAGCTGAAAGTGATTAAATAAACTAATTTGTACCTAACTGTTTTGAGTTAAAGGAATCTACAATTCAACTATCCGAACTAATGTAATAAATGTGAAAGTGTGTTTGTATGTTTGTTTGTTTGTCCGTCTTTCACGACGAAACGGAGGAACGGATCGACGTGATTTTAGGTATGGGGATAGTTTGGGAGCTGGAGAGTGACATATTGTGCTACTTTTTATTCCGGAAAATTGTAAAATAAAAATGTTAATTTTGTATAGAAAATTGTTTAACTGTCGTACTCTATAAAACTGTCATTTCTAACATGGCCGCTTGCGAAGAGTATGTAATTACTGACGTTTTATGCTGCGTACACACCGGACTAACGAAGGTCAACGAACGCCAGCCAAGGGGTACTGTTTTCCCCTCTGTCTCTATCAGATGATCTGACAATCCAAATGTGAACTGGAATCGCTCGCCAGTGATCCTTTACTTAGTTTTAGATTGATCTTCGAAGGCCAGAAACGTACAGCGGGCAACGCCTAATGTCGTTTGTAGGCGTTAGTTAGGCCGGTCTGTGTGCAGCATTACTTACTCCGCTTTGGATTGCTTGCTTTTATTAAATGACATTTGAGACAGGCAGTTTAAAAATATAAAACTTCTTTGTTGAATTTAGATGGGCTTCGGGATTATTTATTTTTATCTGTAGGTATTTGGTGTGTAGTCATTTTGGGGGGTTTGCCAATCGCTACGCTTAGCAGGCGGGTTGGCAATGGCAGTATAGCCTTTTGTTTAGCTGGTACAGGGAGATGCTGCTGCCCATCTCCTGATGGCAGTTTTCCCTCTGTCGCCTCTTACGACACCCACGGGAAGAGAGGGGGGTAGTGCTAATCTCTTTATGTGCCGGCTCTACACGGCACTACCGGAGCTACACGGCAGCGAGCAGCGCAGGGCCTATGTAATCCTATGACGCATTAGTGCAAACAGCAGTTGACGTCCAAACCGTTTTTGATAACGACAGTGCGACAACGTTTTCTGTTCCGGTGATAATCTTTATTATTATTATTATTATTATTATTTATAGGGGGGACACCAGCGAAGCCGGACGGGTGATCAGTCACCTAGGTCGGGACCATTTCACCCAGTTCCCCAAGTCCCCTAAAAACTGAAAAATCAGGGGGGGAGGCGGGTTATCATTTACCCCACCGGCGTCGGACCCTCGAACCTACCTGTGCGCTTACAGTACCTGTTGAGTTGACTTATCGTTAACTTCTTTAGATCCTCTTCCTTAAGCTTGTCCGTTCCAAAGAGCTCCCAGCGCAGTGATGCGTACATCGGGCACTCTGCCATGAAGTGGTAGCTTGTTTCTTCTCTTTCTTTGCATTGCGGACAGATTGGGTCTTCTGTCCGTTTAATCACTGATAGGTGTCTGTTTAGTGGGCAGTGCCCAGTAAGTACACCTACAATCGTTCTTATATTTCTCCTACTCTGTTTCAGGAGTTCTCTAGTTTTCTTCTTGTCAACCGATTTGATGAAAATCTTAGACTGTCTGCAGTCCTTTCTTCTCATCCATCTTTGGTTGGTTTCTTTGATTGTTCTGATCCTGATAATGTTCTTAGTAATTCTATATGCGATTGGTAGTCTTGGTTCAGGGCCAATGAAGGGTTCATCAGCTCCTCCCCTGGCTAATTCATCGGCTTCCTCATTGCCTACGTTACCTTCGTGTCCGGGTACCCAGGCAACTTCTACCTCAACCAAGTTGGCAAGTGCCTGAATGCTTTGTTTGCATTCTTTTACCAGGGCTGAGGTAGTCTCCGCTTTGTCAAGGGCCTTGATGGCAGCTTGACTGTCGCTATATATTATTATTTTTCCTACGTTATAGTTGCCTATCTCACTTTTAATCATGTTCGCACACTCCAGTATCGCGAATACTTCCGCCTGGAACACGCTGGCGTACTTGCCCAGATTAAAAGTAGTTCTTATAGTGTTGGGTTTAGCTATGTATACCCCAGCTCCCGATAGTCCAGTTGATTCCTTTCTTGACCCATCTGTGTAGCATACTGCAGTGCTAACCAGATTGTCATGTTCTAGTTTCCAGTCTTCTCTGGATCTGATGCTTATTCTGTACTTTTTGTCGAAGATCCTTTCCTTTTTTATTAGGTCATTGTTAACCAGTATCATGGAAAGGTTTTCTTCGTACTTTTTTCCTATTTCAGCGTGACCATGATCATTGTGCCTTCCTATCCACAGGTTAGTGCTTTTCAGCTTAAACCATTGTTCTGTAGCTCTCTTTTCGATTTCAAGATCTATTGGACTAAGGCCTAGTATCATTTCTAAGGCGGCCGTGGGAGTTGTTCTCATGGCTCCCGATACCATGACACTAGCTAGTCTTTGTACCTTAGTGAGTTCTTTTCTGTTGTATTCTAGTTTAGCCTTATGCCACCATGCTAGTGCTCCGTGGAGGATTCTCGGTAGGATGATTGCCCTATAGATCCATAGGACCACTTCTGGTTTCATGCCCCAGTTCCTGCCAACGGCTCTTCTGCACTGCATGAGAGCTGTCATTGCCTTTTTACTGGTTTCTTTTATGTGTGTCCTATAACTTAGGGTGCTGCCTAAGACTATCCCTAGGTATTTAAACTCCTTTACTGTCTCGAGTTCAACATTCTCAATGTTAAT
The DNA here is from genome assembly GCA_949710035.1 of Crambus lathoniellus. Lineage (NCBI taxonomy): Eukaryota > Metazoa > Arthropoda > Insecta > Lepidoptera > Crambidae > Crambus > Crambus lathoniellus. Next base: position 25,764,822 of record OX453309.1, on the reverse strand, counting down.
TGGGATCATGCTATCAATCTTTCTTTTGTTAGTGAACAACATCATTTTGGTTTTACTAGGGTTGAGGTTCAATCCCTTGTCCCTGCACCATCTCAGTGTTGTCATAATTCCACTTCTCATTATATCTCTGACCACGCTTAGAACTTTGCCTCTTACAAGTAACAGGCCATCATCCGAGTACGCTTGGATGTATATATTCATAGCAGTGATTCTGGTTACTAGTTCATCTATTAAGATACACCAAAGCAGTGGAGACAGACAGCCTCCCTGGGGAAAGCCTCTCCTGGCTTTGATGGTGTATTTGATATCTGCTAGTTCTGCTTGTATGGATCTGTGTTGTACCATGTTAGTGATCCAACCTGATATTTGCTTTGTTACGCCTTCTCTGTTTAGTGCCTCCACGATGGATTGCGCAGACGCTTTGTCAAAGGCGCCTTCAACATCGAAGAAGCACGCTAGAGCGTATTCCTTGTTTGTGATTGATCTTTCCACTCTGACTGCCATGTTGTGGAGGGCTGTCTCAATGGATTTCCCTTCCATATAGGCATGTTGATTGTCATGTAGTGGTTTTTTACTTTTGCCTATGGTTTCTCTTATGTGTCTATCTAGTATTTTTTCTAGTGTCTTCAGTAGGAACGAGGAAAGGCTGATGCATCTGAAGGACTTCGCCTCTTGATACGTGGCCTTCCCTGGTTTCGGTATGAAGACGGCCCTAACTTTTCTCCAGCAACTAGGTATATAGTTAGTTGCTAGGCTGCTTCGATATAGAACTAGGAGGTCCTCCTTTATAAACCTTAAAGCAGCTTGTAGCATCTTTGGGAAGATGCCATCTGGCCCTGCTGCTTTATATGGTTGAAAGGAAGAAATGCTCCACACTAGCATGTCCTCTGTAATTACTTTTCTGACCTCTGCCTCGCCGTCTGATAGATTTTCTGCCGACAGAGTGTTCATCTCCTCCTCTGTATGCTCTATACAGTCCGGGAAGTGAGTGGCCATCATTTCCGTAAGTATTTCTTTAGGGTCCACTAAAATAGTGTCATCTTTTTTGAGGCTTCCTAGTTTACAGGTGTTATCTTTTGCTAGCATCCTCACCAACCTGGCCGATTCAGGTTGTCCAGAGATGCCTTCACAAAAGGCTTCCCATCCATTTCTGCTTTCTTTTCGGCTTGTGTACTTGAAGTTGTTACCTTCTTCTCTGTACTTGTTCCAGCTCTCGTCGTCGTCCCTTTCTAGGGCAATTCTGAGTGCCTTCTTGGTTCTTTTCCTTAATTTCTTAAGCTCTTTGTTCCACCAGGGTTGTCCCTTCCCTGACTTAACTTGTTTCAGCGGACAGGCCGATAGATAGGCTTTCGTAAGAGCCTTTTCCAGCCTGTCTGCTTCTTTTTCGATTGCTATTGTGTTATTAATTAGCCTACCATAGCCACCGGGTTTCCATTCATTCATTTCTTGATCGAATTTTTCCCAGTTGGTTTTCTTATTGTTTCTATAGCTTACAGTTTCGACTTGACAAGTCAAACTGTAGGTGATTCTGCGATGGTCCGAGAAGGAGTGTGAGGTGTCAACCCTCCAGTCCTTCATCAGATGGCTTTCTTCTCTGGACATAAGTCTTATGTCCAATACTTCTTTCCTTGTTCTTGTGACGAACGTCGGTGTGTTACCTACATTCATTATTTCTAAGTTAGTACTAAGGATATATTCAAGTAATAAGTTACCCTTATTGTTGCAGTCTGTGCTTCCCCACACCGTGTGGTGAGAGTTAGCGTCACAGCCTGCCACAATGGGGATGTCTATACCTCTATATCTCGCTATTGTTTCTTCTAGGCGTGTCCCTGGTGGCTCGTAGTCAGTCTCACTCGGGATGTAGACCGACATGAAGACCATCCTTTTCCTGCGCCCATCTGCTCCACATATTGTGACTATAGCTGCCGTAAGATCTGCCGTGATAATCTTTGGAACTAAAACAGTTTTCATACGACAGTCTATTTTGACAGCTAATTTCGTATTGCAAGTGGTTCCTCTGTCACGGATGTTACCGGATAAGACAGGATTGTGGGACTATAGCGGTTTGCGTGACGTGTGCGTCGTTATGTCTTTACGGCAATACGAAGTCAAACGTCAAGACGCAAACGTGATCAAGACGCGCTGCATAGAATTACGGCGATCGGCCCGTAGGACCGATCGTTGTGGAGATCCTTGGGGGAGGCCTATGTCCAGCAGTGGGCGTCGTTCGGCTGCCATAATGATGATAATCTGTAGATATTAGATGTTGGTGATAGGAAGGTCACCGGGTCCACTATTAGTCTGTTCATGAACTAGGAGAGAATTGTCGAGCTTTTTCATTTGCCAAGAAAATTGAGATAGAAAACATAATGTTTGAAACTTTTTGATAGGTACTGCTATCATGGGAACTACCAGAAATATCTATGAAAAAAAAAATAATGTTGCTAGGCGCAAAACTGGAGAACGGATGTAACAATTCGGCAATTTTTTTCATAATTTCACACGGAAGGTTTGAGAGAAAAAACATAAAAATTGCGTTAAAAATAATAAAAGCAACACTTTTCTTTTCCCATACAAACCAGCTGACAAACATTTGATTTGAAATATAAATCAATGGTCTTTAAAATTGGTGTAACGATTCTGCTGCATGAGCAAATATTTCAATGGCCAATAACGATGTAGGTGATAAAAATGTATCTATTTTGTGGTCGTATCACGTTGGTCGTCGGTCAAGGGTCAGACAGGTCATTCTGCCGCTTTTTAGGGTTCCGTACCCGAATGGCAGAAAATCGAACCCCCTACTACTATTCGTTTCGAGTTGGCCGCTTCCTCTCTCCCCGCCTCACGTAATAAGGTCTGTTCTGTTGTTAATAATAAGGTCTATTGCGTCTATTACGTCGGACCTTATTGCGTCGTAATAAGGTCTATTTAGTAGCGCTGTGCGGTGAGGCGGGGAGAGAGGTAGCGGTCAACTCGAAGCGAACGCGTAGGTAGGTAGTGGATTCGTCATGTCTGTTTGTCTGTCTGTCCGTCCGTCCGTCCGTATGTCACAGCCACTTTATTGCGAAACCATAAGGACTACAAAGCTTAAACTTGGTAGGTAGATGTATGCTGTAAACCGCATTACGATTTCCATACACAAATAAAAAAATAAAATACTAAGAAGGCTCCATAGAAAAAATATATGCTGTAGATCTTAATAAAAACTTTTAACGAAAATTTGTTTGAACGATTTGTAGTTAGGCAGCAGTTTTTGAGATATAACACATTTTCAACAACCGCAAGTAAATTTGTCATTGAGATTTTAAATTATTTCTATGCATTGACTATGCAATTCTGTAAGTATAGAAAAAATGTGATAGTGAAAAACCACGAGCCCTATAAGTAGCTTATCCCGCCTAAAAGCGTCTTATAGGGCTCGTGGTTTTTTACTACTAATCACATTTTTCCTAACTTTGTCATTCATACAAACTCTATGAAAAACTAAGTTATTTTTGCTGACGAAAAAGGATAGTGGTATTTTGGCCAGGTATAGGCAAAAAGTTGGTACGGAGAGGTGTTTGATCGAAGTACGGAGCACTTGACTTAAGAGTCCAAGTCGCACTTGCCAGATTTTTTTATACACAACGGGAAAGCACTTAGCCTTCATCACACCTTTTAAATTATAAAAGGTGGCTTTTGTTTCACCGAACGAACGGTCCCTTGACTGGAATGAGAAATTAATGAGCTTATTTTTCCCCTTTCAGTGTTAAATTTTTTCTAGTCTCGTTTTTGTTTTTCTTTTAAATACCTAATTATGTTTTTATTTTAGACTTTTTATATCATTATCAACAAAATCACCTTTCTGTTCTTTCTTTGTTGAGACAAAAATATACATTTCACATATAAAAATTTATACAAACCTACTAGGTAATTATGAAATTAGTAAGTTCTTTTTTTTACATAAATTAGCGTGGAGAGTTCTGCAAAACTGTTAGTTATATTTATGGAATCGCTATTTAAAACCCTTTGTTGCGATACCCAATCGCAACAATACTCCAGGGAATAGGTAGATTTCTTGTTTATCATTCATCAATTTAATCCTCCATTTGCTTGATTTATACTTGCGCTATCAACACGAATATAACGACACTCCTAAAATCCTTCAAACCGTTAAGGCTGTAGCAGGGAATATAGAAATCTTTATATTATATATGTCACCGGAAAATAACAAGAACCGCAAGTTTATAAATTTCCGCGGAAATTTATAAATTTACGGAAGTCCTGTTAGAACACGTGATAGGTTAGAAATTTACGGTTAAAACTTTCGTAGTATTTTTTAGGAAATTTATAAATTTACGGTTTTTATTATTTTCCGGTGACTTCATACATACATACTCTCGAAGAGTATAACCCTCCTTCTGTCGCAGTCGAGTATAAATTAATCCCTATTTCCCTTGGTCACGGCATCACGCTCGAGTGCCTGGACTGATTTCGCTAAATTGCTTTTTATTACTTTTGTTATTGTCCGGAGAAGGATCTTATGACAGAAAAAATTAAGAAGTTATTCGCTGAAAATAAGAAAACTTAAGAAAACTGGACGACCATATTAACTTCTCTAATGTACATAACCTCCGTAGTACTTTAATAGACCTAACCTTATGGTGCATCCAAACAGCCTGGCGACAATGGGCTAGACCATAGGTATGAGTATAATCATGTATGTTAGACTGTAAGGTATTTATTATATGGGCCTAAAATTGTTAATTATAAGCATAGCCGCCAGAGAACCATTATTTGATTTGACATAACTGCCAGTTGTTTGACAGTTGGCGCGATCGACAGAATGTGTGCGTGCGACAGATATCGTATAGAACGAACGCATCAGTTGGCATTTCAAAAAGAAAAAAATATAATTTCTTCTTCGATTATACCAATTTTAATACAAAATTTATGAAAAATGTCATAGTAAAAAACCACGAGCCCTATAAGTAGCTCTCAGGCGGGATTCGAACCCGCGCCTCAGGAAATCCGGGCCGATGCTATGACCAACTAAGCTACCGAAAGGCCTACACGACTCGTCGAACTTTGCTATCACTTGTTACGCTGGTAGGCCAGCGTTGTTTCATCAATGTGACGAAACCCTCGCATAGATTTCCGAAAGAATCATTTTTACAAATGTTTAACAGTCGATTAAGATGAAACAGCCATTAAATTGAGATTTAAAATTATTTTTATATATTCACAATGCAATTTTTGTAAGTATAGGAAAAATGTGATAGTAAAAAACCACGAGCCATATAAGTAGCTTTTTGGCGGGATTCAAACACGCGCCTCCGGAAATCCGGCCCGATGCTCTGACCAATTGCAATTCAAATTCCAATTGCATTGTGAATGCCTAAAAATAATTTTAAATCTCAACAAAATTTATGGTTAAGACAGGGCAACGCCTGTCGGGTTGGCTAGTTCATTTATATTTTAAACTAGCTGACCCGGCAAACATTGTTTTGCCATATTAATTATAGTAGACCCGGTAAACTTCGTATCACCAATATCTATTATAGATAGACAGATGAAAATAAATAATCGCGAAGAAGTTTTATACACTGTTTTTATACAGTAGGTAATCCAAAGCGGCTAAAACGAAACGTCAGTGATTACAATACTCTTTGACATACCTTTTTGGAAGCGGCTATGGAAGAATGACAGTTTTGTATAGTACGACAGTTTATCTATTTTCTATACAAAAAAAACATTTTTATTTTATAATTTTCCAGAATAAAAAGTAGCCTATGTTACTCTCCAGCTCCCAAACTATCCCCATACCAAAAATCGAGTTGATCCGTTGCTCCGTTTTGACGTGAAAGACGGACAAACAAACAAACAAACACACTTTCACATTTATAATATTAGTATGGATTTATACTTATCGCTGAAGAGCGCACTATCTCTGAACCCACCGTTGTTCTTTTCGCATTTGATAACCTTTTTCCCGAGCAAAATTTTAGCAAAGTTAACGTCAGCAGCTAGCTAGTAAAGTTTGAAAGTTTTTAATGCTTAAGGTTCTCTGTGAAAACGTAGACACTTTTGTGTCTCGTGTGGGGTACAAACTACCAGTGAATATGAAATCGGTGGGCGTAACTGGATACAAAAAGCGTCTACGTCTGCGCATGGAGGGACTGACTGATTTATGTATTTTACAAAGGAGAATGAACAAAAGTGGTCCAAATATCCACCACTAACGAGACCTATATACTGGCTTATAGTCCATTAAATAGAAAGTAACTTTCAGTATGAGACAAAAAATAATAAAGTTATTTTTATTCGCTTGGTTGACTTCTTTATGTCTCTTTGCGAATTCTTATTGCGATGTTTGCTATCTTTTACTAGACTTTTACTGATACTCTTATTGCTACCTAGGTTAGGCTAGGCTTTGGACTTTTTTATTTTGCTGAATAAAGAAAAAAAAGTGTTTTTTTTTTTTCATTTTCTTTCTTCCGAGCTTTTGTTTTTTTCTTCTTTCAGCGAGAACCTAACACGTCACACCAGGTGACATGACATACATAACATGCGTAGATTAATTCAAAATGTGCGATGGATAGAATGATATCAACAATATTTTTCGCTTTTAAAGGTACAAAACATGACTTTTCATTTAGTCATAACTTTTTACTGACAGCTAATTTTTGGTTGCGGTCTGGTTACAATTACTCAGTATACCTATTTAGTAGACTATTTTATTACAAGGGTCTCGTTAGTGGTGGACATTTGAACCAAACTCCATACACTTTTGATCAATCTCCTTTGTATCTATTAGTAATAATAATAAGTAAAAATATTAGTTCCATTGTGAGTTTGATAAGTATAATGTCGCCTCTTTTTAACCGACTTAAAAAAAAGGAGGAGGTTCTCAGTTCGGTTGTTTTTTTTTTAATGTTTGTTACCTCATAACTTTGTCAATTATAAACCGATTTTAGAAATTCTTTTTTTGTTTAAAAGCATATAGTTACAAATTGGTCCCATTCTCATACGGTCAGGATCTGATGATGGGATCCTGGTGAAATCAAGGGAACTCTTCAAATTTTATAGGCAAACCTATAGCGATTTTTAAATTTTCTTAAATAACACGAGCACTTGCTTTTGGTAGGCACCATTTGGTGTAGTGGAACTGATGATGAGGACCACAGATGGTCATCGGAAATATTAATAAAATAGTAAATTTTACGGGCGCGATACGATTTCTTTAATATGGTTTACTAGCTTTCCGCCCGCGGCTTCGCCCGCTTGAACTACATGACGTTATCCCGCGGGAATATGATTTTTTTCGGGATAAAAAGTAGCCTATGTTCCTCTCCAGGCTACAAAGTATCTGTGTTCCATATTTCAGCCAAATCCGTTCAGCCGTTATGGCGTGATTGAGTAACAAACATCCAAACATCTAAACTTTCGCATTTATAATATTAGTAGGATTACTTTTTACCCGACTACGGCAAAGCAAAAAAAGGAGGGTTATGAGTTTGACCGGTATGTATGTATGTATGTATGTTTGTATGTATGTTCATCTGTTCCCACATAAGTTCTAAACTGCTGATCATATATTCACAACTAGCTTTCCGCCCGCGGCTTCGCCCGCGTGAACTACACGACGTTATCCCGCGGGAATGTGATATTTTTCCGGGATAAAAAGTAGCCTATGTTCCTCTCCAGGCTACAAAGTATCTATGTTCCAAATTTCAGCCAAATCCGTTCAGCCGTTTTCGCGTGATTGAGTAACAAACATCCAAACATCCAAACATCCAAACATCCAAACATCTAAACTTTCACATTTATAATATTAGTAGGATAGGAAGTAGGATGAGCAATTTTTAAGTATTTGCGTCTGATACTCATCATCTCACGATGATGAGCTGGTGATGGAAGGTACAACTCCTCAATGGTTGGGAGTTGGAGAATAATTCTTTAAATATTATTGATGCGTAAATATTTATAGCTGTTGTCTTTTAATTTATTTAGGTAAGCTGATGATGGAAGGTAAAACTCCTTAACGCTTAGGAGTTAAAGTATGTTTTTAAGTACCACAAGCGCGAATAGAACTTTAGGTTGTATTCTTTCAGGTAATTTAGGTTAGCTATTGGTGGAAGGAAACTGCATAACAGTTGAGTGTTGGAGGGTGGTGCTTGTCTGAGTATTATAAATATGGGCTACAGTCGTTGCACATTGCGCTACGCTTGCTCATTATGCGGTTTCTTATGAAAGATTTCTTACACTAAAAATGGAAAAATAAACAAATTTTTTTAAAAAAAATTAAACCGCCTTCAAAACAAAATTGCAAACAATAAACTCAATTTATAAAAAAACACGTAAAAGTGAAAAATAAATTGAATCATTCAATTCAAAGTACGAAAGTGCGGAACTTTTTCTAATTAATCTTGAACTTACTGATCTGATTGAAGTCGGTGTCAAGCCAAAAGTAACAAAAAATAGTGAATCAATAATACACAATATCTCATGCGCGAAGTGATACCTATTAAATACATATTATGATATGGCTTGACACCGACTTCAATCAGATCAGTAAGTTCAAGATTAATTAGAAAAAGTCCCGCACTTTCGTACTTTGAATTGAATGATTCAATTTATTTTTCACTTTTACGTGTTTTTTTTGGAAAATGAGTTTTTTGTTTGTAGTTTTGTTTGCAATTTTGCTTTGAAGGCGGTTTAATTTTTTTGAAAAATTTTTTAGAACTTCTTTCAATCGTTCAACCCTTTTAAAACAGTAAAAAGAACTGTGTAAACAGTATAGTACAGTGGACAGACATCATTATTGTCAATGTGAAAGGAAAGATTTTTTTTTATTAATTTATTTTGGAGAGTACCTACATCTTAGAGCCAGCGCCGACCGATAGTTTAGTCGGAATCGTAAGACCATCGTGATCAAACTGTCGGCCGATAGTTTACTACATAGTTGAATGCAGAGCGCGCGCTCACATACTCCTTCATGCACATTACCGACCGGCCGATAGTTGTGCTGTGCGATAGTTTGATCGAAAACCTGTCGGCCAATAGTTAGATCGGTCGATTTTTAATCGTCAGTGCGCGCACTGCCATTTAACTCTATACTGAATCCGAGAACGATCAAACTATCGCCCGATTAAAAATCACAAGTGCGCGCTGGCTCTTAAGGTAATAACAGAAGCATGAAACATTAGGACACTTTCAAATTACAGGCTTGAGGAAACACTGCAAAGGTGCCATTTGTGCGCTTCTAAGGCGCCCTTCGCATCCGAAATATCTCAATGTCTCAAGACGAAAGTCTTTGACCAGTGTGTGTTTACTGGCAAGTAATGACCTATGGAAGTGAGACGTGGTCTTTTACTATGGGTCTCATAAGAAGGCTTAAAGTCACCCAGCGAGCAATGGAGAGAGCGATGCCTGGTATTTCCCTGCTTGATCTAATCAGAAATGATGAGATCCGCAGGAGAACTAAAACAACCGACATCGCTCGAAGGATTGCATCATTGAAGTGGCAGTGGGCGGGACACATAGCGCGGAGAACCGATGGCCGTTGGGGCGGAAAGGTTCTCGAATGGCGACCGCGTGCTGGACGACGATCCGTGGGCAGGCCCCCTACAAGGTGGACCGACGATCTGGTCAAGGTCGTGGGAAGACGCTGGATGCGGGCAGCGCAGGACCGATCGTTGTGGAGATCCTTGGGGGAGGCCTATGCCCAGCAGTGGGCGTCGTTCGGCTGACGCCACACATGTCAGCCGAACGAATTAAAAAATAAAACGCCTTACAATATAAACCCACTCAAATTGCGAATGTAACAAGTGACAAGTAGTACTTTTTAATATCTCCCTAAACATGTACGTTTCTGACGATGTTGTAGTTTATTAATTAATATTAATTGACGACTCACTTTGTAGCTTGACATCCCTTAATGAGACAAGCCTTTTCATTTTTACTTTAATTAAGTGTTTGTGGTGCCCCATGACAGTTTCAAATGAAAATGACTTCCTCAAATTCAGTGGTAGTTTTTAGTATTTTATTAACAGTATCGTTTAAAAGCTTGTAGTTTTGATGGGCTATTAAATTAGGATTGCCTTACTGCGTAGCCTTAGGGCCCTACCACACGACGTTTTTAACGCTCTGACGACACGCGTATTTGATGCGCGCATCCTCTGCGCGTTTTTATCGCGTTTTGGAAGATTTTAAACGTTTTTGTCGCAAATGAAACGCGCTGTTTGTTACAAACGCATTTGAAACATTTTTCTTACGTTTTCGTTTTATAAATAGCGCGAAGGCTAGCGTAAGCAATGTAGTCTCGAGCGATGTCATCACGATTTTGTGCCAAAAGTGGCACCGATCGATACAACGCGCGCTATACAAACGCGATACAGATGCGATACAGACGCAATACAATCGCGCACTTACAGCGCGTCATGGTTGCGTTCGTGAAACGTGGCGTTTGTATCCATACAAATGCAAAGATCATGCCGGCTTCCTTGCGTTTGCTGAGCGTTCGTCGACTTGCCTATGTATCGATACAAACGAGCGCACTTAAAACATCGTGTAGTAGGGCCCTTAGGTAATGCGACAGGGAGCCATAAAGCTCAGAAAATTCACTTATCTAAATTGACTGAGCTCGGATTAAATTTATGTGGTATTGTTGAGCTTACGCGACATTTATGAGCTGTTTTGATACAAAGACAAATATAATGAAAAAGCAACGGAGTAAAAGTACATAAAATTGTTTTCAAAACCAAATTGTTGCTGTATATTGAAGAAGGTTATAGAAGGCAGTGAATATGAATGCGTTAGGGTGCGTCTCCATTATGTCGTTACGACAAATAATCGTGTAGTTTTAAATGTCGTGGCTTATATATTTAAATGGATGTTTTCACATAATATAGGACGTCACGATTAACTGTCGTCTACGACATTTTTGCGGGGACGACTTGCTGCAGCTACTGAGACAGACGGTTGTGAACGGCAGTTATTTCTATGCAATTTTTCGTATGCAAAACGTGCAGGGTCATATTGATCCTGCCTCATATTATTATAGCAAAAACACGTACCTACTGAAGAAAAACTGCCTTTTCGCGCGTGATAATTCAAATAGAATAGAATCATTTCTATTTTATATGAAATATGTTATCATATTCCATTCGAAATGTAGAAGAAGCCTCTTTTGTGAAATTATCCTGGGACTACTATATCTTATAGCAATAGCCGAAATACTATATTATTCACCAGGTATATTTATTGCGACTATACTTCACCGTATAAAAGTGATACAATGAAATAACGTAGAGATCCTCTCAGGAATCAGAATTTAAAGGAGAAAGTCGTATAACTAAAATATAAAAAAATGTACTGAAATTGTTCTTAGCAGTTACTTACCTTCTTCAACCAAAACGGATAAGTACCTGCAAATAAACAAAATTTTAGTTTTTTTTAATTTATATATTATGTACTTACTTTAAATGCCGTCTTTTTATTTAATGCGCGTGAAAATATTGTTTCTACTATCAAACACTTTTTTTAATCTTTTTGTCTGTTCATTACGGTTAATTTCGCTAATGACTATCTGAACGATTACTGAATATCTGTCTAGCTTATACAGGGTGTTAGGGGCACCGTTGCAAAAAATTTAATCATGGCTTCAGACCATTAGCTGAACAACGAACAGCAAGAATTTTGTGTCATAAATAAAAAAAAATCTACTTTTCATACAAATTTAGCAACTAATCGGGACATTTTGTATGGAGAGTCGAAATATTTTTTTCATTACCGACAAAAACTCTTGCTGTGCGTTGTTCAGCATGATGGCCTGAAGCCATGGTTAAAGTTTTTGCAACGGTGCCCTTAACACCCTATATTGTCGATATAAAGAGTCACTTACTACATAAACCAAAGAAAGCCAAAGAAAGAGGTCAGATTATAGTGGACGTTGCATCGTTTCGTATGAAATCGTAGATTGCCAGCTAAAGAGCTTCACACAACGGGGATCTACTTAGAGTGGACGGAAAGCTTGTTATTTGGTTTATTTATGTTGTTTGGAATCTAAAAATAATGTCATAATTTCATAAAATATAATATGCATTGATTACTTAATCGTCACCAATTGAAGTTATACTGTGTATAGACAGCGATGTCCATCATTTTGGACAGATAAATAGTTAAAATGTCAGTGATTTGTAAAGTAAATCAATGCTTGAAATAAAGCCTATATCGATACGTGTTATTTTCTACTTTCTGCCTTATTTTATGCAAAGCTCGCAGTTGCGGTTTGCGGACCGGCTCGAAATCACACCTTAATCCAAAAAATTGAAAAAAGTATACTCGCAGTAGAAATGTAAAAAAAAATCATATGAGTAACTAGCGGATAAGTAGCTGCTAATTTTACAATATTTAGGCATCTGTCAATTTCTAATCACCAAATTTATATTTACCACGTATACTATTTACTCACTTTTAGATAGAAATATAACTTCGAACAAACGAGAAGAATCTTCAAGAAAATATAAGAAGCAGGTTTTGCTAAGCCACATATTTGGTTTTTGCACATGACAGTGACGAGGCGCCAACTGGACGGAAAATTACTTTGTATTGAAAGAATAATCCCGTAAACCGAAAATAAACCACACGTGTTCCTATAGTTTCCAAAATGAAAGAAATCTGACGATAATTTAAAAAAAAATCGTTTATTTTACTAGTTGATACAAGCTCCCGTGGGAATTATTGGATATTTTGCCCGTGGCAAAAATTGCATTGTGTATGCAAAAAAGTAAAAGAAATTTAAACTTAAACAAATTCAAAACCATACAAAGATATATAGGGTTCAGTTTCGCAAAGGGTTATCCACGCATGCCCCGCCGACTAACGACTTTGTATGTCTTGTGTTTTGAGTGTAGCACCTAATAAACTACCAAGATTTAGACTTGAAAAAAGTATAGGCTCGTTTTTGGGGAAAGGCATAGCATTCTTTAATAATGTTCCACAATAAGTAATTGAGCTGCTTTTGAATGGATTTACAAAAATTGAATTGGTGTATATTAACGACTGCTAACAGAGCTCCAGTTATTAAATATTGGGTCACCCATCCCGTGACCGACCATTGCGTTGCGAAGGTTGCTTAACTGGTGCTACTCGGAAAAATATGGACTATTTGATTTAAAACTACAGGACAGTTACAGTTGTTACAAATCTGGTAATAAGATATATATTTCTTCATACCTTTATCTAGATTCGTATAGTTTCAAAAACACGATTTTATGATATTGCCTCGACACTTTTTCTTTCCGAAAAGACCTCTAAAAAATACGAAAAGTCAAGATTATTCTTAAATGGGGTTACTTACACTATTGGAAAATGGTTTAATTAGTGGACACCAATAATATTGAGGATCGTAAAGAAGCATTTTTTTAAAAATCGCTGTAGTTTTTTAATACGATATGTGTGATTTTGTGTTTTTTTTGCCTAATCTGCAAAATTGGTCTCGCTCCCGCGCGTGTCGTTTTCTCATTGCTATCTCGCTTCAGCACATTTTTTCCGAGTATCGCCTTAACGATCACAGACCGAGCGCGCTAACCACTTCTCTAAGGGCTCCTCAGAATAAGGAACAGTTGAGTTCAATAATATCTGTGCATTTTTGACAACTTTGTCGCATTAAGCTTTTTGACATGGTTTTTGAATTTCTGTAGAAATTGTCACAATAATTACTACGGCAAAGTTCAACAGTGCACAAATATTATTGAACTCGACTGTACAACTACACATTTCTCTCTCTCAGCAGGTCTCGCTTTTATGGGTAAAGAAATACCTTTCTCTCCCACAGAACACGGACAAAATTTTTCTATTCCATGTTCTGCGTTCTCTCCCTTCTCATGGGAAATATACCAATAAACTAAATGTGAATAGGTATTCAAAACTCGTTTGCAGTGCAGCACTGTTTATTTTATTATTTAGTCACTGAACCTAGTTTTTGCATACACGTGTCATGATATGACTTTAAAGGTGTGAATTCGTACTTGTATTTTTATTGTAGCCCGTTCACATGGGATCCATCATCGACGATTCGTCAAAAAACACGAAAGCAAAAAGTAATGGAAAGACATAATATAATTCGTAATTCGTAATTTTTCATGGTTCATGATGATAATTATGAACACCGTATTTAAAAAGCATTATAGCCTGAAAAATTTAAAGTGAAGTATTTAGAAAAAATCAACTTGTCTCACAATTAGCTCCGATGAGTTTGAGTCCCATCGGACCGTTGTGAGACGGGTTGATTTTTTCTAAATACTTCGTTTTAAATTTTTCAGTAATAAAAATTGCATTGTGAATGCAAAAAAGTAAAAATTTAAATAACTAGCATAATAGCCGTAAAAAAAACGAATCGCGAAAAAAGATCGACAAACGTCATCGTGTTAACGAGCCGTTAAACTCGTATTGTGTTAAATTTCCTTCACTGACTTCGATAAAACAAAACACTATAGATAACACCTCACGAACTAAAACAATACACTCGGAGAAAAAAATTACGAATCTTATGTCATAATAATGACAGGAAGCGATAAGAAATAAGAGCGCACCTTTGAAGTGAGCTCTTATTTTCTCGGCCATTTTTGACACTCGAACCGGTTATCTAGTGGTATTGTTGATCGAAGATCACTGAGCAATGTTTGCTTATCTATACTAATATTTTGTTGCTGAAGAGTTTGTTTGTTTGTTTGAACGCGCTAATATCGGAAACTACTGGACCGAATTGAAAAATTACTTTTGTGTTGGATAGTCAATTTATCGAGGAAGGCTATAGGCTATAATAACAACACGCTGCGACCAACATATTGCAAAAACGAGAAAGTTTTTGTTTTTTAGTAGATTTTTTCCTACTGCTAATTGGCTAATAAGTTTCATTATAAACTTTCCAAGGACGCCACGTTGACGAGTGTCAAACAGTGGTGATGCATAGACGTTTCTAGAAATTGTATGAATACTACCAGTGGCGCGGCTGCAGCGCTTCCTACACAGCGAATAATAATTATAATAAATAAATAACTTTTTTACAATCACACTAATTATCTAAGCCCATGTTAATTTCATTGAGAAACTGTGTCATGGAAAACTTGATAACGGATAACGATATAAATAAATAATAAATAAATAACTTCTTACATTCACACTAATTATCTAAGCCCATTTTAATTTCATTAGTAAACTGTATCATGGAAAACTTGATAACGGATAAATATATACTTAAATACTTTTTGTTTGTAAATACATACTTAATATTCATAGAAAACGTCTAGACCAAGACAAATAGACATGTTCATGCAAACAAATATTTGTCTTGTTCGGGAATCGAACCCGAGACCACTGACGCAGAAGGTGGGCAGCCTACCCCTGCGCCAAATCGGTCGTCAAATATATACTTAAAAACTTTTTGTTTGTAAATACATACTTAATAATGCGAAAATTCCCTTAACTTAAAAAATAATGCATATTTCTTGTTATATTGATGCAGAGTGCTCACGACCTAACGAGAAGATCTTTGCAATTTCAATGGACGCTCGAGAGGAAATTACTTGGATCGCGCTAATATTGGACGAGAAACTTTAACTAGAGCCACACACACACACACTACGCTGGCATTATAAGATATATGTATCTGAATAGATGTTGTTCAATAAAACTCTCCATGTAGTTAAGCGCTCATACAAACTAATTCCACTTCTCCAAGGTCTCCCGCTGTAGGGTTCGCGAACCGATGGCGTAGCTTCTATGACGTTCACAAGTATTGTAAATAATAATCTAAATTGAATAAACTAATTTGACTTTGACTTTAATTCAACAGACTTACGCACAATTTACGAATATTTAATAGGAATACATACGCGTATAAAAATTCAATTTAATAAATTCCTATAAATTCTAACGCTGAGGTTTTATTATTGACTCTGTATCATCGCATACAAAATACAGTCACAAGTATAAGTATTTTTAAAATTGACTTTTAAACAAAAGAAAGTTCTATTAAGGTCACAGCACATACATCAACTCGGAAAGGGATCGTAAACGTATCAATTCGAGCCGTTCAGTATTCTTTGTATGAAACCCCCTACTGCAAAGCACACTAATCGGATTCGTAACGTAATCGCCTCGCCTCGGGACCAGTGGCCCGATTCTGCTAACGTTTAGTCATAATCGTGTCTCAATCGTGTTTCAATTGTTGTGCTTTTTTACACACTAGTTACAAGAAATGTGAACTTTTTTCACAATACTACTGATGGTCACACCACACACTACATTCACATCACATCATACTGTCATAATTCTTGTAACTAGTGTGTAAAAAAGCAAAACAATTGAAACACGATTGAGACACGATTACGACTTAACGTTAGCAGAATCGGGCCACAGCTCACGAACCGCTTTGCGGGTCGCTCAACTTGCTATCCCCGCGCTTACCGCTAGTCGTCCACGCGCTCACGTCTCTCCGTACCCGAGCTTACGGCTCTACGCACAGTGGTCTGAAAATGAAAATGAACATCAATTTTTTTTATAAATGTTTTTTTCTCATTTTTTTGTCATTTTTGCTATTTTTTTTTTTTATTTATCATGTTTTTCTCTCATTTTTTTTTATATGGAACCACTGTGCGGCGAGCCGTAAGCGCGGCGTCCCCTAGCCGTAAGCGCGGCGTCGCCTAGCCGTAGCCGAGCCGACGCGACGTACCGACGCTGATCCGGTTTGGTTACGTGCTTGCGTTAGGTTGACGCCTGGTTGACGGCGAGGCGAAGGCGATACGGTGTCGATCCCTTTCCGAGTTGATGTAATGTGCTGTGTCCTTTATTCTGTAAAAAAATACACAGAGTTAATTTGAATGTCATCAATAAATTGATAAAATATGATGTATATACGTATGGTACGTATATAGTAGAAGCTACAATCTAAGCTTCAAGCTTAGATTGTAGTTTCTACTAGGTACTGTAGTGTGTATAACCACAGCCGTTAGATGAAATTGTAGGCTGTGGGCAGTTAGCTTTTTAAAAAGGAATAGAAACTGCTTTACGATTATATTCTCAAATCAATCTTTAAAAAATATGAGTTTAAAAATGAAAGATGGATTTGACGCAGTGATATACTAGACGGTAATAAGGAGAGAAGTTCCAAAAATATAAAAGATGCTATAAAATAGCATATGTACTAAAATAATATTGAAACTAATGAAATAAAAACCCAATACCAGAGGAAAGTATTTTATTGAAGAACACCAGTAGCTAATAGAAAAAGCTTACAGTGGTGGAGGCGCCGAGTCGAAGACAGAGTTGGAAACCAATGGAAGTATTATATATTTAATTATAGTTACATAATTTTCTTTTTCCCCGTGTACCTAGGAAAAAGCAGCTAAGCGAGTGGCCCTAATATTTTGATATAAAAAATAAATAAATAAAAAATATATCATTTTTCTGATCGGCGGACATTTTGTGAGAAAATATTTTCACGGAAAAATTTTCACAATGGAGTCGATATCAACCTGTTTCTCGGGCAGTCCGCATGAATCCTTTTCATCATTCTTAGAAGAGTTCAAGGAAGCGGCTGCCAAACAAAAATTCATTTCATCGAATGAACTCCTGATGTTAATACCATCATATTTGAAGAACGGGGCATTATATTTCTTTAGGGAAATTAAGAGCTCTGTTAAGACATTTGATGAATTGGTGGAAAAGTTCAAGGATGAATTTATAGAGTTGGATTATAGTGAAAAATTCTACAATGCGAGACAGGAGAACAGGAGTCCCCTGGATTATTTTTATTATTTGGCCAATCTAGCAGGGAAGGCTGGCATTGTAGAAGATAATATATTCATTACACAATTCCTGAGGAATCTACAACCATATTTACGGAGTAGATTGATGCTAACCCATTTCACGGATAAAAAGACATTGAAAGCAGTATTGATCCAAATGGAGAAAATTAGTCCTGATAGAAAGGAAGAAAATATAAATGTTTATAGAAACTCGGCGAGTTTTGGTCCGAATATGGCCACAGCTAATAAAGGGGGGGGAGATAGTAGGCCGAGCAGGCCATTTAATTTTAATACGCCGGTACAGAACCGAGCGAGATATACATCGTCGCCGCGTGCTCAAGAAGCTGGTGTTGGTCATAGTGTTAATGGTTTTAATGTGTATTCTAGGAAAGCGGAATATGTACCACGTCGCAATGACGTAGGACAAGGAGAGCATCTCTCCTGGCGGATGCAGCAGCGTGGCACGGAGGAAGTAGGACGATTGGGACATGCGAATGTTGTTGCGGACGGAGCGTCGTCGAATCAGCAGGTCAGACCAGTTGTTCCTTTTTATGCGCATAATTTTGCAGATATGGCCCTGATCGATACAGGTGCTACAATTTCATGCATTAGCCAGACCGCTGCGGTACAAATGAATGCAAGGCGTGTGGCTGATGATGAAAGGTGTGCGAAAGCAGTGAATGGGAGCTTATTAAAGATAGTAGGAAAATGTTGCGTAGATTTTGCTCTGAATAATTTTAATTTTTGCCATGAATTTTTAGTAGTAGCCGATTTGAACCGTAGTGTTATTTTAGGAGTAGATTTTTTGGTAAAGAATAGAATGAATATCGATATGGTTAATTCATGTGTATATTTTTTCCAGAATAAAATATTGTTTTGTGATGACAGTCAGAAACAAAACACGATTCGTGATAGGATTCTTTCAGAACAAAAGATAGAATCGATTTTTCTTGACAGTTCGAGTTCGATCGCGAACGAACAAATGAAGTTCAGCGGAACAGCTGAGAATAAGGGTTATGATATAGTAGGTTCGATGGATTTTCAGGGGTTGAATAAGAGTAGGTATGTTTATTGTTCGGATTCGCGCAAAGTTGCGTGTGGGGTAGAAGAGAAATGTGTTAAGGTAGAGAAGGATTTAGGTAGGATTAATAAGCGGGGTTTGTTAGATTTATCAGAGGGGAAAGTAGACGAGTTTTCGAGCGAGCAGTTAGATAAGCCAGGGACAATACCGGTTAATAATAATGTAGAGATGAGTGGGGATGAGTCTCCGGTGCAACGGGACGTTGTAGGTAGAGCCAACGTAGTGGTAGATTTTGTAAGTAGGGAGTCGTTTAATGAGGAGAAAGGGCGAGAGGTAGGAAAGAAGCAATCTTCTTTACATATTGAACCTGATGATGGTATAGATTTGTTGAGCATCAACATGCCGGAAAAAGTTCATGTGAATATTATTAAGGTACAGGCGTCAACAAAAGTATCGCCAGATAGTATTTTGTTAGGTAGGGAAAAACGTTCAGCAGCAGATCGTTCGTTGGGGTTAGATATGATAAGTTTAGATGAGACGGTAACAGGAAAGGTTAATCGTATAGGCGGATTATTTACTAAGGCTTTGAATAATATTGCGAGGGCGCAAGTTATTCAAAAACGGTATTGTTATAAAAGGGCGCGATCTAGATCGTTTCGGGTCAATGACCAGGTCTTATTATATGTGCCAAGGCGAGTTACGGGTAGATGTATGAAGTTGGAGCGGCTGTACCGTGGTCCTTATAGGGTCGTACAGAATGTGGGACGGTCTGATTTGTTGATACGTCGTATAAATTCGCGATCGCGTGGGGTGGTTGTACATTCGAATCGTTTGAAACGTTTCGTGCCACGCTGATGTATCTGTCTGATAGAATGTTAGATGATAGTTATTATTTGTAAATAAGAAAGTTATTTGTGGTTACATCTTTAACCTGTAATTTTATCCATGTTGTATATTTGTGTTTTAGGAAAGATGTATTGTATGGTTGTAAATATGATATTAACCGGTGTTTCTTTTTCATGTTGATCCTGAGCTTTGATGACTGATGAGCTGGAGAATGAGGCCACATTATGAGCGTACTAGGTCGTGCGTTGCGAGGACCCAAGGATATATCTTGTAGCATACTAGGAATTTCCGTGGTAGTCTACCTTTGTATGAGAAATATTTGTTGGTTGACATAGTTTGTTGGACCGATCGCTTGATTTTATTTTTGGGAGCAACATGATAAGGCAATAAGCTATTTGTCATGGGGTCCTGGTTTTGGTCCCACACCCTTAAGAATGAGATTGAGATGAGTTGGTAAGGTAAGAGTAAGGGATTGTTCCCAAGGTTGATAACGAATGTTTCTCAAAGAAAGTAATTTCTGATGTGGAATAAATCGGGTATTCTATGCATGTTCGGAATTCCTTTGTAGTATTTTACCTTGGGTAATCGTTTGAACTCACGATAGTCATCTTGAAACTTTGAATGGTAACAGATAATTTCGTGAACTTCGACAGATTATGTGAGATGATTGTATATTATGGTATCGGCTTTAAAAGTAGTGGATTTCGCTGTGCGGTTGGGACAATATCTATGGCCTCATTCTTAAGCATCTTGAATTTGTTTATTCTTTAAGAAGCTTTTGTATCTGGTTGTATTTTTATCGTCTTGATTACATATGTGTTATTTTCTGCATTTGAAAAAGATAATTTTTCTTCTGTCTTTGCCTGCGTTAATTTTGGATTATTTCTATTCGGTGGAAATAGATCACGAGTTGGTGATATAATTATAATGGTTGGCAAGGAGTAAAGTTTAGGGTTAATAAATAACGGGGTCATGGGAACCTCTGGTAAATTTTTAGACCAGTTTTTTTTGCCAGATAGTTTATCGAATGATGATCGTTCGAGAAGCTAGATCCTAGCTGGGTCATGTTTCCATGGTTCTATGGTTTATAATTCCGTTTCTGGTCTTAGCTAGTTTAGATTTTAAGTCGCGATACAAAATGTACTGGAACTTGTAATGATTATTTAAGTAGGGTCTGCACCTTAAGTGTGGATAGGTTATTGGTTAAGTAGGGTCTACGCCTTAAGTGTGGATAGGAGTTTGGGGTTAGGATCTGCACCTTAAGTGTAGTTAGGTATGTATTTTGAGGGTCATGCCTTATGTATGATCGAAATTTTTTTCTTAGGGTTGTCACCTGTTGAAAAAAAATTTTTTTTCTCCGATGAAAAATTTTTTTTTTGAATGGAGGGGGGAATGATTGTAGTGTGTATAACCACAGCCGTTAGATGAAATTGTAGGCTGTGGGCAGTTAGCTTTTTAAAAAGGAATAGAAACTGCTTTACGATTATATTCTCAAATCAATCTTTAAAAAATATGAGTTTAAAAATGAAAGATGGATTTGACGCAGTGATATACTAGACGGTAATAAGGAGAGAAGTTCCAAAAATATAAAAGATGCTATAAAATAGCATATGTACTAAAATAATATTGAAACTAATGAAATAAAAACCCAATACCAGAGGAAAGTATTTTATTGAAGAACACCAGTAGCTAATAGAAAAAGCTTACAGTACCTACATTCAATTTGCTTTAAAGCTAATAGTCGAAATTCAGGTACAAATTAATTTAAGATGGCTTTGGTTTTTTATTTACTGAAATTGGTTTCTGCCATTGTGCAAAAGAAATTGAAGATTTTCAGATGATGGAGAATAGCAATTACTTTTCCATTTTATTTTTATAAAAAAAAACGATTTCGTTTAACGCACTAGCAATTTATTCCTTCTAAGTGGAACATGGGAAAAGGTAGAAAATAATTGTTTGACCAATTTTCCAGATCCTACAAACATGAATCCCCTTACTTACAAAATTTCTTTATTCGAAAAGTAATTAAAAAAATATTAAACAGTTTTTGAAATGTAGGTACCTTTCAACTGAAAAGGAAAAAAATAACATCTTTAAAGTAAGTACCTACTTACCTGGCTGGCACCGACCTCTTAAAGGTAGGTACTTACTTTAAAGATTTTTTTTTCCTTTTCAGTTGACAGGTACTATTGGAAAAAGGCATATTAGCGTTCCATTTATTATTTCTTAATTTTTGTGTAGATTTTACGATAACGTACCTACACATAAATAAATAAATAAGTAAATAACTTCTTACAATCACACCAATTATCTAAGCCCATGTTAGTTTCATTAAGACATTGTGTCATGGAAAACTTGATAACGGATAAATATATACTTAAATACTTTTTGTTTGTAAATACATACATGCATAGTAAACACCCAGACCAAGACAAATAGACAAGACATGTCCATGCACACAAATATTTGTCTTCTTCGGGAATCGAACCCGAGACCTCTGGCGCAGAAGGTGGGTAGCCTACACCTGCGCCAAATCGGCCGTCAAATACACATACATCAAAAACTACTTAACTGATTTAAAAAAAACTTAGACTGTTCCCTAAGTTGAAATACACCTGTTTTAAATCAAAAAGAATAATCTTGATAATAATATGACTTTTAGTTTTCGAGAAATTAGTGAACAAACATACCTACATAGGTACATACATATATTTACGAAATTTAGCACACGTGCTTGGTAGTCTAAATGTAATCCTATACTCAAATATGATCCAATTCAAACAATATCACATACAAACGGGTCAAACTGATAACCCCCTTCTTTTTTGAAATCGGTTAAAAATGCATTGCAACCGCCCGCTGTTCCGCATCGCGTTCGAGTATATCGCGTTTAAACAAACAGACTGTTCAACTTTATAACGAGTCCATAAAGTTTTAATTTAAATAGATAGGTAGTGGTATTATTCTGTGGGTTGACAGAATCAAACATGCCGTTTGTTATGCCTAAAGATCGGATTCTCCTCTTGATACAAAATAAGGTAAACATGACAATACTTTATGGAATTGTATATTATAAGTTTAAACAAAAAAAATACTTATTGGAGAGAGCAAAGCCATCCATACTAATATTAAAAATGTGAAAGTGCGTTTGTTTATTTATTTGTTTCATCTCTCAAGTTGAAACAAAGCCACGGATTGTCGTGATTTTTGGTATGAGGATAGTTTGGGAGCTGGAGAGTGACATAGGCTAATTTTTATTCCGGAAAATTTATAAAATAGAAATTGAAATTTTGTTTAAAATCATTTCACTGTCGTACTATACTAAAGTGTCATTTCTTCCATGGCCGCTTACTATGGTTAAAATCACTGACGTTTAATGGCCAGAATTAATAATCAATCCACAGATAGACAGCAACTAATCTGGATCATGCCTATCTCTATCTGTAGATAGATTATTAATTCTGGCCGTAAGCCGCTTTGAATTATCTACTTTTAATAGGTGACATTTGTAGCAGCCAGTTTAAAAACCTTCTTGGTGATACGAAGTTCACCGGGTCCGCTAATCAATACATTATATTCACATCTTCTTACAGACTCGTTTTAAAGTCAATACCCCAACTCCAAAAAAGTAAGCTTAACCAGATTTACAACATCCAAGTCAGCCAAACAAAATCTTTCGTAACCCAATAACATAACCTACATATGCACAAACTTGGCTTGCATGTTTAATGATGCTCCCCGGCTCGCGGCTCAGGAAGTAAACTTGATTAAAAGTTTCAAGATAAACAAGAAGTCTCACTGTTTTGTGGCCTCTGCGCGAGATAAATGGATAAAATCTTTAGCTGTGGTGTTTATGCTCTACGAAACGAAAGATAAAGATCGTTTGAGGTTACAACTTCAAACCTTTTTGGATTTGAAAGAGTTAACCTTTTTCTGATACTTTATTTTCAATAATAAAAATTGCATTGTGAATGCAAAAAAGTAGAGAATAATCTGAAATAGCAATTATTTTATCTTTATCGATTGACAAATATTTGGAAAGGTTTCTTTTTATCGACAACGGGGTAGCCCAAGACAAAAACACTAATTTCCCCTGTAAAGGACCATAGTTATCTTTATATAGACCCTGGGCCCACTTTTCAACTTTGTCTAACAGTGGTGGGACTCATGTCATATAAAAGCTCTTGAGGTGGACTTCATTTTATTATACAAATAATAATAATGTAAAATTCCATTTATACGACCAACTTGGATCATTACAGCATTCAATTCAAAATCAATTATTCAAAATTACATTTTATACAATCAAATAATAATAAAATAAGAATTAGAAAATAAAAATTTACATACATACAAAACAATAAACTGAAATTACAATATTAATAATTTATTTTGACTGTAGTCAGTAGGTGAATCTTATTACAGTGATTCACATACTGCCAGTCAAAACGTTCGGCCAATTCTCTCAGGATACTATTGGCACTGGTCCGCACCCTACGCACCAGAGATGTGCACCGCTTCCGCATCTCTGTGTGAAAGCAATCCACGCGCTCTGCGGCAAACATCCCCGATGCGCTGCAAAAGCGGGGCAGCCCCAATAGCACCCTGAAGGCGATACTCGGAAAAATTATGCTGAAGCGAGATAGCAATAAGAAAACGACGCGCTTGGGAGCGAGACAGATTGCAGATTAGGCAAAAAAAACACAAAATCACTTTGTATTTAAAAACTATAGCGATTTTTAAAAAAATGCTACTATACGATTCTGGATATTATTGGTGTCCACTAATTAAACCAATTTCCAATAGCGTAAGTAACCCCATTTAAGAATAATCTTGAATTTTCATATTTTTAGAGGTCTTTTCGAAAAGAAAAAGTATCGAGGCAAAATCATAAAATCGTGTTTTTGAAACATACGATTCTAGATAAAGGTATTAAGAAATATATATCTTATTACCAGATTTGTTACAACTGTAACCGTCCTATAGTTTTAAATCAAAAAGTCCATCCTTTTTCCGAGTAGCGCCTGAATGCATTGTTGTACTGTATGCGAAGGGCATTTTAATGTTTCTGTGTATTATCCAACCACAGATAGTATGTAGTATAAAAGGAAATACAAAAGGCCCGAAATAAGGTGACTTTTACATTCTTCGAACATCAACTAAATTGGCGCGCTAACAGATAATGCCCTTCGCACCCTTTATTGTCAGCGTAGTCCTTGAGGTCCGAAGTTACAAGGTGTCCCAAGTACTTAAACTGATCTACTCTCTTTAGAACGCACCCCTTAAGTTTGATATGGGGTAATTTATCGACACACCCTCGTCTAGCGTGAGAAACCATGAATTCGCTTTTACTGACATTGTACAAGAAGCCATGTCCAGCAGCATATTTTTCACAGATTTCAAGTGGTTTAGACAAGCCACACACAGATGCACTAAGCAGCACCACATCGTCTGCATATCTAATATTTTTCGTGCATACCCCACCAATATAACTGCCGATATGCGTGCTACTGACCTCTTCAACTAATGCATTCACATACAGATTAAAGAGTTTGGGAGATCGTTATGCATTATGAACATAGTTACTTCAATACCTACACATAATTATGTAACGATGCTAGAGTAAAATTTCCAAAATTGCCGGAAAAATGGTTTACAACTCTCTGTTGGCTTAGGCCAGTAATTGATCTTACAGTGGTTCGATGAGCTCAGTAGCGCCACCAATGGAAATAAATCAATTCCATTTTATTAAAGGCTTAGATTAAAAGTTTCGGTTATTTTGCATTTTATAAATATACTTTTAAGAACTCAAACTTACGCAATAAGTCGTGAATCTCAATAGTGCCAAAAGTGGCCACATTTAGCAATATCGAGATCCATAACTTAATGCTCATATTTGAGGCCATGAAAAAACAATTAAAAATTGCATTTTACTCTTCTATTTGCGCAAAATAACCTAAACTTTTATTCTAAGCCCTTGATAATTAATCGTAAATGATTATTTCCATTGGTGGCGCTACTGAGCTCATCGAACCACCTTTTTGGTACTTAAATAATAGAATTTCTCAAAAAAAATAGTTTACATCACAACATGGACTAACGTATCCGCGGTATGCCATCAAGACACTGTATCTATTTGTTACCTTGGAGAGTTTGTATAGAGCATAGAATTTGCAAATAGTCTGTGTGATTTCCAATTAGTTTGGTAATCTATTTACAGGCCCAGACATTTAGTTTCGGAGACAGACTCAATTTCATCCCCATCTGTACAAATAAATAAAATTGGAGTGTCTGTTTGTAATATTAAAATAACCGCTTTTTACTACATGCATATGATTATATATACGGTACATATACCAAAATAAGATTTTTTACAATTTTTGTATGTCTGTCTGTCTGTCTGTTTGTTTGTTCCGGCTAATCTCTGAAACGGCTGGACCGATTTTGACGGGACTTTCACTGGCAGGTAGCTGATATAATAAAAAGTAACTTACTTTTTATCTCGATATTCCCACGGGAACGAGAACCACGCGGGTGAAACCGCGGGCGGCCGCTAGTTACACACTAAAGTTACAGTAGGTATGGTCAGTCATTTGTAGAAAATGCATTATTTTATTTTTTTTTGGTTTTAGGGCATAAGTTATTTTGTCATTGGTTATTCATAATACAATTTATTTCGTTTTCATTAGTTATTATATTATCACACATAATAACAGCAATGCTGTCGTCGGCAAACAATATTATAGGGCGGTGAATGCATTTTGGAAAATCATCAACATCATCAAGTCAGTTGGCAGGGACTCCGTTTTGTGATGATTGTTTATTCACCTAAGTTTTATTCGTAACTAGCGGCCGCCCGCGGTTTCACCCGCGTGGTTCTCGTTCCCGTGGGAATATTGGGATAAAAAGTAGCCTAAGTTACTCCTAATTACATCAGCTACCTGCCAGTGAAAGTCCCGTCAAAATCGGTCCAGCCGTTTCAGAGATTAGCCGGAACAAACAGACAGACAGACAGACAGTAAGACAGACAGACAGACAAAAATTGTAAAAAAATATATTTTGGTATATGTACCGTATATATAATCATATGCATGTAGTAAAAAGCGGTTATTTTAATATTACAAACAGACACTCCAATTTTATTTATTTGTATAGATAAAAAGCGGTTATTTTAATATTACAAACAGACACTCCAATTTTATTTATTTGTATAGATTGTATAGATAATATTTGCATTCTACAATACTGCCTGAAGTACCAGATTCATTTGCTCAATAAACTATTTCACAAATCTTTTTAACTGGTCACTAAGTGAGTACAGTCTCCAAGAAACATTCTAAAACAGCTGCTTTGTCTCTATCATCCCCAGCCACGCTTTAAGGAATTTCCACAACTTATATCAGAAATATCATAGATTCCTATGATCCACTTGTTCCTGTAGCCATCAGTAATGTGCAAAGAAAATTGGAAATTAATTATAACAGAAGAATCAAGGCAAAGCTATATTATAAGTACCTGCCCTAGTAAAGTCTTCTTTCTTCTTTCGTATCTATGGTAGAAAATGAAATTAAATCTTCCCCGCCCAGAACTCGGCTAATCGAACCACAGGTCGTCGAGTGTGCAACTAATCGGACACCCTGGACCAAACGTAGGACTCGCACCGATCGTCACTGGTATAACCCCAGCCGCACATATTTTCCTTGCAGCGGTCGACTTGTGTTCTGAGTCTGTTTAAAGACTTCCAAGTCGGCCACGTTTGATCACAGCAAATTAAAGTATTAGTATATACTTATTTTTCAGGCACACGCCCCCTTTGTGACACAAAGTGAAAAGAAACGAAAAATATTCCAAGTCCTGAAATTTTTGTATGGCTTTGGTCCAAGTCATGGCTCCATATTTAACCAGTTAAAAAATTTCTAAGCCTATTATCTTTTTTCCATCTTTTTTCAAAAGCTATGATGCACCCCCTTTGGGACACCCGGACCCAGTTTTTGCATATCTAAATTGCTCTATTTTCATAATTGTTGGCGGTATGTAACCATAGCGAACGCGGAGAACAATCATTAATCCATCTTTAATTTATTTGAATCTTTCAACACTGCTTAACCCTTTATCTTTTAAACAAAGCCAGTTTCACGTTGACGACCAGATTCCTAGAATTCTTGTTACAATCATCCCGCTTTTGAAATATGACACTTGGGTGTTTCTAGGAAGACCAAAATATTCTATTACCCACTTAGTAATTTGCTAAGTTATTTTTCATGTCTCATATTCGAAAGTAACTCCTAACTTGCCTAAAATGCGGGTTGAAAAAGGTATGTGGCGGCCCTAGGGCCGTTATGAAATTTAAAAAAGGAATAGGAGGGGTCATGTCAAAATCTGTAATAGCATCTACACACGTTCCGATCCGACAGCTGATTTGGAATGCTCCTAGACCAAATCTGCGCTACACACGTTCCGATTTGGTCTGGGAGCAGTGCGAATCGGAGGTCGGATAGGAAAGTGTGTAGAGTCTTTAAGTATCTCTTTGGACATTTATTTACCAAAGGTATGCAGGCAAAGGCACAGAAGCCTAACACAGCCATGTTTTGCTATTATATAAAATAATTAATATCGTAGAATTATTATTTTTAAATCTAAAACATTGTTTTTTTAAAGAATGCGTTTTTAGAAACAGATTAAACCAAATAAGTTATTTGTAACATAAAAAATCAGGCTATTAATTTCATGGAATTGCATAGAGCACGGGGCAAACACCAAACAAGACTGTATGGACTTAGTTTCCCTTGCCTT